>VDFB02072274.1:16226992-16781941 GCA_007258455.2 Sequoia sempervirens | reverse complement strand
TCACAATCTTGTAGCCAATACAAATCAGGCACACACACAAATTGACACAACATAGTTCAACGCTCTCTTTTATTCATGAAAAAAAGATTACAGAATTATAATGCCACCATATGGGCTTTCTTTACATCATTTGCAAATTTGAAACAAATTTTCCTTAGACTCTCACTAGTCTAACCTCTATGCTCTTCTTCTCTATCTCTCGCTATCTCTTTATACGGTATTCCTCCTCCATGTTGGCCTGGTTGTTCTTCACTCCTATGTTGTAGTATCACTAGACAATTACCTCACTATTAGTAGCTCCACTAAGTTGGCCAATGAAATCATATTTCACAACAATGATGTGGAATACATCAATATTGCCTTGCCATGTTTCGTGACCTAACTCATAATCCACCACTGTTGACCATCATCTCAACCGTTCATCTCAAGCTATCCTATATCCTTCATCTTATCGTCCTATCAAAGGAACCTTCAATCATCTTCCATTAATACACCTACTTCTCGTTGATGTTCACTTTACACTCTATCCATCGTTCCATCATTGAGACATCCTAGAAGGTCTCACCAATGAAAAGCACTCCTGATCCTTGTCTACCTCAACACCATATCACTGCTCTATAATCCACAACAAGGATGTGGATTACCCAATCCCATCACACCACACGTCATCTTTTTATTCACCTCATGACTGCATGCCATCCTTACCTTGTCAAGATGAGTCTTGCCAATATGACCACCTCACATCAATCGCCCTGTCGTTGGGACAAAGACTATTGTCCCATCGAAACAACACACTTACGTCGATGAACCTGTTACACTTTGCCACCATCAGGCCATCACTGGGACATGGAACATGGTCCCACCAAAATCTGAATCTCCTGTCGATGTAACTCCATTGCAACCAACACCATTGTTCTATCACCGGAATGGGTAAACACCTCATGCCGATAAGCCAAAGTTTTGCCGACGAGGGAGCAACGTCGGCCAAAGGGCTTGGAGCACGATGCTCCTACATCAGAATCCTTCACATAACTAAGTAAAAATAGCATTTTGATAGATAATATTTAAAGTTTGGAGAAGACAAAGTATATAAATATCATATTTGTTAAAAATTAAAAAATAAAAATTATTGTGCTATTTTGTTATAATTAATTTCAACTTTTTAATTGATGATGCAAAATCTTCAAATATGATTTTATTTTAAATCACAAGTAATTATAGCTTATCTAAATTAACTAATTAAGAAATGTCACTTTAAATGTTTTTAAATAAGTAGATGGATGAAGGGGTGCTAGTTTAATTGCTTGAATATAATGAGTGAGGGCGATGGCATGTTCCTTGATTAAGGGAAAGGGGCCCATAGTGGGTAGGGATCCAATGGTGGGTATCGAAGTAGGTATGAGTGGGCCTCATAGTGAGTAGGCTTAATAATCAATTGCAAAACACTTTTATCCATAAAGTACACAAATTGATAAATCATGTGATGCCACATCGACGTACCAATTATACATGACTTAGTGACCCACCATTGGTCTCACCTTTTTTTTGGGTCTTTTTGGATACCTCGACAAAAAGCATGTTGATGTGGTGTCATATTTAATTATGTGGCCTTGAAACCAATTTTTATAAGCATGAGACTTGCCAAATAAGCTGTTGTACAAATTTGGGAGTGATTTGAAATTGTCACATAAGACTTTGAGAAGCCCGAAGTTAGGGTGGCCCACTATAGGCCCCTCTCCCTGATGTCATCCACTAAGGTTCAAATCTTTGATACCCCTAAACCCTTGTCACTCAACTAAAAATATGGACTCATGCTTTTGTCTAAGTTTGACATAAAAAATCATCCAAAAAATAAAATAAATGATATTATTGTCATTTTAAACCATAATCATAATTGAGTAAATTTATATATTTCAAAAAATTATTTAAATCTTATCTCATCTCATAAATCTAATAATATATTTTTATATATATTAATTCCTTTCATTTAATTCCTTTTAGTTCTTTGTTATTTTTTCGATTAGTGTATTAATGTTTAGTGCCAAAATTAATATTATTTTATTATCTTAAGTATAAATAAAAAGATTCTGTGGGGCCCCAGCTCCTACTGGCTAAGTAATTCGCTATGTGCTCTACTGGTCATGAGTTCTTAGTCTCCGGCCCCTGGTAACGAGGGGATGCGAAATGCGTCATTTCTAAATAATGCTAAAAGCTTACCAAAGCATCATAGCTTATAGGGGTCGTGGCTACTGATTCCTCGCAGCCTAAAAAAATAATAAATAAAAAATTCTTTCATGTATAATATAAAGTATGTTATAAAGATCTTATAATTTTTTTTTAAGTTTAATAATATAATTGCGTTATATTATTTTAATATTTTACTAATATATTATTCTCTTTTGTTTCTTTTTAGATTTTTGCATTATTATATTAATTTCTAGAATATAGATTAAAACCATTAATATTTTATTCTAAAGGTTCTTTTATTTTTATTTTTTTAATCAAGTTATTTGCTCTTATTTCTTAATTTTCTTTAACCTTTATTTGTTTTTCTTCCCCATTTCTTTGTTTCTCTCTCTCCTTCCTTTCCCTGACCCTCTTGTATCTTGGTAAGTGCACAACCCCTTCTCCCTCCACCTTTCTCTTACCTTTTTATCCATCTCTTGGTCTACAACTTATCAGTCTTATCCTTGTGCTCTTTTCTCATCTTGATGATGGATGATGAAGTGTGATCCAAAACATTGATGCAGACAATAGAAAGATATGGGTATATTAGAATTGACTTCCAATTTCTACAAGCCATAGATAATGCCCATACTAAGATCACCTCATTTTGTCATATATTTTTTCCCTTGAGAAATGTATCTTATTATCATAAAAAGTAAACAATTTCTAGATGAAATGAGCATTATGATTGAAAGGAAAACTTCTCTTCACATAGATCAATTTTTTGGTCAAATTAGCATTGCCAAAACTTTCCCGAAATCATTGTTGCCTTTGTAAATTTGGGCAAAATTCATGTAATTGCTTTTTCTCTTATTTAGAAATTTTTAATGTGTTTTAATCCAAACTAGACCTTTTGTTAAAGCAACCAAGGAATGGGTAGATGGAGGGGGGGTTAGCCACTTCAGTGGTTATCTCTACAAAATCAAATTTTATGCAATATAGTGTTGCCTTTATGTTTTCACCTGGCATAAATTATTCAGAACATATGCAATCGCATATGTGGAATTTTTGTTACACTTTTTGCCACAATTTTTCACAAAGACAAATTAGTTTTTCACTTTTTGTTATATGTAAAAAATTATGGCTTCAAACATCAATAAATATAACCGCTTTTGGTGGCCAAAACAAATAGTATCACCTATCTTTTATATTCATTCGGTGGATAGATCCTTTGCCTTAGTAACCTATAAATAGAAGTATAGGATAATCAAGATTCCCTAGGTAAAGACCACTTTAAATAGATTGATATACTAGAATAGAGCTAAAATACGAGTTAGGATGATATGTATAATGCCCTTGAAATAGAGTTTTTTTTTCTACACAGGTTAATATACTAGAAAATAGTTGAAATAAGAGTTTTTCTATACAACTTCATTTACTAGAAAAGAGTTGAAATAGAGATTTTTTCTGCACAGATTGATATGCTATAATGGAGTTGAAAGAGATTTTTTTCTTTTTCACATTCATTTAATTTTTGTTGAGCATAAAAGCAAATAAATTCAACAAAAATCATAGTTTGGCAAAAGGTTGATCAAACTTATCTTTAAAATATCCTGCAACATATTTGATCTAGATTGACCATTTATTCAAAACCTTTGTTGATTGAAGCAAGTTGAGACCTACTTCAGGTTTATCCAAAACATGGTTTGATCTAGACAATTTTAGATTAACTAGACTCTTAACATATTGCAACGCAAAATTCAAATTTATAAATCTATCACAAATTTAATCATTTCAACTTGGTTGGTTTGAAGCATATTTTATCATTGAAATTTTTTGGGCATCAATGTCTAGAAAGTAGAAAAGTGTGCATATATTGGAATTCGATAAGGGTGTATGATATGCATAAATTGACAAGCAAATTCCAATTGATTAACTAGTGAAACATGGGTGTTGTATAATGAGTATATAAAAAAGAGAGGTTTTATAAAAAAGTTGTGTGCCAAGGAAAAATAGGAGATAAAATAAATTACAAAAAAGTGAGCAATCAATGACAAACATGATTTTCACTTATAGTTACCTATGTTAGTAGCTTTGGTGATTGTTAAAGCATTTTACAATTAAGGAGCATCCATAAACAATGAAATAGGAAACAACAACACAAATATAGAGAGTTTGTATTATTGAGCTCAACCTTTCTATTTAGGAACCATAAATAAATACAACTTCAAATGTTTTAGGCCTTGTGTTCTTGTTTTTAATCCTTCTATTCTTACATACATGACTCTTGATCTTATAACTTCTCATCATGACTATTGATCTTTTGACTTTTGATGCTCCTCAGCTAACAATCCTCTATATTCCTTACTTTATAGTTTTAGATCTATGGATCAAAGTAAACTAGTCATTTACTATGACATTTTCAACCTTTGAATCTCTACGCAATCACATCCAACATGTCGTATAATTTATGGATCGTAGCAATTTGAATTCAACCAAAATCCATCTTCCATGTGTCAACCAAATAGTGAAATATTAATCCAATATTCACCCTTCTCTTTTCAAACTAAGTTCTAACACTTACCACAAAAATCTCAAATTATCATTTCTAGCTTTAGGTCATTTCCATACAGTCAACTTCTATAGTATTCCATTTAATAAAATATTTAAATATATTTGAATTTTACTTTTAAATTTCTAGATCAGTGTATCTCTTGAACCTCCTATAGGTGCAAGTGCTAGTTATTAAAATATATATTTATACCTTTAGATTTTGTCATGTTTCATGTTGGATCATTTAGCAAGCTATAAGGGACTACAGATGGAAGGCCTAAATTTTGGAATGCATAAATCAGAGAACCAAAACAACCCTTAGATATTACTTTGAGCTTTCTATATATGCATAATGAATTACAATATTCAACTACATGGAGATATTTCAAGTCTTTCAAATTTATTACCAATAAAATCATTCTAAATTTTGCTAGAAGAGAAATTCCATATGGGTGACCAAAACAACTAACACTGTAGGGATATTTCCATGGTGAAAGAAAGCTAGAATATATAAGAATGTTGTCAATGTCTATAGTTGAGTCTCTAAAAATGAGCACTATATATGTCTACATACAATATAAAAATGAGCAGTATACATGTCTACATACAATACAATAAAAACCCAACACAACAATCAAATAAACATTGAAATTATTATCATTATCATGGTGAGTATTTTAATCTTCATTACCTATTATTAAAGTATAACGACTACCATGATATTTTGAAACATAAAATTTATAAAAAAAGAAACATCAACTTTGCATTATAATATAATATATTTCCAGCCTAAACAACATAAGAGAAACAACACTAAACGCTTTGAAAAATAGCAGTCAAGAGAAAAAATGACATTAGTAGCTCCAAAAGATGAAGTTTTTGAGAATATTTATTGGAATGTTTTAAGGTCTAAAATGTTGCTACTGCATGATAGTTCATATAACAATGTGTAGAAGAAAAATGTAGTTTATAAGCATTTGTTTATTCACCATTAGCATCCCTACATGATTGATGAATCATATTTTGTTATTTATCATGATTTATTATTTATTCTTTTATTTCTAAGAAAATATTTATTTTAATATATTTATTATATCTCAAGTCTTTTGATTAAAATAAATCTCAAATGCTTATATTATTAATGTCTACTAGCATTCTACAATGACAAAAAGAGGTGAAGTGTAATGGTGTGAGTATGTTAACATAAACTCTTACCTTTTATCTTAAATTATATAGCCATTTACATACCAAAATATTAATATGTAATAATAAACATAATTAAATAAAATATGCAATAACAAAGACAAATAAAATTTGAAGAAAAGCTCATTCGGAACAGGCTAGCGAACTTTTCCCTCTCCCACGTGTATAGGGAGGCCAATGGGGCTATTGATGTATTGGCCAATGTGGGTGTGGAGTTGGAGTATGACGAAGCAATCTTCGATGCAACAAATTTACCACCCACGGTGGCAAAAATAGTAAAGAAGCGATCATTCATAGGCAGGGAATCCCATGTTGGGCCTGAGTAGCTGGTACGCTTCACTTCGGCAAAGGCTATAGAAGCAACAAAAATGCATGCCCATCTGATGTCCATGCCATGCTTTACATACTGCTATGACCGTCCGTGCACCAATTGGCTGTGTGCTGGAGGAAGCCGTAAATGTCAGAATTGTGTGCTGCAGAGGCCGTAAATGTCAGAATTTTTAGGTTCCAATGCCCAATAAAAAGTTTTACTAAATTTTTTAAGTTTGCCATTTGCCCCTTTTTTTGCTCCTTTGCCCACGGCTATTGGTACTGGTACGTTTATAGGAAGGTTTTAAAGTATGTTTAATAAAATGAAAATAATTAATATATTAAGTATATATTAGCATAATTAATATATAATGTATATTTTATATATTATTTTTTTAACAAAACTATTAAATATAATAGTAATAATAATTCTATATATGTATTTAATAGTTTTGTTAAAAAATATATATATAATAATAATTAGTATAATTATATTATTTATAATTTTTTTTATTATATAAAATATGCATTATAATATTAATTATGTTAATATATACTTAATTAGATAAACCAAAATTAATGGATAAGAATATAATTATATATATTAGGATTTTAATAAATAATATTAAAATAATTTTAAGGCTGAAACCAATTAGTATTTTAATATATAATGTATATTTTATATAATAAAAAATAAATTATAAATAATATAATTCTACTAATTATTATTATATATTATATTTTTTAATAAACTATTAAATACATATATAAAATTATTAAAACTATATTTAATATAATTAGTATAATTATACTATTTATAATTTATTTTTATAGTTTAAAAATTGCACATTTATATTATACTAAGGATAGAAAAATTATAATATACATTAAATATATTAAAAAACTAATTGGTTTAAGCCTTAAAATGATTATAATATTATCCATTGAAATCCTAATATATATAATTAAATTCTTATCCATTAAAATTCTAATATATAATTAAATTCTTATCCATTCACCCACCCTAATTCTATAACTAACATTAATTCTAATTACAACCCTAACCCTAATTCTAACTCTAATTATAACCCTAACCCTAATCTTACTACTAACTCTAACCTAACCCTAATCCTAATTTTTTTTCTAACCCTAATCCTAACCCTAATCTTACTACTAACACTATCCTAACCCTAATACTAATTTTATCTCTAACCCTAACCCTATTCTTATCCCTAATTGTAACCCTAAACTTATTCATAACTTCAACCCTAATTTCTTAATCCTAACCCTAACCCTAACCCTAACCCTATCCCTATCCCTATCCCTATCCCTAATTTTAAACCCAACCATAATCTCTAACACTAAATATAACCCTAGTTGTTACCCTCACCCTATTTCTAAGCCTAACCCATTTTATACATGCTAACTCCAACCCTAACCCTACTGCTCATCTTAAACATAATCCTAAATTGAACCCTAACCCTATCGCTCATCCCAAACACATTTTTAAACTTAACCCTTTTTATATATGCTAACTATAGCCCTAACCCTAAACCTAATCCTAACCCTAATACTAACTCCTATAATGATACCACTATATCTCTAAACCTAACCCTAACCCTATTCCCAATAATAAAATTAATCCCAACCCTAATAAAAGTTTGAACCTAAAAATTAATCCCAACCCTAATAAAAGTTTGAACCTAAAAGGGTTAAGGGTCAAACATGTTTAGGTTCAAACTTTTATTAGGGTTGGGATTAATTTTTATTGGGCACTGGAACCTAAATTTTTTGACATTTACAGCCTCCTGCAGCACATGGCCGGTTGGTGCACGGACAGTATGTAAAGCATGGCATGGACATCAGATGGGCATGCATTTTTGTTGCCTCTATAGCCTTTGCCTATTTGTATAGCACTTATATTTAATGGAGGTTTAAGGAATGTATTGATAGAAAACTATATGTATGTTAGTGTTATGAGATTATGTTAATATGTTAATACTATATGTAAATATGTTAGAGAGTATGTGTTTGTGCATAGGTGTATGTGGATGCCACTGAGAATTTTAGTTGCGAATTTTAGTTATATGTGACTGGATTAAACAACTAGCATACATATATTAAATACTAATATATATAAAATACATTGAGAGTTGTCCAATTTTCCTTTTTGATTGATTTATCTTTGTGATCAAATCTTTTTTTGCAATTTCAAAATATTATTTATTTATTTATTTATTTGTTCTTTTAGTTTATGCAAATATTTGAATTATTTTTATGATTTATTTATTTATTTGTTCTTTTTGTTTCATCAAATATCTTTGATTTGATTTTTTTGTTTCATCAAATCTCTTTTATTTGAATTTTTTGTTTCATCAATTTGTTTTTATTTGATTTTTTGTTTCATTGCAATTGCACATGATTTCCATTGCCTATCATTTTAAATGTAGCTTCAAAAACTTTACACAAATTGTTGGATGCCACTGTAGACCCTCTCGACGTAATTAATAATAAGTGCTAAATAATGAAATGAAATAAACATAGACAAATCTAGATTTTTTCCAAGAAATTATGTATAATCTGATTTTCAAATATTTGCATATAGATTTATAACATAAAGCAATGTAAATGAAAAGAAGAAAATTACCATCAAATTGACAAAAAAAACACTGCAAATGGAAATAGAATGTTTCATTCAAATGGAAAATTAATATTTATCCGCTTTTACATGATAAGTGAGATTTTTTAGGCTTTCACCTAATATTTTGGAGGCTTTTGCCATTAAATGGCAGTTGGTTTACCATTAAACGATGGTTAAAACTTGTTTTTCAATGACTCAAGAGTGGTTTGTAGGCGTGAGACTTGTTTCAGGCTCAAAACTCATACGATATGTAGCCTATCAGCTAATAAATTTATTAAAAAATCACATTAATTTTTAATTTTGGGCATTTCATTCTTTTATTACATATGATATATTTAAATTTAACAAATAACATTTAGTTTTTTAATACCATTTTATAAGATAAGAATATTTAAACTAGCATACCTATATTAATTAATAATATATGTAAAACACGTCGAGAGTTATCTTTATCGAGATACCTATTGACTTGAGAAAAATGCTTACATTTTCATGAACATGAATTTGAAAAGCAATCTATATGATTTCATTATAGTTTTTTTCATTGTTTATTTCAATTCCCATATATAAGGGTGCACATTCAAATTTAAAATCATACCAACTTGTATATAACAACAATCAACAAAGAACGTGGGTGGCAGGGTGGACGCCACCACATTCAAGGAAGTTATGATGTGGCTGGCCAGGGGGTAGGTCTTGTGTTGATGTGGCAATTAACTTGCATGAACTTTCTAGATCTTCGTTCTCCTCATTATTTTTTTCCGACTCTCCATGTAATGATGGCTTTCCAAAGGTGATGGACAGTTTGCATAAGTTGGAGGACAAGCTTGATCTCCAAAGTCTTAATTATTGCTTGGTGGCTTTGTCACATTCATTTCATTTGCAGTGGTCGGTTTATGTGGTATGCGTGTGGGATGAGTAGATTTATTCTCCTTGTTTTTGCAGAAGAATTGGAGATGTGTGGGTTGGTAACGCCTATGGAGCTGAAAAGCTCCAAGCGGCAGATTGCTTTCAAGGGACCCATTTCCTCCATTTGGCTCCATCATCTCATCTGCCACCCAGACCACCTAGTGTTTGCTGCCATCAAATGTTTGGCTGGGAAAGCTTTCATGGAGGACACTGAAGGTTATCGCTTGGATTCAGACATTTCTTCAAGGGTTTTGGTTGGCTTTCTTGATGTGGGTGTTTCAAAATCGGATGCTTGTGTGATTATAAGGGGTCTATTCCATAAAGATATGTTGATTGGCTTAGATAGAGCTTTGTCTGTGACTCGGCTTGGCAAGGGTATCCCTCGTCCATGGGACCTGCATTTGTTAGATGAATTGGATGCTCTGGTTTGGAGCTCATGAAGTTTAGGCGTTTGGCTATGGCTGGAGCAGAGTACCTGAAAAAGAAATTTCATTTGGAACATGTTGCAAACTCGGCTTGGAAAAGGGATTTCAGAATCTTCTCTCAACAAAATGTATGGTGATTAGGGTTAGGTGGTCTTAGATGCTAATAGGGTTTAGCGTTGCTCTTATGAATTTATGTTAGTATGTCTAGTTAATTTCAGTCTTTAAGAATGTAATGTAGTTTTTGGTGGCTACGACCACACTATGGTAGCTTGCTTTTAGGTTCATAACAGTAGTTTTTTTAGTGAATTTTGGTGAATTTTTGGGGCTATCACCCAGTTTGGATGGCATACTATAAAACTCTTTTTTGAATATCAATAGAAATTACCCTCGCTTACTGATATAAAAAAACAATCAACAAATAACAATAAATTTAAAATCATAAATTTTCATCAATCATTAGATTTAGTATTGAAAGCAACAAAGAACAATATCACAGCAAAAATCACATCAACTAACTTAGATATATCCACTGGTTTTTTTTAAATGTTTGAATACATTGTTAACATGATATGCATTCAAGCATTTGAATGTCATGAAACCTATCGCTTTGCAATTGAATCTAATAAAGCTTTGCTCTCAGATGAATAATCAAACTTTGTTGTTTTTATGACTGTGCATTTAATCCTTTGTTCGTCATTATAAGTCTCTCTTTTCACTTGAAGTTTAAATATGTATCTGTTGAAAAGGAACTTTTATATAATGTGTGCAAACTTTACATCATCTTGTTCTTTGTGCTTCAAAATGTTTAATTCTTTTGCAGTAACACCCATAATTTATTTTGTCGCTTCTTCAAAAGCAGTAATCCAAGTGAATGAAGTATGGTCTTGCACTTTGCATTGAAGTATATATTTATAATCACATTCAGGGAAAGTTTTATCACATCTTCCACAATACCACTGACCATTTTCATTAGTGTTTACCTTCTTTTTGTAGTGCCTACCTCCAATTTTCAAGGGGCAAGTTGTATAACAAAAATTGTCTACCTTAATGAAAGATAAGGTAGCTTTTATCACTATCCAATAAGGTTTACCAGAGTTACCAAGGTCTTGATCATGTATTTGTGAGATACTTTTTAACATTTTTTCTCCTATTACAGATGAGATTTCCTTTGTAATAGAATGAGAATGGAGATTCTTCCCTTTTGTATCAAACCACAATCTCAATCGGTGTGAGTCTGGAAGATCTGGATTTATAAGGAATTGGGTTGTACCACAGTTTTCCCACCAAAATCACTAATTCGTGCAACCTTTATAGCAAGAATGGGGGAAGTTCCTACATTGCACATTTCTTGGAGTTGTTGACCTTCCTTATTGCATAAACCACCCCACATTGTTAATTCCACCATACAACTTGACATGTCTTTCAGTTGAAGGGTTCTTTTTTGAGTTTGTGTGCAATTCTTTCTGAATATTGTGTTTGGTGTGTCGATTGAGAGAACAACACCAATGATATCAACCAAAGAATTTCTTTTCATGTTCTCAATTTCTCTTATAGATGTAAAATGGAATTGTTGTTTTGGTATACAGTTATCCTCCTCCAAACACAACTCAACAATCGAATTTGTTTCTAATAAGATTTCCCATTCATTTTTTAATTGGTTGAAATTCTTTTGTGCAGGTTTGAGTCTCCCTTTTGAGATGAAAAACACTTTTCCAGTTTCTATGCATTCATAAAACTTTTATGCAACTACATTAAAA
The DNA here is from genome assembly GCA_007258455.2 of Sequoia sempervirens. Taxonomy (NCBI): domain Eukaryota; kingdom Viridiplantae; phylum Streptophyta; class Pinopsida; order Cupressales; family Cupressaceae; genus Sequoia; species Sequoia sempervirens. Next base: position 16,769,978 of record VDFB02072274.1, on the reverse strand, counting down.
CATGCTACTCTTATTTCACCACCATCTCAATCAACCAAGTCAAAAGTAAACACTTGTCCATCTCCTTTTGCATTTTTTAAATGATGAAGTTGACCCTTTCTAGTGACTCTTTCCTTTATTGACCATCTATTCTAGTACGGATTGAGCGTTGCAATAGGAATGGTTCTTGTATGAGGTTCATTTTTTTTCCAACAATTGGGTGCTTATATGGATTGTAGGTAGGATCCATGCCTGCATCATCATCATATAAGAAAAATAGTATTCAATAGAATTCGAACACGACAAAAAAATCGAAAGAGTAACTGGAGACATTGATAATTTGTTGAGTTTTTAATATAGCAGAAGAATTGAATGCAACATAAAACTAAATATCATACACATATATTACATTTTGGAATTTGACACTCATGGAATCAACATTGAAGAAAATATGCATGTTACATCAAGTATCTTCTAATAATTTCAATCTGTTTTCCTCAACTTTTCTCTTGGCAAGTTGTCTACCATTTTTCATTTTTTTCATAATGGTCATATGTGAACGGTGGCATAATTCTTAAGCCTTTGATGCATTTTACCTGGGATATAGCTACAAATGTCAAAACCGTTCTTTCTCTTGGTCCTATATCAATAGTAGCTTTTGATAGAGTCAAACGCTATGATTTGTGAATTGTCAATGCGCAAGCCAATCTTAACAGAATTTGGATTGTCCTACCCCTCTGTATTGCTGTAATTGGAATTGTATTTGGGTTATGATCATCAAATGGTATTCCTAAATAGCTATCAAATGCAACCATTACATATGTTGGTGGTTCTGGTGGACTGACACCAAGTTTGTATACAATGTTTCGTATATATCCTAAATCTCCATTGACAAGGCCTGCTTGTATCAGTAGATTTGAGGTTAACATAACCCTGACATCTTTACATATCAATAATTCTAGATCTAGCTCATCATTTGAGCATTCTTCTCCTGCATTGCTACTTCCTGATTTTGTTGCAACACTACGTGCAACAGGATGCTTCAATGAGTATAACATTTTCTTGTTATGGTTATTAACATTTTCATTTGTGGAGAATAAATGCACACCGCTGTCAAACTCCCGATTGCTTGTTGCATCTAATGTAATAGTGGTTCTTGTCATAAGCAATTTCCAATCATCGATTGTGAGGTTTGCATCTCTCAGATTTGTTAAAAGTTGACAAAATCTTTGTTGATGGATTTTTTTCCATCTTGTTTGAATATTTTATCTAGAGTAACCACAGTTTTGAATTCTTCCCATAGTAACTTAGCTCATGTGTTGCTATCATATGTCAATCTATCATTAACAAGAGGTAACCGACCTAAATCTCCAACAAAAATGATAGATACGCCTAATAGAAAATTGATAACAATTATTGTGAATACTATAGAACTTTATAGTTATACAATTGTCATTTACATTATTTTTTTGTATTTCCATATAAAATAATTAATTTGGTTAATCAAATAGATATCTACCTCCAAAGTTACGATTTGCATTTTGTGGGAATGCTTGTCGGAGCCGAGAATCAATGTTTTCTAGCAAGTTTTGACCAATGAAGCTCATTTCATCAATTAAAATGTACTTGATGTTTGTTATTTCTTCTTGAAAACTTGTGAGGCTCGCTCCTTCCAATTGAGAAAAATCTCTGATTGGGATTCGAAGTTTTGAATGAACTGTGGATGCTCTTATGTTGAATGTTGCAACTCCAGTTGGTGCCAGTAATAGAAGAGGAGAAGGACCGAGATATGTTGCATTTTTAAGAGCTTGACTTATAGCACCAATTAGATATGACTTTCCTGTCCCTATTGTTCCTTGAATTATCATCAACAAGAGTGATGCATTTTGATTATTATGGTAGTGTGTCGTGATTATGTTGAGTGCCTTTTTTGTTTGTCACTGAGGGTTGTGTAGTTCATAGGTTGTGGTATTTTGTCATGTATGAGACATCCATGTTCTCTCATGCTACTGATGAAGTTCATTACTTGATTCGTATACATTTCACCATGATATTCATTACACCAATCTGCTTGTATATCAAAATCTCTCCTTCCCAACATATCTATTCAAAAACTTGTATATTTTGACCATAATGTAGTCCAGATAGTATTTCCCATTCATGCTCCATAGTATTTCTTTGAAGAGCTTCATTGTCTTCAATTTCAGCATCACTAATGTTTTCATCATGTTCTTCAATTGCTATTCATTCCACGTGCCAAGGGTTATAATGGAATGACTCCCAGTTTTGTCTTATTGAATCATCCTCATGACCAATATCTCTATCCACATCATGAAAAGGTTTGTACAACAATAATTCTAAATAACAAAAATCAATCCATTTATCTAACTCATGGGGAGGAATGGATAAAAACTTCAGACATACTCTAACAACAACTGCTTTTTGTCTTGACTCCCATTTGTTATCTCTCCTTCTTTTAGGATTATATATCCACAATCTGGTTGTATCAATTAGTGTAACACCTTCCATAGACAAAGGCCTTATTTTATATCCTTGGATGAAAGATGTTGTTTGTTCTTCATTATTTTCTTCATCATTTACACTTACGAGTTTGAACACCTCACGTGACACATTTAGATTGATAAACCTCCTACTGCTCTCTACCAATGGAAGTTTAAGTAGCATGTGGCATGTCTCTTGAGCTCCAATGTCTCTTTCTATGACAATCTTAGTCAAAAGTATTTTATATGCTTTTGCAGCCAAATCATCTGGATTTTCCATGTTTGCAAGTCGCATTAACATCTGTTGGTATGTTTCTGAACTTTTTTCTACTTTTTTTGCATACTTTGCTATATATTTGATTACAACATGTTTGGAAAGAACAGGTTGTCAATCTATATTTTCTCTCCACAATTGCAATATGTAACGATTGTGTGAGTTTACTCTGTCATCATTCCTAGCTGGCTCAAATATTTTTTCACCTGTTTCTATGTCTTCATATAATTTGGATCCCTCCAAATTTAATGGCCAAGGAGCATTATACCTATTATGAATATAAATAAGTAATGTATTTTCGTAGTTTAGAATCATATTACATTTTATTTGAATATAAATATTTTAACTTATGAAAATTGTTACCTACAAACCATTATTCCTCCTTCTTTTCGTAGGCATGCACCCTCCCTATAGACCGTGTGTCTCTCTACAGAATTTAGTAGCTCTTCATAGTCATGATCAACATTGATCTCTACAAGTTGTCTTGTATTTTTCAAACATGGATGTTGAGGAAAATTTTGGAATGCCTACAATTGGATATACAAATAAATTGATTAGTTATGTGATAAACTACAAATCGTTTACGACATATATGATATGTGTATGTTTTACTATTTTGAACATGCCTAGATTTTTTGTTGATGTGGATCTTGTCTAGGATTCCATGCTTGAACAATAGAATGGAAATATCTTTCTACACTTTTTCGTTGCTCTTGATTTGACCAATCCAAGTTGTCCATATTTGGTGCTTTATGTATCCAAATGAATCCATGCACATGTGGTGAGCCCCTATGTTGCCACTCATATCTAGACCAAAAATCCTGAATTTTCATTTCTTTTTCTATTATTTTTTTTCTAAACATTGAATGTCTTAAATGCATGTACTATGTGACTATATGAGGATATTCAATAACATTTTATTTTCACCATATTTGAGCCTCTCGTGGAGTAGTTGGCGATGTTACTGGCATTAGTGCATGTAAATTGGGCCAATACAAATTTGTTGCACTCAAAGTGAAGAATACTGTAGGAGAGCCTATTTGATGAAGCATGTCAATCAATTTTGTATGACATTGTGTCCAGTATGACCGTGTACCCCTCAATGTTGTTCCAAATCGCATTAACATGTCAGCTAGATGGGATTGTGGCATGTTTTCCATAAGCTAACGTAACTCATTGATGGTGATTGGCATGTCTTGAAATCTTCTTTTGACAAATACAACTGAAGAATTTTGTGCAAGGTGTCTCATTATCATGTTCATCATAAAGTATCAAAATCTTTGATGCCAACCAAAATAATGGTCCCTATAACACAATAAATGCTTGACAAATTCATGCAGATACACTCTCCTCATTCATGGTTCTAACCAATCACATTTACCATCAGGGAACAATGTTGGGAATGCCATATCAAGTAATCCTGGAGTGACATATTCATTGATAGGAGATGAACCAATTCCTGGCCAATCAATCAATGTTGTTGAATTTGCATCAGGGTTATTAACCCACATGCCTGAATCAATTCCATTTCTCTTTGAGCATTAGGTGGCATAGAAGCCATTGATGTAGTGTGCTCAATTATATTTCCTTGATCCATTTCCATGATTGGACCCACAAATACAATTTCATTTGAATAAGAATCAAATTCCATATGCAGTGTTTGTAATTTGTTAATATATTTTCATCATAATTTCCTATGAGATCATTTAGAGCATTTTCATTGATTATGACATCTGAATAAAACTTGTCATGGTCTACTTTGTATTTTAATGCCTTATACACACGATCCCTATTCACTGTGAAGTTATAATTTGTGCCACGTTGATCCCTTCTTCAAACAATGATGATTGACAACTCTCTTATTGAATGTGGCAAAAAATTTGAAACATATTCCACATTTTGTGGGAAACTTATTGTGTGTCCTCTGTATGTATACTGACCATCGACTGCATGGGCAACTTGTAATATTGGACTAACACGTGCAATTAACATTTCTTCTACTTGAGTCAATTTCGCAAGCTCTTTTGGTTGTGGCCCAGGATCCATATTATTTAAAGCTAAAAATATATGATTCCCTTTCTCTTGATGACATCTATTATAAACAACACCTTCAGAGGTGTGAAATACTTTCATTCCTAGGTAGCATTCTTGACAGATATAACACATGCCTGGTGTTGTCAAGTTATCTAATTGATGTTGAAATTGTATTTAAAATATTTTGAAATCCTCATGAAGCATTCCATTTGGGTTTTGTATGTTTCCTTGTACACCTACATTTATCTCATCTTGTACTGTGAATTTTTCCCTTTGTCTAACATAGCTTTCTCTTTCAACTTCATTGTGTCTTTTTCTTTGTTCTTCCCTTTCAACATATGTCATTTGTTCCTATCATCGTCTTCTCAATTCTCTTTGATATTCTTTGTGATATTCTCTTTGATCTTGTTTTCTTTGCTCCTCCAATTCAAAATTTAATCTCGGTCACACCATATCTTGAAAATAATTGAAGTTGGATTTGTAAAATTGATGTTTTTCAATCGTAAATCTACTTTTCTTTTAAATGAATTTCATTTAATATCAAAGACTATTGCAATCAAAATGTTCTAAATAGAATACAAATTTACACGACTATTACATACGAGTATAGTTGAAACATAATTAGACGAAGAAATTTCATCACAAAGAAAAAAATGAAACCTTTATTGTGTTTTGGATATTGGTCCTTGAATAAATGCAGTCATTATTGTGATCTTGTGACTATTTATATATCAAGTAGGGCATGTACATCCAAAATATATGAACAGTCTTTTGCAAAAGTAGACATCAAAGTCCATATGAAAATATTGTTCATAAGAATTCAATCATGGTTGCCACCTACATACAACACATATGAACAATTTTTTTTACAAAATAGGCATGAAAGTCTACATCAAAATGTTGTTCATAAGAGTGAACCAACCATGGAACAACCCTCTATATACTTCACATGTGTCTACCCTAATTATCATACAAGTACAAAATAAATTCTTCAATGACGCTTTTTGCAACTCTTAGTTCCTCGTATTGCTCGGCATAATAAAGTTCTCTCAAAAAACCAGAGAATCCTGCAACTTTCTTGCATGTTCTATGTTATTTGTGGGAAATTTCTTTCATGTCATCAATCTCTTGCTGTTCTACTCCATGTGCAAGTAGTGCAACATCATGGAGTTCTCTAATGATTTGTTTTTAATGGGCTTCAATTGGTGTGTACAACTTGTCTATCGGACTTGGCAAATGTGTGTTTGAATTTTTTGACTCCTCATGGGCTTCTAACTTTGTCAAACTGATGGTTTGTTGGAAGGAGATTCATTGTGGGCAGCCATTATTCAAACAATAAATGAAACTCATAAATAAGTAACAGGTTATAAAGATATGTATGATTCTAAGTTGTAGAATTCTGTTGTATGGTTTTCAATTGAATTTTCAAAGCTAACAAGACTACAAAAAGAAGTGTAAGCAAGTTGTTGGTATCAAATTTCTTTTAATGTAGGAGGTTGGTGAGTTATAGATAGAGATGGTAGCAGAGGTACTAATGTTCATAAAGCTTCATAAGATAATTAATAGTCATAGAAATTTTGAACAAAATTGCAATGTCAAAACTTTTGCTAGCAATATTTAACAAATAGTCAACTTTAGTGTCACAAGAGTACATGTAGTGTAATTGTAGACCTGGAACCAAAGGTTGACCAACCTCACGTCTTGTACTTGGAGTTATAGTTACACATAAGTACTTTATTTATCAATAACCTTTGCATAATATTTTCTTTATTGTCAACATTTGCATAAGGGTTTTCTTTAGGGTGTTAGAGGTGTTTAATCCTCAAATTCGTCGGAACTTATTACAATTATTTTAGGAGATTGCACATGTAGGTTCTCCTCGTCATTCTTTCGTCTCTTTATTGGTATATTACTACTACCTTCACTCAGTATCTAATGGGTTTGAGGCAGTTTCCTGTCCAAGTCTGCTTGTATGCTAGCAGTCGCTTTCTCAAACCACTTGATTTCTACCTTCACGTCATGAATCCTTTGCATAGCATGGGAAAAAGGTCTCATTGTCCTTCAGCCAGGCTTCACCATCAATGTCTATCCCCTCTACAGACTTGGTCAATGCTTCTTGCTCCTTCTTACATTGTAAATAGCGGGCATTCCCTGCTATCGACTTATGAGCAATTTGTTTAGTTCGTACCATGTCTAGCATAGAAGGTTTGACATTAGTATTACAAGTGTCAAAAATCCTCTACAATTCAATGTGTGTAGACAATTAACATGATCATTTGGTCTTAACAATGATTAAAAAAAATGAACATGATCATTGCACATCTCCTTTATGTACAATATGGATAATGGAGATGTAAAGGGTTGGCTCATTTCTTCTTTATGTACAACATTAACAATTTTGAAGACAAGATTTTAGTGGTTGCAAGGGATACTCCATCACCTCAATAAATCATTATAGACACCAGATACCAAGTACTAACTCCACATCACAACTTTGGCAATAACTAAAACATCAAGATTCAAGAGCTTTGGTGTAACGCCCCGCCTTGGTTTCCACTACAACAAAGTGTAAAGAACAAACTAACTGAATAATTTTTATTTTTTTTAAAAGAAATTTAATTACACAACTATCTTAAGGAATTCCAAAACGATGTTACATAAACATAATAAATAAATTCAATACATTATTTCATAAAACTAAAGTACAAATTTAAAGTCATGAATGATCTAGTTTTCAAAACTTTATACGGTTCAGACAACCATAAGTCCATATTACATCATGTGAGATTCTAATAAATCTCAATACATCATAATGATGATACAATGAGTACGCTTCTATACAAGAGGTAAATATACAAAGCAGATAATAATCATATCACAACTTACATCCATATCCACGAACACGTTCTGCATCCACTGTCATGAACAATTAAGTAATTAGAATCAGTTGTAAGTATAGCATCAACTGCATGAAAATCCAAGGAAGGTATAGCACGGTTTCCTCCCAACCACGTGGAACCCGAAGGTCCACTCCCTTCGTGCTAGGAGATAATGACAGGTCCACAAACAAGAAGACAAAACATTACATTTACGTGGTTTACATACACATTACGACATAACGATTTCAAAACACTACTAAAGATAACTTAACACAAGGAATCACAATCATGGAATAGACAAAGAGTGTCATCACACTGTCAGGATAGGTTACCCTGGTGAATCTTCCTAGACTATCAGCCCTCTCCAAGAGTTACCCTGGCAGTCTCTATCGATTCTCGGCCCCTATGTAGACTAATGTGGAGTCATTCTATCTTTCAAGAAGACAAGATAGGTGACTAGCCATTCCAGGCCTTCTCAGCATTTTCTCAATCTAAACGAGCATTAAGAAAGTAGGCGAGGCAAAATTTTATCTGAGTTAATGTTTAGTTCTACCCAACCCCTAATACATTAGTTAGGTTTCCACTAAATTAACATACCTACGATAGGTTACCCAGACAACCTCTTAGGGTTTCGGCCCCTACCGCAAGCCACTCTTTCTATAACATGACTCAACATCAAAAGGCTAGGGGTAGCTACCAAGCATAAAGATCAAAACCACAAATGTTTACATCTTTCACTAGAGACAAACCATAACCTCTAAGATGTCTCTTTAGACGACAACAAAATGTGCAAAGCTATACCCCAAATAAAAGAACATTACATTGTAACTTAAGCAACATAAATTAGAGCATAATAAACTTATCAATATGATTTTCACCTCCCTAGCTGCTGAAGAGATGATATGAAACTCAATTACATTATATATACTTACTCAATAATTACAATATTCCAATAATCATGAATTATATATGTTCATAATAAACAATTTATTGATGTTGTTAATTGTTTTATAATTTCAAAGAAAATACTTCAATATTTAATGAATAAGGAAAATATAAATCATTTACATTTAGAAATCAATTACTTAAAAAAAAACAATACAACTCACTATTAATACACATTTATAAATAATAGCAAATGATGAGTCTTTGTATTATTTATTTTTTAACTAAAAAGAATCACATTATAAAACACAAACTTAAAATTCTATCTTTTCTTTTTTTCTTAATTATAATTTCACATTTGTTCAATACATGCGCCTAGATTATATCCCAACTGGGAGTTAAGTAAATATGATTTTAAGACAAGATAACTGCCACTGATGTTACATGCAAAGGAGAGTTCACTCTATGGTTAAAAGTAATGGTTTCAATTAAATATCACAACTGTAAGAAGTATAGAAGACGCCATGCACCATGCTCTTATTTCAAGTTGAGTTATCCATAGATATTTACTAAGAATAACCAAAAGACTTCAAGTCACTGCGCTATAACTATACAATTCCCACGCTAAGAAAAAGATTTTATTACATTTTGTGATTATTGTCTAATATTCTTCGCGGTTACTTGCATAATCGAATATACTCATAATAGCAGAATAATCTAAAAATTAGACAATTGTCAAAGAAAAGGTAGTGTTGACCTCACAAGATAGATAATTCATAAGGAAAAGAGAACGGGAATATCCAAGAAATTATAGTTCCATATGGCTATAATCATTTTCGCCATTATCATACAGCCGCACTAGTGCATAGCATAAAATAAACTCTAAGGTTAAAGAACTTTAAACAACAACTTATTAGATGAAGAAGGAGGACATATAGGTCGTCAATATACACAGATGCGAACACAACAAACTGGATGCATGTAAAAAAGAATAAAAGAGAATGACACCTTAATGGAGTTTCTCCATTCTAAAAGATAAAAGGCTAATGAAGAGAAGTCGTTTCAACTATACAGAAATATTACACCAAATAACATTTCCAATCACTAGCTACAGAAAAGGATTCAAATTAAATCTTCTGATCAAGATTACACAGTAAGTATCATTAGAAGGAGGTTGCGCACAGTTCTAATGGATAGATTAAATAAAAGCTGAATGATATTAATCTACAGGTGACAGTCAGTGAAAATACCTGGATTCAAGATACATACTAAGTAATGTTAAATTCAAAGGTTCCTAAGAATGGCAAGAATCTAGCAATTTAATAAAATCATCTTCCTATATTCTTGAGCGCACCTTACATAATAATATGTTTGGAGATATACAGTTTAAGAATGTATAAAGAATTGGCTATAGGTAATTTCAATGACAATAAATACCCTTCTGAATTCAGGAAGTTATAAATTTCAACACAATATACCATAAATACCATGATGCCTGAATTTAAACAACAGCCATTTAAATGTCCAGATCAAAAGTTTATTTAAATCTATTTTTGAAAATAAAAGGAAAACTTCAATCTTTTTAAAAAAAAATCAATTCATGCTAATACAATCATCTTACAGCCAAATTAAAAAATGATTCCAAATCTAGAATAATATATTTACAAAATATTTTTATTCTTTCTTATTTTAATATTCAAATACTCTTCTAATTTTGTTTCTTTGTTGTTTGTGCAGGTTCAACAAAATAATTTCTTTATTGAACAATACAATTCAACATTAAATTCTAAAAAAAATTTAGCACAAAAATTAAAACTCAAGAAGAAAACCTATTTAAAGATATATGATTGGCTGGAAATGAATCTCTGAAACTTCTGTCAATTCTACTATCAAATCACCAGACTTCGACGAAGAAATACAAATCAATCCAGCACAAATTATGCTTGTAAACAAAACCTTAAGATAAAAGTTTTTTTTGAAACGATTTTCATGCAAAATTTTCTAAAAAATGTTGCCATGAAAGTTCTTCCAGATTCTTCCCGTGAATGAAAAATTGCAACCCCTCAAACTTTTAATGCATGCAATTAACTCTCAATCATAAAACTTAACTGATTGTTCATTATGCAATCAAAAATAGATCAAACAGTTCAACTTACCCTTTTAATATCAAATCAGATTTTCAACTGCAAATCAAAGATTCACAACATGTTGAAAATATCTATTTCCTCATAATTCAAGTTTGCACAAATAAATCAACAATATATATTTAATTAAATACATTTGCAAAGAAAATAACTTTCACTTTTAAAAATCAATAACTTATTTAATTTAAATTAATAAATTAAATCACAAACATAATCATAAACATTTATAAATACATTAACAGACATTTGTTAAACTTAAATATTAAATTCTCAAACAAAAACAATACAGACATATACGACACAACAGAACAAACAAGACAACAAAGAGGGGCAACAAATAGATACTTGTTCGATAAAGAACGATGGTTCAATAAGGATCTATAAATATCTCCATATCAACATAATTTTATTAAGTTAGGGTACACTCAGACCTGTCAAGCAGGTGGAGCTGATACCCAGTACCTGTATCTGCAGGAAACATCAATGTTAACACATGTATACTTATATTAGAAAACACATCGTGAAGAAGAATTATAGTGTAGCAGGGTACTCATGAATGAGTAATGCTACACTATCTTCTTCACCGACACTGACGAGCAAGATAAATCATAAGCAATTATTTCAACATGATAACCACATGAAAACCCATAAGCTAATAAACCATATCACATATGTGTCCATCTCAATAGCATCACACAAACACAACCAAATGATCAGGATGTCAAAAGTATCATCCACGAAGTACAAAACAACATAATGTCAGAGTCATAACTGAAAATATACAACATTGTATCTAAAGCAACTGAAAAATCTATCTATCAAACTGAATACAAACTAAGATAGAGTATCGCAATTGGAGGGACACTACATTTGGCAATAACTAAAACATCAAGATTCAAGATTTTTGTGAAGAAGAAGACATAAAGCTTGGCATGATAGGAATCTAAGGGTTGAAGGCACAATCTGTACAACCACCTCTTAGGCAATGGGAGAATTATAGTAGGGGAGAAAAATATCAAAGGTGAATACACGTGTTAACTATTTGAGTTAACTTATTCAAAAAGACTAATACGAATATGCAGATAATCTCAACAGGGATGCCAACACAGGAAATCCATACATGCAAGTAATTGAAATTAGAATGCCTTGAATTGGGATAGAAGCATTTTTATTTTTAAATAAAGTTGAGTCCTTATAGCGAGACTTAATAGCTTCTTGTCAACAGAATACGAGGAAGACCAAAAAGAAAGATGAAAACAACTGAAGAAACCAAGTAGGCTTATAATTTTTTTTTTTTGAATAAGCATAATGTAAAATTGCACATTTACAAGGAAAAACAATAAATCTAAAAATTCGCTAATTGGTTTATTGTGTAATGTCAAGGGGTGTCTTAATGGTTCGATGAAAATTAAGATGCCTATGCGAACACTGAAACTCATGTTTCAAGCATGTAGAATGTGACATGTTTGGATTCGATTAGATTTGATGAGAGAGTTTGACCAAGACACCAAAAATCATAAGACATAAAGCTTGGCCTATAGAGTCTTTTCTCATAAATCATACAATATTATGTTTACATTTCTTTCAGTTTGTTTTCATGCAAATGAGTAAATGAAATCCTAACTTCCTTTGATTTCCTTTGGCCAAACTTAAAATGATCAATTGTGTGCTAATTAAATAGTGCTAAGTGATTGACACTTTATTTGAAATATGTATAAGTGGCATTTATTCATTTCTCACTAGGGAAAGGTGGGATTTCCTTTCAAAATACAATTCTTCTAAATTCTAGCATTTGGCCATTTAACATACATTGTTTTATGTGAGTAGGAACAATATGAACCAACTCAGTAAAATGCACTATCAAGACCATCTATTTAATCTGTAATCAACTATTCTATTCTATTTTACCTCTCAACTGAGGTTCATAGTTCAAGCATAACAAAATTCAACACAATTGTTGAAGATACATGTAATTTTTTGATATGGATTTCGTTGCACATCTCCTTTATCAGTATTGTCTCCGTAACCGCCACCCACTAGAATGGCAGTTATGAAGACAATATGGACAATGGAGATGTCAAAGGTTGTCTCCTTTATTCTTTATGTACAACATTAACAATTCTGACGACATGGTTTTAGTGGCTGTAAGGGATACTCCATCACCTCAATAAATCGTTATAGACACTAGATACCAAGTACTAATTCCACATCACAACTTTGGCAATAACTAAAACATCAAGATTCAAGAGCTTTGGCAATAACTAAAACATCAAGATTCAAGACCTTTGTGAAGAAGAAGACATAAAGCTTGGCATGATAGGAATCTAAGGGTTGAAGGCACAATCTAGCCACCTCTTAGGCAATGGGAGAATTATAGTAGGTGAGAAAAATATTAAAGGTGAATACACGTGTTAACTATTTGAGTTAACTTATTCAAAAAGACCAATACGAATATGCAAATAATCTCAACAGGGATGCCAACACAGGAATAGCATACATGTAAGAAATTGAAATTAGAATGCCTTGAATTAGGCTAGAAGCATTTTTATTTAAATAAAGTTGAGTCCTTATAGCGAGACTTAATAGCTTCTTGTCAACAGAATACGAGGAAGACCAAAAAGAAAGATAAAAACAATTGAAGAAACCAATCAGGCTTATAAAAAATAAATTTGTTTGAATGAACGTAATGTAAAATTGCACATTTACAAAGAAAAACAATAAACCAAAAAATTCACTAATTGGTTTATTGTGTAATGTCAAGGGGTTTCTTAATGGTTCAATGAAAATTAAGATGCCTATGAGAACACTGAAACTCATGTTTCTCAAGCATGTAGAATGTGACATGTTTGGATTTGATTAGATTTGATGAGATAGTTTGACCAAGACACCAAAAAGCATAAGACATAAAACTTGGCCTACAAAGTCTTTTCTCATAAATCATACAATATTACGTTAACATTTCTTTCATTTTGTTTTCATGCAAATGAGTAAATGAAATCCTAACTTCCTTTGATTTTCTTTGGCCAGACTTAAAATGGTCAATTGTGTGCTAATTAAATAGTGCTAAGTGATTGATACTTTATTTGAAATATGTATAAGTGACATTTATTCATTTCTCGCTAGGGAAAGGTGGGATTTCCTTTCAAAATACAATTCTTCTAGATTCTAGCATTTGGCCATTTAACATACATTGTTTTATGTGAGTAGGAACAATATGAACCAACTCATGAAAATACACTATTGAGACCATCTATTTAATTTGTAATCAACTATTCTATTCTATTTTACCTCTCAACGGAGGGTCATAGTTCAAGCATAACAAAATTCAACACAATTGTTGAAGATACATGTAATTTTTTGATATGGATTTTGGCATAAATACCTGTACTTAGAGCCTCACTGAAATGCCAACCGAAAGAGTGCAGAATATGCTTTCTATAGAGCTTTGCAAATAGATAGAATTTCAACTCGAGCCTTATGCAGCCAATTTCAAAATAGTAAAATTTTCATGGTTGCATAAATAGAAGCTTACCTGTGGTTGATGTATCTATAAAGATGTAGCTGGTTCGAGTATTTGGAGACGACTTCCTCCCCTTGAAGTAAAAAATTAATTATCCCCTCTACTAGTCAAAAGAGGCCTTTATAGTTTTTACTGCAAAAGGAAGAAATCAAATATTATTATCTTTTTCTATTATTATTTTTGTGTGTGCATAATTGTGATTATATCTATCTAGCGGCAGTGCCTTCCAAATAAGAAATAAATGTTTTTATTAACAAATTTTATAATTGAAATGCAAAAACTTAAAATTAACCAACTAAATAAACTTGTTTACTTTATTATCTAATACTAGAAATGCTAAAGAAACATAAGTTTCAAACTAACTCACCGTAAAGAATGCAAGAGTCCTCTGTTGTTGGGTGCAAAATTGATGAAAAGATTGACTCAGTGAAGAAGGGCTACAATCCTTGGAAGATGGAGTAGAAATTAGTCAAACAAATTTAAACAAAAAATATGAATTATAATATTTCAAACATTTAGATATGAAGACATTTATATATAATAATTAAAATGAAAAATAAAATGAAAACATGTAAATTTCATAATACCATTATAACTCAATATAGAACAAATCTCCATATGAAACCTTAAGAATTAATAAATATAATGAAGAAATTTATATTTAATAAATAAAATGATCAATCAAATGAATAAAATCTAAATTTCATAATACATGGTAACTCGACATATATAACAAATTTTCTTTTGAAATCTTAATATTTATATTTAATAGGATTTCTAATATCAAAATCTTATAACAAAATTCAATATATAATATAGATACTAAAAATGGAAACTTTAAAATTCTTTAAAATTATAATCATACCCACAATTATACAAAATAATAATCAATAGATATAACCACAAAGAAAATATCACATAACAATATTTGGCTAGACAAAAAAAAGATTCTAAAGTTCCTTATTATTAAAATGATAAATATATTATATGCTTTTAATACATTATTATTATATATATCAAACCTTCTAACAAAATTGTATATATAACTCAATATATAACAAATCTTCATTTGAAACATTTAATAATTATATTTAATAAGATATTTAAAATGAATATGTTATAACTAAATCAGCCGATACAAGGATGTGTATCGAATTATAAGGGTTAATTTTATTGAATTAAGACCAGTCGATACAAAGGATAGTACCAATTGCATGTAATTGATATATATATATATATAATGGATAACTTTAGTTGACCCACTGTTTGTGCTAATGTAATCTACAGTTGCATTGTAGATAAATTCAATCGATACAAAAGGAATATCTATGCTAAAGATTTATTTAAAAGCAACTACAAAGACAATATAGATGAACTTGACAAAATTTCAGAAAGTTAATACCAGTGGTATAAATGGAGGGATATACACACAACCCAGGTCTCAATAGTTTATGACATTAAGTCCATTATCTTGCATTGAATGTTTAAGAGTGCACATTCCAAAATATGGGATATCATAAGAAAATATAGGAAATAAACACAGTCTTATACGCACTTGCATGGAATCCATCTAGAATATGGGATATTACAAAGGAATGAACAGTAATTAGATAAGATAACGACTAAATATCATTCAAGACTAGTGAAAGCACACTCTTCAGGCACCGTCTTAGAGGTTCCTTAATGAAATACTCACAACCCACTAATTTCAGAGACACTAATTACCTACGGCCAGGTAATGAAATACTATTTGGAGACATTTGAAAAATATGCTAAGATGAATCCATGAGAAGGAGGGTTCGACCAAAATTCCATTTGGTCCCAAAACATTCATTAAAAATAAGGAGATTGCTTAAAGACTTAATCTTAAGCTGACGAAACTCGCATGATTAGGAACAAGGGCTGGTCTCGGTAAAGAATAGGGTATAAGAAACTGGTGTGAGCGAATACACGCTGACAATGGTATATGATAGTGTAGACACCTAAATTTAGACACTTGCATTTGTCCAAATTTATCCCTTTTCGTCTAATATCCTCTTATTTGCATTAATTAAGTAATATTGCTACTATTTAATTAATACCCTTAATTCTTCTAAATCCCTAAGGTATTTAGTTAATAATTAAATACCTTATCTCTTTAATCCTCCTTTCATTAAGTGAATTAAATAAATTTGTCCTCACATGTCACATCCTTTTCCTTAATCTTAACCCATCTTCTAATCTCATCATTAGAGATGTGCACATGTCTAATCCTTGATTAAGACATGTCACATCCTCCAACTTTTGCAAGTTAGCTTCTTAACCTTCATTAGTCACTAATCATCTTCTAATCATTGATCAATTAAGCCTAATTAGTACCTTGGTTAACACTCCCCATCTCCCCATGAATTTTTAATTCCTTTTTATTCACCCAAGACTCCTCTCTTCCGCATGTGAATTTTTAATTCACATTTATCCTTCCAAGGTTTTCCTCTTTCCCATGCAACTTCTAGAACCTTTGACTTGTCACATCACTCACATGTGGCAAATTCCCACTTTTTTGGAAACCCTCTCTTATCCACTAGATTCTCCCAAGCATGTGAATTTTTAATTCACATTTATTTCTCCAACTGCTTTCTTATTTCCCATGGAGATTTTTGAGGAATTCTAAAATTCCTCAAATGTCACTTTCACTCTCACTTGGGGATAAGAAGTCTTTTTTTGAGGAAATTTTCTCATCCCCCAAGGTACTTGCAAGGTACTTGTCCTTCCTCCACATCACTTGTCCTTATTCCACCTCACTTACACATCATTTCATCCTAGGCCACTTCACCTTCCACATGTCAAGATGCGAGGGCTTGTGAGTCCTCAACTCACCATAGCCCTTCATCTTGGCCTTAGTGGCTTAATCTCAACCGTTGAATTCTCTAGAGAATTCAAATTCTTCTATAAATACCCCCTCTTCTAATGCATTTTAAGAACACTTGGTAAATTGCACCCTTATGCTACCAAATTGCTTACTCAATTTGCAAGCATTGTCTTAGCCATTTAATCAAGTCATTTAGCCATTAGCATTTGCATTTTATCATATTTTTCATCTTGCATCTAGCCATCTCCATAGCCATCCAAGGAGCACACAAGTTTTCAAACATCAAGGGCCAACCAAGGGATTCAACAACACAAAGGTATAATCATTTACAACCATTATTTTGCTATCTTTCTTTGTGTTATCATTCCTTAGGCTAATCTTTGAGGTGTTCCTTATGTTTTCTTTATATTGCATTTTAGTTATTTTTCACCTTTAGAATAAGATAAACTCAAGGCTTCACATTTCTAGCACGCCCGATGGGACCCACAAGTGGGTTCCTTCATTTCACGTTTGTTGTTGTTAAGTTTGTTTGTAGGTTCAGGTTGCAAAGGGGCGTACTTGCCCTGCAAAGGGGTGGACTTGCCCTCCAGTTTACTATAGAGGGGCGGACTTGCCCTCCAATGTGCTATAGTGGGGCAGACTTGCCCTTCAGTGTGCTACAGTGAGGCAGACTTGCCCTAGTTTTCATTATGTTTTCTGACATTTGACTAGAGCGGGGAAAACTTGCCCTAGTTTTCATTATGTTTTATGACATTTAACTACAGCGGGGCAGACTTGCCCTAGTTTCCATTTTGTTTTATGACATTTGACTACAGTGGAGTAGATCTGCCCTTGTTTTAACACTATTTTTTTACATTTTACTGTAGTGGGGCAGACCTACCCTTGTTTTGATTTTGTTTCTGACAGTTTGTCATAGAGGGGTAGACTTGCCCTTATTTGGACTCTATTTTCTGACACTTTGTCACAAAGGGGTGGACTTGCCCTTGTTTTGACTTTATTTCTGACAGTTTGTCGCAGAGGGGTGAACTTGCCCTTGTTTGGACTTTTTTTTCTAATAGTTTGTCACAGAGGGGTGGACTTGCCCTTGTTTGGACTCTGTTTTTTGACACTTTGTTGCAGAGGGGTGGACTTGCTCGAAGGACTGCTGTAGAGGGGTGAATTTTCCCAAAAACAAAACATTTTGGGAGGTAAAACGACCATTTTAGCTTCGTTTTTGCTTTAGTTTTTTGTCATTTTTAGACTTTAACCCCCTAACATTGTCTATTGCAAGGGTATTTGTGTTTTTTTCTAACATTTTGTAGCATATTTTCACAATTGATGAAGAACGAAGGTTAAAACAGCTAACACTTGCTTGCAGGGTTATCTGTTTGTTCAAATTTTAAAAGCTTTCCTTGTTGTTTTCGTTAATCTAGGAACATAGTTAACTAGGGGGAAGTAAAATTCATTGTTTGCTCTTTCTATAAGTCTATTTTTGTGTTATCCAAGGGGGGCATTAGTTTGTTTTCGCTTTCCCCTTACACTTCATGTGAGCTTGGGGAGTAGCTGGAAATGATTAGTGCCTTCTTTTTAGAGGGACTTGCTTGGAGATTTCATCACCCCAAGGGACGATCCCAACCACATGTATCGATAAGGTATAGAAAGGGGG
Source organism: Sequoia sempervirens (assembly GCA_007258455.2). Classification (NCBI taxonomy): domain Eukaryota; kingdom Viridiplantae; phylum Streptophyta; class Pinopsida; order Cupressales; family Cupressaceae; genus Sequoia; species Sequoia sempervirens. The sequence goes on along the minus strand of VDFB02072274.1, from coordinate 16,751,269 downwards.
GAGAGCCAAAGTTGTACCCCAATCCAGTCACGTCGTGTTTGGCGGAGCGTCGAAGCTAGGGTGATTCCTAGATAGACGTGAAGAGTTGGTCTGAGCTCTTCAGTATCTTGTTGGGGTTCCTGACTCACACTTGTGATGGGTTAGTGTTCACGGTTTGGGCCTAAGGTACCGAGAATATATCAAGGACTCCCTAGAAATCTTGTACATCCTAGATTAAGACCTTTGTTAGCCATACCCTTAACACTAATCATAGGATTGTGCTTGTTTGAAGTGTCTTCTTGTGAGAAATCGATAATTTTTTTGACAAGTCAACCTCATTGTTGTCATTTTAAGTCCTTGCCATAGTCATTTCCATCCAAACCAAGTCCCTATTTCCCGTAGAGGGGTGGACCTACCCTGCAGTTTACTGCAGTGGGGAAGACCTGCCTTGACTTGCTTTATAGTGGGGCGGACCTGCCCTATAGTTTACTACATAGGGGTGAACTTTCCCTACAGTGGGGTGGACCTGCCCCCCTAAACAGTCAATTTCACTTTGTTTAGCCATCCCAAGCCTCTTTTTAACCATTCCAAGCCTCTGTTTAACCATTCCAAGCCTCTGTTTTACCATTCCAAGCCTCCGTTTAACCATTCCAAACATCCGTTTAACTATTCCAAGCATTTGTTTAACTATTCCAAGTATCCGTCCACCCATTCTGAATGTTTGTTCATCCTTTCCAAACTTTTGTTTCCTATTCTAATTGCTCGTTTCATCATTCAGGGACCCCATTTTATTAGCTAGAGATCTCGTTTCACCATTAGAAAGACTTATTCCATCTTCTAGTGAGCCTGCTTCACCATTCGTTAGGCTGGTTTACCTGATTTAAACAAAAACTAGTGGGGAACCTAAAACTTTATCATTTGTTGTGATGTAAACATTTTCATTCTCATTCAGTCATCACAATTCACCCTTTAGTTCATCTGCACTTTCTGTCCAAGTCAAGCCGCAGTTTTTTGCAGAGTGGCAAACTTGCTCTGAAGCTTACTACAAAAGGGCAGACTTGCCTTGAAGCTTACCACATAAGTGTGAACCTGCCCTATAGTTTACTATAGAGGGGAAAACTTGACCCTGTAGAGGGGTGAACCCACCCTAAAAACAACCTTTTTTTACCTTCCAAACAACCTTTTTCATCGTTTGTTCAGCCGTTTCAAACACCCATCTACTCATTTTCACGTTTCGAGTAATCGTCCCCTTATTTTGAACATCCTTTCATCATATTAAGTGATCATCCCCTCAATCAAAGCAATCACCCCCTCGCTCCAAGCACCTTTTTACTTATTCCTAACATCCATTTTTGCCTATTTTTCACCAAATAGATGACCTTGCCCTAACTGGGATGAACTTGCCCTCCAAACGACCTTTTTCATCATCCATTTAGTCATTTTAGGCACCCGTTTGCTTGTTCTGAGACCTGCCCTTGAGAGGGGCAACCTTGCCATAATTGGGGCGAACTTGCCCTCCAAATGAACTTTTTCATCATCTGTTTAGTCATTTTAGGTACCTGTTTGCCCATTTCAAGCACCCGTTTGCTCATTCTGAGACTTTCCCATGTAGAAGGGCGACCTTTCCCTCTAGAGGGGCAACCTTGCCCTAACTGGGCTGGACCTACCCTCTAAACAGTCTTTTTCATTGTTCATTTTGTCATTTTAGGCACCCGTTTGCCCATTTCAAGTAGTCGTTTACTCATTTCGAGTAGTCTTTCATCCCTCTCGATCCTTCATTTACTCATTCTAAGTAATCTTTCATCCATCCCAAGCATCCATCTCCTCGTTTCGAGAGTTGTTCATCCATTATGATCAATTGTTTACTTGTTTCAAGCTTTCGTCTCCATGACCTGAGAGTCGTTCATCCATTCTAAGTGATCATTTACCAGTTTCGAGTGCTTGTTCATCCACTCCTATCATTCGTTCCCCTAATCCAATCATCTATTTCCCCAATCCAATTATCTAATGCCCCATTTCAATCACCTGTCTCCTCGTTTTGACGACCCGTTTACCCGCTCGGAGAGTCCAAAAGTAGTGGGGTAGACCTGCCTATAGTGGGGTGAACCTAACCTGCAAAGGGGCAAGTTCACCCCTCTATGAGGGCGGGTCCACCTCAAAAGGGCAAGTTTGCCCCTCTGTAGCAAAAAATTGGCAAACATACAATAAATAGATCCAACTTCCAATCTGACCTGTGGAACCAATCCCATCATATCCTTCAATTCAATCATAATCTAAGCTTTAATCTAATCCTAATCCGAGCTTAACCAAAATCCTAATCTGAGATTTAATCCATATGAGATCTTTAGATATAAAAAAAAATCTTAAGATCCCTTCCTCCATCTTCTTCCAATTCATCCTATTTATCCTTTCATCGTCCATCCCCATCTTTCTAATCCATATTGATCTAATTCATCATCATGAACCCTTATCCTTCATCAATAGTAGTCAAGGTAAACCCTAATTACATCGATGACGATAATGAAAGTCTTGTCGATCAAGAAGAATATGACATAGATCCCCTTGATGCTATCATTGCTAGTAAGCATTTCCTAATTACTTTCCAAAATCCAATCCCCCCTCTGAGCTATCCCAATATGTCTTCATCCATGCCTAATAATGTTCCTTATGTTACCTCTAACAAAGGATATCCATTATCTTCCTCGCCCACATCTCTATCATATCCTCCCTCTACATCATCTTCTTATCTGACATCCATGACTTCTTATCCCAATCTAGTATCCCAACACCCCTATTATAATCCTCCATCCACATCCTCCTATCTCAATCCTTCATCCACATATGCCCACTATCCTAATCCTCCATACGAGTCTGCTCACCCTAATCTTACATTCACACCTTCTTATCCTAATCCAACACCCATGTTTTCCCATCCTTATTCTACATCCACACAGTCTTATCCTAATCCAACATCCACATCTTCCTATCCTAATCCAACATCCACATTTACCTATCCTAATCCAACATCCATATCCTCTTGTCCTAATACAACATCCACATCCTCTTGTCCTAATACACCACCCACATCCTCTTGTCCTAATATACCACTCACATCCTTTTGTCCTAATCCATCGTCCATATCCTCTTCTCCTACTTCACCATCCTAATATCCCTATCTTAACCCTCCATCTTCCACTCCACCATGTCCTAATCCTCCATCTACTCCCAGTCTTACACACAATCCCAATCCCTAATCCTTCATCCACTCCTACCTCACCATCTAAGCCTAGAGCATGCAAATTTCTCACTCCAGAAGTTCTCGAAGGATTCATGACAAAGAAGACATCACCAACTCCACCACTTGAAATCGTGGAACCATGTCATCCCAATCCATCATCCATGGTCACTAGAGATAAGAACCTTCTTCATATCACACCTATCATTGATGCTACAACCGATAGCATCACTCAAACATCTGAAATCATCAAACCCTCTAAATCCATCAAACCCCCATCTCCCACTCTGGGATCCACCGAGTCCATCGAAGATAGTCAAATCCAATTCACTCCCTCTACTCCTAGACCCTCCCAACCCATTGAAGATCTGTAAATCCAATCCACTCCTCCCACTCCTAGTATTATCGAAATCCATTCCCATGAACTTCATGAATTGTCCATCCTTCCATCTCCCCCACTTGAAGAGTCCCTTCAAGACTCCATCATCAGACCACCCACACAAGAAGAATCATGCCTAGAGCTTGATCCAAAGCATACCAACATATCCCCTTCTCCACATCAAGATCCTGCCGTCCCATCTCAAGATCACAATCCCCCATCCATTCCATCCCATGATCCTCCTAATACTCAATATTTGATCACTCCATCACATGATCCCTTATCGCCTATTGCCACAAATCCATATCCTATCATGTCACCTAATCCCTCTCTTGATCCCTTACCCCTCCTTTGTCCCTCTCAAGATGTCACTACCCCATCATCTCCATCCCATGATCCTCCATTGTCGCCTAAACCTACTATCCCCTCACCACTTGTATATCCCCTTGGTACTCTCACATTCTTCCATGGTGGTCTCCTTGCAAAAGAAAAACAAAACATATACGCCACCCATCCTCCCCCACCTAATAATGGACTCATATCGTTATTCCAGAATAACAAAAATCCTATCATGCATCGAATGCTCAAGAACATGAACTATCAAGGAAAAGTTTTAGGCCTTCATGAGCAAGGTATTTTAGAGCCCATCCAAGTCAAAGAACAAATCTGTATGCAAAGTCTTGGACATATTTCTCAAGACTCAAAATCTAAAGATGCTGGCACAACCTCTAGACGTCCTCAATGAGCCTCTTCCAAAAGAAATATAGGCTCTTCCCATCGCTCCACCAAATCATTTGCTGCCATCCCCCCTCCTCCATCGTACCACCTCAAAACAACCATCCATATTCCTCCCTCATTTGCTCCATCCATTTTTGGTCCTTATGTCCCTCCACCCACTATGCCTATTTTGGGCCCTTATATCCCAAAATCACCTCCTCCATATCGTCCTATTCATCCTTTCATCCATCCATCGCCCCTCCATGTCACCCATCATAAACATCCCACTCTCATGTCCCCTAATTAGGATCAACAAAGGCACATACCTACACATCCTCCATCTACATGTAATCCTCATAATCCTACCTCCATTGCTCCACATCCTCCATCTCCTCTTACCCATCCCATTGCTATCAAAAACACTTTGGATGCTAAAGCAAAAATGCATAAACCCAAACATCCACATAAATATAAAGCTCCTCATGTCCCCTCTAAAAGACATGGTGAAGAAAAGAAAAATCAAATCCACAATGAAAATCAAACCCATCAGCCACAATGTCCCACCAAAGCAAAAATCAAAACCATGTGGATCCCAAAGAAAAAATATGCAATACCTTCAAATGAAAAATCCATAACAACATCCAAAGTTTCTACTCGAAAAGCTAATCATACAGATCCTCCATCTCCTAAATCTGTTTTGGGTCCTTATGTCCCAAAATGCACTATCCTATCTCCTCCATCATCCTCGCATTCTCCATCCACTAACCCTCCTATCCTTTCACATCCACCACCATATGTGCCAATGTTGGTCCTAAACACATCTCCCCATCACACATCTACCCCATCATTTCACCCATACACTTTCCAACATCCCATCCATTATCCTGCATATCTCCCCCATCAAATCCCTCTAATTCATCCTCTTGCATAATCCATTTATCTTGATAAGGTTGTACCAACATCCAACAGTCGCTTCACACATGGGCTCTTAATAATTCATATGGAATTTGATGCTTGAGTCCTTCATCCATCTCCTTATTGCATATCTTCTAAATCCCCTTATCCACCTCCCTATTCTTATCCATCTCCTTCCGCATACTATCCAAAAAGTCAAAAAAAAAATAAAAAATAAAAATAAAAATAAAAAATCGAGAAAATAGTAAAGAGAAATAATTTGTCCAATGGTGAAAACTTGGAAAACAAGCACCTTGGATAAATGCCATGATGAAAACCTAGAAAATAAGCGTCATGCGTAAATCCCCCATCCAGTTTCCTTCTGCACTTGGGGGCAATTTCATCCCCTTCAACCATCTCCTCCATCCCCCCTACCATCCACATCTTATCTGCAATATCCCATTTATCCCAATTCCTCCATCCTCCTTCTGATCTTGATATTGATAGGGGAAAACATATAAACATGCTTTGGACACCTCTTGGAATTCATTCCCCTCATCCATACATTATCCTAATCCTTATTTTCATTCATCTACCTTCCTTGTCCACCCATCATGCTACCATTAATCTCCCTTCCTTATCCATGCATCCTATCCATATCCATATCACTCCCTTATTTTCCCATCTTTCCATCTCCCATCCCTCATGCCTCATTATACATGAGATATTTAGAGTGAGGGCATCTAACTTCCTTTGTGATATAGTCCTTGGAGATATCATTCATCCCTCAATCCATTAATCCTTTTTCACCTCCCCATCCTTATCTTCCAATCCCTCCACACAATCCTTTTAACCTCCCTATCCTTATCCTCCTATCCATCCATCATAGCATCCCTTACATCTCCCCATCCTTATCTTCCTATCCTTTTATCTCTATCCTCATCCCAACTCATAATCCCTTGTCATTGGTATCTAGCTATAGGCTACTCCCCATGCAACCCAATGCCATCTATCTCATCGTCATCATTCCCATTTTTTTTGCACATCTTTCTAATCTCCTATCCTTTCTCATCATTCATCCATCCATCATATCATCCTCTCAATTCATCTTTTGATGATTTAGATAACTATCCCATCCCTGAGCTTCATGTAGTCACCATCGTCCCATCCTATCCAACAAGTCTATCTTGTTTTATCATATCGGTCCCATCATTTTATCCCCTTATCTAGGGTTATCTCATCATCCTTTATCCATCAATTTGTCTTTGGTCCTTTATTCGAACTACGTTGCCCCTGTACTTTCATGTAGGCAAGGTCAATCATTTGATCCGCCCCAAGGCATTTGTCAGTCATGTCATCATTGGCCTCCATTGGTCCTCTTTTTGCTTTTATCCATGGTCTTTTCTTGAACTACGAGGGCTTTGTGCTTTCACATAGGCAAGGCTAATCTATGATCGACCCCCGAGCCCCTAGGTCTTTAGGGTGTGTCAGTATCATGTCTCGTATCTCGTGTCGTGTCATCAGGTATGTCCTTATTTGGTTGGTTCTTCACAAATGAGATACACCCATATCATCAGATCCAATCAACTTTGGATATCCTGCGTCATATTGATCTTCTAGTTTAGTATCCATCATCGATCTCAACAGGATGCATCCTTCTTAACATACCTCATCAATCCCATCCATCCCCTTGATCCTATGGCAAAGGACATTCTGAATTGATTGCGATCTTTTGATGCTTAAATGGTTTTTTTTTATCAATTGAGCTCCCTATCATCACTTGTCAAGGCCACCATGATCCATCATATTATGGTGCGTTTTGACTGGTCAACACAGGGGCATATCTTGATTTTTTTGTTGTTGTTGTCTTTTTGGTTGTCCCATGTAGTACCCACCAAGATCCCTGAGGTCTTGTGTTATGCTAGGGCATCCTTTTGTGCTTGTGGTTATCCCAATGCCTGGCCCGACTAAGGTCTTCGTGACTTTGGGGTGTTGGGATAGCCTTCTTGTTTGTTATGTTTGTTTCATGCATTAGACATGAATCGGCCTTGGTTCTCCATACCCTGGAATCTTGTGTCTTATGCTATAGCAAAAATTAGTGCTTTGAAGATTGCAAATTGCATTCACATTGCATTTCATTTTCCATTCCATCATCTTGCATGTATCCCCCATCCTCTCATCTATCAAAATCCCCCCCATCCATTCATCCTTCATCACTCTCCCTCCCCTATCCATCCAATCTCTTATCATCATCCCTTCAATCTTCTTAGAATACTATAGATTGGTTATTCTAAGCATCTTTTTAACCATCTTGCATCCCAATCTAATCCTCATCTGTTCTAGCACAAATCATTTAATCACATCCTTGGTCTTGTTCCTAGCTTTGCTACAAGCCTTGATCCAATCCTCACCATCGTCATCATCATCGGGATGTATCCATCCCTATCCTCTTGTGTTGTTTTGGGATGTATCCTTCCCTCATCAATGACCCTTTCATTAGGATGTATCCTTCCCTATCCTTGGGTGTTGTTTTGGGATGTATCATTCCCTCATCAACAACACTTTCATCATCATCCTCATCGGGATGTATCTTTTCCTATCCTCGTGTTGTTTCAGGATATATCATTTCCTCATCAATAACACTCCATCCATCATCAACCCACTTTGTCATGTGGCTTGACTAGGGCAACATTACCTGCATCCTTGCATCCATTTATGCTTCCCAATCTCCTGCCGCCTTTTCATCCTTTCTTACCCATCACTTTGCATCATCTTTCTCATCTCCATTCTCATCATCTCATCCATTTCGAGAGCACACCCGTGTTCTCTTGAACCCGCATGTACTTTCAAGGGGGCATCCTCAATCCCTAATCTCCAATCATTTCTCCTTCCTAGCCACTCCTTTGAATGGATGGGGCATCTTTTCCAATCTAACCATCTTCTTCTGAGTTCTATGTTTTAATATTCTTTGAAATGATGCTACTTCGTAACATCATCTCAAAGAGGGGCAAAATGTAGACACCTAAATTTGAACACTTGCATTTGTCCAAATTTATCCCTTTTCGTCTAATATCCTCTTATTTGCATTAATTAAGTAATATTTCTATTATTTAATTAATACCCTTAATTCTTCTAAATCCCTAAGGTATTTAGTTAATAATTAAATACCTTATCTCTTTAATCCTCCTTTCATCAAGTGAATTAAATAAATATGAAATTTATTTAATTCCTCACATGTCACATCCTTTTCCTTAATCTTAACCCATCTTCTAATCTCATCATTAGAGATGTGCACATGTCTAATCCTTGATTAAGACATGTCACATCCTCCAACTTTTGCAAGTTAGCTTCTTAACCTTCATTAGTCACTAATCATCTTCTAATAATTGATCAATTAAGCCTAATTAGTACCTTGGTTAACACTCCCCATCTCCCCATGAATTTTTAATTCCTTTTTATTCACCCAAGACTCCTCTCTTCCGCATGTGAATTTTTAATTCACATTTATCCTTCCAAGGTTTTCCTCTTTCCCATGCAACTTCTAGAACCTTTGACTTGTCACATCACTCACATGTGGCAAATTCCCACTTTTTTGGAAACCCTCTCTTATCCACTAGATTCTCCCAAGCATGTGAATTTTTAATTCACATTTATTTCTCCAACTGCTTTCTTATTTCCCATGGAGATTTTTGAGGAATTCTAAAATTCCTCAAATGTCACTTTCACTCTCACTTGGGGATAAGAAGTCTTTTTTTGAGGAAATTTTCCCATCCCCCAAGGTAATTGCAAAGTACTTGTCCTTCCTCCACATCACTTGTCCTTATTCCACCTCACTTATACATCATCTCATCCTAGGTTACTTTACCTTCCACATGTCAAGATGCGAGGGCTTGTGAGTCCTCAACTCACCATAGCCCTTCATCTTGGCCTTGGTGGCTTAATCTCAACTGTTGAATAGAGAATTCAAATTCTTCTATAAATACCCCTTCTAATGTGTTTTAAGAACACTTAGTCAATTGCACCCTTATGCTACCAAATTGCTTATTCAATTTGCAAGCATTATCTTAGCCATTTAATCAAGTCATTTAGCCATTAGCATTTGCATTTTATCATATTGTTCATCTTGCATCTAGCCATCTCCATAGCCATCCAAGGAGCACACAATTTTTCAAACATCAAGGGCCAACCAAGGGATTCAACAACACAAAGGTATAATCATTTACAACCATTATTTTGCTATCTTTCTTTGTGTTATCATTCCTTAGGCTAATCTTTGAGGTGTTCCTTTTGTTTTCTTTATATTGCATTTTAGTTATTTTTCACCTTTAGAATATGATAAACTCAAGGCTTCACAAATAGAATTTGATTAATAAATCCCAATCAAATTAAATAAATTGAAGTATAAAAAGTATAAGATGTATTTAAGAAATAAAAATAAATAGGTTGAGTTAAACGACGCGGCTAAAGGAGGATAGATAATGATAAGACACCTGCTGCAATTTATTCCTGAGCTTCTCTCTATCAAGAAAGTGCCTAAATGAATTTAGGAAGAAAATGCAAGCAACAAATATTATCAAAGGCATTCCTGTATTAGAATGGCAACTATATCTTGCAAGTATAAAATTCTCAGAGAATAATATGTGCTTGAAGCAAAACTTGAAGCTTGACAAGGTTGTGATGTTCTACCAAGACAAGAACTCCTAGCTTTCTTCTGCTCAAGCAACTATTGTCGAAGGCGTCCCTTTTCTTGATCTTATATATTAAATTCAAGCTTCTAAGAGGCTTGTCTAAATTTAGTGTGTTGGTTATCTTCTTCCCTCCAGCCTCACATTAGCTCATATTTCTTTTCTATTCAGAAACCTGCGTATCTTTTTCCTCTCTTCCCACCACAAATGAGTGAGTTTTTTTTTCTTGTGAGAAAAGATTTTTCAAAAATTGAAGATTAGTTGGGTATTGGGTGGTTACGATAACCATCTCCACAATTTTCTCTCTCCCCTTCACCATAATGTCGAATGTGATATCTTATCAAAGGAAATCTTTCCTAAAGAATAAATTTGGAGCTGTTGATATTCTCTTTGGAGGTTACGCCACTTTGGTGGCTAAATTAAGGAATCTTCAAGGCACGATTAAGCCTAAGATGCCAAGTAAGGAAATATAATAATTTCTTAAATATAATATAATTGCAATGCACACAAATTCTGCCAATTCAAGATGGCCTACTTCCTTCGTTCTAATAGAGGGTTAAAATTTACGTATTTAATATTCAAATCTTTGTCTCATCAAACTTGGCGGAAAGACACCATAACTCCCTCCTTTTAAATTTAATAGTATTCATTTGGAATATAATGCGATTCAATTTTATAGTTATGTATTTTTAACTTCAATCTTTTACCTTGAATTTTTTTTAATTAACAGGAGCAAAAGCATCACATGACTTCCACCTGACTGTCATTTTCAATGCAGCTTCAAAAACTTTACACATAATATTCCTTCATTTCTTTCACTATATAATGCCTCTCGACGTAAGAAATAAAAAAATAAAAATTAATGTAAATTAAAGATCACAAAATTATTTTATATTTTATATTTCATTTTAGACAAAATATTTACAACAAAAGTTATAAATATAATTTGATTAATCAAAAATAATAATAAAATTGTTTGTCCTATCTAAAAATTATTAAAATATTATTTTCTCATTGATTTCACTACCAATCAAACTTTGCAGTTAAGCCACATAATATCCAATGTGCCAAGTGTTGAAACTAATTTTTTAATTTTTTTTTAATCTTTTGACAACTATTTGAAAATAGATTTGACATTTATCTTTTAAAGTACAATTTTCTTCTACACATTGTTGTATGAACTATCATGCACTAGCAACATTCAAACCTTAAACATTTGAACAACCATTCTCAAAACCTTCATCTTTTTGGAGCTACTAGCATCATTTTTTCTTTTGGCTATTATTTTGTTCAAACTGTTGAGTTATGTTTCTCCTATGTTGGTTGGGCTAGAAATATATTATATTATAATATAGTTTGATGTATCTTTTTCTGTAAATTTTATGTTTTAATAATATAATGGTAGTCATTGTACTTTAATTTAATAGGTAATGAAGATTAGAATACTTACATTAATATACTAATATATATTAGTATATTAAAAAATGGTTGAAAAACTCTTGATTTCTCTTGGTGTGAGGGATTATGCCAATGTCATGGTAGGCATGGATCTTGATATTATGAACTCCCAATTTTTTTATGGCAAAGGGTTATGTAGATTGATTTTTGGTGTCTTCCCAATGGTATGGGGTGGCATGGATCTATGAATTCCATCTCTAGGCCATCCATGACTGTTGTGAACACACTTGGCAGGAAGGGCTTCTTTGCAAGTAGGGCATCTTCCTTGAAAATGACCAAAATGCAAGTTATTTCCCCAAATCAAAATCTCAAGGCTCCAAAAAGTGTGGTCAAAGATAGGGTTTCACTTGTAGCAATTAGAGGTACGACTCTTGGGCACAATTCTTGGCGTAAGCATAAACAAGGTTACAATAGTGTTCAACTTGGTGTTTAGCCTCACCATGGGATGGGTTTAGGGGTGGTGGCGTTGCCTAAAGAAGGGAGATTTGGGCATGCAAAAGTTGTTGGGATTCATCAACTTCCACTCAAATGTGCCAATACCACCCCCACAAATGTTCCTAGGTGAATAAATTGATGCAGGAGCATCCAAGGGTTCCAATCAATCTTGCATCCCCAAAAACATTTTATTTTCTTTTTTCTTTTTTTTGTATGGTTTCTTGTTGTTGGCAACCTTTCAACCCCTGGTTTGGGCACACTCTGGACATGGGAAATTATTTATTAAATTGGTTGGGTAGATTAATGTTTAAATGTTATATTTGGGTAAAAATTAAAGCCAAATTGTTGTAACCATTATTTTATTCTTTGGCTCAAAGTTTGTAATTTGGGTGAATTGTTGGTTGCACATTTAATGTGCTTAAATTGCCAAAATATGTAAATTAAAAAAAAAAACCAATGCCCAAGTTGGAAAAATTAAACTTTGGAATATTAAATAATGGATTGGAAAAGAATTTTAACGTCCATGTGCAGCAGGAAAATTAATTGGGCACTAGACATGTTGCAACATAGGTTACATGCAGTAGGGAGTTACATTCATGCATGCATCTTTTTCCAGAATAGAGGTAGTGGTTTGTAGGGGTTTTTGAAAGAATATTGGAGTTATTTCATTTATTAATTTGCAACTCCAAAAATGAGGAATTGAAATGACCAACTATAAAAGAAAGGAAATTCTTGAACCAGTGTTTAGAAATGGGGTTTTTTGAGATTTTGGCTCAAAACTTAGTATGGTATTATTGATAGAAAAAATACATTGATCATGTATTATTGTAGATGAATGTGGGAGCTTCTGTTGTAAATTTTTTTAGGATAAATAAAAGAGTTTTGCATATTCAAAATAGTTTCCAAAATGTGGTTTGTCAAGAAATTTATTTGCATATTTGCAATAGTTTAAATAATTTGAATTTCATACCATTTTGGATTCACATTTTTTTTGTGAGTATGTTTTTTGTTTGAAGAGGTTAAATATTTGAGTGGTAGCTGTGAAGATCAACACCTCGATTCAGGGTCTTGGTTTTCAACTGCATCATAAATCACATAAGAAGTTGTTGAGAATGAAGTGTTCTTTGCAAAAAAAAGGCTTGATTAGGAGGTTTAGAGGGTTTTGGCCGAGCCTCTTTGAGTTGAATAAATGGATAGCAGAAACATGGAGCCGCATTTTGGCAAGCGATCTCCAAATTTACTCTTGTGCTTAAGTTTTTTTTTTTTTCGTGGTGGTTTTTTACTACATCCAAGACTGTCACACTATCCTTTATGATCATCAACAAAACTACAAGGGACACTTGTTGATGTTAAAATCCCGGTATCGTTCTTTCAACCCTATTACTTAATCATTTGCAGCTATTCCAATCTGGGTAAGACTTCTGAATCTTCCGCTCTAGTATTGGTTTGGTTCATGTTTTGAAGTTGTGGGAAATTCACTAGGAAAAAAATTGGATGCTAATGAGAACTCATAAAATCATTTGCATACAACATATGCATGTATCTTGGTGGAGATTGATATTACAAAGGATATTCCAGTTGAGATCTCCCTTAAAATTGTAGAAGGAAGTTGGAACCAGATGTTAGATTATGAGGGGCTACCTTTCTGATATCACAGATGCTTCAATACTAGTCACATTGTTGCCTAATGTGCCAAATAGAAAAATAAACAGTAGGCTACTTGGTGGAAAGATGTCATCCTTATCCACTGCTTAGTGGAAAAGAATATATCACCCCTTGTCAAGAAAATGATAACCAACCTGCCAAAGAAAAATCAAATGGGGACAAATGCTATGAGGATCTACCTGCTCTTGCCACAACTAGGGTTGTGAATACTTCACCTATCTCAAGGAAGGATCATGTGCTGACTGTAAAGGATGATAAAAAGATTGATGAACTAGAAAATCAAACAAAGACTTCATAAATTGTATCCACGAGGAGGGGAAATTGCTTCATAGAGAATATGAAGGTAAAAATGAATGGAGGAGTGGATACATGTAACTAGAATTTGGTGCAAAGGAAAAGAAAGAAAAATGAGGTAACCTTCAACATGCACCTTGGTTCCCATGCAAAAAATGGAGATAATTTTAAAACATCATGATACGATCATGGATCTGACTTAGGGAAGTTAACTATGAGTAATAGAATCTATATGCCATAATTAGTTTTGGTTGGCACAAAGTTGATTCCTGAAGTTTTTTCTACTTCAAGATGAAACAATCTTGAATCCAAGTTTAGTGACCCTGGTTTGTAATATCTAACCATGCAATTTTTCAAGTTAAATGATTAATATTATTATGCAGCCCTTACTACAACTTACCTAGCAAAAAAAATGAAGATTAAATTACTCATCATGGTAACATTAGTAATTTTAATATTTATTTTATTGGATTTGTGTTGGGTTTTTATTGTATTGTATGCAGGTCCATATATGGCATACGACAAATTCACCGCCAACAATTCACTGATGGAAAATTCACCGCCAACAATTCACCGTGGGAAAATTCACCGTAATTCACCGTCATGACAAATTCATCGTGGGAAATTCACCGCCAACAATTCATCGGAAAATTAATCGCATTAATGTTTTTTAATATATATTTCAAAGAGTTTGATTTTTTTTTTTTAATAATTTTCACTTGTTACAATACAATTTTATTTTTTAAATATTTTTTATGTTTATTTTGATATGAAAATTATGCATTAATTTTCATAAAAAGTTAAAAGAAAAATAAATTATTTACTTTAATTTCTACTTCAAATATTATTTTATTTTTCCATGTGTTTATTTATATATACAATTTTTTGTTTTTTGGTGTGTTCCTTTATTTTATACAATAAACATAAAAAAAAATATTTTAAAAAATATATATTATACAATATTGTATAATGAAACAATGGAAAAAAAAAAATTTACTTTTTATTATCATAAATCCAATTATTGTTTTAAAAAAAATCATTTTTTTTGAAATGTATATTAAAAAACATTAATGGGAGTTAATTTTCCACCTCGGTGAATTGCTGGCAGTGAATTTTACTTGGTCGTGAATTTGTCATGGCAATGAATTTTCTCACGATAAATTTGTCATGGCGGTGAATTTTCCCACGGTGAATTGTTGGCCATGAATTTTCCATCGGTGAATTGTTGGCGATGAATTTTCCTAGAGCCAACATATATATAGTGCTCATTTTTAGAGACTCGACTATAGACATTGGCAACATTCTTGTATATTCTATTTTTTTAACAATGAAAATATCCCTATGATGTTAATTGTTTTGGTCAACCATATAGAAGTTCTCTTCTAGCAAAATTTAGAGTGATTTTATTGATAATAAATTTGAAAGGCTTGAACTATCTCCATGTAGTTGGATATTGTAATTCATTAGGCATATATGTAAAGCTCAAAGTAATATCTAAGGATTATTTTGGTTCTCTAATTTATGTGGTTCAAAATTTAGGCCTTACATCTCCAGTCCCTTATAGCTTGCTAAATGATTCAACACATAACATGACCACATCTAAAGGTATAAAAAGTGGGGTTTTATTGGTAACGTTAGTAATTTTAATATTTATTTTATTGGATTTGTGTTGGGTTTTTATTGTATTGTATGCAGACATATATATAGTGCTCATTTTTAGAGACTCAACTATAGACATTGGCAACATTCTTGTATATTCTATTTTTTTAACAATGAAAATATCCCTATGATAGTTGTTTTGGTCAACTATATGGAAGTTCTCTTCTAGCAAAATTTAGAGTGATTTTATTAATAATAAATTTGAAAGGCTTGAACTATCTCCATGTAGTTGGATATTGTAATTCATTAGGCATATATGTAAAGCTCAAAGTAATATCTAAGGATTATTTTGGTTCTCTAATTTATGTGGTTCAAAATTTAGGCCTTACATCTCTAGTCCCTTATAGCTTGCTAAATGATTCAACACAAAACATGATCACATCTAAAGGTATAAAAAGTGGGGTTTTGACATATATGGACTTCCAAAGATGAGCACCCAAGTTGGGTTTTTCAAGGATATTATTAGGTCCAAAAAAAATATGATTCTCATTGCATCAATAACATAATAGATCATCCTCTAATTGTTGGGAAATGATTAGGGTCATGTGAATCTTACACAAATGATCAAAAATTAGAATAAATACATATTTTATTAATTATATTTTTTATTTGTTTATTTGAAAATACTTGACCTAGACATTTGAATTCAAATACTCACAATAAAAATCAATATCTTAATTACTTAATTTCAAACTTCTCAAACTTATCCTTTTAAAAAATTAAATAATTAAGTCTAATATAGTTTTTATCAAATACTCCATATTACATAAACTCTTATTTTATTCTGTATCTCCTTAAACCAAAATAAAATTGTATATTTATAAAATCATTTCTTTTCAATTTTATTCTCCCATAATTTCATTTTGAATTTTTATTAAAAAATATGGAAAGCTTATAGAGATGTTGTAGGTAGCCTTTGTCACATTTGAACTAATGATTGTATAAAAGCATTAAGGATTCTCTTAATTTTTTTATTTATATTAAATTATTGTACTAGTTACAAAATATAATTTTGATATTGTTTTCTTAGTCTAATATGATTAGTGTAAAATATTATTATTATTTTATTTAATAAAATTAAATTGAGATATATTAAAATAATTAATAAATTAAATTAAGGGTAAAAACACAAACCTATGTCACACTTTCGGTCAACTAAATAGTTTCAAGAATAACTATTCCACCCTAAATAGTTTCAGACGAAACTCTTTTTCTCAAAACCATACATTTTTTTCCCTTTATAATTTTCAAATGCATGGACCAATTTATATATTTAATGTTTCAACAAAAATATTTTTGATTGAAATGCTTTCAACAAAACTATTTCAATAGAAACCATCCATGTGACATCCTTGTTGGCAACCACATCTTTTTTCAAAAATTTATGAAACTTTCTACTTGAACATTATATTTCTTAAGTCAAAATGATTTTTTTCAAAAAACTAACATTACCCTTTTGTAGAGATGGGAGTCAAGAATCCAAATATATTTATTTTTGATATTTTGATTAGTTTTAATATGTTTGTTTTTAAATAATGTAAGTAGTTTGTTATAATAAAAATTGAGGCTAATTAAAAATTTAAAAAACACTAAAACATATTATTAATTTTTTTGAAAAATATATGGTGCACTAAAAGATAGAATCCTCTCCAAAAGGGTTTTTTTTTTTTAAATGATAAAAATAAATATAGACAAAAGTTGACGTCAAGTAAAAAATTATCAAATTTGAGTAACTTTGACTTTAAAACATTATTATGAGGAAAATATACATAAAAAAATTATTAATTATTTTCCATGCACTAGATATTGAAGTGATCTATTTAGGAAAAAATAAAGGAAAAAAAAAATTAATTTTTCTTTTTCTTTTTGTGATATCGACTCAACATTACTTTTTCTTGAAATTTTAAGCAATTCTAAATCTATTGTTAAATTTATAAAAAAAATATATCAAAACAATTTTTTTAAAATTGAAAAATTACAAGCATAAACTTCATCAACAGTTATATATTTCATTAGTTTACACCATTTTGAAATTCAAAACATAAAGACCATTTTTATGTGGTCCAAGTTGAAAATTTTGGTTTGTGTTGTTCAATTCCTTTATAAAAGTGTGACACAAGTTTGTACTTTTACCCTTAATTTTTTTAACAATGTTAGTACTCATTTTAGAATCCTTTACATGTTTAAGTAAAAATAACATTTTGATATGTAATAGTTAAATTTAGGAGAAGACAAAGTATAAAAATATCATATTTTTAAAAAATAAAAAGATAAAAATTATTTTGTTATTTTTTTATAATTAATTTCAGCATTTTAATTAGTGATGTAAACTCTTCAAATATGATTTTTTTTTTTCACAAGTTTAATTATAGTTTATCTAAGTTGATTGATTAAAAATGTTTCTTTGATTTTTTGTAAATAAGTAGATGGATGAAAGGGTGGTAGTTTAATTGGTTGAGTACAACATGGGTGAAGATGATGGTATGTTCTTTGATTATGTCATCCACCAAGGTTCAAATCCTTTATACCCCTAAATCCTCATTCCTTAACTGAGGAGTTTGGTTGATGCTTTTATCTAAATTTGACATAAAAAATCCATCAAAATATAAAATAAATGATATTATGGTCATTTTTCAACCATAATCACAATTGAATAAATTTGTAAATTTCAAAAACTTATTTAAATCTCATCTCATTTCATAAATCTAATAATATATTTGATGAATTAATATTTTTTATTTATTGTTGACATATATATTTATAATAAGAAAGTGACAACATAAGCTTGATGTTTTAAGCATATTGATGAAACAAATTAACAAACTCTAAAATAATCTAAGTACATAAAATAAATTAATCAAAATTTAATATTTAGTTTCTAACAATATTTGAGTTTATGATAGAAAGACTCTTGGAACCTATTATTATGGATATTATATACACAATGAAAGTAGATGATATGACCTAAAGTCATTAGCACCAACATAAGAAGAAGGTGACAATGACAATTTATTTTTTAAGGTTTTCTTCCTTGGCCTTCAATTCCTTGTTCTACTTCTGCAACAGACTGTTGGTATTCATCGAGACCAGTTGTGGCCTCAAAAAGTGAACATGATTTGCAACACTAAAATCATCAACAACTTTCTAACCTCTCTATTGTTGTTATTATTTTATAAATGCCTTGGACTATAAAGTGGGTCATAGTACACCTTCTCTCCTCCATTATTTAGTTTCATAGTTGTTTATCAAACTATAGCAATTCAATGTAGCCTATCAAAAGAGCCACTAACATTTTCTTAGTTGGATAGACATAAAAAATTCAAAAGAAAATTTATTTATGGAAAAAATGCTTCCAATAACACTCCATAACTTTATGTGTCTTTCTAGACAATTATAAGAGCAAAAGTATCAAGTCTAATTCCCTCCTCTTTGACTACATATACACAATAGATGACCAAATAAAAACCTAAAAGCATCCAAAAAGAAAGCTTCCAAGTTGCCAACCTTGAGGTCAAAGTTGTACAAATAAAAAGAAATTATGTGGATAACATGTATCAAATTGTAAAAGGATATGCATAGAATATAAAGGTAGATTTAAATAGATTTTATATTGTTCAAATAAAAACTTAACTCTAACAAAATCTTCTATTCGCCCCTTAAACAAATATATGAAAAAATGCAATTTGTATGTGCATGAGTGTACATGTGTGCAATGTGTTGAAAAATTCTTGTGTTTTTTTCATTTTCTTAGCATGTAATATAGCAAGTGGCTATAGATTACATTTACATCCAAATTAGGTAGTCATGCTTCCTTATATACCTACAACTATTGAGAAAATCCATACCACTTCTTTCTTTCAAGGACATGAATTATTTCTTATATTCTGATGTGGGAACTTATGGAGGTAATAAGTTTTGACTTGGGAATTCAATTGAGCAATTTGTTCAAGTTGTTTTTTTATTTAATTTCAAACTCTTGCATATAATAAAATTAGTAAGTTGAAAATTAGTGTCATTTTAATTAGTTTCAAATAATTAACAACTTTCATAGGCCATATAGATAAGCATAAAAAAATTACGAAAGAAAAGGCAAGTTAAGAAAGCTATTGAAAAAATGTCAAAAAAGTAACTTTCAGATTTTGCTAAAAACTGTCAAAAAATGTAATTTTTGGATTTTGCTAAAAATTGCCAAAAAAGGTAATTTTCGGATTTTGCTAAAAGCTGTCAAAAAAAGTAATTTTACAAAAAAATGCCAAAAAAGGTGATTTTCAGATTTGTACTTAAAGGGAAGTTTGTTTTCAATTTGAGGGGGATGAAATAAGAAATAAAAAAAGAATTTGCAGAAGTATTTTGAGTATTTTGTGTTTTTTTAAATAATAATAATAATTTATATGTTGTGAATTTTGGTTGCATCATTTGGTATCAGAGCTAGTCTTCTTGAGTGTGCAAGCAAAGCATTGAACATGAGGCAGTTTGCACCACGACTTGAGGGTTGGTATGTGTATGGATTTTTTTTCTTGCAGATGAATGTGCAAGGTGCAAGAGGAGCTATTTAGAGGATTTGAGAAGTTGAGGTTCTTGTGGTTGTGAGCAAATCATCGAAAGAGGTAGTTTGCAATAAAATTTGTGAGTGTTGATAAGAGGATTTGTAAACAGATCGTCGAGTGTGAGACAATTTACAACAAAACTTGAGGGTTTTGGTATAAAAAATAAATTGTGTTGAGGCTTTGTGAGGCCTTAAGGATGAAAAATTGGAATAAGAAAAGGACTTTTGTCATTGGATGGATTTTGAGGATTCCTAAACTTGAGAAAATCAGGGAGAGACAATAAGAAGAAATAAGAGTTAGAATGATAGAGTTGTAGCAGCAAGTGAAAGAAATGGGAGTAGAGATTGAAAGGAGGAAATAAGAAAAGAGAAGAGTTGAAGGTAATTTTAATTATCCTTCTAATGATATTTTGATTGTAGGTAAGAAAGAAGATGCAACAGAGTGTCATGCATGTGGCACAAAAGAAGAAGAAGAGGATGAGTACGAAGAAATTGATGAGCCTAAAGTTGAGACATCTTTTTAAAGGCATAATTGTGGAGAATGAGGAGGTTGTATGTGCAAAAGAAGAGGTTGCACTAGAAGTTGGTATGACAAACTTTGAGTGTCCAAATATGATGAGGTGATTGGTGAGGAAGGAGGAGATTTCCTACTAAGAGATGAGATAAAGAAGATAGAAGATTTTTTTGCAGCCAAAGAAAATGTAGAAATTGTTGCAGATAAAGATGTTGTGCCGATATAGCTTGAGAAGGTTGCAACAAATAAAGAGGGTAAAAAAGATTTACTATCAATAAAAGAAGAGTGGCTTGCAAAAATTTCCGGCAGAGGTGAGAAGATAAATATTGCAACGAAGGATGAAGAAGATGATGTTGGAGCAACAAAAAAAGAAGAGGTAAATTCTTATTTTTGTGAAATTTTTCTTAAAGTTGATTTATTCAAGAGTATGATAAGATTGGTCTAGAAGAGGATATTGTAGCAGTGAATGAATTGGTAGATGAAGGTACTACGGTTGAAAGTAAGGAAGGAGATAAGAAAGTGAATGTTGGGTTGTTTGGTGACTTCCCCTTTGCATCAATTCATGACCTCTTATTTGATAAAGAGACTAGTATGATTGAAAATTTGTTGCAGGATGGGAAAGATGAATATTTTGATTATGTTGATGTGAGTGCAAAGGATGAAGGGATTGCAGCGGAAAATTATCTTTTAGAAGGCAAGGAAAAAGAGGAACACAATGTTGAAACCAATATTGGTGATGAACAAATTGTTGTAGTAGTGACAAAGAAAGAGGTAATGGGTGAATTTTATTATTTTACTAAAGAAGAGGAAACTAATGTTTATGATTTTTTAGAATTTAATAGTGTTTATTGGTGGGAGATGAACTATGTAAAAAAAGGGAGAAAGAGAGGAAGAATAAAAGATGGAAGAGACATCAAATTGCAAGGAAAGGTGAGAAATAATGTTCAAGCAGATAAGGCAGAGAGAAGGATTCAGGATGAGAATGACAATTACAAATGGGAATTGAAGTAGTTGAATAAAAATAAGTGGCAACAATTTAAAAACCATAACAAGTGCAAGAGTTGTGTTCTTTTCAACAAAAGTATAATGATGCAGGAACTTATGGAGGTCATAAGTTTTGACCTAGGAGTCCAATTGAGTAGTTTATTCAAGTTATTTTTTTAATTTAATTTCAAACTCTTGCATGTAATTAAATTAGTAAGTTGAAAATTAGTATCATTTTAATTAGTTTAAAATAATTGACAACTTTCATAGGCCATATAGATAAGCATAAAAAAATTACCAAAAAAAAGGCAAGTTAAGAAAGCTATTAAAAACTGCAAGAAAAAGGTAATTTTCGAATTTTGTTAAAAATTGCGAAAATTTAGGTAAGTTTTGCTAAAAACTATCAAAAAAGGTAATTTTCATATTTTGCTAAAACTACCAAGAAAGTTAATTTTCAGATTTTGCTAAAAACTACCAAAAAAAGTAATTTTTAGATTTTACAAAAAAATGCCAAAAAAGGTGATTTTTAGATTTGTACTTAAAGGGAAGTTTGATTTCAGTTTGAGGAGGATGGAATAAGAAATAAAAGAGAATTTGCAGAAGTATTTTGAGTTTTCTGACAAAAAATAAACACAAGAAACTCAAAATACTTTTGTGAATTGTCTTTTATTTCTTATTCCATCCTCAAATTGAAAACAAACTTCTTTTAAGTAAAAATATGAAAATCACCTTTTTTGGCAATTTTTTGTAAAATCTGAATTACTTTTTTTGGCAATTTTTAGCAAAATCTAAAAAATTACCTTTTTTGGTAGTTTTTAATAGCTTTCTTAACTTGCCTTTTCTTTGGTAATTTTTTTATGCTTATCTATATGGCCTATGAAAGTTTCCAATTATTTGAAACTAATTAAAATGACACTAATTTTCAACTTACTAATTTAATTACATGCAAGAGTTTGAAATTAAATAAAAAGCAACTTGAACAAACTGCTCAATTGGACTCCCGGGTCAAAACTTATGACCTCCATAAGTTCCTGCATCATATTCCCACTTTCCTAACATGGAATTTAGGTTGGTTTAAGGAATTCGATAAATCTATATCGATTATTGGAATCAGTTGGGTTAAATCTATTCATTTCCAAAAAAGGTGATGTGAATAGAGAGACTCAACCCTATAATTAAATCGATAGTTGATCCAATGGGCCAATGTTGGTTGTTTTGAACCTGACCACCCAAATCATGATCAAAATGAATAACAAGGGCACTAATATATTATTTCCACACCTAGTTTCATGTAGGAGCTAAAATGTGAGAAATAGTTCTAAGGATCAATTGGATGTGATAGAGAGCCTTAATATGTGAGGGTGTTAGGTTATGTTGGAAGAAAGTAAACAATATCATGTTCATCTAAGTCTTCCAGAGTCGATGACAAAATAACTACTAGGTGATTATGAAGACTATTTATCACAGTGTCTACAACATGGTGGCTACCCTTGTTACTATACTCTTCATAGGAGGTCTCCTTGAAGGGCTCATAGTTGCACATTTGGAACCCTCCATCTCTCATAAAATATAATGCTAATAAATATTGTTTAGGTTAATCATTTTTAATGGGAAGAACCACTAGGATGAGACCATGGGAAGCAAAAATCTGTAATACATCGACACATTTTGAGAGGGAAGTGAGGCATCATGGGGATAGTCATTCAGAGAGATGTTGAGGAATTGAAGGGGACATATTTTGTTAAGAATCAAATACTCAATCACATAAATTGAGCAAACAACTGAAGAATTATGTTTGAAAGATTACTCTCAACCATGATTTTAAAAAAGCCAAGTATCATTTTGAGCTTTGTATTTTCTTCCCCATAAATAGAATAGGACCATCTCTCTAATCTACTTCTAAATCATGCTATTTAAACATAATTATAGTTGATTGGTTGATTGATCATGATTTAGAAGAATCTAAAAAAAAAAACATTTAATAACATTTTGGCTATTGGTCTATGCAAGGAAGAAAGAAGATGTGTAAGAAAAAATTATGCTTGTGATACAAAATGGTAAACATTGCATCTTTATTATAAAAATATCCATAAAAATAAGCAAAAATAAGGGAACTGTAAACATAGTAAAAATGAACAATAAATACTGTGTACTATTTTTTATTTGTGAGAGATATTGATCATGTCTTCAAGTCAAAAGATAGATGGCATGCAAACAAAAGGGATTCAATAGTTTTATATGTTTTTTAACTTTTAAGTGGTGCACACAACCAAAATGCCTTGCTTCCTATATCTAAAGGACTAAGCAAGGATATGTTTTCATCCTCTAGGTCAAAGGATCAAGTCTTAGTCTTTGTTGTTATTCATTCTTATCGGAGCCATTGAACATGATCTCTTATGATATTGCTATCAATATTCAACTATGTCATTTTTCGAGTCAAACTCATTGACCCATGTAAATATCATAAGATGACATGTTGAGGAAAATATGTCTTATCACATGATCTCTTCCTCGAGACTCTTCCTCACATTGCACACAATCTCTTCTACAATAATCTACTCTTCCTCTCCATTTTTTAGAATACATATGACCTCCTCTACTCCAAAGCTTGCTTTATACCTTGTCCTATGATGGTGGATAAAAGGGAAATAGAAAAAATAAATTAGTAGGAGAAATAGAGAAGTGATGTGATTATGTTTTAGTCAGAGATATAATATGATTTGATTTTAACTAGTAGACATGTAGAGTAAATTACTCTAGGAGATTTTAGTGATTGAATATATAAATTATTGAAGCTTATTTAAGAAGTATCTTAAGCTCGGGACAAGATTTTTGTAACTTTTCAATAAAAATATTGATTGCAAGTTAAATTTTGTTTTTAGGTGTCAGGCGAGGAATTTTTCAAATTTGTCAAATTTCTATTTCTTGGCATGAGAAATACTAAATTTCGATGGGCAATGCTCACATAATATAACCTATTAGTTAAAAATTGAATTTTTTTAATCATATACCAAACATATATATTGTTGATTTATTGTTGTAGGATTGTGTACTATATATTAATTTAGGTAACTGTAGACATGGTATTTTTTATGATAGATTATGAAATTTGATTTGAAACATCATTAAAGAATGTATAGACTCAAATCCATAAACATTTCACATTAATGATTTAGGTAAATAAAATAATAATTAGTATAGATGACTTAAATACATGTGTCTAAAAATATTGAGAGATGTCAACTTAGAACTATTTTATATACTTAAAATTATTTTATTTTACTTTGCAACTATTTTATTTACTACATACATGGACATATAAATTTTATTATATTTACATTATTTATTTTATTGTTTGGTAATACATGTGTTTTACTTTTATATGTAGATTTTTAATTTTACTTTTGAAAACGCCACCATTCATTATTTTGGTAATTCTAATTTTAAATAATTATTAATTTATATCTAATTTTTTATATTTAAAATTTGAAAATATTGTTGTTATTTTAAATTTTCAATAAAAAAATAAAATTAGAAATATATATTTTTAAAGGAATTATTTTTTCTTAAAGCGTACTAATATATATATATTTTTTCTTATGACCACGCATTACCTTACTGACAGTCGAGGAGCAGCCGAATAGTTCAGACTGAAATTAAAGCTGCTGCACGAGCCTCCATCTATCAATGGTGGAAGAGAATAAAATCAAACTAGGTCTGTCCCGCCCCAAAGATAGATCTTACGACGATGTGGCAAGACGGCCATTTGTCCATACAAATCATGTCAGCGCCTACGAATCCACAGACCTCGCGTGCCTACGAAGCGAAGGGCAAAGGCTATAGAGGCAACAAAAATGCATACCCATCTAATGTCCATGCCACATGCTTTACATATATACTGCTCTGACCGTCCGTGCACCAATCGGCCGTGTGCTGCAGGTGGCCGTAAATGTCAAAATTTTTAAGTTCCAGTGTCCAATAAAAATTAATCCTAACCCTAATAAAAGTTTGAACCTAAACACGTTTGACCCTTAACCCTTTTAGGTTCAAACTTTTATTAGGGTTGGGATTAATTTTTAGATTCAAACTTTTATTACGGTTGGGATTAATTTTATTATTGGGAATAGGGTTAGGGTTAGGTTTAGAGATATAGTGGTATTATTATAGGAGTTAGTATTAGGGTTAGGATTAGGTTTAGGGTTAGGGCTACGGTTAGCATATATAAAAAGGGTTAAGTTTAAAAATATGTTTGGGATGAACGATAGGGTTAGGGTTTGATTTAGGATTATGTTTAAGATGAGCAGTACGGTTAGGGTTGGAGTTAGCATGTATAAAATGGGTTAGGCTTAGAAATAGGGTGAGGGCAACAATTAGGGTTATATTTAGTGTTAGAGATTAGGGTTGGGGTTAAAATTAGGGATAGGGATAGGGTTAGGGTTAGGGTTAGGACTAGGAAATTAGGGTTGAAGTTATGAATAAGTTTAGGGTTACAATTAGGGATAAGAATAGGGCAAAGGCTATAGAGGCAACAAAAATGCATGCCGGTCCGTGCACCAACCGCCGTGTGCTGCAGGAGGCCGTAAATGTCAGAATTGTGTGCTGCAGAAGGCTGTAAATGTCAGAATTTTTAGGTTCCAGTGCCTAATAAATTTTTTTACTAAGTTTTTTAAATTTGCCATTCGCCCCTTTTTTTTGCTCCTTTGCCTGGGGCTATTGGTACGTTTATAGGAAGGTTTTAAAGTATGTTTAATAAAATGAAAATAATTAATATATTAAGTATATATTAGCATAATTAATATATAATGTATATTTTATATATTATTTTTTTAACAAAACTATTAAATATATAATAGTAATAATAATTCTATATATGTATTTAATAGTTTTGTTAAAAATAATAATATATAATAATAATTAGTATAATTATATTATTTATAATTTTTTTTATTATATCAAATATACATTATATATTAATTATGTTAATATATACTTAATTACGATAAACCAAAATTAATGGATAAGAATATAATTATATATATTAGGATTTTAATAAATAATATTAAAATAATTTTAAGGTTGAAACCAATTAGTATTTTAATATATAATGTATATTTTATATAATATAAAAATAAATTATAAATAATATAATTCTACTAATTATTATTATATATTATATTTTTTAACAAACTATTAAATACATATATAAAATTATTAAAACTATATTTAATATAATTAGTATAATTATACTATTTATAATTTATTTTAATAGTTTAAAAATTGCACATTTATATTATACTAAGGATAGAAAAATTATAATATACATTAAATATATTAAAATAAGCCTTAAAATGATTTTAATATTATCCATTGAAATCCTAATATATATAATTAAATTCTTATCCATTAAAATTCTAATATATAATTAAATTCTTATCCATTAACCCACCCTAATTCTATAACTAACACTAATTCTAATTACAACCCTAACCCTAATTCTAACTCTAATTATAACCTTAACCCTAACCCTGACCCTAATCTTACTACTAACTCTAACCTAACCCTAATCCTAATTTTATTTCTAACCCTAATCCTAACCCTAATCTTACTACTAACACAGGAGCAAAAAAAATTCTGACATTTACGGCCTTTTGCAGCACACAATTCTGACATTTACGACCTTTTGCAGCACACAATTCTGACATTTACGGCCTCCTGCAGCACATGGTCGACTGGTGCATGGACGGTCAGAGCAGTATGTAAAGTACGACATGGACATCAGATGGGCATGCATTTTTGTTGCCTCTATAGCCTTTGCCAAATATATATGTCCAAGTCAATACTTTAAATCTAATATATTTAGATAGAGATATTATTATTTTATATAATAAAATTACTAAATAAATTAATATCTTAAATTTTATTACTTTTTAATATAAATGTAACATTGCACCTCTTTTTCGATAACGTCAAAAATCGATTTGAACTATCTAGGTACATATGGCCCAGCTTCGCATGCTTCGACGAAGCTCGCCCCCACACAAAAGTCCATTTTATTCCTGGCGAGCACGAATGCAAATACTACCTATTTGTCTCTTTCATTATACAACACATCGGGATAGAATAATACTTTCATGCGCTTCCCACTCTCTAAGCCCATCACATTTTTGTTAGGGGTTAATGATTGTACCTATAGAAAATTGGAGTACTTTCCATGGAGGGAGATTATAGACATAAAATACATCATCAAGGGTGTGAATTGTCCACTCGATAATGATGTTTATTGTTTTTTATAGTGTAAATTGTAAGGATGATGGTATGTTTTTCATTATATTATTTATTAGTCTTTAAAATTTCTTGAGATATAATTGAGTCAGATTTGATTTTTAGATGACTTTGATGGGTTAGTTCCCTGTACCTATGACAATGTCGATGAAGGATGACATCTTGTTTAGATGTATTTTTAGTTGTTGATTGATTCTCCTATTTGTAGCAACTTAAGTAAAATACAACTTCTACTTAATTTAGATGTATACTTATTGATTATCTTGTAATTCGTTGAAAAGATAGAGACACTGATATCTATTTAATCCAAATGTTTAACAATGAAGAGCTTGTATTAATAATGAAGAACTTGTGTTCTTTAAAGAGAAATCACAAACTCAAATCTTGCAAAAAGTAAATATATATGTCTCATATTCAATGCACAACAAACTTCTTCTCCTACATTTATAAGAATATGAATGAGTCCATATATTATAAATCATTTGTAAATCCAAAACCAAATCACTCAAAATCAAAACGCCTTTTAAAAATTAACCCATCTCTCATGACTCAACCGTGTAGTTTTACGAGTCAAACTCATTGACCCAAGTTTCATGAGTCCACAAGAACCCATCTCTCATGACAACAAATGGTTCACTTAGTATTCATTGCATCTAGGTGATGCTCACAGTTGGGCCTTCTCGGGAGGTCACCCATCCCAACACTACTCTAGCTCAAGCACGCTTAATCGTAGAGTTCTCCCCAAGGTTAAGCCCACTTATCTTGCAAAAAGGTCCAATGCTTCACCTCTTTGAGCATCACCTAGATGCAATGAGTGCTAAGTGAACCATTCATTGTCATGAGAGATGATGGGTTCTTGTGGACCACTACTCATGAAACTTGGGTCAATGAGTTTGACTCATAAAACTACACAATTGAATCATGATAGCAATATCAAAATTTGACACGTTGTGGAAAATACCTACTTCCTATGAATTCCATTTTCACAAAATTCTAAAATATATTATACAATTAAATCCAAAAACGGGCCTAGGCTAATTAGTAATTCCCTTTATATTACAAATCTCTCTACTAAAAGAGCAAGTGTTCAAAAAAATTTCCAAATCCATTGTTGACCTGTCACTCTTCAAGAGGACACGTCCAATCAAAGAGCTGTTGGTAGATAAAACCCGATCTTCCAACCCTAGTCAGGGCATATCTGCCCGGACGAGATTTCTTTATCCACAAGCGAAGCACCCCACAGAAAAAAAGCATATTCTGAGAAGGCCATGCTGACCGCCTTCAACTAGGGTTAGCCTTATGTACGGTTGGATCAGAGATGTTGAGCAGGACTTCTTTTTCCACCGGGTTTTGATAAAATAATATTTTATTTTGGTGAAGGTCTGCAATTCAGGGTTTCGTCGGATGGTGGCTTGATCGGGTAGTGCGATAAAACTTGCGGAAATGGCCCCGTTGTGTATGCCGATGCCCTCGATCTACAGGCATTGCTCTCACTAACTTCATTTCTTTAAATATCCGCGCTCAAATTTCGTTGCAAGATTTCGACGATCTTTTTAATTTTAATTTTTAAAAACCTGGGAGGATTTTGAGCTACAGTGCTTCTCTGGTCTCCTCCTTTTTTTTGTTGTTTTTTTGTTTTTTGTATAGTAGTGTACATGTGTATCTTATATGTTTAGCTGAAACTGAATATTTTGGGTCAGAGAGATTAGTTTCAAAGCTTCGATTGTAAGATTTTTCCGTGACAAGACGAGAAGTTTGGGATCTATGAGTGTGTTGATCTGTATTGAAGATGAAATTAATACATCTTTTCGTTTATTTTTGCTTGGCGGAATTTTTTAAGGAAATTGGCCGCTGAAACTTGGAAATTTAGGGGTTTGTTGACAATTTCGTTGCATGCAGAGAATGATTTTACTTCATTTTTTGTTGTTGCTGTTGTTATTATTTTCTTTGAGTGCGTGATCTTTTTAGTCTAAGGTCTTGATGTGGTTTTTAGTCTTTAGAGATAGTTTTTTTTTCTTGAGGAAATTCGTGAAAGATTGTTGGAGCTAGGTGTGTAGGGTTTCTAAATATGGGTTGCCGACTTTCTTGTATTGTGTGCTGTCGCCTATGCACGATTTCCTCTCTCTGTTGGGTTTGCAATTTTTTTAGTTTGGTAAATTGTTCGTTTGAAAGTGATTTAACTCATTTGGGTTTGTTTATTGCTTGAGGATTCTTGAAATTGAAGTGGTGCTCTGTTGATTTTTGTGGGGGATGATTGAGCTCTTGAGATTAGGGCATGCAGGTTCCCTTTTTGTTTTGTATTCCATTTTTCGTACAATTTTAAAGAGGGATTTTAATTAAGTGTATATTAATCTGTATGCTGGCATCTCTTTTTTGCATGAACAGGGTTTCAATTGGCCACTCTCTCAACGAGAGCTGTAAATTAGTGTTGTAAATACTCTTTTTTTTTTCGGAGTTCTTTCTTGTTTGGTTTACAGAAAGGTTAATGTAATATGACTATGGGAGTGATGAATGGAAACATAGCTATTGATGTTAACAAAAATGTAAAAGCGATTGATGTTAACAAAAATGTAAAAGCCGGTGCGAATTTGAAAAGGAAGCGGGCCAACCAATACGCAGCATATATAACTTCTTTTGCTGCTTCGCATAAGGAATCTGATCAAAGCCTGAGACAGTCTAGGAAGCGCATTAAGACAGACGTACAGGAATGTTCTTCGCATGAATTTGAATATTGTTCTGAAAAAGCATCTTTACAGGACTGTGGCAATTTTCCCAAGAATTGTTCTGAAAAACTAGTTTTGCATAACTATGTCAACTTTCGCAAGAGCTCCTTACCAAAGCGGGTCATGTATTTCTGGGAGGGAGAGTGGAATGATTTCCCTGTAAATACACTTGCTCCCCTCAAAGGGGCATTTCAAGCTGGAAAGTCTGTTGCTGATGTGTCAATTGATAGCTCCTCATATCTTGTTGATTTTCTCCGCATGGTTCTGATAGATTTGAAAAATGGAATGCAACGTTCAATTGCTTGGATAGATGAAAATGACAAGTGTTTTTCCCCAACTTATGTTCTTGAGGGCAACTGTCGTTTTAAGGGTGGCCAGGGTAACAAGGACAAACGTGTTTCTTTGGGAAGTGAAAAGGTTCAACAAATTGAGGTTAAGGTCGAAATTGGCATAAGTGGGACAGAAAGCCCGAAATCAGAAAATAGTAGCGAGGTTTCTGTTACACATGCCAAATCGCAGAAGTTTCAGGCGCAAATTCTGCACACAGACTCAAGTGACTCTGAGCATGATTCGAGTGACACTCAGAATCAATGCAGAGTGTTTCCTTCGGGCCAACTGAAACAATTCTTTTTAGACAATGGAGCAGGGGATGTCACAGCAGTAGGGCCTTTGTCAAAGGATTTGCAATATGGCCGGTGTATGGGTACCAATAGATCTGGAAGTCTTGGGAATGGGATGTTGGCTGACAGACTTATTAAACTAGAGGAAGGTGATCATGAGTTTTTGACTGTACAAAACAGGTTTCTTTCAGGTGTTTGTACACTTGTAACTTATAGCAACATTGTTGGTATATATCGTATTTTGCCCTCAAGCAGTTTAGCAAAGGCCCGCTTTCAGGCATTTCAAACTCATGTTGAGATAACTAGGGAATTCCGTGGAAATGCTAATGTTTTGTATGCTTGGCACGGTACCTCACGGAAATGTGTATCTGGTCTCATAGTGCATGGTTTTGGACCTGGTCAGATCAGAACACCTAAGGGTGGGGCAGCTTATGGCATTGGTGTTTATTTGACACCGGAAGATTGCTTCCATGCCAGGTGTGTAATAGACTGTGCCTAAATAGAAATGACTATTACATTCTTCTAAGTGAGGAGAAGGGTACAGATTGTAGGTTCTGTTTTGTTAGTTAGTTACTTGTCAGACCTTTTTTGTTTTCTTCTGGCAATTTTGTATTTCATCATAAGTAACAATTTTATATCATTTGTCTTTTTCTGCAGCGCTGCTTGTTCAGATGTTGACGAAAATGGTGAACAACACATGGTGTTGTGCCGAGTAATAATGGGGAACATGGAGGAGGTTAAACCTGGCTCCCAGCAGTTTCATCCCAGTAATGAAAATTTTGACAGTGGTGTGGATAACGTAAAAAATCCAAAGTGCTACGTTATTTGGAGTACACATATGAATACTCACATTCACCCAGAGTATGTCGTGAGCTTTAAGGTCTCTGCTGAAGTGCGCGGTAATTTTATTAGGCTCTTCTTAACAATGCTTACTAGTTCCTACAGCTTTCTGTTTAATTTACAAACACACAGATGTTGAGAATATGCATAATTGGCTCTAAGCTATTTGGCTTTGTTACCCGCTGAAACCTTTTTCTTGTGTAATTAGAATATTGGGCTGGATTGAGAGCAAATTATGGCAGACATGGTGTCAGTGACACATTATTGGGGCCTCATCTGCAAAGGGGCATTACTTGTGAGACGGTAAGCTATTGGGTTGTGTTTAGTGATGATGGTAATCTTCTTGTAAACGCTAGTGACATAGGACTTTAGCAATCTGTGCACAAAGGAAACAAAATACCGGGCTATATTGTATTGTTTGTCATATGGGAAGAGTTGACGTTAGTATGTTATCTGGTCAGATAAGTTTCTCTGCACCATATAAGCATGGAAAATATCTTGAGGATAAAGGTGAATAAAAACATTCATAAAAAAGGTGATACATGTGCATGTTAATAAATAAAACGACCAATATAAGTATCTAGTTTTGCTAGCTTAAACTTAACTTTCTGGTATTCTTTATTTAGGCAAGGATTCGACAGGATCCAGCTCTAGCCAATGAAATGGAAAAGAAGCTACAGGGACCTGCAGATGTACCTGTAAAAGCCACTTCTGCTTGGATTTTCTTTCCAGTATTGTTTT
Organism: Sequoia sempervirens; assembly: GCA_007258455.2. Classification (NCBI taxonomy): domain Eukaryota; kingdom Viridiplantae; phylum Streptophyta; class Pinopsida; order Cupressales; family Cupressaceae; genus Sequoia; species Sequoia sempervirens. Next base: position 16,718,619 of record VDFB02072274.1, on the reverse strand, counting down.
CTGTTATTGGAAAGCACTTATCTTCTTCAGATATTGATTCCCTCGAGCGTTATTATGCTGATTTCAAGGTCATCTATCCACTCTATACAACAGAAAAATAAAATCATTGTTTTTTTCCAAACTGCTCAGCCTGTTGTGTTTGTTGTATCAGAAGAGGAGAATAACTCGAGGGGACCTTATAAAAAGAATACGAATGATTGCTGGAGACAAGTTGGTTATAAATGCTATTAAATACATTCAAAGCCAGGTACCAAATGCTTGCCTGCAAAGAGTAACATACATAAGTTGATTATTTTGAGATTGTTTGTAGCGTTCATCTGGAAACCTAATTGAGTTTTTTAAAGGTGGAGTGATTTATGATTGTCGTTACATTTTCTTATAAACTCTGAATTTCTTGAGTAAAAGCATTAAAATTTCCACATCCTTAAGCCTACGATCGTTAATAGCCTTAACTAGTTGGATTTTAGGCAGAATGGTTGATGAAAACTTGTTAAAGAATATATGTTAGGCACGGAACTCTACAATAACATGCTTGGAATGTTAATTTGAACTATGAATATGTGAAATTTCTTTTTTCTCACATCTACTTTTTCTGTCTAATCTTATTTCTGTAATGCATTTTTATGTATGAATATGTGAAATAGAAGATTGTCATTGTTAAATTTTCTTATAAACCTTGAATTTCTTTTGAGTAAAAGCATTAAAGTTCCCATGTCCGTAAACCTGCAATCATTAAGGGTCTCATTTTAGTTGGGTTTCTGATGTTTTTTTTTTTTGCGTAACAGTTGACGGAAACTTGTTAAATCATATATGTTAAGCAGAGAACTACACAATAACATGTCTGAAATACTATTTTGAATCATGAATACGTGAAATTTCTATTCTCACGTTTACTTTTTCTCTCTAATATTATTTCTTAATGCATTTTTATAGATGAACATGTGAAATTTGTATCCTCACATCTACATTTTCTCTCTAATCATTTGTCTGTAATGCATTTTTAGAAGGTCCGAAAGAAAAAATGCAAACTTATGTTGTAGTTAAGTAGTACTAAAGGATAGGGATATAGAATACAAATGACACATAGCATACCAAAATTTCTTATTAAGAAACTTTCCAAGATGGTTGGCAAACCCTGAAAGCTTAGGAAGGATGGAAAATAGTTGTATTTAAGACATGTGTCATGTACTAAATTTGTATATTTATCTCTTATTGATGATTTATATAAAATGATAGGCATAAAAAACCATGAACCTTTTATTTGGCCTGAATAATTCATTGTGTGGTTTAAATTCACAAATTTTCTATCATTCTTTTTCATTGTAATGGTTTTCCTGACACAAAATTTTTTGTGTTATATTTTTTATTTGTTAAGAAGCATTTAAAATTTTTATGTTTACAATTCATGTTTATTTTGTTGCTTTGTTTGTTATTAAGTTAATGAGATTGTCATAGTTTTGTACTTGCTCATGTTGATCTATATTGGTAGACAATGGTTTTGTAGGTAAATGCATCTATTTTATACAGATATGTAACTGACTCTTATTGGAATTTTCTAAGTACTCAATGGGTTCATTTGACTAATTGATTTTTTTTTTCATTATATTGAATTTACAAATATGCAGTGAGTTTGGAATGGACTGTATTTCATGTTTCACTTCTTCTGAATCTGCTAAGAAAATGTGAAGTCCATGTCCTGCAGTGCTTATCATGTTGCACCTGTTTAGTGAATCTGTTCAGATGGTGGGTGTGTCCGTAGTTCTTCCTTATTTCATCTTTGTTGGTTTTTTATTCTTTAGGGGTGTGTGTGCTGACTGAAATGTCTCTTTCTTTAATTATGTATCTTTAATGCTAATAGCTTCTGTGCTTCCTTTTGCAAAATTATGTGTTGATTGTATTCCATGACATCAGGAGTTGCAGTCTTCATTGGGTTACATATTTTTATCCTATCCATGCAGTATATACCCTGGCATTCCTCTTTAGCTCAACTAAAAGAACTTTGCCAATCTTGAATAGTCTTGTTCAAACTTCAAACACACATTCTCTCAAGGTTACTTTGGGCTTGAATTGTCTTGTTCAAGCTTCAGATACTTGACTACTCTGGTCTCTCCATGCCTGTACCTAACAGCTATGGAATAACTTAACAGCAATAGATATTGGATGCTTTACCAATGAATTCAGTGTTATCTTTTCTACAGCATCATCTCCCCTTCTGCACTTGCATTGTATATTTCATTGGCAAAATGCCTTAGTTATAGGCACAAACTGTTACAAGAAAAATTAACCATGCTTCATTTAATGTGAGAATTTGATACATCAATGCGTCTCTCATGTGCCAGAAATGTTAGAATGGATCGCAACATTAAAGTATTTCTCAAAATAATGTGTCCAACTCCTCATGTCCTAATAGGGTCACTCAAATTAGTTGCATGCCTCAGAAATAGGTGTTTCAATCAACTCACAATATTTTTGCATGACAACCTATGCACAAGGTAATGTTGGATTTGCATGTAATAGAAGGTGCTTGCATGCCCATCAGCGTAGCATTAATGTCCTTCCAACTGGGAGGTGTCTTTTATTTTAAAACAATCAAAATCAGAGTGACAACTTTTACATAAATAAATTATTTTATTGACAAAAGACCAGCACTTTGAACGTTGGTCTTTAATTCTAATAATCAATTAGAATTCAATAAATAGATTCTTTTCAACTCAAAATCAGAGTGACAACTTTTACATAAATAAATTATTTTATTGACAAAAGACTAGCACTTTGAACATTGGTCTTTAATTCTAATAATCAATTAGAATTCAATAAATAGATTATTTTCAACTCCCCACTTGTAGAGTGACTTTTGATCAATGAAATTTGTCATCTAATTGACCTACTATGTGTTGGTAAAACTGTTCACTTTGAAAATCATGAAGGAATGACAAGCTTGCTGCTTATGCTGGAAAGTGGAATTAGCTTGTAGGTTACAGTAGTCTCTCTTTTCAAATCTTCATTTTTGTCATACATCTTCCATTTCTATTCTTTCTGGTTCTTTCTGTAAAGTCTCTCTCTTTTGTGCAGTCATTAAATCGATGTGAGAGTGCTTTGCCATTAAAAAATGAACACAAGGTAATGCTGTGAGTTTATGGGATATAAAGATATCCCATATCAAGGAGTCATGCATCAATTTACAAGCCCTTATCAACAATGTAATGAACACTACATGAAGATTAAAAGTCTTAGCAACAAGTTGAATAAAGTTCTTGGAGCTTAAATTAGCTAGAATAAGGGTAACTCTATCTTTATTGTGTGAGTCAGAACTCAAATAAAAATGATTTCCGGAGCATGTGTACAAATCTAGGTGGTGAAAGTCAAAATTTGTGTGTGAATCTAGAAATTAACAAGCAAGATGTTTAGAACATGAATAGGAGAATGAAGATAGGGTAAATTGAGTATCCTAGTCCTTATGCTCATAGAATAATTGGATGCTCCGAGTTTAGGGATTGGAGCAATAATTATGCAGCCTGTCAACCAATGGCTTGTGAGAGTAACAAATGCTAGCTGGAAGAGGGATTATGATTCACACATGACAGAGAGTTGTGTGACATTGTGCATGCTTTCGTTGAGTGGAGACAATGCTTATTCTATAGCAAGCTTTTTGTTACCATTGAACATGGTAGTCTTAAATATTTGCTCTAATAGAATAGTTTGTTCGATCAACAACCAAAAGTGAACTGTGAAGATTCAAGGTTTTGAATACTGTATTTTTTAAAAACTGTGGAGATTATATAGCAGACTTGAGAAAGGTGTTGCAAAGATGTAGAGAACATGGAATATCATTGAATGCTAAGAAATGTAGAGAACAAACTGTAAATTTTAGGTGAACAGATTAAATGCACAGAAAATAATTCAAAATCAGAAACAATAACACAGCAGATACCCTGGGAAAACCCTCCTCTTGATGGAGAAAAACCCAGCAACAAAGATCTCTTTTATATTTATAATATAAGTGGCAACAATTCACTTTACAATGAGACCGAATACCAGGTCAATATTCAGTGCCTGTGTAACATACAAGATCAGATAACACAAAGCCAGTATACAGCACCTGAGTAAGATGCAAGCACAGAAAGCAAACTGACTTTCCTTCAGATCCAAAATTGACCTTAGAGGAATTCTCAGACAGCTGTTGAACAACTCGCAATCTGTACTTGCTCCTCTTGAAGGAATTCGCTTCACAGATCGCTCTTGAAGAAGTTTGCACCTTGACAGAAATCAGACTTATATAATTCGCTTCTTGAATGATATTCGCAATCTCTAAATAATAAATTCGCACTGCACTGTATGATGTATTCGCACTTTGCACTGTATAATATATTCGCACTTTGCACTGTATATTATATTCGCAAGGAGTGAACTGACCTTGTATAAATACATGACTATAAGAGATCGCATCTCTTTTAAGAATAAAGTCGGCCTCAAGACGGGATTGAACAAGTGTCAAGTCGGCCAAGATAAATTATATTTTTCCAATGAAAGATAGTCCCAGAACTAAAATGAATAGAGCAAATTTACATGTCGGCCAAGTTAAGACAAATTAACTTCTAGAATGAAGTCGGCCACAAAGAGAAAACTCATAAATATAAGACAATAAATTAAATAGCCAACGGGCTATCATTTGATTTATGTTTCCTCAATAGGGCTGAGCTGGAAGGAACGACTGAAGCTGCAATATCATTAACACAAACACCTCCAGAACATCTATTGACATCCCAATTGTGCAAGATGGTTGGCCCCAAATGTGAGGGGAAATGATTAGGAACTATGGTGACCCCCAAAAGGATTGGAACCCCTCTAAAAATTACTAATAGAGGTGCATAGGATATTTTAGATGTTTGGGAGGCTTGTAAAGCCCGGGGATGCATCCCCGTTGAATGGTGATATTTCCACTTGTTGAAGTTTGATTTGGAATGGAATGTAATACAAAAGAGAAGAAAGTTAACCTATGGGGATAGAATTAGCAGTGTTAATCAAGGTGGTGTTTTAACTTGGAGTCCTTTTTGGCTCTCACTAGTCAAAATGAAGATATTTGTATTTCTTTTCCTTGTTCCATTTGCGTGGTCAGTAGAAAGTTCCCCTTTTATTATCAAGGGGCAGCACAGGAAAGAGGACAGTTCTAATGATGAAGAGACAAGTGCCAAATCTGGAAATTTATGAAGGAAAAAACAATAACACACGGTTCAGTGCGAAATAGAAAGAACTCAAAAGAAAGTCAAGTCAAATAAGCAAAGTCGCTTAAACTATATTGTTCATTGTTTTTTCTTTGTCCAAGTGACCAGTCCATATGAGTCAAAAAATTTCAATTTAAAAGTTATTGGAAACACTTTGCCCGGGCTTCTTTCTATTCCCACAAGAGCAGAGAAAACAAGGGTTTTGTATCCAACATAAATTATAACTGACAGAAATAGTTTGCCTTAAATGAAAGAACCAAACAACTGAAGTAGTAAACAGTGTCAAAATAACCCCCAGGCTTTTTTGTCGAAAAGATATTATTTAGGAGATTCTACTGATAGTGTTTTCTGCAAACGAGGAGTCACAGTGTCATTGTTCCAAAATGAATGCATTTGTTTGAAATTCTGGTAGAGTGTCACAGAAAGAATAAAGCAGTTCCTGATTTTAGTGTGTTTTCTATCTGTGCTTCATGGAATGATTTCTTATATATCTGGTCAATAGCTGTTTTTCATACATGGAGGGTTAGGAAATTTAGGATTTTTTTATTGTAATTCATAGTTTTTTTGTTTCACATCAAAATTTCAAAATTGCAGAACAATAAAGAAAGTCTTTTGTTTATTTTGATGAATGATATGGTTGGATAACTCTGCTATTTATGAGAAAGATGATCATGTATCATAAATATAGCAGGAGATGGTGTCTGGTGAGAATGTGCAGATCACTTTGTTGGGAATCAATATTCAAGCCACCATATGTGAAGAAAAGGCTGTGCTTGAGGTGTTTGAGGTTGTGCTTGTTGGTTTGGTTTAGCTTCTAATGCTTGCTATTTGTGGGATCAGTGAGATAGCAAGACTTGCAATGCAGCATGAAAACTGAGGCTCATAAGTTTTGCTGGAATCCATTATGATTCATTAGTTGAATGGAATAAAAGTGTAGTTAATCACCAATGATATTTAAAAACGATTTATTGGCATGCTATCAGGATTTAGAGTACAATGACTTTTTGAAATCTGTGTACTCTGCAAGATAACAGATAGAGTTTTGAATAGAAAATTTGTAGGGCGATTTATTAATGTGTTTATGTGTGATACACCATTAAGTGCATCCATGGATTTTGCAGAAATCACAAATAAACTGCAAGTCATGCAAAAGATTTCGTTTAATGTTCTCTTTGTTATTCTTAGCTTTACAACTTATCTTCCGAAATTTTGACTTGCTTTTAGCTAATCAGTCCTGTTATGACTTAAAAGAGTTTACACAGAGGTTTGCTGCCAAAGAAACTATTGTTATCAAGGTCTTCTCTTCTGGTGACTGAACAAGATTGTGTGATTGTTGTAATTTTTCATTTTCTATGTGTTTTTATTACATAAGAATTTTAGTTTTTAATGTTTATTACCTTTTAACCATATGATTGTAATTCATATTTTTGCTAATTGTATGTTAGCCCTGGTATTTACACAGAAAATTGGGATGCAAGGTCGTGATGAACTGGAGGATGGTCCTTGTTCTGGTATTCACTACGAGAAAGTGCACTCAAAAAGTGGTTTTGCTTTATCAGGGAATAAGGTATTGTATTCATTCTGAATTTATATGTGATGGATTGTGGCCTACAGTTTATTTAAAGCTGAAGATGTTTCATTCCAATATATTTGCTCTTACTATAAACCAGTTTTGCGATGGTTTGACATCTATGTTCCTAGTGCGAAAAATTATTATGCTGGTTTAAATTGCCACGAGTGCATGGTGCGAGTTGGGTTGAGTCATATTTCATCTTACTCCAGTACCTCACCTTGCTAATGTACTTAACAATTAAAATGCCTAAAGCAGTGTGGGACAAATAGACTTCTCTGCTTTTGTGTTGGTATCACATTTTGGAAGATGGGCTGTGGGAACAGTAGTCTTTGTTTCAAAACTTTAAATCCTTTAGCGAGAAAAAATAATGTTTAGTGGCCATTAGAAAAGAAAGTTTGGAGAAAAATGTCTAATGTATGGACACTATGTTAGCATTGATTCATGTGAAACAGTTTATATCATCCCTATAAATTTGTATAAGTAAATAATAAATATAGCGACTTGGAAGTAGGGGTACAAATTTATAAATATACTGCAATTTGAAGAAGCCTTCAGAGTCATCTTCTTGTTATTTTTAGTTTTGAGTATGAAGATCTATAAGGGTGCCTGTCCACCTTTGAAAAGATTTACATAGCTATAAAAGATCAAAATCCTGTGTGACCTAAGAAGGGTGAGATGTCCACCATAACCAGGAACAACCAAATAAACAAAAACACAATAACACACACCAGAATAACCTCAAAGACCTATAGCAACATAGAACAATACACAGATAGCATAAAGGGATATTGAAGCACCACAAGCCACTGACCTCCTTTGCTCACCAGCCCTATCTGTAGCACCATCACCCGCAACCGTAACCACCTCCACCACAAATGACAACCTAGATGCTGCCAAAACTATGTATACCAAATCCTTCAATAATTTCCTCATGCCTAATAGAGCATGACAAAGTGTCATTAGCAAATGGAGTCAAAGAGTACCTGCTCATAGCCTTTAGAATCCTACCAGGATGCGAGATAGCAAGATGTTATAATGACTTGGTGGAGATCCTGAAGCATATCCATTGCAACTGTAACATCTTTGCATAAAACTGCACCAATATTTCTGTGCTGACCTCCAATAGACAGAAAAGAACTGGAGGTGATGTTTCCTGGTCCATGTCAGAGAAAACCTCTCCTCTTGCATAATTAAACATAACAAGATTCTTATGCATCTATGAACTTCCACATTCGTCACTACCTCTTCTAATTTGTTATGAAAATTTGCAAAGATAGTAAGTAGTTCAAGACTACAAAAGACTAGTTTCACCAATACCATCTGGGCCCAAAATGGCTTTCACTAGATTAAGGGTCTAGGCTGAAGAGCAGCAGGAAATCTAAAATTTTCTGCAGCATAAAGTTAAAAACGCGTATGCTTAAGCAGGTCCTTGGAAGTAAGAATGCCATGGATAGCCATAAAAATACACCTATACAAGGCCACAAAGTCACAAGGAGCATCATGACATGATGGCAAGCATACCCATGAAATACACATGAAATAAAAGCTCCCTTACTTCAAAATAATGCTTTAGAAACATGCAATGACATTCATTATAAATGAGTGTCAACCCGTCTGCCACCAAGAATGAAAGCAAATTGATTGAAAAGAAAAAATAAATGAGCCCCGTTGCTATAAATATAAGCAATCTTTAAGTCCATTCCAAGCATGGACATCCTTGCTCTCTAATGTTGTGGTAGTGGTATCATCAATGCTTTTATCAACTAGGAGATCAGTGGCAGGGTATTGTTTACTAAAATGGTGAAAAAGCTCGACCTTTTTCAATTTATCTAGTCACATCTTTACTTCATCCAAGTACAAATTCATCCTCCAAGTAGAATTCCTTTTTAAAGAATTGTGATGACTACTTTTGAATCTCCTTCCACTTATAACTCTATGAAACCTTTCCTTATAAGCTAGGATAAGACCAAGTTACCAACCATTAGTCTCCTCCATTTTGCTTCATTTTTGGATTTTTATTGTAGAAGCTTGGAACTACTAAAATCATAAAATAACATAGTTACTAGGAGATTGGTACTAGTACTCGTATAGAAGATGGGTCTCGGTGCTTGTACGTCATTTTTTGAAAAAGAAGACATGTACTTGGAGACACCATTTTTTTTTTATATATATATATATACATTTACATTTACACTAAGTCACAAGGTTCGAATTAGAATTCGAGTCCGTCAACATTGAAATTCGGATGAAGTTCGACTAGGGAAAAATTTGAAAAGTAAAAAATTCGGAGGATTAAATTTGCCTTATGTAATTTTTTTTTTTTTTTATAATAAATATAAGTAATATATCCACAAAATTGTCAAAATAGTTTAACATTGATAAATAGATTTGAAATCATTACAAAAATTAAATTATATAAAATTTAATTTTATTTAAATTAATCTAATATTACAATTTTTATGTCATGTCCCCGAAATGGAACACTAAAATTTGTAGGCATTGAAATACAAATACATAAATACCATACATATTAAAAACATAAATGTAAATAAATAAATAACAAGTACATATATATATTAACAATTTTATTATAATTATCAAGATACAAATACTAAATCCAATAAATATCCAAGGATGAGTAATTTCAAATATTATTATAATATTAAAATATGAGAAATTGCAATTTAAAATAACATATAATAAATCTAATATGTGATCATTATAATGGTAATACATAATATGTCATAAATATGATATATTATAATGATAATAAATGATATTCTAAATTACAATCATAATCGTAGAAGAGAGTTTAGCAGTAAACAAATATAAATTATAATATTTAATAAAGGAAGTTAAAATAGCCAGCCTTGACAAGGTGCGATTAACACAAGAGATAGGCCCCTTGATGGAGAATCGTATCATTTGATTCCAATTTGGGATATTTAAAAAGGGAAGATTTATGGAGAATAGGAGGCATTTTGAAGGAGGTTTAATAATATAACTTAATGAGGACAGAATAGCAGAGATAGAAACAGGGAGAGAAGAGCAGAAATATAATATCAAATAGGAGAAGAATAGAATCTGACATAGAATCATTTGATGTTCTCTAAAATCTGATCACTAAGGAATCATCACTGACGGGAGAAAAGGAAGGAGCCTGCAGATCACTGGCTATAAATAAGGGAAAGACTACAGATCGGTGAGAGAATAATAGTCTGCAGTCCTCTAGTATGTATTATTTATTATGAGAAAAGGTAGAAAGTGATGCTGTAGGTAATGTTGATGCATTATGATGTTTATAATATCTTTTGTCGTTATTTGGAAATTACAAAATAATGATAGGGAACCATAGGTAATTAAATAATGTTTTATACATAATGCTTATAAATATATTTAAATAATTTTGATGAATAAATATATTGAGAAATTAATGACGTGTTAATAATTGATATATATATATATATATATATATATTGTAAATGATACCCATTTATATCTATATATGGTGTTTGTCCATCACCTATGATGCATATATGAATCACAATATATGCATCATAGGTGATGGACAAATACCATGTATAGATATATTGTGATTCATATATGCATCATAGGTGATGGACAAACACCATGTATAGATATAAATGGGTATCATTTATAATTATCCAATAATGATGCTTGCAGAAATTATTGAACCTTATAAGAAAATTATGATTCTTTAATATACGAAGGGAAAATAGCTTCTTATTTATTTGATTCATACTAAGGATATCTTCTAAGTGTTAAGGACAGATGGATCAATTAGGAGGAGAATGAAATCGGGATTGCAGATATCCTTGTCAGTATAGCAACCGATAGATGAGTATGAGATGTTATGTTTATTATTCTTGTAGTATGTTATATCTCACTATGTAATGCAATTATATATATTATTAGTCATGGATAATAACTCTGTATATTTGAGTTATCAATTATTGCTAAATATGAATAATAGATATGTGTCACTGATTTGATATGTAAGAACAGAATATGTGACTTGTTGAGCTATTATGACTTTACCTTGAAGAATAGACTTTGGGCCAAAATTCCCTTTCGCTAGCACTCAATAAGGATAGGGAGTTTGTGGAGGGAAAGGTTGGTAATTTGCTCCATTGGACGGTCCCAAGACGGGTGGAACACCTTGAGGGAGTCCACTTTGAGATCACGCACCCTTTGCACAATAAATCTATGGTCCAATGAGGTTAGGAAAGAGGAAACAAGGCGAAGATCTATTCTGATCAAGAGTAGGAAGTCATGTTAGTTTATGCCTTAGATGATAATGCATTTAATTGTCTTATTCTTAAAATGTTCAATCTGAAATGTGTTTAATTGATTCTTGATTTAAGGAATTCGGGCAAATTTAGGGTTATCCCAAAAAGGGGACATTACATTTTAAATAGTAAATAATAAATTAATTAATATGTTAAAAATTATATTATTAAAAATTTAAATATATATTAATTAATATAAGTTATAAGTTATTAATATAGTTTATAATCTAAATTATAAACTATAAATTAAATTATATTAAAAAACAATTATAAATTGTGGGTAGTTGGGTGGGCGACTTTCCACATAGTTGTGAGTCCGGTAATGAGACAATGGTTTCAGTGAACTTTGCAGGCTTTCAAGGCAGACTTCCCCAAGCATTCGGTTGATATCTAGAGGAACACAATTCAAGTATATCCGAGCTTTCCACAAACAACATTGTGGAAAGCAAAGTTCGTTGTGATCAGATTGGATGTGCACAGGTAGGTGGTTGTCTCATTGTTTCAAGCCTTTCCTTTGAATTGGCTTTGGGGGTGTGGCAATTCATATTCGTTGTGGCGGGAATTGTTTGTTTTGAGTTGGCCAAGGTGGATGTTGACGTTAGCATGACAGGTCATATCTTGCGTGCCACCTCATCGATCAGCGACGTCGGCCAACTTTGGGTGTTATCATTATTTGGAGATTGCAATATCCGCAATCTAATCAAATAAATGATTCCCGTTGCAATTCTGAGCATGGGCCATACGAAATCCATATTTGGGAGAGTGGCAAGTCTTTTCATAGGAACGAAACTAAGTATTTTTTGGCCTTTGTAAGTGCGAGATGGAGGTTTAACAATAATTACAGGCTGGCTTGGTGGACAGGCACACACAAACGTGTAGAATGCATAAAAAATAATTTTAATCCGACTATTATAATGCAATTGAGGCATGGTTTTAAGTTATATGGTGTTTTGGAGCTTTGGCAATGAATATGGCTGGCGGTTCAAGGTTTATTGTGCGCATGTGTACGGAGACACTAATGAGCATTGGGGCTGCCATTCAATTAGAGAGCATAGTCAGGCAAATGGCCTTCAAAGGCAAGGTGACAGACCAGAGATTGAAGCGGATTCTCCTCAATGACAATGCCCTAACCCTAGTGGTGGTAAAGACCATTTTGGGCAATGGATTTCTGGAGGATAGTGAGGCTTACAGGGTCAACACCAACATTTTCTCATGGTTTTTGGCAATTCTATTGGACATTAGCACTCCTTAAGTCCTGGTTGAGACAATGGCGAGGAAACTTTTCAAGGCCAATCTATTGGTTGGGTTGAAGGAGATTCTCTATGCGGCCACGTTGGGGGTTGGAGCTCCTTGGCCACGAGACATGCCTTTGCTACAGGATCTCGGGGAGGTCATCAAATATTATCCATTTTTGCTTGATCTCAAGGGGATGGTGCTCATCGAGCACATGCAGTTCGCGGCAATCGGGGTCAATTACTTGAAAAAATCTTTGTAGCTGGTTTTGGTGTGGGGTCAATTCAATTTGGTTCTTGAGTTTCAGTCTTTTGCTCGAGCCCATGGGTTCATATGACTATTGTTTTAATAGTGGGTTCGATTGTGCCAAATAGTCGATATGGTTAGTGTATGGTCTAGTTTAGTGCTTATAGTTCATATGTCAACAGTGGTATTGTATAGTTTGGTTGGTGTTTTTAGCAAAATATGGTCATATGTGTCACAAGTTTTGGCTTTCAGTATAGTGTCTGGTTCGTGGGAAGCACAATGATGGTTTGTTAGCTTAGTCTCACTTTGGTATGCTCTAATAGAAGAAATGTAACAGGGGTGGTCTATGGTTTTTGGTCCTGGTAGAAGGGTTTTTGCATTTTTGGTCATCTGCTTAGTAGAAGTTGTATCTTTTTTTGATATCAATATAAAATTTCCCTTATGGATAAAATTTTTTTTGTTATGAACTTTATAATAGTTTTTTAATATAATATAATTTATAGTTTATAATTTATATGTATTAATTAGGCCTTCTATTCTATTGTAGGTGCGATTCTTGTGTGCAGGCCGCAAATCTTTGTTTGGAGGGCGCGAAACATTCAACAAAGGTGAAACATTCAGCAAAGGCTATTGATTGGTGAAACCCTCTTTGCAGCCATGAATGCCATTGCAAACTTGATAATCTCTTGGCACGATTCAGACTTGATAATATCCGTTTGTGGCGCAATTGAAATCCTACGTGATCTTTAGGTGCAAGGTGACGTAGATTTGACCGTGCGTGTGAAGACCTGCGTATGACCCTTGCTCAGTCACGACGAAGATTTGATTTTGATTGGGCGTGGTTTTGTCTCTTCCCATTGTGACTTGGAGATATAATTTCCTATGTTGGTGCGATTGTAAGTAATTGAAACCCCTGGTTGAAGCCATCCACAACAATTTGAGGGCTTGGTATTTGGCTACACCTTTGAATGTGCATACACCTACATAAAAAAACAGTTAAAAACAAGAAAACAAATTTATGGCTTCTATCGTATGAATAAAATTACGAATTTAAACGAATTTTTAATTAAATTTTGAAATTCAGCGAAATTCAAATTTCGTAGATGAGATTCACGAATAATGTGACTTAGCATATACATATATATGCATGTATATAGCACATACTAGTATTAAATATAGTGTCATCTTTCAAGACTCTTGGCTCAAGAGTTTATACTTCTTGTTACATATTGAAATGCTGATATGCATACACAAAACAAAAATCAGAAATCTTAATTATCATATTATGTCATGCAATGGATGAAGTTCCTCTCTTACATTAGCAATTTTGTCAATTTCTAGGTCCTTAGCTATGATGCTCTCTAGAAGCTCATCACTCTCAAGCTTACGTTCCTCCAAGAGCGTATCTGCTCCATTTGGTAGAATTTTGCCCCATTTTGTTGAAGAACCTTCATTGTACCCAGGGTGTACATGATAGAGAAGGTGAAGTGAGCTATGCCTGTATCTTTTTTGTATTAATAAATTTATTGCTTTACAAATAGGGGCATCATTTGTAACAACCCGAACTACATGTGATGCCCTTGTCTTATCCATGGTGTTATGTAGCTGGTTTTGAAGGAACTTTGCTTATTTTTCTCGCTTGAACAATCTATTGCCTTAAAATAAATGCCTTTGCATGTTACCATGATATTAAGAAATGGACGATTTCTAGCATCTCTCCACCCATCCATCACAATGTCACATCTCTCTGTAGATCACACTTCTTTCATTGGTGTAGGTTGTTGCTTTAGTCAAACTTTTTATTTATCAATTAAAGTAGTATGAAGCTTTTCATCTTAGGTCGTTTATATGCTACTTGTCCATTATTGAAATCTTAGACCATCTCCTAGAAAGGTGAGTGAGCAAAATTAAATGATATTTCATTTGCATAAAAGAAATGTGTGATGGTTGCATCAACTGCATCTTGACCATGCATATCAAACAATTTTCCAACGCCTTCTCTTGCGAGAAGATCTTACATCTTTTGGTGTCACATCTCTAGAAGAAGCATTTGTTTTGACTCTCTATGTTGATTTTGAGTTGTCTCTATTTCTGATGTGGGAGGAGCTCAAATGAGGTACTTTACCATTAGCCTTTTCTTGATCCCTAATATCCTTCCACCTCATTCGAACAAGGATTGATACCATTTCTTGATATGTGAAGAAAATGAGCCCTCACCCTTGTGTAAGTGCCTTGAAATAATTGAGGACAAAGTTTACATTTGATGGCGGCTGTTCCGCCCAATCCCTTTGATCTTGAAATATAGTCACAATATTTCCATAGCGGGTACAAACCCTCTTTTGGTCACATTCTAAATCCCCCACCAAAAAAATGTTAAATTAAAAACAATATATTCAAACTAAATAGTAAATTTAATTATTAAAATTATAAGTTATATTTTGAAATTTTAAATGATACACTGATAAATTTAAATGCATTTTGTATATTTTATCTTTTAAAGTAGGGGCATGAAAAGAAGCCTCTAGAAAGTATTCTATGTGCAGAGTTTGCTTTTGTAGCTAAGAAAATTTTCAATTAACAAAGATCTTCTGAAGGATACTCAATTGAAGTTCATACACTGGGATTTACATAAAATGTCTAGAAGGTCCATGGAACTAATGTATTTGTGTAATTTCGTATATTTTAATTTTATTGAGTTATAAACTGGTTTAACTTTAAAACTTTAATGACTGGTTTTAATTTTAAATCTTAAAAACTTGATTGTTAAGTTGTTAACTGTTAGAACTTAAAAATAAATATCAATATACTATAGATGCAGTGAGTTTTGTGACTGTCTAGACTTCAAAGTTTAAAATGTTAAAGACTCAAGATGTGTACAGCTGTTGAGTATCGACTTAGTCAAAGTTAAAACCAGTGTTCCACGGAGTGTCCTGATGGGGATGTGTCCCTTGTTGGGGAGGGGGGCGCGAGGGTGGGCAAAGGGTCTAAATTCGGGGATGGCAGCGTTGATATACATATAGTACTTGAAAAACTAGTTATAAAAAGACGTTTAAGAATTACATTTCAAATTAAACTTTGGAAAATTAGTAAAATAGCAAAATTGCAAATACTAACATTTTAAATACTTGAATACTATTACTAAAAGACTAAAAGTAAATAAAATTTGACAAATGAAATTGTCGAATTTGAGATTTCTATTGTATCGAAAATATGACATCATAATATCATATCATAAAGATGATTACAATGAGTAGCATGATACATTGATATCAAAATAAGTGCAAAATGCAAAAAAGTAGTGAAAGGAGGCCTCTAATCATCCCCAAACTCTTCTCACTGTTTTCTCTCATCATCACCTAGTTGTCGAAAAAACATGAAATGCAAATGTGAGCTAAAAAAGAGGAGTTAGAGTGTTTTGTAGAGGTAGTGTGTTTGGAAAGTGGTCCCACAAGCCTTTAGGGCTATTATGCCCAAGGCACAAACTTCAAAAAAGTTTAAAGATTGCTTTTTTTCAAAAAACACTTTTTTCATTTGCCCAGTGCGGGAGATGCCTGGGTGTCCTTGAGATGTTCAAGGGATGGCTAGGCGTCCCTGAGATGTCTCTGAGATGTCTCAGAGACATCCAGACGTCTCCCTTGTCCTCGCGAAGTTTTTCCCAAGTCCTGGCGAAGGTGGCAGGATGGTGGGGGGACGTTTCTCAGTCGTCTCCGAGTCCCCAAAACGTCCTAGTCTCTAAAATGCCTAGACTGTGGGGGGGACGCTTCCCCGTGGAACATTGGTTAAAACACTTTAAATGTGATTTTTTGATTCATTTTAATCCAAGTTGTGAATAGGATACTTTGTCATTTGTGGTTTCTCACTA
This sequence comes from Sequoia sempervirens, assembly GCA_007258455.2. Taxonomy (NCBI): domain Eukaryota; kingdom Viridiplantae; phylum Streptophyta; class Pinopsida; order Cupressales; family Cupressaceae; genus Sequoia; species Sequoia sempervirens. Next base: position 16,702,173 of record VDFB02072274.1, on the reverse strand, counting down.
GCTGTGAATAGAAAACAATGGATTTCTATGTGCACTTTCCTGCAATTTTACTGTTGTGCATTTCAACTTTCTAGTTTATGCTACAAAATCAACAAACACCAGAACACTTTTCAAGGTTTTTACAAACAATATTTTTTAGGGTCTTTTTTTGGGGAAACACTTGCAAGTTAGGTTTTCTAGACAGGAGACACAAACAAGACGTTTCTTACAATTGTGTATGTCTCCATACTTGTCCCCGATACATAAGATGTGTCCTAGGGGATTGGGGATATGTCTCCTTGCAACTTTGTAAAAATAACATGCATTTGCAATGCCTAGGTTTTCCTAGAGGTACCATTGGCAACATCTAGTTTTTATTTGTCATTTTCTTACCACAACCACCTAACCTTGGAGCAGGTCAGGATCATCTTTTCTACTACATCAATAGTTTTGAAATTATTTGAATAGTACCTACAAGTAATGCAATCAATTTTTTAGTGTCAAGTCCAACACTTGAACATATCTTCTATATTTTGATCTTCCTAGATCTATATGTTCTAAGTTCCATGCTTTGCCTATTTGTTCCTCTTAGGGACATAATGTGTCTATATATCCTTCTTCGCTTCACCATTTGTATAGAGGTAACACACACTATGGTACTCTTAAAAGTGTAGGAATGAATTATTTGTGTGCTTGGTAATTAGCAACCTTTTTCTTTGTGACACAAAAATGTATGGGATGAGGTAGAACACATCACTTGACATTTGAGAATGATATTTTGATATAGTCTTGAAAATGCTTGTGTTACATAGGGATGCCCCCAACCCTCAAACATGCCTCGTCCCCTGAGGTGTTTCGAGGGATGACAGGACGTTAGGGATGTCTCATTGCCATCCCCCCGTGATTTGCAGAAAATTGGAAACGTTCCAAAATGTGTCCTAAAAATCGGGTATGCCGAAAACGTGAAGGGGATGCCTAGTCGTCCCTTGTTCTAAAGCATTGACATTTCAACATTAAAAAAAGAAGACATGTGGCCAATGCTGATTGGGTTGTAAAGGGGCATGTGGGTCCCACAAACCCTACCACACCCCTTATACACCCTAATCAAAAGGAAAACAAACATAATAACATTTTGTTTTAAAATTCTTATAGACTGCAACGTGGGGGCTGTGTTATTGCTGTTAGAGCTTGGAAAATATATTTGATATCATTTTTCAGTAATATTAGATACAGCCTACAAGGATGGGACTTGAGGGGTGGGGACACCTCCCCATGTGACAAAAAAGTCTCAAAGTCTTAAACAGTTGAAAGTTTGAAACTTGAAGCTTGGCTGCTTGAGTTCAAAGGATACATACAACAGTGACCTCAAAGAATTTAGGAATTTATCACTGTTTACAAACAATTAAGAAACCTATAGCTAAAAGATTGAAAGAAGCTTAGAAGAGTGAAGACATAAACTTATTCAGCTGCATCAAGGTATGACATTTTGCCTTTTTAATTTTTTTTTTTAACTTGTTAGAGAGGGTTTGTAATTAGTTTTAAAATGTTTTGGTTTCAGTTTGTTATCACCAAAAAGCACCACAAAATGAGTGCTAGCAGCAGTTATGACAATGTGAATGAGGGTTATGAAGAAAATGAAGTAAATAGATTAGACCTTTCTTCTCGTTCTGAAAATCCAAACACAGTTTCTATTGGAACTCCACAAGGCTGTTTTGCATGCCCTTCGCCCTCTATTCAAAAATTTGCAAAAGGCCCTTTCAACCCTCAAAAACCCTTGCTTTAATTTGCCACCAATTTAACTGTCAATAAGGGTAAAAATATAGGGGGCAACAACCATTGGTTATGTCATATTTGCAAAATTGATTGCCATGGGAGCTATAGTAGGGTTGCATACCATTTATTGGGTGAGAGTTGACTTGGGGTTAGAGTTTGTGAGGATATAACATCAAAACAAGTTGAAATGGCAAGGTTCGTTGGAATGAGAGAAAAAAATTACTAGTACTACTCAAAGTAAGTAACGATCATTCAGAACATTGCAATCTATTGATCAATATGAGTATGACTATTCCAATGTATTAGCTGGGGCGAGTTATGATGGAGGGAAGAGGAAGGCTACTTCTACTGCAAGTGAAAAAAATAGAATGATAGGGTCAATGAATTTGGAAAATTGTGAGTAAATTGATGATTCAATGGGAAAAGCTTTTTATGCCCATGCTATCCCATTTCATTTGGCAAGGTCTCCTTATTGCAAAGGTATGTTGAGAGATGCAATGGCAATTGGACCCTCTCATGCTCCCTCCTGAGAACATAGATTGTGTACCTACCTCCTCGACAAACAATATTCAAAGGTGCACTGATATTGATTAGATGAGACAAACAATATTCAAAGGTGCAAAGGTATGCTGAGAACATTTTGATGGCGGAGATGAGACAAATATAGATTAGGACTGGTTCCATTATCATGGAAGGGGGTGCATTGATATTCAAGATCGACCACTCATTAATATTATTGTTACATGTCCTGTTGGTCCATATTTTTTTAGAGCTATTGATTTTTTTGGGCAATGTAAGGTTGTTGATTACAAGTTTGCCATTTTTAAGGAGGCCATAGAGGAGGTTGGGTCTTCTAATGTTGTGCAAGTTGTGACAAATTCAACTTGTGTTTGTAAGTTAGTTGGTTTGATGGTTAAGAACTTAAGAGCGCTTACAAACATATTTTTGGACTCCATGTTGTGTACATGCTTTGAAAGACATAGGCAAAATAGATTGGGTGAAGATAGTAGTGGTTGAAGCTAGAGACATACAAATGTTTGTGTGTAACCATCACACTTCACTTGCACTATTATGATCTTATTCAAATAAAGAATTCTTCAAACTAGTTGAGACTAGATATGTTTGGTATTTTATTTTGTTGGAGAGGATGTTGGAGGTGCAAGATGCTCTACAATCCATGGTGGTTTTTGGAGGGTGGAAAAAGTGGGCTTAATCAAGATAGAAGAAGGGAAGGTGGTGAGAGAAAGGGTGCTTAATGACGCTTGGTGGTCCATCTTAGGTAAGAACATATTATTTAATAATTTAAATGAACATGTTTGAATTCCCACTTTGTTTTGCTTTTTATGTTCAGATTTTAATTTTCATTATTAATAGTGTTAATGTCATATTTTTAAATGTTGCTTGAAGAGGTATTTTCTCTATCATATCACTTGTTGTGGGGGTAATCAGGTATACAGATACATAGTCTCCTAGCCTTGGATAGATTTATGAGACGTTTGATAGCATACTTGATCAAATGTGTCACAAAGAGGTGGAACACAATGAATACCACTCTTCATATGGCTGCCTATGCTCTTAATTCCAAGTGGTAACACCTAGAGTTGGCCGAATTCTTCCTTCCGAAGATGATGTGGTAATTTAGGGGTTTATGAAGGCCCTTTGTAAGTTGTATAGCAATGACGAGGCAGCCGTACTTCGAGAGCGGGGGGCTTCAGTTTTTGATCTTTAGGGTCCTACGTTCAACAAACAGATGTTAGGATGGATAGAGCGCTATTGCACAAAAAGCCCCATTGGATGGTGGAAGTTTAATGGGAAGGGCATGTTCAAGAAGTGAATTGGTAATTGTAACTTGCTTGTATTAAGAAGAAGAGAAGATTACAAGATATAAGAATTACAGACTACTGTAGAAATTAATGAAACCAACTACCTCTACCTACAAACATTTAAGAGACCAACCATCTACAACTGTAGACATTAAATGGCTAACTACTAACTACTGTAGATACAAAATATAATTGACCATTAAACAATATAAAGGAATATAATATTCTAACACCCTCCCTTAATGGTCAATGTGTCAACAACACCAAGTTGCCCCCTGAATTTGACAAACTTATCCGGACTCAAAGACTTGGTGAGAATGTTTGCAGTTGATCCGCTGACGGAACCTATGCAGATGAACTGATCCGTCTTCTACCAGCTTGCGGATGTAGTGACAATGAAGTTCAACATGCTTGGTAAATTCATGGAAGATTGGATTTTTGGCCAGTTTGAGCAACCCTTGATTATCAGTGTACAAGGGAGAAGGTCCTTGGTTGTGACATGTGCATGTCAAAAAGCGCCGACGGAGCCAAACTGCCTCATATGCTGCCTTAATTGTTCCTCGATATTTTGCTTCAGTCGAGGAAAGAGCCACTGCCTGTTGCTTCTTGCTAGTCCATGTTACAACACCTGTACCCAAACTGAATACATACCCAGAAGTGGATTTTCTATCATCCACTGAACCTGCCCAATTGGAGTCTGTATAACCAATCAGCTTTGGATCCTTGCATCTGCCATACAGAATGCCATAATCTGAAGTGCCCTTTACATATATCAACACTTGCTTCATTGCAATCCAATGATCAGCTTTGGGAGCTGTCATGAAGCAAGAAATTTAGCTCACAGCAAAACTGATGTCAGGTCTAGTGGCAGTGAGGTAGATGAGACTGCCCACTAGTTGCTGGAATGTCGTTTCATCAACTGTAGGTGAATCAGAGTTGGCGGACAACTTCAGCTCCTTCTCCATAGGTGTGGAGGCAGGTTTGCAATCTTGCATCCGAAATTTGTCAAGCAGACTTCGGGCATATTTAGCCTAAGAGATAAAAATGCTACCAGCGGTATGCCAAACCTCAATACCCAAGCAATAATGGAGAAGCCCCAAATCTGTCATGTCAAAAGCCGGACACAAATCCTATTTGATTGCTACAATCAAATTTGCTGAACTACCAGTAATGATCAAGTCATCAACATAGACAACAAAAAAGATAATATCATCACTAGAGTGTTTGACATACAAATTACTATCAGAAGGGCTGCGCTGAAAACCATGATCAACCAAGTATTGATCAATCTTGATGTACCATGCATGAGGAGCCTGTTTTAGTCCATAAAGTGCTTTCACGAACCTACATACCTGATGCTCTTTGCCAGCAACCTTGAAACTAGGAGGCTGCGTCATGTAGACTTCTTCCTGCAGCTCACTGTTGAGGAAGGCACTCTTGACATCCATCTGATGAACTGTCCATCCAAATTGGGCTGCAATAGCGAGAAGAAGACGAATTGTACTCATCTTGGCAGTAGGAGCAAAAGTCTCCTCATAGTCAATGCCCTCATGCTGTGTGAATCCCCGAGCAACTAATTTGGCCTTGTATTTATCCAAAGTACCATTTGCATGATACTTGACCTTATAAACCCATTTGCAGCTGATAGGTTTCTTCCCAGGAGGAAGATCAGAAAGAACCCAAGTGTGATTCTTCAGAAGACTATGGTATTCTGTCGCCATAGCCTTTTCCCACGCTGGAATTCCCTTTAGCCTCTGAATATGTCTGAGGCTCATAGAGGCTCATAGATGCTGTGGATGTTGGCCATAAGAGCAAAATTGATTGTGTTTTGTTGCTTGCTCTTTCTGCGAGCTGATCTGCCCTTAATGAGTTCATCATCATGAAGATCTTCGACAGTCTTGAGCCACCACTTAGGCTGACGAGTAAAAGTACCAACATTTGAAATAGGAGAAACAGGATCTCCTGGGATTTCTGGAACAAAGTCATCTGGATGTGAGTCTTGAGGAAAATCAGGTGGTGCCAGATCATGACTGGTAGACTCCTCATCTTCAGAGTCAAAATGCTCTGAAGCTCTCCCATTAGGGGAACCAAGAGGAAGACAAACACCCTCATCAGAAACCTTCATAGGCTGATTCGCAGTACTGGTAGTAGGAAGAAATGGACCAGTAGTCTCATCAATCACAACATCACGACTGAATATGAGACGATCTGTCTCCACATCAATCAACCTGTATGCCTTGTGATCGTCACTGTAACTAGTAAACATAAGTTGCTGGCTCTTGGAGTCCAACTTGGCACGCTTGGCTTCTGGAATCCATACATGAGCTATAGAACCAAAGACTTTCAAATGGCCCACCTTAGGCATACATCTTGACTAGGCTTCTTCAGGAGTCATCTTCTTAACAGCTTGTGTAGGTGACCGATTTAGAAGGCAGATTGTAGTATAAACTGCTTCAACCCAGTATTTCTTAGGGACATTTCTATACTCCATCGTAGAACGAGCCATTTCAGTAATGGTGCGATTCCTATGTTCAACGACACCATTCTGCTGAGGGGTGTATGTTGTGGTGAGTTGGCGCTTAATGCCATGTGTAGCACAAAAAGAAGAGAAGTCAGCTGAACAAAACTCCCCCCCATTATCTGACCTTAGAGTGACAATCTGAGAACCTAATTCTTTCTCAACTAAGGCCTTATACTGCTGAGATGTATTGAACACATCTGATTTATTTTTCAAAAAATACACCCACATTTTTCTATTGAAATCATCAACAAATAATAAAAAGTACTTGGACCCAGTAACAGATGGAGTGTTCATTGGTCCACATACATCAGTGTGAACCAATTTAAGTACCTTGGAGGCTCGCCGAGAATCACCATCTGAGAATGGTGTCCGATGTTGCTTCCCAACTTGACAGGCTCCACAAACTCCATGATTTTGAGTTTGGATCTCAGGTAGACCAACAACCAAACCCTCCCGAGACAATTGAGAGAGATAGTGCACATTCAAGTTCCCATAACGCTGATGCCAAAGTTTGTTGATGGAAGTATTCCTGGCTGCCAGAGCATGCTCTTGAGAATCACCAGAATCAACAAGTCTATACAGACCATGATCCTCAAGTCCCATAGCGATTGTAGTAGAAGTCTCCCTACCAACAATGCTGTAGGTGGACGAAATGAAAACAACATCCAACTGGGGAGAATGTCGCATGATTTGACTGACTGAGAGAAGGTTATGTTCCATGCCTGAAACATTTTAGACATCGAGAAATATTAAATTTCTCCCTCCAGAGTGAATTTGAACATTGCCCTTATTGGCAACTATGTACTCATCTCCTCCAAAAATGACAGAATTAGAGAATGGTTTGAATTTTGTGAACCAATCCCGATGATGAGTAAAATGCCACGAAGCCTCAAAATCAATATACGAGGCAGAAGATTGGACTGGATCTTCTGTTCTCTTGCCATAAATGCATAGAATGCAGATTCTTTTTGATCAGCGTGCTTCGCAACATTGGCTTTAGGTTGTGACCCGCCATGCTTCTTTTGTTCAGAAGCCAACTGAATGCGACAGTCAGTTTTCATGTGACCATATTTATGGCAATAATTGCACTGAACGTTCTTCTTCTTCTTGTCCTGGGAAGAACTAGAGCCTTTTAGCTGAGAAGATTGCACCTTCCCTTTGTTCTTAGCAGAAGATTTGGTAGAGAACGCTTGCTCTGTGGAGGTGGAACTGGTACTGCTTCCAAACTGCTGTCTCCAACGATCCTGTTGTAGAAGCTTGTTACACAAGTCTGGAAACTTCAAATCTTCATTTGTTGAAGTAATATTGAGCGTTTCAATGAAATGCTCATAAGATTTTGTCAAACTCTTCAAAGTAAGGACGACCGAGTTCTCTTCCACCATTGTACGACAAATCGCCTCCAACTAATCACGAATGTCCTCAATCTTTGTCAGACGTTCCTGTAAGGACATTTTCTCATCCATCATAAAAGAGCATGTTCTTGAGAAAGAATGCTTTGTTCTTGTCAGAGGTTTCATGAAGGGCCTTCAAATGATCCCAAATTTCCGTAGTAGTTTTGCCAAATGGTACCTGAGGTAGCTGCTCATCTGTGACAGAGTTTGATGAGCATGACAACTTCCTGGTTGCGTTCATCGCATTTGTCCCGGTCCTTTCCGGCTATAGTGGGACGAGTTGAGTCCCCAAACCGACTTGATCGAGGCAACGATATACAAAGATCGTAATCATGCGCTGCTTCTAGGTGTTGTAATTCTTCCCATTGAACTTTTGGCTGCTTTCAAGCATTATATTTGTCAGAGATGCCATCACGTACACTGAGGTCAAACTGGTGAAGGCAAAATGAAAACAAAAATAGCACAAATTCAAAGCAGAAACCCTAGCACGGATTTTGAGGCACTTTGAAGACAAAACCCAAAAGAACTGAAGAGTACCCAACAAATGTTGCTGAAAACCCAAAAAATTTGGTTAGGACCCACTTGCACAGATTTCAAGGCATGAACTTCGAGACACCCAGAAAAATCTAACGACGACCTAGTTGAGATCTCGAAAAACCCACAAGGAATCTGTAGTCGAATTTTTTTTTTGCCTTGAAACAGAGGGTCAAAACCCTAGACGAATTTGTAGGCTGCCATGAAAGCTTCATAAATTGCAGAAAAAAGATGAACTTGACCCAGCTACAAATGGTGAAAAACGTCACCAGATGCAAGGAAAATTGCGGGTCAAAGTTGTGGCCAAGAAAAGAGAGAATCCACGCCAGATATAGAAGAAAAACGCGTTGAAAATGTGCCAACAAAATGTGAGTTGTGGCTTGCAAAAACGCGCACAGATTTCGCGCCGGAAAACTTGAAGAATCTAGAGATGAGTTAAATCCACGCTCAGGAATCCTTCACAAGTCTTCAAAAATCGTGGCAGAAAATGCGCACGCTAGAGAGAGAGAGAGAGAGTAAAACACGGCCAGGACGCGACGCCAGAAGATTGCAGAAGACGCGACCCTCAGAGTCGCACCTAAACTCAGGTAGAACACGAAACGAAGTGTGCCCAGATCAGGAGAACACTCGAAAAAATCCGCGGCTCTATAGCACAAAAATCTTCAAGAACAAAACCATGATTTTTTTATTTGCAGAAAAAAGCCTTGATTTTTTTTTTTCCAGAAGAGCCACAAAGAGATTTTCGAAAAAATTCCGAAATTCTAACACCCACAAAAAATCTTCGAAATTTGCAGAGAAGATTTTGAAAATTTTAATTAAAAAAAAAAACTTAAATGATTTTTTTATGAATTAAAAATTCTCTTTGAGCGTGCTGTCTTTGATACCATGTTCAGGAAGTGAACTGGTAATTCTAACTTGCTTGTATTAAGAAGAAGAGAAGATTACAATATATAGGAATTACAGACTATTGTAAAAATTAATGAAACCAACTACCTCTACCTACAAACATTTAAGAGACCAACCACCTAGAACTGTAGACATTAAATGTCTAACTACTAACTACTGTAGATACAAAATATAATTGACCATTAAAGAATATAAAGGAATATAATATTCTAACAGGGCATGTGAGAGTTGGAACAACATGCTATTTGTCCATTCTCACAGATTGCTAGTTCCTTCGCTGCTGAGAGGAATTGGTCCACCTATGGTTTCATCAACTCAAACAAAGAACAAGCTTACCTCTAAATGGGCATAAAAGTTAGCTGTAGTTCATCGTGCCTTGAGACTTCAGGGTCGACAAACTACTGAGTATTGACAGACTCCAACAATATGTTAGGATGTTGATCTTGAAGATGTTAGGTAGTTTGATGATGCATACAACTATGATTGGTCAGGATTCCATTGGATGAACCACAACTAAAGCAAGAGAGTGACAAACTCTTCGTCTTTTGATATTGATAGCCTATATGAGGCGTAGTTGTACTTTACTATTTTAAAGTTTGATTATTTGAGACTTAATTTAAACTTCAAATTTTAATTTTAATTTCTAAACTTTAAAATTTAAATTGCTGTTTTGCTATTGTCATAATTGAACTGGTGTTATATTTCTGAAATACTACTAGTATACTGCTGTCATGATTAAATTTTATTTCTGTTATACTGCTGTCATGATCAAATTTGAGTATGTCCCCTCTATCTCTACTGTTATACTGTTGTTATTGCTGGATATTAATATATTTTGAAATATATATATATATATATATATATATTTAAAAAAAAAACAGACATTGCTGTCCTCTCGCTGTCCCCAAAAAATTGACTGCCATCCCCGAAACATGTCCCCTGCTGACCTCCTGCCCCGTACCTGAAACGCTGTAGAACACAGGAAAACACACATGAATTTTTATAAACAAATAATCATTGAATAATTAAATCATGAAAAGGAAAATTTTAACACTTGTTATTCATTAAGAATGGATTATACAGAAGTATATGGTTTGGGCTAGACTTTTAGTAGCTAATCTTTTTTATTGCATGTTTAGATATTTTGAAATAAAAGAAAAAGGAAGCAGCAGTGAAACACTTGTGGCCATTTGGCTATAATATGTCCTGACATTGCAGATGAGTGTGGATTTCCTCTGTTCCTGGTTACAAATTCTGTGGCATATTTGAGATGTATCTGTTCTGGACATGCTGGAATACATACACACACATGCACAATGAGACTATCTCCAGCTTCATAGAAATAATGCAAATTAAGATAAAATATATGAGAAAAACACTTTTTGGCAGTGAGCTCACTTATTATATCTGATCCATCAAGAGAAATGTGTCAATGGCTAGTTAGAACAAGTTCTGAGAGTATTCGCTGTGTATTTATAAAGTAAGAAGTTGTAATTTGCATTAAGCTTTGCTACAATAGTCATTTATTATAGGATCTTTGACCGGCAATATTAAAACCATTGTTTAAGTTCTTGTCTGCTGTATGCTCCCATAGCTTTAGTGGGTTTGGATTCATATCTGGAAGGGATCACTGGATCTGCAGTAGCCACAATTTCTATTTACTAATTACTGAACATCCCATTTGTCAGAAAGTAAACAGCTGAAACCTGTTGATGTCTAGATGGAAATGGGTCTATTTTTCCATTTATTGTAATATTAGTTTTCTGCTTCATTATTTTTGTCTAATTTCTGATAAATTATATGTTGAGGTTTTATTAAAATTTATTGTATTATTTGTTCACTGAATTTCAATGTTGAAACATCACTCTACCTTGCTGGTAATGCTATCTGAATATTGGACATTTTCAAGATTCTCTTTAGAAGAATGTAAATTTGGGCATTTAAACCTATAAGTTTGTTGGATTATGTTTTTTACAGAATGAATTATTTTAATGGCTAAAACAATTGCTGCTTGCCAATCTATGATTCAATGTTCTGGGTATTCTGTTTTGGTGTTTCTTGTGATTTCATCTAACGCTAGATAACTTAATTTGAGTAATGGAGTGCTACAAAACATTGCTATGATAATATTCTTACTGCCTGGGATTAATTGGTTATTGATTTCTTATTAGTGTGCTTCTGTATGGTACAGTTCTCCCATTTTCATACTATAGTGACAATTCACTTGACATTTCAAATTGCTTTAATACTATTGAGATTGAGTGACTGGTATCCATTTGACTACCTTTCAATCTAGTTTTAAGAGTTCTATTAACAGGGTCAGCATTTGTCAAGAATTATGTTATTAGCTTGTTGAAAAGGTTGGTTGAGAAGAGCTAAGTACCCTAAGTATTAAATATTAGTTGAAGACTACTATTTATGCATTCAACTTATCAAATAGGGAATTACCATATGTAAGTTAAAGTCCATCTATTAATTATGCTAGTAGCTTCCTCCAACAACTACTGTAAAATCTTTGGAAGTTGTGGATAATTAAATTATCATGGATTTATGGTTTTTGGTTTGTCTGGTATAGATCATAAACTTCATCTGATAGAGACTTTTGGATCTTTCTTTTGAGGAAGCATGGTATAAATTCTAAAATTAAGTGCCTCACCTTTCTTTGTAAATTTTCCAGAGCATCCCAAGTTTGAGCAGTGCATGTAGGTTCATTTTAAATTTCTGTAATATGCAGAATTGACAAAGCAGATCTTAATCTTTATTATGTTTATCAGTCTATAGCATACACTGGGCCCTAACTATCCACAATGAATATTTCTGTCATTGCCATAAAATGTTATTTCTCACTCTACTGATGGAGATCACATGTTTTTTTTGAAAAGCATTGGCAGAAGAGCAAGTGGAAAAATATTATCCTGAAGGTTAAAAGCTTTTCATTTAAAATGCATCCACAGTTAATTGAATCTCCATTCATGAAGATATGAACCAACCAGATTTTTATATTTGCTCTGCTAGAATTTGCCAGTCTGTTGTATGCAGTGCCTCTACATTATCATTGCTACTTTTAATGGTATCAAGTCTAACTATAAGTTTTCTCATTCTATGTGTGGGAAATCACCTATATAAATGTAAAGTTTTTGACTGAAAAATAGATGGGAAATTATGATCATAATAATCTCCATTTGAAACCTGCACATGCAATTCTTTGTCCATTTCTTCAAACGATTATGCTATCTAATCTATTTGTCGATTTAAGAGATTTTGAAGATTTATGATATGTGCACTCACAAGACTCAATGCAGTGCAGAAGCTCATTAGGATGATGCTTGTAATATCGAGAATGTATTAGAAATTATGGAGTCTAGACAATGTTATTTACTATGTTGCATAGTGTTTTGGTATGGGGGTATGGGTGGACCAAGGGCCTAAATTTGGATATGGCAGTGCAAATATATATAGTACTTAAAAAATCAAATCAATCATAAAAAATGTGTAAGAAATAACAAATGAAACTTGAAATACTAAACACATTGCACCAAACACTGAAAATGCTGAATATCAACATATTCATATTCTATTAAAATGATGATTACATGTAAACTTCAAATACGATTGGCCAATAACAGTGTCCTCAAGACGTCTAGGGGACTCCTAGTTGTCTTTGGATTGTCTCGAAGACGCCCAGGCATCTCTTGTGACCAAATGACCCAAAAAAATATTTAAAAAAGAATTATTTTTTTGTACCCAAGGCCAAACACTAATGGCCTATGGGTCCCACCCAAACCCCACAAACTCTATAAAACTGCCTCCTATGCTCATTCAATTCAGAAAAACAATCAACAAGAAGCTAATAGTGTGTGAGAGTGAAATTTGTAAGTGTAAGGTGAAAGAGTGAGAATGAAGAGCAAAAGGGTTGAGGAGGAGTGAGATGAAGAGCAAGAAGAGGAGTTATGTCAAGTGAAGGATCACTTCAAAATTCAAATGCTTAATACTAGTTTGCCAAAGTTTCGTTTGTAATGTGAGATGCCCTCTCAAATGCCGATAGCAATTTACCCAGAAATGTAATAATTTTAAATGGTGCGATTTCCACTACAATCTGATCAGACTCCAATTACAGTTTACCAGAGAAATGAAAACGAGATCTGATAGAAATACCTTCAATTGAGAAATGCCAAACCAGATATATTTGATCACATAGATTAATTCATTTAGCTGCTCGCACTGTAACAAGTGATCATGTAATGAAGCCAAATACAACACCATGCGTCACTTAACAATTTACTGAACTTAGATAATTCAACACAGAGTAAAACAAGTACTGAACGTAATAATCATTCGCCAACAGATTTATGAACCGCTCTGTAGTGTATTGAACAGAGGATTGCTATAGAAATAAATATGATCGATTTCAGAATAAAATCAATCTTTCCGATGAGCTTTAGTTTTAGCAAGGTTGCCGGATACGGCACCCCTAGCCATTCAATACGCGTGCCACCGTATCTGAAACGGGAACGGATACGACACGACATAAATACGGCAAAGATACGGTGCCAAACTGTGCCTGAACTAAGTAATATTTTCAGCCACGCCGGATTAGTAGGGATTCGGCTACCCTAAACAAAGTGGCGAATCTGCACATAAGTTGAGTTTTATCTTTAAAATAGCAAATTAACAGAGTTTTTTTGAATATTTTTTGGTAAAAAAAATTATAAATAAGCCTACGATATTGCAATTGCTACAGCATTCGAAATTTATCAGTTTTTTTTTTTCGTGAGATTTTCGAGGGTTTTTTTGCACGAATTTTTGCACGGATTTTTTCCTAAGATTTTTGAGTGTTTTCCTACGCCATTTTTTTCACGGAATTTTTCTTGAGATTTTTGAGGGGGTCTTTTTCACGACGCAAGGGAGGAGAGAACCAGGGAGGAGCGTGCCAATTGTTCTATGCGTCGCTACCATTTTCAGGTATTCACCGGCATTCATTCTTCTATATTTTGATGTTTGTTGTTTAATCTGAGCGACAATGTTAGCTTTAAGAAGTTTTAATTTAAAATGAATTCGATTCTACCTGTCATGTGAGGCAACTTAGCTGTAAGCTGCTTTGCTTGCTTCTATAGGCCGGTGGAAGTCGTATAGTCTATATATTCCATTCGTTGGTCTATAGTTTTGTAGATTAAAATTTATATGTAGATTAAAATTTTAGGGCCACTAGCATAATTTAGAAATTTAGTTTCATAAAATTTTGTAGATTAAAATTTATATGTTTTCAAATATATTTATTTGAGTTATTTTAATTTTTCTTTATTATTAATATAATTACTTTAATTTAAATTAATTATTAATTTAATTTTAAATTTGGAAGTTATTTGAAAATAATGTTAGATTTGATAGTTTGTATATTTTTAAAAAGTTAAATTTAAAATAGTAAATCAATTTTTTGAATAATCTGTGTTTTATGTTCGATTTATAGTATTTATATTTTATAATTTTTTTGAAAAGTTAATTATTAAGTTTTATTATTTTATTAAAATAATAAATAGATATTTAAATCAAATTATTGAATAATTTGTGTTTTATATTGAATTTATAATTTTATAGTATTTATGTTTTATAATTTTATTAAAAAATTAGTTATTGCAGGATATTAATAATGGCATCATCGTCATCCAATGACGGAACATCGGAGAGCAATGACAAGTGGGTCAAACCAGACCCTAAATCTCCACTTTGGAAATATGTGACCATTGTGGAAAAAATTCAAGGTGGTGGAGGTTACAAATGGATATGCCATGAGTGTCAAAATGAATACAGAGGTTCTTATACTAGGGTTCGTGGGCATCTTTGCCACATAGCAGGGACATGGTGTGCTGTATGTCCTAGTCCAAATGTTGATGGTCGTAGAGGGAAGGGATTGTCAGATGACAAAATTGCAAAATATCAAAAAGAAAAGGATGAAGCTGATAATCGTTTTCAAGCATCAAAACAAAGGGCAATTCTAAGTCAAAATAAACCCCCATTGCATGCAGAATAGCTTCAGGAACATCTACAGGTCTAAAAAGGAGCAATTTAGGACCTCTAGAAAAAGCATTTAATTTGTAGAGTTGAGAGGATACAGATCAAAATGTTGCTCGTTGCTTGTATGCAAATGGGATTTCATTTAATGTGGTGCGTTCTCCATATTGGCAAGAAATGATCAGATCAGTTAATGAGGCACCAAAAGGATACAAAGGTCCAGGCTATGAAAAAGTTCGTACCACCCTTTTGTCGAAAGAAAAAGATATTATTGATAGACAATTGCAGCTGATTCGAGCTTCATGGAAAATATCAAGTGTTTCTATCATTTGTGATGGATGGAAGGATGCTAGAAATAGGCCATTGATCAATGTGATTGCAATGAGTCCAAAGGGGGCAATGTTTTTGAAAGCCGTGGAATGCAAGGCTGATGAAAAGGACACCCAATTTATTGCCAATATTCTAATTGAAGCAATAGAGTCTGTGGGCCCAGAAAATGTTGTTCAAATGATCACAGATAATGCAAAAGTATGTAGAGCAGCAGGGTTGGTCGTGGAAGCAAGATTTCCAAACATTTGGTGGACTCCTTGTGCAATTCATTCTTTGAACTTAATGCTACAAAAAATTGGCAAAGTTCAATGGATACAAAAAATTTATGAAGAAGCCAAAGAAATGCAAATGTTTATTTGTAATCATCACATGTCACAGGCCATTTATCGACAATTTGCCAAGTTGGAGTTGCTAAAGATAAGTTTTATTTTTTATCAAAAATATTTAAATTTTATCATTTTTTTGAAATATTTAAAATTTATTATGTTTTTAAAATTTTGTTTTTCAATTGAAGGTGGTTGAGACTCATTTTGCCACACACTACATTGTTCTTAAAAGGCTTTGTGGATGTGAAGCAAGCCTTGAAAAGTATGGTGATTAGTGATAGTTGGGTAGTTTGGAGGCAATCACAAACAGATAGAGCAAATAATATCAGAACACTAATTCTTGATGATGATTGGTGGGCTCAAGTTGACTACTTGCTCTCTTTCACTGAACCAATCTATAGCCTCATTCACCATTGTGACACTGATAAGCCAGTTTTGGGTGACATCTATGATTGCATAGATACAATGGTGGAGCAGGTTAGAGACATTATTACAACAAAAGAGCAAGACCCAACTGATTTTTTTTATAAACAAATATATGAGGTAATAAAAAAGAGATGGGATAAAATGACAACTCCTTTGCAACTTTTGGCGTATGCTTTGAACCCCAAGTACTACCATGTTGATATGTTGGCATTGCCAAATTGGACAACACCAAATATGGATGTTGTGGTAGTTGACGGATATAAGAAAGCGTTCAAAAAAATGTTTATAGATCCTAGAGTTGTAGCGGAGCTTCGAGATGAGTTTGGGACTTTTGCATCCTCTGATGGAACAAATGCAAATGTTGAAGCAATGGCAGATAAAAAGGACATGGACCCTATCAAGTGGTGGAACTTTCATGGTGCCATGACTAAACATTTGCAAAAACTAGCTATCAGACTTCTATCACAGGTTTAATATTATATGAATTATGATTTAATCTAAATAATTTCTTACTTTTTATTTTATTTAAGAGCATGTCTTTGTAACTTATAATGATATAATATTTTTTTTTATAGGTTTCAAGTTCTTCTACATCTGAGAGGAATTGGAGCACATATGGTTTCATCCATTCAGTGAAACGAAATAGATTGGCAGCTAGTAAAGCAGAGGACCTTGTATATATTCATTCTAATCTTCGTCTCGTCGCATTCCTCCACAGATTACATGAAGGGACCTAGTAGACTTTGGGATGTCGAGCCTGAGATGAGTGACATTGATGCATCCATAAATGCATTGACACATCTCAATCCTATTGTTGAGAATTCTGACATAGTAGGAGGGTCCACTAGTGAATCTTCATTTGGTTCTGAGAATCTAGTTGGTGGTCGTACTCAATCCAACTATCATAACTCTTCAGAGAATCTTGTTGATTTAGAACTCCAATCTTAGGACAATAGTGATGATATTTTTGATAGCATGTGATTCTTCTATCAAACTATCAATGTATTTGAATTTTGTTTTAATAATAAAATTATATTTGAATATAAACATTTTGAAATATTTTGCAATTATGTCTATATTGCTTATAAAGTAATGATAAAATTCTCTAATAATTTAGAAAATTATGTTCTATATATATATATGTGTGTGTGTGTGTGTGTTTTATGAATGTTGTATCCTGTTGTATCCATATGAGAGGTCTTAAAAAACGGTCGTATCTGTATCCATATCCGTACTCGTATCCATGTCCATGCAACCTTGACTAAAACTAGTGAATACCATTTTAACAATCTTGCGTATACCATTTTTCATTGTTTGTGCTACATATTGCTGCCCAACTTCCTCAATAGCTTCTCTAGGGATTTGGAATTGAAAATTGGCATCTTTGTGGTGCCCCGGGCAATTGTTAATGCTAAATAAGTAAGGGTCCTCTATACATGTGATCATGATGTTGATGAGTGGAACTCGACAATGATTGATGTCTACGCACCTACCCATGACTATGTTGCATCCACTCGTGACCTAGGTAGCCTTCATTTACTCCATTAAAATATTTATCTTGGAATAGTTTTTATCTCTTTTGGTGGCACATATGATGGTCTTGCTTTCATTATCTTTGCCACATGGAATGGAATGCCATTGGCAAAGAAGAATTCGCCAATGGCAATGCAATGCAATGCCACAGCACAGTATTATATTGTTTACTTATTGAAGACAACCTGCAGAATTAGGGGATTAATACACTAAAGAGGTAAAAGAAATCAATGATGAGAAATAATCCAAGGGCTTGACAAATACCACATACCACTTTTGAACAGTTTTTTATAACTTAGTAGCTATCTCATCCTTATTTTTGTACATTGAATAACTTTGCCAGTATGGTTGCAGCATCATGACCAGTAGTCATTTTACATTTCTCCTTAGGATTTGCTCCCCCTAAACTAGATGGAAAATTAGGAAGTCATGGCTCTTGGAAAGTTCTAGTACCATTAGCAGGACTCCTTAGAGGTAGAGTAGTAGTAAGTGTTTGTCTTCACAACCCAACAATCTATTTATTTCAGCTTTTTATTTGTGCAACAATTTGCCACATATCTCCACACCTTTGCGTTAGATGTGAAGGAGGTGTATATTAACTCTTGTAATGCTGCCTTGAAATCCAAAGTTGATAGAAATGACATCTCCACAACCTAGTTCCATTGCCCTAGGTTTTGCTTGTAGTTTGATTGCAAATTATCTTTAAGGGGACTTCTTATCTAAGGAGTTTTTTCAAATTATTCTTCTAACTTGGAAGGGCAATTTAAATGTATGCTCTCAATAGAACTAGTTGCACTCCCAATAGAATAGCAGTTAAACAAACCTAAAAAGTTAAAAACCATATTTTCCGATCATATATGATTGTATGAACAATTTATTGTATACCTAAATTGAAAACAAGACCAAAAAACTATCACATAATCACTGATTTTTAGCCACTTAGGAATGAACAATTAAAATAAAAAATCCAACTCCCAAAAGATGAAGGGCCATGGCTTACCATGGCTTACCTTGAAGGCTTTAGGGCTTCCAACTTTGAGTAATGTGTTGAAATTTAAACACTTGGCACTTTGTTCTTCTTTCACTCTTGCAGCCCTGCTTGCTCTTACTTTTGTTATGTTTAAAAGCTTTGATTTTGGAATTAGAGTGTGAGGTGGGTGGGGCCCATAAAGTTTTAGGTTTAGTGTTGGGGACACAAATGTCAAGAAAAATGTCTAGTTTTTGTTTTTTTTTTCAAAATTTCTATTTGGAGGTGTTAGGTGCAGGGGATGGTTGGCCATCATCTTGGAAACTTTTGGAAGACTTTGGTTAGTTTCCTTGATGTCTTGACATCCCCCCAATGTTCCCAACAGTGGAGACTTCTCAGAAACATCTTCGCTTTTAGGGAGACATCCTGAGGATGTCTTTTGCCTAGTGGTGGGAATTGAGGTAGGACATTTCGTAGCTGTTCCCAAGGCTCAGGGACATCCTTATTTCCAGATGTGCCACTTTTCCTTATTTCCAGGGAATTTCAGGAAAAGTGGCAATTCATATGCAACTTTGAATGAGCAGGTGAAGGCCTTAAGTTGAAAGTGCCAAAGATTGAAATATAGTAGCACAACTTTTTTTGGTTGAGACAACAGGATTGTTGCTCCAATCTCTGAGTATGTTTCCAGCTCTAGTCATTTGCCACCAGTTAGCTTCACACAATTGATGCTAGAAACTATATCTATGGTGATCATACAATTTCCAAACTTGTATTGCCATACAGTTTCCTGACTTCACTGACATACATGATCCTAGAAGGCTCAAGGTCTGTTCAACTCGTGTATATTAACTGTGGTACCAATCCCCAGGTTAGGCAAAGATCCTCATGATTTTCATTAAGGGTGCTAAAACATTGGAGGTGTATGAAGACCTGAATAAAGGTCATGACCAGTAGAGCAGAGTATTCAGAGTACCACCTATAAGAAAAAATTACGAACTGAGTTTCAAATGCTCCATGGGAAGGCAATGACCACTCGAGAAAAAATGTAAGCAGAACCACCTAGCGGGAAAAAGTTTACAGACCAAGGTTTATCAAATGAGCATCTAGATGATATTGATATTCTAATATATTGAGTTCTTTAATATATACAAGAGGAAGAGTATCTAGAATCTAGTTGGCTTTGAGTTGTAAAAAAATGACTGAATAAATAGATCTATAATAACCTGTGCAAATTCGAATCTGTTGTAAAATATTAGACCTTAATATACTCACAATTTAATGGGCCTTTATTAATATCCATTCTGTGAATTGTGAAGCTATACTGAATTTTTTTGCTATCTGTATGATTGTCTTAGAAGTGGATGATTTCATGGATGGCAAAAGAAGTCCTGGCTATGAGTATTGGCACAGGGTTGCACGATTGATTCAAGCAGAAGCCATTCTTGTAAGCAATGGAGCTGTATCAGCATTTTGTTGAGGTCTCTAGATTTTAAGCCACAATCCAATGTAAACAAAAGAGGTCTTGGTAATGTTATGGTGTTTTCAATGATTCTTATTAATATGTTCATGTTAATTGTTGGAAATTTGGTATTCTAATATCTAATTCTACTGTGATCAAGTTATGTCTTGGAAGTAGATCAGATGTTGCATAGTTGTTTATCATGTTATGAATGATTTATGTAGCATTAGAAGCAATGGATCTCATATAATCATCATCAGTAGGAGATATTGGTTCATGCTGATATTTTGGTAGATCCAACAGAATCCTCATTGCACCCTACACACAAATACACTGGAGGAGTTGATATCTTTGGGGTAGCAGACCCAGTTGATTTGTCAACAGTTTGACACACAATCACTAAGAGATATTAGTGCATATTGAGAACTTCAAATCTCAGAATCCATATTTGATCAGATGTTATGTTAATATAAAGCACCAAACTGCTGGAATGGAGGTAACAGAGAAGACACCCAAGATGGCAGGCATGTTCTGAAGAATGAGAAATGACCTTTAATTTACCCTTAAAGGTTGGGTTTCATAATACAATTGTCTTTAGGAGGGATAAGCTCATAAAGATCTGTCAATAGAGGAATCCAATGCAAATTAAGTGATGACAGGTATGATGGTGATATGACATGAGACCTGTATAATTAATGTTAGGTCCATGAGACTAGGGTATAGGGTCAACCTGGAACCACATGTTGGGGATGCGACCGATCCATATAAACTGAGGATATGTACTCTACATGTGCACACAGCACAAATTATAATCAGATAGACACATACATCGTGAGATTATGGGACATACTTGCCACTCTCCTTTAAGGTGCTCACCCATTGAAGCACTGAGACATTGGGAGGCATGTGTGATCATGCATATACCCATCTATATGTCATTCTAATAGGTGATGCTCTTCGATGGTAGCATGTTTCATAACTGCGGCTTCTTTGATTCTGTGTATACCTGTTGTGATTGCAATGGAACTCTTCTATCAAATACTTCCCAACAAAAATGCATTATAGAAAAATTAAAAGCCATATCTTTGGCTCTTTCAAGCCTCATCATCACACATTTATTGCTCTCCATCAAAGCTATAATTTTTTCACTTTCATTCCAAAAATCTTTGCTAGGGTTTCAAAATATTTTTTCCAATATTTTGGCCTAAATAGTAAGAGTTGTTTTGAGTGGAACTAGTTTATGTTTCTAACACTTTTGCCTCTTGCTTGCAATTGCAATGGAACTTTGCTATCACTACTTACCTACATAAATTCATAATAGAAGAAGTAAAAGTTGTGCCTTTGGCTCTTTCAAGCCTCAAGATGACAAGTTTATTACTTTCCATTAGAGCTTATAAAACGTTTTCACTTTCATTTCAAATTTCTTTGCCAGGGTTTCAGAATGATTTTTCTTTTGCTCTTGCACTTACGATATTCTCTTTGTATTTGGTTCAAGGGAAAAGTAAATTTGTTGCTAGTCTATCCAAGATTTTGATATTCTCTTGTGTAGTCTTGTATAAGTTTCACTTTTGTAAAGCATCAATTTGAGCCCATTGCAAGTGCATGGTACAACCCACAATTATGTTGCTGGTTTTCTTTGCTTTTGCAATCTTAATGAGGTCATGGTTTAGGATATTCTAGGGTTTAATTTTTGAAGATTATCTTGCAAATATTTGCCTTTTGGAGTGTGAGGACATCCAAACCTTTCCTAATTTGTGAGATTGTCCAAACCTCTTGTATAATGAACACTTAATATTCTTGCTCAAGCAAAGGACACTCATTCTTTTCTTCCTTCCATTGTGATGAATTTATATGGCAAAATTCACCTTGAACATGCATAAATCAAGGATGAGGAAAATAAATTTCTAGAGATTTTTTTTTTCATTTTTAATTAGAGGGTTTGATTGGGGTCATCACTCACAAAGTATAATAGTTTTTACACTACAAAGTTTAAAATTCAGACCCAGTTGGTCCAACATCCTCATACAAAATTGTCAAAAGGAAACTACCTCTTCTTCAAGCCCTAGAAAGAAAGGTAAAACACCTTGACTAGAAAAATGTAAAAAACCTTTTTAAACCTACCGCCTTTATTCATTAATATCTATAGATAAATACACAAGAAAAACAATTGAAGTTGAAATTTTTTTAGAATTCTTGGGAGATATAGTTAAGCTAATTGGCTAGTTTCCTTCCTTGCAATTGCAAAAAAGTTAAGATCTAAAAATATTAGCATTCTTGGGAGATACAGTAAGCTGATTGGCTTGTTTCCTTCCTTGCAATTGCAAAAAAATTTCCTGTACCCTTCCACATATGGAGCAAAAGGAATAAACCAACCTCCTCTCCAAGGTATTTTTATCTTCCTTTTATTCATAGCTATTTATTTTCGCCTCAGTCTCCAAGTATGAATGCTTATTGAAGTGCACTAGACCCTCCTAGGATAAGGAAGTGTGAAGATTTGGAAATGCCTAGGCACTACTCTCTCACTGAATGACCTTGAGACTAATAGATAGTGTGAAATCCATGTATTTAAATACCAAATCTTTCTTTTGGTCATAAATGGTATGAATTTCTTTTCAAAGGGTCAAAATTTCCTTTGCCACATTTCTATAGGCCCTTCCTCCAGATGTGGAATTTATTCCTCATTCGAATAACCACAATGAACAACTTCATGTGAGGGAAGCAACATGGGAAATCCACTATTAGAGTACAAGATCCACCACCCCCACCTTTAGCTTGCCTTTGAAATCCACCATGACGGAATCTTGAGACCTAGAAATTCGAGTATTTGCTAAACCATCCCGCCCGAGATTTTTCTTAACAAATTTGTGAGAGAGCAGATTACAAGTAATAAAGGTAGAGCCAACACTATCATAAAGGTAATATTTTTGTCTTCCTAGCATTAATAGCTTCATTTTCTTTAATCCTCCTACGCATGCTTTGCCATAAACTAGAGAACTTAGAAGGCTTCAAAATGCAGTTGATATTTTGGTTGTGGACTACCTTCCATCCTTGATTTAAAACCATCCAAATAGGTAAAAAGTTCAAGGCATTGAGAGGAATGATAATAGTGGAGAATTCTGTTCAGCAAATTTTGACAGATTTTGGAAAGAGAATGGGATTAAAAAGTAGAAGACAACTCCATATAGCCCTCAACAAAATGGAGTTGTGGAAAGATTGAACAAAATGTTGGAAATGACTAGGAGTATATTTAGCGGGTTGGGGTGAAAGAATTTTTTGGGTAGAGGCAATTAGTATTGCATGCTACTTGATTAAGAGGTCTCTTACATCAATGCTTGTTGAGAAAACCCCTATGGAGGTTTTGATGGGCAATGAGCCCTCATTTTAGCATCTTTGAGATTTTGGTTGCATGGCATATGCTCATGTGTCTTAGGAGAAGTGGTTAAAGTTGGATCATGAGGTTGTGAAACGTATCTTCATTTTCTATGGTGTTAGTGTGAAATGGTACAAGCTTTGGGATGTTGGACCAAGAAAGTTCTACATAGTTAGAATGTGTTCTTTAGAGAGACTAGGCCGTCTCTTGTTGAGCAATTAGATGGAAGTGTGAAGTCTATGGTGTAGTTACAACGAAAGATCAAGATAGTTGTACTTGGGGCTGAATTAGAGGTTCAAAATGGATTAAGGAGCCGTGTATTGCAAGTTCAATGAGCTTTGGGAAGGAAGAACCTCAACCTCAACTTTTGAGGAGGTACACTTGGTAGAGGAGGCAACTAATGGGGTATAGACTACTAATAAACTCAAAATTGTGAAAGAGGTAATGGAGATGGATGATAGTAAGCCTTGGAGATCGACCATGGTTGAGGAGACTACATTGACAAATAATGAAACTTGGGACTTGGTTCAGTTGTTAGTGGAAAG
Source organism: Sequoia sempervirens (assembly GCA_007258455.2). NCBI lineage: Eukaryota > Viridiplantae > Streptophyta > Pinopsida > Cupressales > Cupressaceae > Sequoia > Sequoia sempervirens. The sequence goes on along the minus strand of VDFB02072274.1, from coordinate 16,678,281 downwards.
GAAGCCTATTGGTTGCAAATTGGTCTCCAAGAAGTTTGTTTTAGATGGTAGTGTTGAGAAATACAAGATGAGATTGGTTGTGAAAGGATATTCCTGGGTTGAGGGGATGGACTTTGGTGAGATCATTTCTCTAGTTGTTAAGTTGACATTTATTAGGTTCTTATTATCTATTGCAGCAACTTTTAATTTATAGATAGAGTAGATGGACGTGAAGACAACTTTTTTGCATGGTCATTTGGAGGAAGAGATTTATATGTCATAACTAGAGCACTGTTTTCTTAAAGGTAAGGAGTCATTGGTTTGTAGATTGAAAAAAGCTTTGGTCTCAAATAGTCACCCAAGATGTGGTACTAGAAATTTGATTAAAATCTGTGTCTACTATAAACAAGATGGTGATGATTTTTTTAGTAACAATAAGGACGTGATTAGGGACTAGAAATCTTAAATTTTTGCAAAATTTGATATGATGGACTTGAGGTTTGCTAAGTACATCTTAGGTATAGAGATCAAGAGAGCAAACAAAAAATTGAGGTTCGTCTAAAGTGAGCATGCAAAAATATATTATAAAGTTTTAGTATGGTGGATAGTAGATTTGCTAGTTTTTTTTATTTCAATGGGGACTAAGTTATTGATTGAGCAATCCCTGTTCACACTTTGTGAGATGGAGGATATGTCTTGTGTTGCTTATGCTAGTGTAGTTGGTAGTCTTATGTATGCTAGGTTTTGTACCTGACTAGACATTACCCAAGTAGTGGGAGTCTTGAGTTGTTTCTTGGCTAATCTTGGATGGGATCATTGGGCTATAGTGAAGAGGTTCATATATTTGCGAGGTACTGCTGAGTATTCTTTATGTTATGGGAGAGATGTTGTTTAAGGGACTTGCAACACGTAATGGATATTCGAGGTTAAGGATTTTGATTGGGCAGGAAATCTATCTACTTGTGGTTACGTCTCTAATCCATTTGGAGCTGCTATCTATTGGGTGAGCAAGTGGTGGGCTGTGGTCGCTTTGTCCATGACAAAGGCAAAGTATATTTTAGCTACTCATGCTTGTAAGAAGGTCACTTGGCTTCAAAGATTGTGTGTAGATGTTGGTTGAATCTTGGAGTAGTTTAGATTGGATGCGATAGTCAAGAGTGCCATCAACTTGGCAAAGAACCCAACTTTTCAAGTACGAATGAAGCACATTGATGTACAATATCATTTTGTTCATGCCATGGTGGAGGATGGGAGGGTGATGCTTGAAAAAATTGACACTATGGAGAATGTTGTAGATGCATTGATGGAGCCTATGAGCATCGAGAAGATCAAGTGGTGTGGTGAGTCTATGGGCTTGTCGTTCCCTACTAGTTAGTTGATATTGTTGGTGTGGGAGAATGTTGGTACATGTGTTTCATACAGCATGTAATTTTAATATTGTGTGCCACTATGACTTGGCCATTTTGTCATGTCCATGCATTGGTATGACATGTGAGAATTTCTTGTCATGTAAGATGTGTAGGAGAATCTATGACATTGTAAGACTGTGTAAGAGGTGTAAGAGATTCTATGACGTGCATAAGAGTATGTAAGAGGGGAGTTACAATGTTTATTTGACTTGACCAACTTATGCCACACGTTGTGATGTGTCATATATCATCTTTGAATGGAGATAATGGAGCTGAAACAGAGCACCCAAGTTGGTGAGTGGATTATGACAAAGCGATGACAGCTTATTATAGGTGTCGGGAATATGATATTTTTAGCTAATGGGCTCATCTAGGGATTTGGGCGTTGGATTTTGACTTGGGATTGAATGACCACACTATGGGTGATTTTGTCTGATGTTTTTTCCATTTGCCATTTGGTGGTTTCATTATTGTTTCTTTTATTTATTCAGTGCTTGAGATGAAGGTTTCATAGTGTATTTGGAGGTATTGTTATGTTGTCAGAAACTCTCTAAGACTTTGTGATGCATTAGAGTGGATGTTCTTAAATTTTATTGCAATCATATTGTTATTGATAATACAAAAGACACTGACACCTTTGCTATTTTGTTTAGATCATATTTTATGTAAGCAAGAGATATAATCTGGGGGTGTCATCATGTTTCATGTCTGTAAGGTGATATGAAATAACAGAGTTGGTGATAGTTGCAAGTGCCAGATTGACAGGCGAGAATATGCATGGGATGAGTTACATAAAGTATTTTTTGTTTCTATAGATGTATGTATGTAATCCAATAAAAAATATTATGTATCTATCAATCTATATTTAGCTTCTTCTGAAGTGTTTAAAACACATTACAAAATTGTATATTAGGGAGAAAAGGAATTTCAAGAAGTTGCACCTATGATTTAAAATATCAAGCCATATAATGATGTTGATATTAATCTTAATGTCTTGTTCATTCCGTGGATGCAAACCTTGAAGGTAAATAATGGGTCCCAAAACTGTTAATCCACATTCCTAGATTAGACACTCAAATATCTAGGCTTGGGAATGTGTGTTGATTAAAGCATTGCAATGATTTTACAGTGCTGTGATACCAACTAATCCCTAATACAGTAAGCCCACAAATTTGACTTGAGAAATGATGTGGCACACTCACATGATTCCTGGAAGTATTTTAGTCAATTGAGGAGACTCCCAGACTAAGGAGAGGAAAGTGTAAGAGTGCACATTGTCCAGGTTTACAAACAAATGAATACACAAACTTAAAACCAGACATGCAGCATTTGATTCCCTAAACTACCCTTGTAGAAAGAATGACCTAAAAGATCACCAACTCATAGAAGAGCATTTATTTGTAACGATGATGGAGCAGTCATAGAACATGTGATCATGACACTTGTAGCATCCTGGAGTTGATTAAGGTGTCCTGTTTAGGCAAGAGTCACTTCAACACGTTGCAATCCGTAGTTAGAATTGAACTTGCACAAGCAAGGAAGATCTTCTTTGGATTTGTGTTTTGCACTAGAAACAGGGGAAGAAAACTCCTTAGTTATGCAAGTTAGCTGCCTACTTCACTAATCCATATGGCACTTTACCAACTCCAGCACGTTGGTTCTCATATATCATATCACTGCAGTCCACATATTCCCTGTAACAATCATTTTGTGTGCATTAAATTCTACATTCAAGCAAGTAGAAACTATAATCAGAACAGGGGGAAAGAAACACTTTGCAGACCGTTATCGGAAGTCACGCTTTCAGGGTCATAGGGCACATGTTGGAGATAGACTGTTTCTTTGGCAATTGGAAAATCATTCTGGCTGAGCAAGTTATCACATAAATAGCAAATTGTGTCTTTATTGGTCATAGGATGCTGCTCAACTCTCTGTTGGACAGTCTCAACAAGCAGCAATGGGCTAATCAAATTGCAGTAAGCTATCCCGCCCCCGCCCGCCCCCCACCCCAATCAAATGTTCACTCTCCACATTTGGATATACTCCCTGCAAACCTCAACCGTGTGACTTCTTAGCTGAAAGAACTAGATGGAGACTTTGATAAACGCAGCACCTAATGTGACCCATGATTTGAATCCTTGTGCAATTGATAAAATCTCTTGGCAAGATCTTTGCACACAGCTCTATAATAGTTGAAAAGCCCCTACAAGAGCATGCCAAGTCACAGATAGTATTGTCATTGGTGTATCGTCATCCATCTCGCTCTTAATGTGTCGCCAAAATCTCCAATTGTGCACTTGTACCTTTGCCATTGCCATTGCTTTCTTGTGGCACCCAAACCCCTAGCATAAAGTGCCTTGGCCTATAAAAAATCTTTGAGCACAGGCTTTTGGTTAACTCCTTTGAACATGCCACAAAAATCAATGACTATAGATGGCTGAGCCCCAATATTGATAGGTATCATGTGTTCACCAAAAAGAACGTGTAGAAAATTGGCTGATAGGGCTCCCTGCTCCTATGTTATAGGAAATTGCCATGTACTCCATGCTTGCATCAACCTTGAGTGTTGAAAAGTCAAGCCTCTCACTCAATCCGAGTGTATAAAATCAACAACAATCTAGAGGTGAGGCCACTGATAGAATGTGACATGGAAAGATCTTGTGTCTGCTATTGACCAACAGTTGGAAACATATGGCACTTATTTGTTTGATGTACACAGGAGAGCCCATCGGCTCAGTGATTCATTGGTCCGTAATAGGAAATGACTGTGCACACTACTTGTCTTTCCTTGTCTGTTTTTAATTCCCTCCTCTGCGTTTGGGAGAGGCCTGCCATATTTTGAAACTGTCAGCTATAACCTGGCCCTCTCAACTCCTAATGCTGCAGTTGCCTGCACAATCATTATGCTTGGTGCCTTGAAGACGACATGCATGCATACCAAGTAATGCAATGATGGCCCCACAACACCTGCAAGCCATGTGGTGCATCACTGTTGGTCCACATAACTGGACCCATATACAGGCCACATCACTGCCACTGAGCCAATGAGAATCCTGCATGCACATAGCTGCATAATAGAAAAGACCAGCCTGCAGACAAGACTAGCATATAAACATCACACACATCACAGGAGATCAAATGGCTAGCACTTGAGGGGTCCAAGATTGGACAGACAACAAACATTGGGTAAAATAGGACCACCAAAAAATATTTACCTGCTGGGCAAGTTTGCCTGCTGTCCAATGGGGCTCAGCCACACAGCCACAACACACAAGCTTTTTAATGAAGTGCCAATTGCAACCTCTGGGTTGACCAAGCGATGACACAATGCACCTTGACAAGTGAGAACCTGACACCACAACACTTGGCTGCCATGAGATTGCTACCTCATCTGCATGCACAATTGCCCAGTTGATGTGGACGCCACTATACAATGGTAGTAACAAGATCACCACCTAAGCTTGCAGCGAACACTCACTGACTGATAACCAGACACCAGCCAAATAGTAAATGCCATTTCAGTTCCCCATGGCCGGCTATACATGTCATGGACAAATTAGAAATAAAGTGCAGATGGGGACAGCAAAGGAACTTTAGCCAATGAAGAAAACGGGCATGACTGTTGGCTTTTGAAGTTCAATGAGGCACAGGGCCAAGGATGTAAACAACACCTGGACAGTTTGATGAGAGATAAGACCAAGATTTTGGCCAGGTTATTTTGATGGGCCCCATTAAAACTAAAATCTCAGATTGTTTATCAATTATCAGTATTAGGGTAAATGAAAAGCCAAAAATCTGTACCATTTTGGGCAGGTGCCAATGGTAGAAAAGCAATTGATAATTCGATGTTCTTTTTAAATCTATTAACGTATTGTCTGGTTGAGCATTGAGCATATTCCTTGGTAAGTCGTGATTCTTAACTTCTGTCTTTGTGGCTTGGATGTATATCAAACATTGTTTAATGTTTGGATACGTTGGATCAGTCAGGAACAGCGCTTTCCATTTTATGTTTTGCTTTTTGGGTCCTGAACACCTAAATTTATCAGGGTTCTTATGATGTTTTATATAATAATCCATATCTCGGTCATGAGTTACATCATGGACCATGGGATTTATATACTACAATGGGATTTCTATACCAGGTGCTTTATTTGTAGAAATGATCTTTGTCAAACATTTTTCTTTGTGCTGGGAGAGAATACTCGTAAGTTTTGATGAATACATTGCAAATATCGAGGCAGTTTGATTGCATTGATGAAACACCAAGAGACATATTCTTGTTTATTGTTGGAAATTTGAATGTAATATAGAGTTCCAGTTGGAAGCTGCAGTTGATTAGATTTCATGGTCAAATATATGACTCAATTTTTTTCCATGCTTTTGTAGACTTCTGTAATTGGACAATCAGAAATGCAGAGTAAGGGTCCGATTGAGCTCAAGACCACAATTGATGCTCAGCAGTTTTCATGTAAAAATGAGTTTGCTTCTCACGATGTTCAGGTAAGCTATAGGTATAAGCAAGATCTTTGAATCTGCATGTTGCAGGTTTATATCTTCTTTCTTTTGAAGCTCTCTACGAACAATTTCATTTTCATAATTGGTGATAGTGGTATCACTTCTGGTAAATTGACTACATTTGCAGGCAGGCAAATAGGCATCATATTCAAGTTTGCACCAGGTTTTTTTTGGTTCCTGTGGAATTGAGACTCCACTGGATAGCAAGCTTTTTAGTTAACATCCAGCCACTACTCACAGTAGATTATTTTGGTTTATATGTGGGTATGCATTGTCTTTGGATTCTAATGTATGATTGTTACATTTTGCCTCGTTGCAAAGCAAGTAGGTTTGCAGCTTGTAGCCTTGACGCAAGCTCCACATGAGACATCTGAGAAGCAAATTTGTCGACTTGAAACAAACCTGTGCATTTTCTTTGGTGGGTTAAGAATACAATTCTTCATCTTTTTATATCATATGTGTACATTTTTCTTTCTATTGCACCAGTTGCTAGCAAAAATTAGTTTTAAGGTTCATGTGGTAATTCAAAAGGAGAAAAATTGACAGGCATTTTGTGAATGGTTGCTGGTAAGCCTTTGAAGCTTTGGGTGCTGCACTTTCATCTCTTTAATTTGCTAATGCTTTGGTGCCGAACTTAAATCTATTAGATTATACTTAGTGTTTTCCTCCCTTTTAATTTGTGAAAGATTAAATTATTGTCAACTGTATGTCTAAGAGATGAAATAAAGTGTGGTTCATTTAAGAATATGTTGTCGCTGTAGATACACAACACAAAACAGTCTATATAACAATGCTCGTTTTGTTGCTCCATTTGATTACAGGCAACTTTTGAGTTGCACGCTAGAAGAGTTGATATTTTATCATAGGTATTTATTGTTCCTTCACTCTGCCACCTATATGCGTGTAGTTAGACACTAGAATTGTTGGGAATTTTCTTTTGAGAAGACTACAATGCTGAAAAAAGGATATTTTAATATTCTGAAGTAAATTAGCGTCAGAAAAATGTACATATGGTAGCTTTTTGAGGTAATAGCTGTGGAATGCCGTCGTTTATATCAATGGGATGTTGCTACATTGTGGAACATTGAATGGACATGTCACATTTTGAGAACTCAATTGGTTGCAATGGTGTTCTCTTTGTGTGGATCATTTTTTGACAGTTTTTAAGTTTAAGATTTTGTGATTTCTGGATTTTTGATTGTGTTTTAAGTTTTTTTATCAACGTTTTGGATCCCACTCAGTGATCCATCATCAGGATGATAAAGAGCTAAGGAGATGAGAAAAGGTAAGATGCAGACCTAATTTGCTTAAAAGGAAGAGGTGAGAAGTTGAGGAGAGAGAAGGGTACAAAGACCGAGACAAGAGAGATAAGGTAAGAACAGAAATTGAAAGAATTAAAAAATAATAATAGAGAAAAAATGTATATAAGAATGAAAATTTTATTAAAAAAAGAACGAAACATGAAAGAAATAGAAGACAAGAATTAATGAAAGAGGACTACAACATAAAGAAAATTCAATTTAAGAAATGAGAGAGCAAAAATAAATAAGAGAAAAAACACACCAGGAATTCTAAGTTAATATGCAATATTAAATTATAATGTTGAAAACTTAAAATGAAATAAAGGATTGCTAATAAGATGAAGCAATTAAAAATTTTATTTTCAACCTCAATTTTAACGTAAAATAGTAAAGAATATTATATTTGAAACTATTAATGTTATTTTTAATATTGAAAATACTATCTATTAAAACAATAACGTAAAATAAGAAAGAATATTAAATTTGAAACTACTAATGTTATATTAATATTGAAAATAATATTTAAGGAAACAACAACATAAAGAAAGAAAGGATATTATATTTAATATTGGAAAAATATCTATTTAAGAGGGACTAATAATGTCATATTTGATATTGAAAAATAATATTAGTTAAAAAATTAACATAAAAAGAAGAAAGAAAATTAAATTTGAAACTAATAATGTTAAATTTAATATTGAAAATAATATACATTTAAACACTAACGAAAAACAAGAAAGACTATAATATTATAATAAAAATAATATCTATTTGAGAGAGAAAATAATGATATATTTAATGTCGAAAGAATAATGTATTTGAAACTAAGAAAATTCATGTAAGAAGGTATATTTGAAAGAAAAATATATTTGAAAGAAAATTATACTTGAAAGAATAATATATTAACATTTGAAAGCATATTAATGTAAGAAAGAATAATAAATTTGAAAGAAAATTAATGTAAGAAAGAATAAAATATTTGAAAGAATAATATATTGGAAACTATCAAAGTTATATTTAATATTGAAATTCATATCTATTTAAACACTAACATAAAATCAGAAGGAATATTAAATTTGAAATGAAATTAAAGATTGCTAAAATTTAAAATGAAATTAAAGGTTGCTAAGAAAATTCATGAAGGTATATTGTATTTGAAAGAATAATATATTAATATTTGAAAGCATATTAATGTAATAAAGAATAATATATTAGAAAGAAAAATAATGTAAGAAAGAATAATGTATTTTAAAGAATAATATAATGGAAACTATCAAAGTTATATGAAATATTGAAAATAATAACACTATTTAAACACTAATGAAAAATAAGAAGGAATATTATATTTGAAATATAGTAGAAGCGAAATAAGAGAAATACGAGAGGAAATTAAAATGAAAAGGACAAAAGGAATTAATAAAATGATAAGTAATGAAACAAAAGGAATAAAGAGCTATCAAATAAAAGAAAGAAAGCAACATAAAAGAGAGGAGAGGGGAGCGGGACGGGGGAGAGGAAAGCAGGTCTCGAGAAGATGAGGGATAAGGGGAAAAACAAACGGGGGAAAAAACACAGTGCGAAGGAAGCAAAGGGTCGAAGGAAGAGAATGGGAATAGGGGTCAACGCTGGTTTCGTAAGTTCAAAAGAAGAGGGCGCCAAGAGAGGCTTAGATTCCAACCTTCATCACGATTGAGGTTGGTTGGATGGTTGATGATTCTTATGGCTTCCTTCAGCTTCCTCTTATAGGGGTTTTCCTCTTTGAACAAGATTTGAGTACTTTCTAAGCAAATGTGATGCTTAGTAGAAGAGGAGTGCTCGGCAAGAGCGGATTTGACGACACATTCGTGTTTAATGTTAGCACCATGTTCTTTAATTCTGGTGTTGAACGAGCGACCCGTTTCACCAATATAAGGTATACCACAAGAACAAACAACTTTGTAGACACCTGAGTTATGCAAGTTGTCTCTTGGGTCCTTAAGCGGGGGGATACGATTTTTTAAGGTGACACAAGGTTTGAAAGCACACCGCAGGCCTTTCTTAAGGAGGATTTTGGAGATTTTGTGATAAATGCCTTCGACAAAAGGTAAAGAAGCAAAGGGGGGAGATACCGGTTGTGAGAAATTAGACTTTGAATTGCGAAGGAGGCTCGGATTGGAGTGTCTAAGAGCTCTCGAAATTTGTTTGTTGGTATACCCATTTAATCTGAAGACACAACGAAGGTGGTCTAACTCCTGATCTAAGTGGTCACCATCACAAATTCGCCACAAGAGCTTACCGAATTTGTGATGGTGACCACTTAGATCAGGAGTTAGACCACCTTCGTTGTGTCTTCAGATTAAATGGGTATACCAACAAACAAATTTTGAGAGCTCTTAGACTCTCCAATCTGAACCTCCTTCGCAATTCAAAGTCTAATTCCTCACAACCGGTATCTCCCCCCTTTGCTTCTTTACCTTTTGTCGAAGGCATTTCTCACAAAATCTCCAAAATCCTCCTTAAGAAAGGCTTGCGGTGTGCTTTCAAACCTTGTGTCACCTTAGAAAATCGTATCCCCCAGCTTAAGGACCCAAGAGACAACTTGCATAACTCAGGTGTCTACAAAGTTGTTTGTTCTTGTGGTATACCTTATATTAGTGAAACGGGTCGCTCGTTCAACACCAGAATTAAAGAACATGGTGCTGACATTAAACATGAACGTGTCGTCAAATCCGCTCTTGCCGAGCACTCCTCTTCTACTAAGCATCACATTTGCTTAGAAAGTACTCAAATCTTGTTCAAAGAGGAAAACCGCTATAAGAGGAAGCTGAAGGAAGCCATAGGAATCCTCAACCATCCAACCAACCTCAATCGTGATGAAGGTTGGAATCTAAGCCTCTCGTGGCGCCCTCTTCTTTTGAACTTGCGCAACCAGCGTTGATCCCCGCTTTCTTTCTTTGCCTTCGTCCCTTTCCTTCCTTTGCCCTGGGTCTTTCCCCGTTCGTTCTTTCCCCTTCTCCCTCTTCCTCTCGTGACTTGCTTTCCTTTCCCTCGCCCCCCTCCCCTCGCCCCTCTTTTCTGTTACTTTCTTTCTTTTATTTGATAGCTCTTTATTCCTTTGTTTCATTACTTATCATTTTATTCATTCCTTTTGTCCTTTTCATTTTAATTCCCCTCTAGTATTTCTCTCTTATTTCGTTTCTTTTATATCTCTAATTTATTCCTCCTTCTTATGTTTCTTTACTTATCAATTTATTAATTTTTTGTCATTTCCATTTTAATTGTCCTCTCGTTTTTTTCTCTTATTTCATTTCTAATATATTTCAATTTTAATTTTCCTTCTTATATTTCTTTACTTTTCAATTTATTAATTTCTTTTGTCCCCTTTCTTTTTAATTTTCCTCTCGTATTTCTCTTATTTCGTTTCTATTATTTTTCATTTTAATTTCAATTTTCCTCTCGTATTTCTCTTATTTCGTTTCTATTATATTTCAAATTTAATTCTCCTTCTTATTATGCGTTAATGTTTAAATAGATAGTATTTTCAATATTACATAGTACTTTGATAGTCTCCAATATATTTTTCTTTAAAATACATTATTCCTTATTACATTAATTTTCTTTCAAATTTATTATTCTTTATTACATTAATATGCTTTCTAATATTAATATAGTATTCTTTCAAATACAATATACCTTCCTTCATGAATTTTCTTAGCATTCATTTATTTCATTTTAAATTTTAGCAATCTTTAATTTCATTTCTAATTTAATTTTCCTTCTGATCTTACGTTACTGTTTAAATAAATTTGATTTTCATTATTAAATTTAACTTTGATAGTTTCTAGTATATTATTCTTTTAAATTTTTTATTCTTTCTTACATTAATTTTCTTTCAAATATATTTTTCTTCCTCACATTAATATGCTTTCAAATATTAATATATTATTCTTTCACTAATTTACTTTCTAATATTAATATATTATTCTTTCAAATACAATATACCTTCCTTCATGAATTTTCTTAACAATCATTTATTTCATTTTAAATTTTAGCAATCTTTAATTTCATTTCAAATTTAATTTCCTTTGGATTTTACGTTAGTGTTTAAATAGATTTGATTTTCATTATTAAATATAACTTTGATAATTTCCAATATTTTATTCCTTCAAATTTATTATTCTTTCTTGCATTAATTTTCTTTCAAATTTATTTTTCTACCTTACATTAATATACTTTCAAATATTAATATATTTTTCTTCCAATATATTTTTCTTTCAAATATATTTTTCTTTCAAATATACCTTCTTACATGAACTTTCTTACTGTCTTTCATTAATTTCTTAGTTGCTATACATTATTCTTTCAACTTGAAATATAACATTTTTTCTCTCTTAAATAGATACTATTTTTATTATAATATTAATAATCTTTCTTATTTTACGTTAGTGTTTAATTGAATATTATTTTCAATACTAAATATAACATTATTAGTTTCAAATTAAATTTTCTTTCTTTTTTATGTTAATTTTTTAACTGATATTATTTTTCAATATCAAATATGTCATTTTAGTCCTTCTCAAATAGATATTTTTTCCTATATTAAATATAATATCCTTTCTTACTTTATGTTAGTGTTTCCTTAAATATTATTTTCAATAATAAATATAACATTTTTAGTTTCAAATTTAATTTTCTTTCTTTTTTACGTTATTGTTTTAATAGATAGTATTTTCAACTTTAAATATAACATTAATAGTTTCAAATATAATATTCTTTACTAATTGCGTTAGAATTGAGGTTGAAAAAGAAATTTTTTTAATTGCTTCATTTTATTAGCATTCTTTTATTTCATTTTAAGTTTTCAACATTATTTAATTTTGCATATTAACTCAGATTTCCTGGTGTTTTTTTCTCTTATTTATTTCTGCTCTCTCTTTTCCAAAAATTTTCTCTATGTTGTAGTCCTCTTTCATTAGTTCAGTGTCTTTTATTTCTTTCATGTTACGTTCTTTTTTAATTAAAAATTTTCACTCTTATATATTTTCTCTCTTATTATTTTTAATTCTTTCAATTCTTGTTCTTACCTTAAATCTCTCTTGCCTCGGTCTTTGTACCCTTCTCTCTCCTCAACTTCTTACCTCTCTTCCTTTTAAGCAAATCAGGTCTGCATCTTACCTTTCTCATCTCCTTAGCTCTTTATCATCCTGATGATGGATCACTGAGTGTGATCCGAAACGTTGATGAAAAAAACTTCAACACAATCAAAAATCTAGAAATTAAAAAAAATCTTCAACATGATAGATTGTGGAAATCTCATAGCATTATTCCCAATCTTACTTAGAATTTCAAACCCTTTGGTCTAAATATGGATACCTTTTAACAAAACCTTGATATTACTGCTTGTCCTAAGAATTTATTCTTAGAGACTTCTAAATATTTTGGTTTACATCTCAATCCATATTTTCCAAAGTTAACCTAGGCAACTATGGCTTGAATTTCATCCCTTTCAATAAATGGACATTGTGAAATTTATGATGTTTTTGACATAGACATTTAGTTTGGAAAACTTAATCAAAACATGTGTTTGTGGTAAAAGAAACTCATATAAGAAAAATATCTTGACAAATTGAACCCCACATGACCATTTGGAGATTGATCACTCCTGTTGAACAACCAAACCTTACACCTGCTATCATACAAGGAAAACATTGCAAACATTGAGTCCAAAACCATTGAGTTCTATTGTCCAAATCATTAAGTTCCATTATCCAAAATCATTGAGTTCCACTTTACCAAAATCATTAGGTCCTATTTCCAAAATCATTTGAGTCCTATTTCCAAAATCATTTGAGTCCTATTTTACCAAAATCATTGATTTCTTGGAGTATTATCACTTTAGAGGTATAGCATGTTTCTCACTACCTTGGTATTGGAAAACAAAGGTTCATTCTAGGTCAACATTAGGTCAAACATTTCATCCACCCCTTCATAAAATTTCATCCTTCACTTCACCAAACTTTGGAAAGAATTTGAATACACCAATGCAAGATGTAGGCAACCCGGTCAACCGTCGGCCATATTACGTATATAATCATCGATCCAAATCGATCGCCTAGTTGAAAGTTTAGGTGCCCATCCATCATCATTATTATAGATTGCCAACTCAACTATCTTCCACCCACCCTATTAGCCCCTCTATCTATCTGTAGTGGGTGGGTGGGAATGAAGCCTATCATTGTTGTTTCGGTTTGATGTCAATTTGGCAGGTGGTCGGGGGAGACTCCACCCTTGCCTTCACCTTTACCCCTGGAAATGGATCTGTGCTTGGTACTAAATCCACAACTTAAATTGGATTTGTGTCAATAAAGAGGCTATGGCTCTCCAACTTATGATTAATGAACTTTGAGCATCTATCCCACTAGGTGACTAGTACACTTGGACATAGAACTTAGCCCACTCAGAACTAGGCATACCTCATAATCATTGATGGTTGTACACACTAAATGACCTAGTGTTAGTGTGTGGACTCAGACTATAGCATATTACTGTCGAGAGCTACTGTTGATGTCATCTTACTAGGCCCGACCAATTTGATAGCAACGAATTAACTGTCGATTCGGGTGTAGTTGATTGGTATGAAGATGAGATTGACCAAAGAACTTTACCCCCTGCAGGAGGGGGGAATTATAGCTTACGGTTCTAATTAACTCCTCCCACCCACCCCTAGGAGGCCCCATTTGTCTCCCCCCACCCATCCCTTGGGAGGGAGGGAATTTTAGACATAATCAAAGTGGTGACCACTTAGTTTTGGACTGATCAATGTGTGGTGACACTATAGTGTGAACCAATCATAGGTCATGTACCACGTAGTGATAGTTCGAGACCTAGTCCCATATACGGGAGAACTAGAGCTGGTGGATCGAGTGGTAACTATAGGGGAACTTGATTATTTTTTTGGGATAAGGCTCCACATGGTCACACTTTGATCCATCCACAGAAACGTAGGTACACTTCAGTAGAAGATCTAGTGGACAGATAAAGATCCATATCTTGATTTGGAGCCTATTAATCTGCAACCACCAACATGAATGAAGAGAAAGTTTCAGTTTAATCAACAACTACTATTGAACCAGAAGCATCCTCACTCATTTGTTCTTGAATCTCTGAATATAGATCCCAATGTATTAGAGAGCCAACATTCTAGCCTTAAGCATATATAGTACATTGAAGTCGATCTAGCAGCTTTCCACCGGTGATGCAAGCAACTCTTCCTATCCCAATTGATTTACCAACGAGCACCCCCCCATGTTTCTCTAAATCAATGATTGTTTATACTAGTGATGTCATGACATTAGGATCTATTCCTATAAGTGATGATCTGCCATTAGCCTATGTCCTAGGCCTTTGCCTCTATTTTTGATGCTCGATCTCAAATCCAAACCGATGCTCTCACTCAGCCAATAGGATTTGGAACTGATGTTGGGGGTGCAGGCTTCCTTACTACTGAAAGGGATCCTAGGCAGGCTTGAATAAGATCATGTAACTTACATGAACCGGGATGACATGAAGGTCATTAAGAAGCATCAGGCGTGAGGTCTTTCCCCTTGCAATTAACCACCATCAAGTGCAGGAATTGCAGATCCACCCATACCTTAAGGCACACAAGAAGAATTAATCCTGCACACAAGACAAATCAATTTATCTACGCCTAGCAGGGAACCACACTAGGAAAAAAGAAGCAATCCCCTATTCCCACCACTAAGAAGCACTGCTACCAGTAAGAGATGTTATGTGCACAAAGTCACTAGTGGGGTAGTACTATATGGCCATGTACGTATTAGCGACCATCAAGAAAAGCGCTTAAGCAGACATTAGCAGTTACTGAGGAGCCAATCGGAACCAATCAAAGGAAAATTGTGTACCTGTGAACCCAATTGTGCAACCAGTTGGCAGAAGCAGAGTAACTAAAGGCCCACCACCAAGTACTGTATTGCACGATTGTCAAGTTCGAAGGGTTGATCAAATGAAGAAAAGAGGGCGTCAGTGTTTCACTATTGGTTTGTATTGGGTTTACGCTTGAACCATATTGTTTAGCATTGGGAATCACGTGTTATGTGGGTCTTCTCAGTACATACGACCACTAGAACTACTTGTATTGAGTCACATCCTGACCCATAGTGACCATTTTGACCAAACTACCATCTATAAATTGATCAATGCTACCATGCCCCTCTTTTCTATTATTACCCTACTATAATACATAAGCATCATGCCACACTCGAGAAGCAATTCTCCCTAGCCCAAGCTAACTCGGTAGACTCATTAGGCACCCCCTGTGCAGAAGGAGGCAGTTGATTTAGATCCAAATCCAGTCCTAACAACAAAGATTGTAGAGAGTTTGGTTGGCATAGATCACAACATCCATCAGCCATTAGATACAAAATATGACTGACAATCTAAACTACGAAAGCGTTTAAATTCCTGCTCTAATCCATTCAAAACTTACCTCATGTGGGACTAGTGTCACGTTGATGTGCAATGGTGACCCTTTCCCAATCCCATGGATAAAAAGAATAGAGTGGTATATTGGAATATTTAAATCACCATTACATGCATGAAATTGAATATCATGAAAATTTTGAGTAAAGGTAGAAAGTGATGTAAGAAAAGAGGATAAGAAATTTATTTTCAAATTAGAAGGAATTTTAAGAAAGGTGTAGATAAAGTTGACTAAAAGAAAAAAAATCTTCTTATTTGAAGTTTTTTTCTTTTTAAAATGAACATGTTTAAGAAAGTTTTAAGTGTACAAAAACATGACTTCTAAATCTATCATAAAATTCAATCTACTTTTTGTATTGATAATAAGGTAACGAGATACAGTTCACAAAATGAGCATTCTAGCTCGCTTTACATCAAATTATACATTTTCAACTTTCTTTATAATGTCAAAATGTACATATATATCCACAGAGTATTTCAGTATTATCCCAGGAAGATACGTGTGTAGACACTTAAAAATGTCTCAATGGATCACATTGGCTAACTAACATCATTTCGTCCTAAAACCCATCCACTTTTTCGCTTAATTGATTAAATTAGGCTAGCTATTTAATTAATTGCATCATTTGCATCTATTAGCCTAATTCAATTTAATCGGGCTAATTCTCCCCTTTTCATGCTAACATTTCGTCTAATTAAATTAAATAAATCAAACTATTTAATTTAATTCCCTAAGTCTTCTTATTTAATTAAATACCCCTAAGTTATTTAATTAAATGTTATTTCACCTTTCCCCATTCATTAAATCATTTAATTTAATGAATATCACTTTATTCTTCTAAATTCCCCTAATTGCATGATTAAATCCTTGTTTAATTAGCAATGATTTAATTAATCTAATTTCCTCCCACTTGCAAGGGAATATTCCTCCTTTGCACATTCCTACAAGAGGAATATTTCTCCCCCTTTTGCATAATTAAAACTTTGTTTTATTTAACTAATTATCCTTTTCCTCCACCCATGAGAATATTCCAAATAATATTCTCTCTCCTCAATCATTTGAAAAAGGGGAATATTCTTTTTTCTCAAAAAACTTACTTAGCTTCATATGCAAGTTAACTCAAAACTTCTTGTGCAAGATAACTTTTGACCTCTTGTACAGGTCAAAAGTGTGTTTGTTTGAGGGAATGTGAACCCTTAATTAAATCCCATCTTTCATTCTCATTCGTTGATGAGAATCCATGATCCATGCCTCCAATTTCTTCCATCCTTGACTGTTCATTAGCCTTTTTGATCTCAACCCTCCATTTCTCATTTGTCCTCCTATAAATAAAGGACTATTTAGAGACAAATGAATCCATCTTTGAAAATCATAATTATGTTGTTAAAATCACTCACACTCACACTCATATTTAGCACACATTTAGCATCTTTTAGTTCATTTTAATCTCATTCAATAGCTTTAGCTTCCATTAATGGCTTCCATGATCACATAATGCATCCATTTAGCTTGTTTATTAATTGAGGTTTGAATCTTTTAGTTCAAATTCCATTTAGATTAGCTTAGTTTTTACATATCTAGATAATTTTTAGCATAAAATCATATTAAACTAGCTTGCATCATGATCATTTAGATTAAAATCATGTTTTCATACACATCTCACAACCATTCCATCAGTTTTCTTTAATAAAATTGACTAGAACAAGCTCATTTATCCATGAGACTGGGAAAGGGTCACCGTTCCATATCAAGACGACACCACTCCCACAATGGGGTAAATTTTGAATGGATTAGAGTAGGCATTTAAATGCTTTCATAGTTTAGAATGCTTAATTTTGATAAATGTTTAGTTTAAATCTTCATTTGATGGATTTTGTTGAGATTAGCATTTGTGGCTTTGTTATGCTTCAATTCTTCATGGATCAAGCGTAATCGACCCATACTAATTTTTCAATCACATTTTAGTGCTAGAAGGAGGGCATTACTAACTTTGTTTGATGATATTTTCTCAAAAACTTTGTGAGTTGCAGGTTTTTGGGCTAGACCGACACTTTTGGAAGCTACAATGATGTTATTTTTCACCAGAGTGACACTATTATTCACCAAAGCGATGCTACTATTCACCAGAGCGACGCTTTTGCAAAAGCATCACCATAATTGAAAAAAGCGTCACAATTTACAAAAGGTGTCACTATATTGCTATAGTGACACTATCATTTTCTTGTTTTATAGTTTGTCTTAAAATGGTCATATCTTGGTCATACATAGGTCTTTTTTGAAACTTTTTTTTAAAATGGGGTAGAATTTCATGCTTTACACAATGGTATAGGTGTTGTTCAATTTTGGTGGAGTTAAATTTTCCATTTTTGCACCTAAAGTCATATCACATTACAACTTGGTCTAGGTTGTAGGGTTTTAATGCTTAATTGTTTATCTAACCCTAACATATTCTTATTTTTTTTACTTCATCTAGCATTTGGAACATGGATTGTAGGTTTGGAGAGGAGCATGAAGCACTTAATTAAAGAAAAATTCATTTAAATCTTATAATTGCAACAAATGTTTTGACACTTTTGGGGCAATTATAAGCCATTTTCATGCTTTTCATTTCATGTTGTAGGACCACACTAATTTTCAATTGGGTTTTAAAAAGAACGCTCAAACGGGACTAAAATTGAACCCTCATTTCATCATTTTACTTGGGTTTAAAATTGAACAAGGTAACTTAACATTTTGTTTGGTGCATAAAATGAAGTCATCTTAGCTTTAGGGGTTAAAATTAACAAGTGTTTGTTGTGTTTTGTGATTTACCACTTTGTTATTGAATGTGTATGCACTTCTCTCACACCACTCGACGATCTTGAGAATCAGAAACATTCCTTGACATTTCGCATAATCACCCACATCTTTCAATTTGGATTAAAAATGAACCCTTGCTAGTGTAGGGAAAAGGCATGGTGTGTGTTCTCTCCTTGTTTCATACGAACTAGGATGATCAAACTAGAGTCATATTTCCTAGCTTTTGTTTATCTTTAGAGGGTTTTCCTCCCCACTTCGAAAGGAGGGAATGACTCAAGCGATAACGAGCTAAAGCCAAGCTCTTTGAAGTCACTATATAAAAATGTGTTTGTGACAAAAGTCATAAACAACAGGTGTGGATGCATCATACCGACAAGTGTCATCCATAGTACCTGTGTGGTACGTCAAAATCTCTTCTTAGGAAGGGACTAGGAGGCCTCTTGATTTTCCATAATCTTGAGCTAATCTTTCCACGTGTATGGCCACCTTGAACGAAAGCCCTTATTAAGAACCATTGTTTAGAAGCCAAAAACCTTTATGTTTGTTGGTGAAAGAATGGTCATTTTGAAGTTTCCCCACATTTGTAGCATTCATTGTTGAAATTTTTTTTTTTAAGATCTTCAGGTCTTCAGGATTTTGAGATTTGGTGGTCCCAAGAAGTGTGTGTCATGGAGGGTAGCCAGTGTCACCAAATCTCTAACTGTTCACATTGTCTTAGTGTTTGGAGAAATCTGAGTGGGGATTCAACAAGTAGTATCTTTTGAACCTAGGATGGTAAAATGCTTGTGAGTCATTTTAATACTTTGATTGGTTCCAAAACATTGCAAACAAACATTCCCAATCTTACTCAAAATTTCAAACCCTTTGGTCTAAATATGGATACCTTTTGACAAAACCTTGATATTATTGCTTGTCCTAAGAATTTATTCTTAAAGACTTCTAAATATTTTGGTTTACATCTCAATCCATATTTTCCAAAGTTAACGTAGGCCACTATGGCTTAAATTTAATCCCTTTCACAAAATGGACATTGTGAAATTTATGGTGTTTTTGACATAGACATTTAGTTTGGAAAACTTAATCAAGACAAGTGTTTGTGGTAAAAGAAACTCATCTCAGCAAAATAACTTGACAGATTGAACCCCACATGACCATTTGGAGATTGATCTCTCTTGTTGAACAACCAAACCTTACACCTACTATCATACAAGGAAAACATTGCAAACATTGAGTCCAAAACCATTGAGTTCTATTGTCCAAATCATTGAGTTCCATTATCCAAAATCATTGAGTTTCACTTTACCAAAATCATTAGGTCCTATTTCCAAAATCATTTGAGTCCTATTTTACCAAAATCATTGAGTTCTTGGAGTATTATCACTTTAGAGGTATAGCATGTTTCTCACTGCCTTTGTCTTGGAAAACAAAGGTCCATTCTAGGTCAACATTGGGTCAAACATTTCATCTACGCCGTCATCAAATTTCATCCTTAACTTCACCAAACTTCACAAAAAAATTGAATACACCAACACTTTGGACTTAGAAATTTATCAAACCAACCCCTAACTTAGCTACTTTGTATGTGAAATAAATCCTTTTCCATGCATTTAGTTATGTTAGTTATCATCTTTGGACTATTTTATCTCGAAGGTCACAAGTCTACCCTAAAGATTCACAAGTTCATCAACATCCTTTATCCAAACATCAAACAATCAAAAATAAGTCAAAAGTGTTGTCCCAAAACATTTGCAAAGATCACTTCCCACATCATTCACCTTTTCATCTTCCATTATTACCATTGCTCCAAAAAGACTTATAGCATCCCTTTTACATAGATTTGAGTCAACTAGAGAGTTTAAACATTACAAATCTCAACACAACTCTCCCATAGGTGACCCACAATTTATGGTAACCACAAGTTCACAACACAAGAGAATCATGGAGAAAACAAAAGTCTCATCTACCATTAGTGATCCCAATCCTCAAGAATTTGATCCAAGAAGTCAAGTTACCCCATCACAACAACCCTCATCTCTGTTAGGGCTGAATGAGATAGAAGATGTTACAAACAATCCATTTGGACTTACTAAGGAAGAAATCATGGAACATCAAGCCTTAGAAAACGTCGCTCCGATTTCCTCATCTTTTGTTGCACAATCATTGACACAAGGCTTGACTCCATCTACGATTCAACCAACTCCATCCCTTGTGCCAAGTCAACCCTTAACATCTTGTCTTGCAACTAGGCTAGGAACCAATCTTGGTCTCACTTCATGTCTAGGAATAAAGACAACTATGGGTATTCACAATACAACCATTTCATTAAACACCAACCTTTCCCAAAATACAAGTTGGACACCAACATTTGACAAAACACTTACATTCCATGATGCCACAAAAACCTCAACATTTCGAGCACAACCATATTCATCCATCACCACAAATACCCCAAGTGTGCCTAACGTTATGCAAGGTAATGTGGACCAAGTGCCTCAAATAAGACAACAAGGGAAAGTTAACACCCTCACACAAGGGAAACCCTTAACAAGTAGTTACAACAACCCTATTGACACATTGAAACCAGTGGAACTATCCAAACTCCTCAAGTCAATCTACCATCCACATCAACGCCATCTATCATCAATCCAAGTCAAAACAATCCCTTGGTCACAAATCTCATCAACCAAGGTAATACCTTGATCACACCCCAAGCACAAGGAAATCCCCAAAGCATCAGTCAAGGGAATCTTTTCAATCAATGGACTCAAGGTCCTAATGTGCCCTTAACATCAAAATATCTAATGGTATCATCATCATCTTTGCCCTTGGTCCCCCACATAATGCAAAATCAAATGGGACCTCAAACTTACATTCCTCCATCTCAATCCAGCATGTTGAAATGAATGTTGAACCAAGGAAACCCCCAACCTATCATCAACAACCCACAACCCACACAAAACAACACCCAAAATCCATTGCAGATATCCCAACAATCAAATGATCCTACATTGCAAGCACATGCCTTAGCTTTATAGTAACCACAACAGGCTTATCAACAAGTCATCCAACAACAACAAGAACAACAAGTAGCCTTAGTAGCACAACAACAAGAAGCAACCTTAGTAGCACAACAACAACATCAATCAGCCTTAGTAGCACAACAACAACAACAAGCAACCTTAGCAACACAACAACAATAGCAAACTCAACAAGCCACCTTAGTAGCACAACAACAACAACAACAACAAGTCTAGCAAGCCACCTTAGTAGCGTAACAACAAAAACAAACCCAAAAATTTTCCTTAGCCACACAACAACAAGCTCAACAATAACAAGCATTGCTTGCTCAGTAATATGCCCAACAACAATAGGGTCTATACTATAACCCTCAACAAAACATCGCCAACCTAAACATGTTAGGAACATATACGCCTACACCATCATCACCATATCCCACACCACCATAAACACCATACAACACCTCATCATATCAAAATCCCACATACACTTCATCCACCATCCCACAATACGCAACATGTTTTCCTCCACCAAACCCAAAAGATGATGTAGCATCGTAACTTAAGGTGTTATCACAAGAAATGAAGGATTTCTGAATGAGAAAGATGAAGAATCCCCATACACAACAAATCCTATGTCCTTATCCATTCAATTGAAACATCACAATGGTACTATTCCCTCCCGATTTTGAAGTTCCTAAATTTGATAAATACAAAGGGAGGGGAAATCCTGTATACCACATCAAAGAATTCAATGTCATGTGTATGGAGGTTTCCTAAAATGATTCCTACTTAATGTGCCTCTTTCCATGAAGTTTGGCAGGCCCAGCCATGGACTAGTTTTCTCAATTGCCTCTAGGTCTTAAAAATTTCCAAGAAATCATTGATAAATTCATCAATCACTTCTCCTTTAATCTTGACATGGACATAAGCCTAGAAGAGTTGTACACTCTTAGATAGAACAAGGGAGAATATTTTTCCAATTTCTTGCAATGATGGAGACAAAGAGCTAGTAAGAGCAAGTGGTCAATTCCCGATGAACAACAAGTGGGCATTATCATAGCAAATCTAGACCCTGATTTGTCTTTCCACTTGAAGATGCAATGCATCACATCTTATGATGAGCTTGTCCCTAGATCCCTTAACATCGAGAGAGCTCTAATCTCACAAGGAAATACACAAGCCTACTATAAGAGAGGGGGACCGCCGCGTGCAAGACCCCAGGTCACAGAGGGTCAAGATGTGAGAGGCTGCCCTAACTTCCCTCAGCTAAGTGCAACGTGCAGGGTATGAAGATGAGAATGATGAGGATTATGAGGTCCTACAATCACTCTACAATCTTGAGTTCTAAAGTGGGACTAGGCGAGTCAGTTTTTAGGTTTAACTTTGTGCCTCAGGGAGCTCTCTGCCCAAGGATGTAAGCGTGGTCTCTGGACAACAGCGTGACGCGCTGGCATCTCTAAAGTGCGTTTTCATTTGTATAGCCAGATGACAATAGAGACAAGGTTGAACCCACCAAAATGACTAACAACCTAGCTACTCAACTAAAAGGCCAGAATGAAACAAGTAAATAAATGAAATATTCTCTAATGTTATAAAGTAGAAAAGCAAGTGTAAGGAAAATAAGAAGGATCTCACCAAGGAATTCGTTTGCCAGCTGATCATCCTAGCAACATGCACACCTACACATAACAAGAGGGAAAATGTTGGGTGGATGAATAGGGGCCTGCCTCAGTCAGACCCATTTTTAGGTGTTTCCACCTCCACGGACAGCCAAGGAAATGAGATAAAGAAATAGTATAATAAAGACAATGCAAACACTACAAAGAAGTACTTTGCTACTCAACCAAGTGCTAGAGGAGAATAGAGGGAAGCTTACCACCTCCACCAAGAGCACTCAAGGTTGCTTGGGGGAGAAATGAGAGGAACTCAAGCCTCTATTGCAATGGCATGGTCCCAAACGTGCTCTACCGAAGTGACAAAGTGAAGCTTTTGTTGCAATGGTGTGCTTGAATGCTTGAAGTGAGTGAGAATGGATGCAAAAGAGTGTGAGTCTGGAAGCTTGAAGTGTGCAATACTCATAAGAAGTTGTGAAGAGTTGGATTGAATGTTGAAGGGGTGAATTTGAAGAGGGAATGAAGAAAAACAACCATATTTGGGTCGGTTGGCCGAAGGGGGCATTACAACTTCACTACCAATGAGAAATGTAACGCCTCTACAAGTTCAGTCACAAGAATTTTCTAGGGACGTAAGTGTGCCACACAGGCATCCCCGACAGAAACTCCCCCACCAATGCTCAAAATAGGTGCCAAGTGGACAACCAACAATGGGCTTAAGTGGAATTAAGCCTCTGAACATGGTTTTATAAGGTGGATAAGGGAAAAAAGGGGATTTGTAGAGGGGATGCAAATTCACTCATACATTTTTCCCCCACTTTAGCGAGCACGAGTATTGATGAGTGCTCGATAAAGTAGATCAAGAAGAGAGTAGAGTTAGAAAAGTATACCTAAACTGTCGAGGAAGTAGTACTTGGTCTGGCGTACCCGAAGGTGTAGGAAAAGCGAATGACTCCATAGTTGCTTGGAACTATGAAGTTGGAAAAACAAAGCATCTTACAGGCCCGCGAACCTGCAAGGAGGAAACCCCCAAGATCTCTCATATGAAGGAAGCCCCAAGGAAGCGCCCTACAGGCTCTCAGTCCCATAGGGAAGGTATTCTCCATGAACTCAAGCATGAAGAATACCGAAAGAAGCACACTACAAGTTCTCGGTCCTATAGGGAAGGAATTCTCCATGAACTCAAGCATGAAGAACACCCGAAGAAGTGCCCTATAGGTTCTCAGTCCTATAGGGGAGCCACCCCAAGATCTCTCGCATGGAGGAAGCTCAAAGGAAAGCACCCTACAAGTTCTTGGTCTTGTAGGGAGGTATCCCTCAAGATCTTCGAATGGAGGAAACCTGAGAAAGAAGACTTTGCAAAGCCAGGAAGCGACGACACGTCTACCCGCATATAGATCATGTCGAAAGTGGCCATGTAGGAAAATAAGTGGACAATCACACAGACCATCAATAAGTAAAAATTTCAAAGGGGTCCCTCAAGAACCCTTCAAAAAGAGAGGGGTCCACTCAAGGGACATGCTGTTTGAAAGGTAAGGTCTAGTCAGGCTGCCCCCGAGCTATACGTGAAAGGACAAATGGAATGAGTCTAGTCAGGTCGCCCCTAGGCTAGATGTGAAAAAATTCCATTTAGAATAGAGGCTTTGAAAGAAGGGTCCCTTGGGAACCCACCATGAGAAAGAAGGGGGGTCCACTCAAGGGACACACAATTCAAAAGCAACTATTCTTCTTAGAGTGATTTGTCATCAAGGAATCCTTTTAAAAGATGTTCACTTCATCAAGGAATTCGAAAGGAAGGATATTCCCCCACGCAAGGGGAAATAAGAGTTATTCCCACTTCAGAGGAAGGTCTTCAAGTCCTTTCTTTATGAATCTGTGATGAAGGAAGCATGTTCCGCTAGGGTTCCAAGTTGAGAATACGATTCTAAGGAAAAATTTGCAAAGACTTTCAAGAAAAGATTCTTTGGAAATGAATTCATTTTTTGAAAATTGAAGTGTTGAAGAGGAGCATTGTCACACATAGAAGGGACAAATCAAGCAAAGAAGAGAGAAAGATAAAGAGAAAGCATAAAAGAAAAGAAAAATACAAACAAAGGACATAGGGGGATCTAGTTTAGCGGGGTTAGATCTGTCTGAGCTCATATAATAATAGGTAACCGCAATGCAAGGCGAAAGATCATCAATCCCCAACTAGATCAGGAAGAATACATGAAAAACAAAGTAAAAATAAAAAATTGGGTCAACATGGAAGGGAAGCCTAAATGCCCCCAATGCTTTGCATCGTCCCCAATTTATCAAAAATCAAGCACAAACATGGAGGAATGATGATACAAATAGAAGAAGCTTTACAACACAAAAACCACGCCTGTATCAAAGCACCAACGAGGTGACAAGGGTCATCCAGGCACACATAGCACGAGTACGGGGGAACACATCACAAAACACACACACACACAAGATCAAGAAAGGGTCTCCTCCTAACATTGATTAGCCAAGAGGTCATTCGCTTCTTAATCTAAATCCTCATAAGGAGAAGGAGGACGAGCCTACAATGGTGATATGTTAAGAGGAGGAGCATCCAACTCTCCTGCAACAAGGGCCAAGGAAGAGGGCCCCTCAAGGTCCTCTCCACTGAGCTCTTGTGGAGTCAAAGTAAGTGATTTCATGAAGATTTCCGATAGGGTCAGAACCTCATCCACAAAGTTAAACATGCACCCCATAGGAGCACCATGTATTTCTTCAACAGATGGGATAGGCTGTGCCTGAGATTCACCGTTAAGATCACCAAAGGACTCGAGAGTGGTGACAAACTCAAGAGAAGCCAGGACCAGTTCTGTCACAAGGAGAGAATAGGTTAGCACAAGACCACCATGCAAAGAAGGTGGGATCCTCTTATGTCCTTCACCGCTAGAAGGACCAACCTCCGGCTCTTTCTTCATTGGAGGAGATGAACTCCCCACAGACGAAGCTAGGGGTGCAAAGGAAGAGGAAGAAAGAGTCGCAATGGATACAGTTGAAGTATTAACCATATCCACGGGCTTTAGGAAGGGCTAAATATCCAGAATGGACATCAAAAAAGGTGGCTCTGTTGAAGGAGTGATGAACACCTGCCCCTGTTTAGGGTTAGGTGCATTCGTGCTTGCAACAAAAGGCGAGAACATACCAGACTAGAGAGAAGTAGAAAGAAGGGAGGAAGAAGATGTAGGAGGTCCTAGAACAAGAGCGGTTGTTTCTTCTTCCTTTCTTTGCGAGGCACCTTGCTCGACCAGGAGAGCCTTTCGCCGGTGCTTTCATTCACATGCAAGGCAGTTTCTACGACTCCTAGAGTTAGAGGTTGGAGTTTGCGAAGGGACAAGAGGTTCTTGCTCAACCATAGGAACGTCCAATATGGCCATTTCAGGTGGAGGAACATGTTCCTATACAAGAGCAGGGGGAGTAGGCTAAGGAGCGACAAGAGGAGTCAACTCAAGAGCCTTGGTAGTGAGCCTCTTTCTGCTCATTGCCTTTGGAGCAAGAGTGGTAGGAGGCCGTAGATCGAATTCTCTACGAGAACCTATTTTTCCTGCCGTATAAATAATACCACGGTCTAAGATATTCATTAGGGAGGTTTGTGATCCTAATATTGGGCCTTCACTAAGGAGGGATCATTGGACCCAGTGGGTAGCCACCAGGCTTGCTCATCGAATACTCTTCATAAGAAAGGGGAGAGGATGGGGCAGTCTAGAAAAAAATTACCTTTTCTTTACTTTTGTGAGAAGGAGAGGGAGTCATCATAGGCTTCTCCTTTTTCTTCAGAGAAGAGGGAGTGGTCGATGTAGCCTTCTCCTTGCCTTTACGAGAAGGGGAAGGAGCCGACGTAGACTTCTCCTTCTCTTTTGGGGAAGGAAAAACAATCGGCGTGGGCTTCCTCCTCTTTTCTTGGGAAGAGGAGGAAACCGATTGTTCTATCACAGGAAGGGTCAACTCTGGCTCCCCTTTGCCCCCAGTTTTATACTTCACATAGTTCTTGTAAAGTAGGTCCATCCTTGGAGGAAGCAGACTGACCGGGGAGGGCTAGAAGTGATCCAATGAATATCCACCATGAGATACCAAGGGTTGATATCCAGTGTCATGTACTACATGCACAACACCCTCGTGGGAAAATTTTAAACACTTGTGGATAATTGAGGCAATCCCATTCATGGAAGCTAACTAGGGAATGCCCAACTTCACTTTGAATAGATCCAACTCCAGGATGACATCGAAGACTATGTCAATAGTCCTAGGTCCAACCAGGATAGATAAAGTAATTGAGCCATAGGGTTTAAGACTTATACCATTGTGTGTACAAATGTAGATCTTGTTTGTTCATATTTTTCCCTTTGCAGTGAATTTAATACCAATGTTTCTTCAGTAATAACATTCAGACGGTTCGCAGGGTCAATTAAGACTCCTGTCACAATGTTATCATTGGCATGAGTAGGAATGTAGAGAGGTGAAGGTTTATTATTTAAGGGAAAATCTTATGATGTAAATGTAACATCCGACGAACTGGTTGCAGGTGGAACAATGGAAGTTACCGTGACCATGTTAACATAGGCCTCGGGTTGGGTAACATAATCAGTGGGATCAATAATCATGTTAGTAGAGTGTGACAGAAATGGGTCTG
Organism: Sequoia sempervirens; assembly: GCA_007258455.2. NCBI lineage: Eukaryota > Viridiplantae > Streptophyta > Pinopsida > Cupressales > Cupressaceae > Sequoia > Sequoia sempervirens. The sequence goes on along the minus strand of VDFB02072274.1, from coordinate 16,650,518 downwards.
TGTATATCTACAATTCACTATTTTCCTTCACCACTGATTTGTTAGTGTTTTTTTTGTTCCCATCGAGATGAATGGTACCGCCCTCAATGCAGTCCTGTATCTCATGACACAACTGCATACATCATTCGATATCATGTCTATTAACACGATGGTACTAAAAAAAGTGCTCCCATCATACCAATTAGGGTAAGGTTCCTTAATAGGATTAGGGGTCGACAAAGTTATGTTCTTATCCTTCAACAAATTTTGTAAGATGGAAGTATAAGATTTTGACAACTTTGTGAACTTTTGGTTGCATGTGAGGCTGTTGTCATCAATAACGACTACTACATTCACACCGGCTTTACCTTTCCCAAAGATTGACATGATGTATTTTCCCTCAAAACGGGAATGTGGAGAGGGTCCCCCGAACTGAGCAACTCTTTGTTGGTACTCTCGTAAAGCTGCACATAAATGCACAAAAAAAGGGTATTTCATCAAGGTAAAATTATTTTGTCAGGGCATTTGTAAGTTTCCTATAAACACTTTCTACATGTCAGAATCGAGCAACCGATATGAGATTTGTGAAAGGAGCACTTGATAACACGCTAAGAAGTAAGTTATATTTTCATTATCTCCTTGTTTACATCGGGCGAAATCCGAAAAGGTCATCTTGGGCCCAATGTTTGCTTGGAATTGTCTAAGGAACTAATTTACAAGTTGGTCAAATGAGAAAAATAGAATTTTTAGGCAAGGAATAGTACCATTCAAGTGTTGTGTCCTTGAGAGATTGGGGAAATAGTTTAGCCATCAATACATCATGATGGAAGAAGTCAGTGCAAAGGGTGTTAAAGTCAAACACATGTGTCTGCGGATCCCCTTTGCCACTGAATTTTTCAAATTTAGGGATCTCCATTCCTTGAGGGAAGGGAGTGTTCAGGATAGCAATCAACAATGGGCTATGTCGGAAAAAAGGTTGGAAGATAGGTCGGGAAAAGGCCTAGGAAAGGCTTGCTTACTGGCTCTGCATCTTGCCCATATTCTGAGGCAAAGTGTTTAGAATAGGATCATTAGAAGATAGAGGGCCAAAGGAACCTCCTCCAGAGCCACCACCAATGTGACTTCCGCCAGAGCCACTACTAGAGCTGCCGCTACCAGTAGGGTCTCCACTGAAACCACCGCCATGCCGTCTGCCGGAACTGCCTTCACTAGCACCACCTCTGTTACCAAATCCACCGCCACTACCAAAGCCTCCACCACCCAGTCCACTAAGACCTCCACCACCAGAGGTGACTAAAGGGGTAAAGCTAAAGCCCAATGGGACCTTATTCACTTTGATAATTTCAGGTCGCTTAGAGACGAAAGTGATACTGATAGAAGGGACCGCATCGGCCATGTAAATGGAAGTGGGAGGTATTGATACCCCTAACTATTCCTCACGCTCTTCAAAGGTGAATCCTTGTAAAAAGTTGGGGTTGCTCAAAGGAGCACACGCTTCAGAAAGACCAAGGAGACTACTTAGAAGCTCTATGCATGTTCGATCTTTACTCATCATATGCTTTAATTCAATAACAACTCGAGCGGCTCTAGCCATCTTTGGATTTCTTTCCAAATGGTTTTCTGGGTCACCCAACCCTTTAGCAAGGGCAGACACATATTCAACAGGGATTTGAATGGTCTCATGCTCATCCACTGATGATGGTGTGGGAGACGTAGGAGGAGTGGGAACATGATCAGTTTTGTTAGCGAATGCCATCTCATTCCTCGATAACTACTCCTGTGTAGCCAAACTAACGGTGGGACCAAAGAAAAGACCTGTAGAGATACCAAGCGAGACCTTCATCCTATCCATCGGGAGGTGTCATACACTTCTCCTCACGATATGCCCGAAAGTTGTGGATTGGGTTGTGATGCTCATAAAATTTCACAACACTCAAGAACACAACAATCATGGAGTACTTAAGGGAAGCCTCAACACTGATTGATGAACAAATGTTGGTTCATGTCAGGTTCACCAAAAATGTAAGAGAGGGGGACCACTGCGTGCAAGACCCTAGGTCATGGAGGGTCAAGATACGAGAGGCTGCCCTAACTTATCTCATCTAAGTGCAACATGTAGGGTATGAGGATGAGAATGATGAGGATTATGAGGTCCTACAATCACTCTACAATCCTGAGTTCTAAAGTGGGGCTAGGCGAGTCAGTTTTTAGGTTCAACTCTGTGCCTCAAGGAGCTCTCTACCCGAGGACGTAAGCACAGTCTTTGGACGATAGCACGACATGCTGGAGTCTCTAAAGTGCATTGTCATCCGTATGACTAGACAACAACGAGACAAGGTTGAACCCACCAAAATGACTAACAACCTAGCTACTCAACTAAAAGGCTAGAATGAAACAAGCAAATAAACGAAATATTCTCTAATGTTATAAAGTAGAAAAAAAAGTGTAAGGAATATAAGAAGGATCTCACCAAAGAATTTGTTCACCAGCTGATCTTCCTAGCAACACGCACACCTACACACAACAAGAGGGAAAATGTTGGGTGGATGAATAGGGGCCTACCTCAATCAGACCCATGTTTAGGTGTTTCCACCTCCATGAGCAACCAAGGAAACGAGATAAAGAAATAGTATAATAAAGACAATGCAAACACTACAAAGCAGTACTCTGCTACTCAACCAAGTGATAAAGGAGAGGAGAGAGAAGCTTACCACCTCCACCAAGAGCACTCAAGGATGCTTGGGGGAGAAATGAGAGGAACTCAAGCCTCTGCTGCAATGGCGTGGTCCCAAACGTGCTCTACCAAAGTGAAAAAAGTGAAGCTTTTGCTGCAATGGTGTGCTTGAATGCTTGAAGTGAGTGGGAATGGATGCAAAAGAGTGTGAGGATGGAAGCTTGAAGTGTGCAATAGCTCAGAAGAAGTTGTGAAGAGTTGGATTGAATGTTGAAGGGGTGAATTTGAAGATGTAATGAAGAAAAATGACCATATTTGGGTCAGTTGGCCGAAGGGGGTGTTACAACTTCACTACCAATGAGAAGTGTAACACCTCTATAGGTTCAGCCATAGGAATCTTCTAGGGACTTAAGCGTACTGTGTGGACGTCTGCACGCTGCGCGGGCATCCCCAACAGAAACACCCCCACTGACCCTCAAAACAGGTGCCAAGTGGACTGCCAACAATGGGCTTAAGTGAAATTAAGCCTTTGAACATGGTTTTCTAAGGTGGATAAGGGAAAAAAGGGGATTTGCATAGGGGATGCAAATTCTCTCTTATACACCTACAAAGACAATCGTCCATCCACTAGTTATAATGACAAACCCCGCGTTTGGGCCAAGAACAAGAATGTTACTAGTGATGGTGATGTTGATGCAGAGGTGGTCTTAACTACTCCAAGACAAGCAAACACCCAAACCATGAATACACAACAAACATACATGCCACTGCCAAACAATCAACCAATGATCAATGCTGCAAATATTCAACGCGGACAACAAAGAACAAATGATGCTCCAAAATGACCATTTACTTCCTTAGGGGAACCCGTGGAAGATGCGTTGAAGAGGTTGATAGAGTCTAATCTTATCACACTCCCATATTTCTCGAACTATCATAAGCCACAGGTCAAACCTTGTAGCTATAGAGATGATCATTTATGTGAATTTCACCGATACAAAGGTCATAACACACAAAATTGCTTTAGACTCAAACATCTTGTTGGCCTCCTCTAAAGGTTCAACAACTAAGCCCTTGAAGTTGTAACTCAAAGATTGGATATCTGTATTGAGTATCTATCTTTATCATCAAGAAGGTTCATTTAATTATCAACCCAGAGACATGAACTTGAAATGGGTCAACACTATATGTGCACTAGGACTCTACTATAGCCATATTCATTCTATAACTAGAAAGGACATGATGTTAAAAGTAAATTGCTTGAAAAGAAGTAACATAAGAACTAAACATAAACCAACAACTAATTTGAACTGAAATGTATGATAGAAATAGAAATCTTAGCAAATGGACAGGAAACTACTCTGCCTGCTTTGGCTGCAAGAACAGTCACATAATGGAATTCTAGTGGTTGCAGGAACAGACAATTGCTAAAACTATAACTATTTGTTGAACAAGAAAGTAATGACTGAGTGAAAGGATGGAATTCTCACCAAGTGGGCCCCCTTGGGTGAGTATCCCTTAAAACTAACTCAAATGCAACAAACTTATAATATCATTTTATTCATTGAAAGCATGATTACAACACAACAGCAACATAACTGTATTTCTTGAAAACTAGGAATGCAAGTACAACATCAAAAAATTCAACCTTCTGAGAAGGAGCATCTGAGTATTATTTATAGAAAGAAAGCTCCTAAATAACTAACAAACAAGGCAATCAACTCCAATATATTAGGAGGTCTCCACTTATTGAAAGCATGAAAAGAGGAAAGGAGGTTATGCATGCAGAGGATTTGGTCAAGCCAGTCTTGCCTCAACACAGATTTAGCATAATAACACCTCCTATATTCACTCAACTAATAGATGTGATCATTTAAAGGCAGTTACAATCTTCTATTTGAACTAGGAATTTACCTCTATTGAACTTTTAATGATCATCTTTTTTACTTCCTTAGCAACTGACCAACTGACAAGAACTTCTTCTTTGTAGGCTTCATTTATGTCAGCATCTTAATGTGAACCTGCATAATAACATTAGCACGCACAAACAATTGCATATCCATAATTACCTTAAAGTAACATCCATTCAACCACATGTAAAATCAACATAGATAATCCACATAGCACATTAATTTCATCAAAATTTGCAAGAATAAGTTTATGCCCAAGGTTCACAAATCTAGGGAAATAACATAGAAAATGTCAATAACCAGGTGCCAAAGTCTATAGTATCAACAACAAATATATGATAAACCCTATCAAAATTGAGCCATTAATTAGACTCATCATCTCCCCCCAACCTAATGTTATGTTGGTCCTCCAGCAGAGGGAGATTTATTCCTTTGCCTTGTCAAAGCTCTAATATCACCAACTGCCAACTTTCCTACATCAGACTTTGCAGCATCTGAATTGGGATGCTAGTAGAATCCATTTTTTTTTCCAATCTAGTCCACCTTGTTCATTATATAGCTATGCCATACTGATAGTATTTGTAATCTTGCACTAGCCACAACAGAATAGGTGTTTGGAATGTCAATGGAAGCCAATAGTGTTGCTTCATCCTTCCAATTTGTATATACCTAGGAATCCGTTTATATGTTGCAACATAATTCTACAAAGAATGGGGTTCGGCTTGTTTCAACTAATCAGTCAAACTACTCCATCTTTGTGATAGGTACCTTGGTACTATTTTCCCTATAGTATAAGCAATTTGCTCACATTCTTTGTATACCTCATCCCTAACAAGCATGATCTTGCTTTTGTAGCTCAGATGATAAAGAATTTTTTGCCATGTAAAGAAAATGTCTGAGGGGTCACTGGATTTAGCTCTGAGAGACAAGGGGGTATGGAGTTCCCTTTCCCTGTATGTTCTAAACTGTTGGCCCCAACTAATTTCATTTTGGATCCAGGACATGTATGCCCTCAAATGGATATTTCCAATATACAACAAAGGGTTCCAGTTATGATCATTACGCACAACATAATTATGCAAGTATAATTCACACATCATATTTTTAACTTCAGGGGAAGAGGATTGATAGGTTGAGAAAAAAACATGTGGAGTTTCAATAGAAGGACTCAAACTTGAAATAATCCTTGAAATTTTGAAAGAAAGATGGAACTCCTTCAAATGCAATGTATATACTCTTGGAGGAGTTATGCATGCCATCATTTGTGGTACTAAAGCTACCACATTATCAACCTTATCCTTCAATGCAACAATATTTACATTTTTCTCCTCAATTTCAACATTTTTCTCTTTAAATTCTTCCTATAGCTTGCATTTTTCTCTTCTCCATTCTCTTTCTTTTTCATGCATATTTTTCCACAAATTTAGAGCTATGGATTCCCATGAAGAAGTAGGCTTGTGCATTCGAACTATGATTTTTCCTTGTGCTAGTTTCTCATATTCAACTAGCTCTATATCAGTGGTGAGCAATGGTTCTTGTTGCTCATCAACCGAATATTCAACCTTCCTTGCAACCCGGTGTTCAACATCACCTAGCCCTATCACTGGTTCTTGCTATTCGACTTGTTCTACAATAGCAACAAGTTTTTCCAACCCAATATTTAACTACTCCCTAGGTGTCTCTGTCAAATCTATACTTTCCCGCACTCCAGGAATCTCTTCTTTCTCCTCAAGTACTTTACTAAGTCTATGGCTCCTTCTTGGAGTCTCATCAGTAGTAGACTTGATTAATCTTGATTTCTTGGGTGGACTTTTGTTTTTCCCTGCGGCTACAGGAACTTCAACTTCCATAATTTTTTGCTTCCTACAGCTAGGGTTTATTTTCACTGGCTCTTCCTTCTTAGCCTTTTCTTTGCTATTCTTTGCTTCACTCATTTTTGCTTTCTCTTTCCTAGCAACAACTCTAGTGTGTGGTGTACTTTTAGGAGGAATATTAATGCCAGGGTCTGAAGATGAAATCTCCTCATCTGTGTGTTTAGAGTCAGAATAAATGGCTTTGGCTGTAGGAGGGTTTGCACTAGATGTTGCTCTAGAAGTTGAAGCTCCATGAGTGGTTTTAATAACCCTCTCACCTTTACTAACCCTACGAGTTAAGGGTTGATCTCTAGGGTTTACATCTTTGTAATGTCCCCATTTTAGCTATATGCCCTTCAGTGACGGATAGCCTATTTTCAGAAGCCTGTAGGCTCGTTAGAGGTAAATTAGGGTTTCCTATTCTATAGGGGTTCTGAAGCATATTTTGAAAGTTTTCATGTTAGAGTTTCTAATGCATGTTTGGTGGAGTTTTCTGGGTTTTTGGAGAGGTTCAGAATGGTGTAACATGCATCTCCATTTGACAACCTTTTCTAGAACTTGCTATTTTTAGCCAGTACATTGGAGTTTCGAGATTTGGTTTGCGGATTCTTTTTTGGGCTTTCAGAGAGCTTCACAATACTATGGCATGCAAAGGCATTGGATGACTTTTCAAAATTTACTATTTTTAGTAAGTTCTATTTCTGGTAGTGCCATCTTGGGCAATAGCATCAACAGTCAACTCAGTTTCCATTTTGGGCAGTGTAGTTTGGAGCATAATTGGCTTTCAACATTTTGAGGCTCATTTTGCTGAAATGATTTATTTTGAGTCATTAATGTTTTAAAATTCATTTTAGGCCCCATGGCCTAGATTAATGACTTAACGTTGTTTTAAAAGGGGGCCATTAAGGGAGGATGCCTCATGAAGGAATTAAACAAATTAAACATTTAAATGTTTAATATTTCCGTAAGGAAACTTGGACGCCAAAATGAAGAGGAGAAAAAGGTGAATTAAATGTTTTAAAAATTAAATTATTTCAAAATTAAAATGGGCGTCCCTTTTGGAGGAAGAAGGAAGGCCAATAGTCATCTTCAATTCTATAAAAGTAGGCCATTGCTCATTCATTTCTCATCTTTGGAAAATTATATGGAAATGTTGTTGGATTGAATTCAGAACTCAGCTAAGGGGAAGCTTAGAAATTTCATTCCATTCTTCGGGCCTGAAACTATGGTTCCCTAGATGGTTGATTGAGAGTGTGCTTCATCCAGAAGTACATATTGAGCTTCAAAGTTGAAGATTTTGGTAATAAATTTCAATTCTGTGTTTGTTGGTTTGATCATGGCTGAAGGAGATTTTTAAATACAACTCTCTATATGAATTTAATTTGCATATGGGTATTTTCTCAAACCATTCTCTTGCACTAGGCGACCCTTATTGCAAAGTATTAGATTTTTTAGTGAAGTATCTATTTTTCTAGATGAAATTGCCCTCAAGCTAGGGTCATACCTTTTGATGTTGAGCATTAGGATTCGAGCCTTGTATTTAATCAATTTTAGCTTTGCTAGGTTTTGTTGGTTCGACACCTTGCTTCTAGAGTTTATTTGTTTTTAGTCTTGGGCAACTTGGAGCAGGTTTGAAGAAGTTATAATCCATTTGGTTATTGTTTCTGCATTTCAAATTGTTGGCATTTCTAAATTGGACTTAATCCTTTCCAAATTATGCATTATTTCTTTGGAAACTATGCTACTAATTCATGAGCAATTCATTAGAAGAAGACAAGACTATTTGGGGCAAAGATATGAACAAATTATTGATGGCCAATTGCTGGTAAGAAATCTTAGTTTGTTGGTTTTATATCAGATTCATTAGTAGATCAAATTTTTGGCTTGTTCTTCAGTAGTTGAGAAGATTTGGAGTTGGGAGTTTATCTTTCATCATTTGGCTTTGTTAATATTGCAATTGCACTTGTAATTTGTAGTTATTTGTCATTGTAAGACTGTAAACAGTAGTATTGTTCCAGTCATTTAATTTGTTGCATATTCTTGTGTTTAATTTCACATACTTGTAACCCCTGGATGGTTTACTGCCAGTGTGGAGAAAGAACAATTTAATCTCTCATTTATCACCCACTAGAAAGTGGAAAATTCCCATCGTTGAGTGGATTCCGGTTAAGCGGATGAATTGTTTTGAATTGTAATGTTTTTCCCCCCACTAAATAAGTGGTAGCGAGGAAATTCTTATGGCTGGTTCATCGCCTATCTGCAATTAATTGTAATTCAATTTTCACTTTGTAGCTTAGTTTCCTCTGCCATATTCTATCACCTCACCTTCTAAAGGATCTTGGTGAACATTCTTGGTGTTGAGTTCATTTAGTTTGATTATCTTTTGGAAGCTAACACTAATCAATTGGCATAGTGTTGGTTTGTGTTGTGAAAATATTAGAAAAAAATTAAGGGGCATATTTCAATCTTCCAGTCTGAACTAATCAATGCTCACAAATTCTTCCCATGACATACCAAAAACTTCTTGCAAAGATTTTTCAACTAACAATTTTATCAAATAGTGATGGGAAACAAAATTGTCCCTACCTTTTTGCATTTCGACTGCCATAATTGCAAGGAGGTTGTACAACACATTGGGCACATTCATCCTTCTTCCATGCCTCATATGGTTCAGGAGCTTAAAATGCACATAATGGAGGCATGATTGGCAGCCTTCACAAGTGATATATTTGAAAATGTGGACAACTTGTTTCCACGATTCTAGCAGAGAAGTTCTTATTCCTTGCTTATCTACAATAAGCGAAGGATCACTAGGTTCAGTGAACTCTGCCCTAGCTAACCTTGCATCCCTGGAAGAAGGGTATGGCTCTCCATCGGCAGGAAAACTTGTTACTTCAGCAATTCTCTCCTCAGTGGTTATAACTTCTATCCCTTTTACCGTTGCCTTATCGTTAGAAAGTGTATATGAAAATTCTAAAGCAATGCCCTCATTGAAACTGTCTAGTTTCATAAAATAATCCAACCATCCACAATTTTTGACTTCGGCCAGAGAAAGTGCATCCTGTAGTAACATGTCATGGATTGTAGGTTCATTTCTAATCAACTAGCCTCTCATTATTTCTATCCACAATCAGGCAAACACCTTTGTAAAAATTGCTTTCCTGCAATCCTTCTCTAAAAACCCAATTTCTTCAACTTCTTGCAACTCTTCTTCTACTAACGCCAATGTCATGTAACTTTTCAATTTACCTTTGTGGCGCTATTAAAATTATGACTAAGGAAACAAAGAAACATAAATGAAGGGTACCATCAAGAAAAATGGCAGCGGTTCAGTGTCTTATCACACATGCAAGCCATCATTTCAAATTCAAAATTTGCTAACATGTATGACACATGGACATGTGGGTTCACATTCCCCCCCAACCTAAATTAGAGTGTGTGTCCTCACAGGCTGGGATATAATTATGATTGGACAGGGTAGTGTATAGATATGTGCGATGTGAGAAATCAACATTAATATACAGTAATTAAATAAATGCATTTAAGCTAATTAAAAGATAACAAATTGTAATGCACACACTTAAAAATTTGGAGCGTCAGTTGCAAAAAAAGTGGAAGGAAGTATAAGTTACTTGGAAAGTACTGTTGATTAATTAATTGAAGTGGTGATGGAATGAAGTGATGGTGAAGTGAAGTGATGGTGGAGTTATGGAAGAGAGAGAAAGGTGGAGATGGATGGGTGGAGGAATTGATGAAGAATTTGAATCCCACAAAAGTGGAAATATTTATTATGATAGGATACATACCTTGACTAGTCAGAAGGAGGGACACTATGTCTGCTTCCTTCACCTACAAGAATTTTAGGGGCTCGATGTTTAAAAAATTATTGCATGAATTCTTGCTTGGAAGTTGGTTCATGATATAACCTGAGGTAGTGACCGTTGACAAGTAGCTTGAATCTAATAGGGTCAATGGTTGTGAGTTGAACAACACCATTGGAGAAGACTTCAACAACTTCATATGGTCCCAACCACTTGGTCTGCAGCTTGCTTGCATTATCTTAATACCTCGAATCATAAAGGAGTGCCCAATCGCCTGGCTAGAACTTCTTTTCCTTTATGAATTTGTCATGCCATTTGATTATTTGATTTTACACTATCTCAGTATGATGAAGGGCTGAATTTCTCATTTCATCCAAGGCATTCAGCTGCAATATTTTGTCCTTCTATGCCTCAGAGATGTCTATCCCAAGATCAAGTGTAGTCCTAAGATTTTTATGCTCAAACTCTATAAGCATCATGGTTTTTCTTTCCATACAATAATTCAAAAGGAGTGAAACTAGTGGTTGTCTTCCAACTGGTTCTATAGGCCCAAATAGCTTATGGCAGCCTATTTGCCCAATCTTTTCTGTGAATAGCCACTGTTTTGGTCAAAATAGCCTCTATTTCCCTATTTGTGACCTCATACTGACCATTGGCTTGAGGGTGATAGGGGTAGACTTCCCATGCCTTACTTTTAATTCATTGACCAATGTTGTAAGAAGAGTTGATGTAAATTGAGCCCCTTGATCTATCACTATCTCTCTAGGAACCCCATAGTGTGTGAAGATTTCTTCATAGAGGAATTCTACAACCTTATTATCTCTGGCATGTTTCATAGCTTTAACCTCAACCCACTTGGTCACATAGTCAGTGCAAATCAATATGTAGGATTTTCCATTTGATGGTGGATCAATGGGACCTACAAAATCAAGTCCCCATTTATCAAATGGTGCGATAACTACCTAGGGGTATAGAGGAATCTCATCAGATTTAGTTGGCCGACCCATTCTTTGACATCTATCACACTTCCTAGTATATTTTCCTGCATCCTATGAAGTGTGGGCCAATAATATCCTGTATTAAGAATTTTCATTGTTGTCCTTTTAGCTGCAAAGTGCTCTCCACAGGGTTCATTGTGACATGCATGTCGTATATCATATGTCTCATCCTCTCATACACATCTCCTCATCATATGATCTGGTCCAATATAGAATAAACATCCTACAATCCATAATAAAGGAAAATTTTCCTCAATAAGAATCATTCTCTCTTGTGGAGAGAAATGAGGAGGAACTCTCCCTGTACCTAGATAACTGGCTATATCTGCATACCAAGGTGTGTGCACATTGATGGAAAATAGATGTTCATTAGGGAAGGAGTCATCAATAATTTGAGTGTCCTCTGACGTAGTCGATTTGGAGAGAAAGTCTACTACAACATTTTCCTTTCCCAGTTTGTCAACAATGGTGATATCAAATTCCTGCATGAGTAGAAACCATCTTGCTAGCCTTCCTGAAATCAAGGGATTATTCATTAGATATTTTATGGTTGCATGGTCTGTATGGACAAAGATCTAATATCCAGTGATATAATGTCTGAAATTATTGAGAGCATAAATTACTGCCAACATCTCATTTTCTATCATAGTGTAGTTAAACTCTGCTCCTTGTAGGTTTTTGTTGACAAAGTAGATTGCATTCTCAATGGTTCCCTCTTTTTGTCCCAAGACAACTCCTATAGCATAATCAGATGCATTTGTATGAATATGGAAAGGGAGTTCCCAATTAGGACCTTTGAGCACAAGAGCATGGGTTAAGGCTTCTTTCAAAGTAAAGAATGCTTTGTCACAATCTTCTGTCCACTGGAACTCAACATCTTTAGTCAAAAGACTATAGAGTGGTGCTGCCATTTTACTGAAATCCTTTATGAAATGCCTATAATAGCCTACATGACCCAGGAAACTCCTAACATCTTTTTGCTTTGCAAGAATAGAGAGATTGGTAATTACCTCAATCTTGGCTAGGTCCACTTGAATTCCTTTATGAGAGATATAATGGCTAAGGACTACTCCTTCCTGCATCATCATGAAACATTTATCACTGTTCAAGGATAGATTATGGTCTTCATATCTTTGTAAAACCTTTCTTAGGTTCTCTAATGCTTCATCAAAATCTGCACCATAACTAGTTAAATCATCTATGTATATTTTCTTACACTCGTGTGAAATATCTGAGAAGATACTAATGACTACTCTCTAAAAAGTTGCAGGTGCATTATATATATACCAAATGGAAACATTGAATAGGAATAAGTCCCCCATGGATAGGTAAAAGTTTTCTTCTCTTGGTCCTCAGGTGCAATCTAGATTTGATTATAACCACTGAATCCATCCAGGAAAGAAAAGTACTACTTACCTGTAAATGAATCCAAAACTTGGTCTATAAAAGGAAGAAGAAAATGATCCTTTTTGGTGGTAGAGTTGAGTTCTTTATAATCAATACAAACTCTCCATTTATCTCCCTTTTTAGGTACAATCACCAAAGGAGATACCCATTGGTTGTCTGAAATAGGGTAGATAAATCCTGCATCCAATAACTTTTGTAGTTCTCCTTTGACAATCTCCCTTAATGTAGGATTGATTCTCCTTTGTGACTGCCTTACTGGTGTGCAGTCATCTCTAATGTAGATCCTATGATTACAGAGTTTAGGATTTAATCCTTTCATGTCATGGTAATCCCATGCAAATGTAGGCTGATGCTTTGTTAACAAGTTTGTCTAGGACAATTGCTGCTCCTAAGTAAGCTTGTTAGTAATGTTCAAATGCTTCCCTTCTGAAAATTGCACTTGTGTGGTCAACTCAATCATGGTTGTTTCACTGATGCTTGGCATTTTTAGTTCATGTGGCAACAATGTATGAGACATGCCTGTTGCTGCAAGAAGTTCAGGTGCAGGAGGAGCAAGCAAAAGTGTCTGTAGTGGACTAGCAGAACCAGACTCAGGAGTAGGTGGGTCTTCATGCATTTCATAACTATTCTAAATTATATTAGATAATATATCATCCTATTCCTATATTTTCAGAAAAAAGACTTATGTTTATCATTATTAGTTGTGCCACTGAATTGATCTCCTCAGCCTCTTCACCAACATGTGGCCAGACAGGGTTATCCATATCATGGGATGGTTGAGCAGGGGGATAAATAGCAAGATTTTTAGTACTTTTGCCATAAAAAATAGTCATGTCCCTTGCTCAACATCCAATGTAGGCATCTGTTGTAGCCAACCATGGCCTTCCCTGAATAATGGGATACCCTCCTAATGTACCTTTAGGAGAAAGAATCATGAAATCTGCTGGATATTCCCAAGAGTCTAGAATAACAACAAGGTCTTCTACTACACCATTTGGTTTGACATTGGAACTGTTAGCAAGCTATAGGATAGTAGGAGTAGGTCTCAGATTTGTAATATTCAGTTGTTGTAGGATATCCCTAGTCACCACATTAATAGCTGCTCCCAAGTCTATTAGAGAATTCTTTACTTGAATCCCATTTATGATGACTTCAACTACAGGACTGCCTGGGTCAGTGTATTTAGGAACAGTGACTTTCCCAAGCATGATATATGCCAATTGCCCTACTACATGGATAGTGGTGGGGTCTTTCTTTTTCCTCCCAAGCTTTTTGAGGCATGCTTGCTTGATTGCCTTATTGTATATAGGAACATCTTTTATGGCCTGGAACAAAGGTATCTTGACACATAGGTGTTTCAATTGATCTAAAATATCAAAGGTTGTTTCTTCCTTCTGCTTAACAACTTCTAACCTTTGAGGAAATGGCAATTCTAGATCAGACTATTGAACTAGTTCAGGATTAGTAGGCACACTTGACTAAGCAAGTGTAGTAGATAAATTTTGGGGCCCCTCATCTTCCACAAGAAGCTCGGTTATGATAATGGGTTTGGTGGCATACCTTGTCTTGGAGCCCATGGCCTTCTTTGTGCAACATATAAAACTTGATCATCATCACCCTCAATTGGCTTGAACTCAGGTGGAATGTGCTTGTTGTCAATGTTGGCTACCATTTTACATCTGCAGTCCTTCATCTTTTTCCTACAATGAGGACAATATTATGCCAACATTGCCTCTACCTCCTCATGCTTCTTCTTTGCTTGAAGAGTATCAAGCTAAGTGGCCATATTGTTGATGATATCCTGCTTGAAATCTAACACCAGATGAGTAATATCCATCCTTGAGACTCAATTGGTGGAGGACCTACCCATAGAAGATTGGTATTCTCTTCCCTTCTTGATAGCTGCCCTGGAGTAGTTTTGACATATTTTCTTAATATCATCCCAAGGAACTTGGATGATATCTCCTCCTCCTATCAAATCAAGAGCATCAATACAATTTTCATTGATCCCTCTGAGGAAGAGAAACTTTTGAGACTCTTCATTGAGTGCATGATGTGGGGACTTCTGTAGACAAAACAAGAACCTTGACACATAGTCCTCCAAACTCTCATCTTCCTTCTTCTACGTCCTAAAGATATCATCTCCTCTCATATCACTACCTCTATAATGCTCCTTATACTTCTCAAGAAAATTTCCTTTCATATCATCCCAAGTATTTGTTGATGGCGATTTTGGCACCACAACAATGTAAGCAGAATATTGCTACTCTACTTCTCCTCAAAGAGAAAGGCAACACATGGATGCCTTAGCTCCCAAGGTCTTGGTAGTTGGGTCTCAACTATGCTGATGTTGCTCAGTGGCCAATGTAACAGTAATATTCAAGGGGCCTGCTGGTGTTAGGGTTCTGGATTTCTCTAAGATCAAACATGAAGTAAATCCTATACTAACCAGGGGTTTTAAAGAAATATAAAAAGATAGACCAGGGTTTTGAAACAAAAAAGAATAATAGTTCATCCAACCTTAACCAGACTTTGATAACTTCATGGAATTTGCTAACTAAAACTGAAGAACAAAATTAACTTGTGATTAACACACAATATCATTCATTCACAGTGCTGATTTTAACAACTGATTATAAACTACCATTTAAGTAAAACATAAAATGTGATTTCATTCCTTGAAAGCCTTCAAAATCAAATGATTAACTTTGAGATAAATACCGTTTTGGAACACAATATGAAGTGGATTTGAATCTGGTTGCTTCTACTGTGGGTGAGATAGATAAGCAACATTTACAAATCTGGCACAATCACCAGTGTATAGAGAAATCTGTGTCTTCAAACTGCTTCCATTTATACTAGAAAAGCTTTGAAAATACATTACAGCTTATACCGAAATCTAACTGCTAACCAAGAAGGCAAGAGAAGCTCTCATTACTGAGAATCAAGATGCAACTCGATCTCCTTCTACTAGCTGACTAACTTCTAACAGTTCTCTAAACCTAGAAGTTCTAATCTAGAAGTCTATAACACTAAAATTCTGGAACCCCTTACAAAGAGGCAAGAATTCCATATATACATCCTCTCCCAAGAAGAATGTTGGCACCTATTTTTAGGGTTTACAAAATATCCCGTGGTGTCAGGAAGTTGAAGCCCAGATCTTTAACAAAAGTGGATTCTACAATAAATCCTAATCCTAGCTGTCTTATGTCGGTGAAGATTGTCTCCTGAGGTGCTATGTAGATCTTTTGCAGCTACCGCACTTATTTTTGGCGTCCGTGTCCATTTTTGACCTCCAGCGGAGCTGCCTCAAGTGCCCCAAAACATCGCCATTAATGTTGAGATTCCTCTGTCAGCAGACCTCACAGTTGTCCATTTGACTCACGGCTTCATCTTCTCCCTCGTTTGGTGCTCTTCCCGCTCCAGATCCGCTCTTCTGCAAGTTCGTTGGTGTAGCACGAGCCAGTAGGTGAGAGGTTCTGGCGAGCCACAGAGGTCATACAGATCTCGCAAAGACCCTCAGCAAGATTGCATTCTTTCGGCAAGACCACATGGAAAAATCGCGTCCTCTCAACTAACTTTATTTCTTCCAGTGGGCCCCTCTTCGGTCGGTAGGACATCCGTCCTCAGCAAGACGTCATGGTGGGCTCTAAGAGTCAGAGCGATAAGTTCTTTCATTGGCGGGTTCGTTCTGCATCAGGGAGACCTCATAGTTTCGGGGAGACCTTACCCCAAATTACTCTTTTCTTACCGAGCCCCTCCTTGTTGTTGACATGACCCACATGAGTCAGTGAAACCTCATGGCGAGAATGCTAACCTTCCCCGAAAACCTTCTTCGACATGATCTCCCTCAGTCGGCGTGACTTCCCGTGGTCGGGGAGACGTTATAGCGGCCTTTTGTTTTCTCGGCGACAACTCACTCTGTTTCGGTGTAGCTCCCCATGGTTGCCCAAACCCTATGGCAAAGCCACTCTACTTTGGCGAAAGCCCATTTTCCCTTGGGGAGACTTTGCTGAGTCGGCGAGATCTCCCACCGAGCCCAAAACTCTCGCCGAAATCCCTGAGACATATGATCACACACAAAACTTGACCCTGCAAAACAAGGTCTCCATTAGAACAATACACTAATATTATGCCTCTTACCAAAAAGAAACTTAACTCTGGCAGAAGCGAGATCAAAACGAAACCAGGGAGTAAAACACGAACAAGTCCCAGTGGAACTGGGACCGGGACAAAACATGAACCAGAAATGACATCCCCCGCCTTCAAAATTGGCGAGGGCGGGGCCGAAAGAAAACAGGAACCAGGACCAGAGTCAGGGCGGGAACGAGCCAGGGAAATAATCAACCTTCCCAAGTTCATACCCCATCCCGGCTCTGTGTCTGCGAGGAAACCCAAAACACAAAGGATGGGAACAAAACACTGGCGGAGCCAGAGCAGAGCGACGAACAAGGTGGAACCAGGTTTGGAACCAAAATCTGAACTAGATACTTCTCCAAGTTTCGGGTTCGGATTCCGTTCCGAACTCACCTCCGATGCCATCCAAAAGAGGAGGGAGAAAGGAACAGAAAGAGAATGAGGAAAGGGGGAGGACAACCCCACAACCAGGAAAAAAGAAACAAAAGGAAAAGAAAGAGACAAGCGAAACCGGGACCAAAACGGAACCCGAACCATAAACTTTTTCAAGTTTCAAGGTTTGGTTCCGTTGCTGGGACCGAGTCTGCCGGAACAAAAACAAGGAACAGAATGCCCAAGGCCGAAAAGAAAACACCAAAGGCAAAGGACATTCACCGACAAAGACCAACGAAGGAGCAAAGAAAAGGCGGGGTTGGACCTAGGATGGTACCAAAAATGAGGAACTTGAGAAAGTTCAACATTCCGAACCGGGCCCGGACACGACTCCGACAAAGAACAAAAGAAACGAAAACCAAGGTCTGTCGAAACCGGAACCGGGGTTGTAACAAGACCCGAACTTAGAAGGAATTTCCAAGTTAGGGATTGGTCCCGGTTCCACCTCCGACAGAACTTAGAAAGGAAAATGCCTAAGGCATAAAACCAAAGGCCAAACAGAAAAGACAAAGGGGGACCTATTTTATTCTAGAATAAAATGGGGTGGTTATGCAAGGCATAACAGTATCTACAATATTCCTACCTAAGATCATGAACCATCTTAATGCAACATCCTTCAAGGTAGTAGGAAACAACTTAAGCCTATGAGCATCAGTAGTGTAGTCATAGATTCTTTAGAGGATATCAAATTCAAACAAGGTGTTTGGGTCCTCTATAACTAGCCCATAGAACTTAGGGAGGATTGAAGCAGGAATGTTCTTGAGGTTATCAACTTCATTTTGGTCAGTGATAGGGAATGAAAAAGTTGGACGATTAGCTCTATTTTTGTCACCCATTTGTGCTTGAGGAATTATCAAAGCAAAAGGATTATCAATTTGGTCAACTTTCTCTTCAGAGGAAGTTTTAGAACTAGTCAAATTAGCATATGCATCAGCAAAAGGGTTTACTTCTTTTTCTTCCTTGTCTCTTGGAAAATTTTGAAACTCAACTAACTAGTTATCAGGGTTAGGGTCATTAAGAAGGAATCTCCCTAAAGCATCTCTTCTCCTACCCCTATGCATGTAGTATTACTCAGTATCATCCAAATCACACAAAGAATTAGGTGAAAGAATGGTGGGTCATTACTTATTCTAATAAAGGGTATGGTAAAAACAAACTTCAGAGATACCAAAAATAGCAAAGAAACTAAAAATGACTCTAAAGAACTTCCTAGTTTGACACCATCCCCGACAATGGTGCCAAAAATGTTGGCCTCCTCTAATGGTTCAATAACTAAGCCCTTAAAGTTGTAACTCAGAGATTGGATATCTGTACTATGTAGCTATCTTTCTCATCAAGAAGGTTCATTTAATTATCAACCCAGGAACGTGAACTTGAAATGGGTCAACACTATATGTACACTAGGACTCTACTGTAGCCATATTCACTCTATAACTAGAAAGGACATGATGTTGAAAGTAAATTGCTTGAAAGGAAGTAACATAAGTACTAAACATAAATCAACAACTAATTTGAACTAAAATGCATGACAAAAATAGAAATCTTAGCAAACAGATAGGAAACTACTCTATCTGGTTTGGCTGCAGGAACAGTCATATAATGGAATTCTAATGGTTGCAAGAACAAACAATTGCTAAAACTATAATTATTTGTTGAACAGGAAAGTAATGACTGAGCTAAAAGGATGGAATTCTCACCAAGTGGGGCCCCTTGGGTGAGTATCCCTTAAAACTAACTCAGATGCAACAAACTTATAATATCATTTTATTCATTGAAAGCATGATTACAACATAGCAACAACATAACTATATTTCCTTAAAACTAGGAATGCAAGTACAACATCAGAACATTCAACCTTCTGAGAAGGAGCATCTAAGTATTATATATAGAAAGAAAGCTCCTAACTAACTAACTAACAAGGCAGTCAACTCCAACAGATTACGAGGATGCCACTTATTGAAAGCATGAAAAGAGGAAAGGAGGTTATGCATTCAAAGGATTTGGTCAAGCCAGTCTTGCCTCAATGCAGATTTAGCATAACAACACCTCCTATATTCACTCAACTAACAGATGTGATCATTTAAAGGCAATTACAATCTTCTATTCGAACTAGGAATTTCCCTCCATTGACCTATTAATGATCATCTTTTTGACTTCCTTAGCAACCGACCAACTAGCAAGAACTTCTTCTTCTTTGTAGGCTTCATTTATGTCAGCATCTTAATGTGAACCTGCATAATAACATTAGCAAGCACAAACAATTGCATATCCATAATTACCTTAAAGTAACATCCATTCAACCACATAACACGTTAATATCATCAAAAGTCACAAGAATAAGTTTATGCCCAAGGTTCACAAATCTAGGGAAATAACATAAAGAATGTCAATAACCAAGTGCCAAAGTCTATAGTATCAACAACAAATATATGATAAACCCTATAAAAATTGAGCCATTAATTGGACTCATCACATCTAATAGAATACCTTATCAAATAAGGAGACATTCATGTTGATAAAAAATTTGGGAATGAAAATCTAAAAATTTACACAAACCCTATGCCTAACCATACAAAAGCAAAAGATTTGGGAAAGGCATCATCCTCAAAAAATGTAAAAAATACTCATGATACCATGATGGGACATATTTATTTATCACAACATGAGGAATCAAACACATATCAAGATACTATTTTAAAACAAAGTCCAAACCCATCAACAGTGTTTAGCACTATTTTATACTATAATGACATCAAGTGGATATTAGATTGTGATATCTCTCCCACATATGACTCAATGATTGGGCATGTTGAAGAAGTTCCAAACGAGCAAGAAATATCCCTTATTTCACCCATACCCACAAGTTGTTACGAAGAGTCTTTTACTAATGACCTATCATCCACCCAAGGATCATGTTAAGAGGAGGCTCTTGAGGATAACGAAATTTACTCTGAATCAAGTCAAGATCAAGAACCCCTATCCCTAGAGTTTCACAAAGAACTAAGGGACACCTTACAAACCATTTTAAACTCTAAATATGTCCCCGATATCACTCTTGATATGTTTCTTTTTATGGACATATAGACATTCTTCATCCAAAACACGAGTCTGCCACTCTTGATATTCCTACACAAGAGCAAGCAATGGTCAAGATTCTTGATTCTTACAGTGATTGTGCATCATTTACATCTTTTGAGGCAACATAAACATCTTTTGAAGTAGTATCAATAGATAACAATGTCATAGAATTAGAGCAAACAATTCATATTCCTGAACAAAAGGAACCCATAGCAATATCATGTGTTTATGAAAAGTCATATTTAGTGGCTATGGATCAGAGGATGCATTATCAGGGCAAAGGACTAGGTATTGATAATACCTTCACAATGATGGGAGCAATCTTGTTTACAACGAACATCAACATATGGGGCACGAAGGATCCTTATGATAAAAATGCAGTCAATGCTACAACTAGCTGTATCATGAGTTGGCATTCACCCATCATCTCATACGCAAATTGGGACCAATGTAAAAAGAAGAATTCCTATCAAAGCAAGGTGAAGATCATCAAAGAAAACAAAGCAGTAAAGAAAAAATGACACATCGAGTACAAATGGATACCAAATAAAAATAAAGAAAATCATCCCTCAAAAAATCCATTAGTCAAAGAAACTATGGGGAAAAATAAAAAAGGGAAAGGTATCCATTGAAAGAGTCCTCAAATACAAAATCAAGCTTCTCAAGCAGGGAACAAAGTATATCCAGTGGTTGGTCCTAATCCCACAAAAACCTCCATTCCCACCCATCATTGCTCATCTTCCCAAGTTTGGAGAGTCAAAGGTTCTAAACCATCGACCAATATATCTCATATTCCTTCATACATGTCACCGTCCACTCCATTCATGATATCCAATTCTCACATTGACCGTGTGTTGGTAGCTACTCTTCATCTTAAGGATTCTGAAGGTACCATATCATGATGTGTGCACATAGACAAGGTTAATTCTTGTATCCACAAGGCAGATCAAAGTTCTTCAAGGTTGCATTCAAGTGCTTGTATCTTGGAAAAATAGCTTCTTCAAGTAGGATATTGCTGGCATGTTATGAAAATAACCTCTACATCAATACCACTAGGTGGTTCAACATGAGGGTAAAACTTCCAAAAAAAAATCAAGAAAATAGTAAAAATAAAAATTGTACTCCAGTGAAAACCACTACGGTGGCGCTTTGGGAAAGGACTATGATGAAAACCTAGAAATAGGCATCATGAGTAGAATCGAGCGTCTATATGATTCTTCTCAAATAGAAGCATCTCATCCTTGTAATGATAAATTCAATGTTCTCTCCCTCCATCCAATCTAGATTTATCCAGATATTCCACTTTATCTTGATCTTGGCAAAGATTCGACGTCTAATTCAACTCTACTCATGGAAAACTTTTGCCAAGATCTTTACCATTTTATCTCATGAAGTCCCATAGTCCATATCTAGTATGATAAAACTATGTCAAACTCTTCACATATACATTACCTATCTTGGTTATCCATTGCATTATGAAGAATTTCTAGACACTCATGATCTAGGTATCGTTTGCCTCAAATCTCATAAAAAAACACCAAAAAAATTCATAAAATCTCATTAAAACATCAAAAACATTCGTAAACCATTCACCAGAAAATCCAAAAACATTTGCAAAATCTTGTATAGCTAAAATCCAAAAATATTCATAAAATGGTAAATGCAAAATCCAAAACATCCAAAACACATCAAAATCCCTAAAAAGGTCAAACATCAAAAATAAAAAAATAGAACCTTGTCAAACTACAAGTCTCTGAGCTTGAACGTAGGCAAGGCCATCATTGATGTGCCCTCGAGACACCCTAGGCTAGTCATTTAGGAGTCTATCATAATAAATTGGCATTCCATCAACTGTTCATATCTCATCTTTAAATAAGTCGAGTTAGTCAAACTATGTGGTCTTTGCGTATATAACATAGGAAAGGCTTATCTTTGATCAACCCCTGAGGCCCCTAGGATAGGTCTTTTGGGTTAGGTTTTTGGTCAAAACTTATAAAATCCCTAAACATTCAAATATCAGAAAACACAAAAACATTTGAAAATTGAAAAGCCCAAAAACATTTAAAAACTCAGAAAACCCTAAAACATTGGAAAAATTCAAAAAACTTAAATAGCCTCAAATATCCTTGGAAAACCCTAAAAAGTCTCAAATAACCGAAAACCAAAACATTCACATAAAATTTCAAAAAAAGACCAAAAATAGCCTCAAAACATTTTCAAAATACCAAAAACATTGGAATATTCCAAAACCACCCATCCCATCTCGCTTTCACCCGTAATAAACCTCCATCCACAATGAATCAATTGTCACCTTCAACCTTTGGAAAAATAAATAGAAAACAAGTATAACAAGTCGTAAAATGAAAACTTAAGTGTCAAAAATCTAAGGTCTAGATCATAGGTAAATGCATCAGTGAAGTTTGTATTAATGGCTCATTAGAGCATCATCATCCTAAATCAAACCATCTGATCAACATGTCCTAGGATGTATCCTTCCTACAATGGACATCAGTATCATAAATCACCTTAGCTAAATTAAACTAGCAAGAGATATAGATAACACTAACTATTTGTCTTTGATCTTTTCTTGTGATTTATCTTAATGACCCATTATGAGGACCTCTCGATGATGTCTATCAAAATGATTTAGAGAGAAAGGAATGGGGCATCGTTCATTATCTTTCATTTGTTGTGCTTGTGGGTATTCTTGTAAAATAATCTTGGCACATACTTGCTTAGTTGTGTGTAAGGAAGTTGTTTGGAGTACATTGTTGACTATTGCGTATACTTTGGTCCAATATATTCTAAACTTATAACTTACATTCCGATGAGGTTTTCGTATGTCAAGATGTGAACAAGAACTATCCTATTTGTTTGCAGAGTCAAAGTCCATTACACTAGATACAACGCCATCCTGGTTATCAATACCTTGATGCATCGTGTCTATGTGTTATATCAAAAATAAGGAACGACAGAAAATCCCAATCCCAAGATATGAGAAAATCATCATCATGCATTTCTCATCACCATCTCTAATAAAGTCTCTGTGGATAATGGAATTGTTGGACTTTTTGAATCAATCTCAAAATCAATGGTCAATCCATTCATCTTATTCTTCTATCTTTACTAAAAATTCTATCGAAGTATTGAATATATGTGATATATCAAAATATACTTGAGGCTACCCATAGCCGATGACTGTCTATATATCTTGAAATCTGTCTACATCAATATCTAAGATAGCATACCAACAATCCCTCTTCCACTTGGGCATAGTGGGGCATCTATATCATCTTTAACTCAACAATCTAAAAAGTTGCAACTCTTTGATTCAAAAGCAACCTAAAATCTCAAGCATCTCAAACATAAGTTTAATTTTTACCTGTTGTGAGCCCGATCAAAACACTTTAATCCCCAATCGATCTCTCAAGGGGAAAACCAACCATCTTTTGATTATATCGATATCAAATCATCTAACGGACTTTGTTCCTTGCCTTGCTAGCAAATCTTGATCAATCTATCAAATCAACCATCATTGGGATATATCTTTCCCTATCAATCCTTGTGTTATTCAACACAATCCTTGCATTGTTGTGAATTCTCAACAATATTATCAATCAATCAATCAGATCTATCAACTTTAGTTTGGCTATCAACATCTCAAATAGATCATTGATATTTGTTTATGTATCGTCATCAACATCAAAACAAGCATTAGTCTTTGAACCAATGCAATGAGTACATTGCTTCAAAGAGGGGAAAAATGTAGACACTTAAAAATGTCTCAATGGATCACATTGGATAACTAACATCATTTCGTCCTAAAACCCATCCTCTTTTCGCTTAATTAATTAAATTAGCCTAGCTATTTAATTAATTGCATCATTTGCATCTATTAACCTAATTCAATTTAATCAGGTTAATTCCCCCCTTTTCATGCTAACATTTTGTCTCATTAAATTAAATAAATCAAACTATTTAGTTTAATTCCCTAAGTCTTCTTATTTAATTAAATACTCCTAAGTTATTTAATTGTCATTTCACCTTTCCCCATTTATTAAATCATTTAATTTAATGAATATCATTTTATTCTTCTAAATTCCCCTAATTGCATGATTAAACCCTTTTTTAATTAACAATTATCTAATTAATCTAATTTCCTCCCACTTGTAAGGGAATATTCCTCCTTTGCACATTCCTCCAAAAGGAATATTCCCAAGGAATATTCCTCCCCCTTTTTGCACAATTAAAACTTTGTTTTAATTAACTAATTATCCTTTTCCTCCACCCATTAGAATATTCTCTCTCCTCAATCATTTGAAAAAGGAGAATATTCCTTTTTCTCAACAAAATTACTTAGCTTCATATGCAAATTAACTCCAAACTTCTTGTGCAAGTTAACTTTTGACCTCTTGTACAAGTCAAAAGTGTGTTTGTTTGAGGGAATATGAACCCTTGATTAAATCCCATCTTTCATACTCATCCATTGATGGGAATCCATGATCCATGCCTCCAATTTCTTCCATCCTTGACCGTTGATTTTCCTTTTTTATCTCAATCCTCCATTTTTCATTTGTCCTCCTATAAATAAAGCACTATTTGGAGACAAATGAATCCATCTTTTAAAATCAGAGTTATGATGTTAAAATCACTCACACTCACACTCATATTTAGCACATATTTAGCATCTTTTAGCTCATTTTAATTGCATTCAATAGCTTTAGCTTCTATTAATGACTTCCATGATCACATAATGCATCCAATTAGCTTGTTTAATACGATTTTATGCTAAAAATGATCTAGATATGTAAAATATAAGCTAATCTAAATGGAATTTGAACTAAAACATTTAAACCTTAATTAATAAACAAGCTTAGATTAGCTTAGATTTTACATATCTAGATCATTTTTAGCATAAAATCATATTAAACTAGCTTGCATCATGCTCATTTAGATTAAAATCATGTTTTCATACACATCTCACGAATGTTCCATCAATTTTCTTCAATAAAACTGATTGGAACAAGCTCATTTATCCATGGGATTGGGAAAGGGTCGTCATTCCACATCAATGCGACACAACTATGACAACGAGAGAAGTTTTGAATGGATTAGAGTAGGCATTTAAACGCTTTCGTAGTTTAGAATTCTTAGTTTTGATAAGTATTTAGTTTAATCCCCATTTAGTGGCTTTGTTATGCTTCAATTCTTCATGGATCAAGTGTAATCGACCCATACTAATCCATCAATCACAACTTGCATAACAGTCTATATAACAAAATATTGAGGTGTATCCATAATCATGCACTATACTATATATCTAAAAAAAAAGGTTAAGCTGCCACAAGGTTGTTTAATCTTTGAAGTTGTTGCTATTCTCCTCTGAGTCTCCACACTCGACCTCCTAAGTAGTAGGGTGTACCATTGAGATGTTCTTAGAAGCCTAAGCCACATTGTAGATCTCCCTTGGTCTGTTGCTAGCCCCCATGTTCCCAACAACTTCCTCGTTTAAGAATCATTGGAATTCTCTCAGTGCCTCGAGGAAGGTCTCTAAATCATTATGGTTGTGATGCTAGGTGTACCCATACTTGACTACTACTTTGTTCACCATTACTACTCCATCTGTTATTAGCCTCATGAACTTGGACATCGAGATTTCCATTGTTACTGTAACCTACAAAACAATAGAGAGAAATGTGAGTCTTTTATTAAACTTAATAAGCCCTCTACTACCCACCTGAAATTTCTCCTCATTCCTAGCCTTCTAGATGAACCATAAAATTTCAATAGTGAGACAATCCTAAAAAAAATAATATTCTTTGCTTAGTTTCCTTGAATTAAATAAAACATCATACCAAATGTTCTTTCCATTTTCATTCCAAATTGACATGTTATTGAAAAAGATGTTCCAAACCTCTTTAGCATAGAATCAGTCAAAGAAAATATGTAATAGTGTTTCAGGAATCTTGAATATGCTGCATAAGTCCACATCAATATGGTTAATTTTAAAAGTAATTTTGTGCAATAGTAATTGCCACCTGAAGCAAGCCTTCTTGGGCTCTTTCACATTCTGCCAGATAGAAGAAATGACATTTTTCCATTTAGAATCATCAACATTCAAACCCCAACATACATTTACATGCTCTTTAATTGAAACATCTTTTGTTAATTCCTTATAGAGGTTCTTAGCTTTAATTTCAGTTAAAGGAGTACCATCATTCCAAATTAGATATACATCAATATCACAATTTTCAACTCAAACCAAAGGAAAGGAGGCATTTTTGCATGCATCAACAATTATATTATAGGTTCTAGCATTGGAGATATCTAGGTTAAAATCCTTAACCAACTTTCCCATGGATTTTAGTTGACCATTTTCAATAATATTATGGAAGGTTTGGATGCCAACCGAGCTCCTTTTTTTGGTTGAACACCCTTGTAGGAGAGTAAGAGGTTGTTGATATGCTCAAGGTTCCACCATAGGGAGCAATAGGTTTGGCACTTTAGGCTATTATTGACTTGAATGCTGCAAATTTTGAATTTCACTTATGATTGACCAACTCCCATGCTTTCCAAAGGCTTTTGAAAACTAATGAGCTAGCTGGGAACATGGGGTGCTTGTTTAGGAGAATATCACATAGGGGTAACTTCTTCCATGACTTTGCATGTTTAGGAGTGGTGAGCAGAATTTTATCTCTTATTGGGACCTTCCATGGCTCCTCACCCACCACGGATTTGGCAGTCCATTTGGTAGCGAGTGTAGTGTCTTGTGTTCTTAAGTCCTCAAGGCCAAGACCCGCATCCACTTTATCCATAAAACACCAATCCCATTTGACCAAGTGCCTTTTTTTCTTACCTTTCCCATCTGACCACAAAAAGGTCCCAATTATTTTTTGGATTTCATTAACCTAATAATTTCCAAAGAACCACACCGAGGAAAAATAGATATTGTATGAGGACAAGATCTTTTGAAAAACTTGGAGCCTCCCTACAAAAGATAGGTACTGCCTATTCCAACTTTCCAGATTTTTGTCAATTTTAGCGCTTATCCAAATCAACATTTCTTTTAGGTTAGGGCTAATGGCAAAGGGAATATTGAGATATCTAACCAGCTTATTGGGTCCACCCCACTAAAAAATCATACTTCTGGAGCTAGTTAGGGGGGAACTCAGTCCACCCAAGGAAATTGGATTTGGCTATGGAAATTTTAGCTCTAGAGGCCTAACATAATAGATCTAATTTTTTCATTAGGATTTCTAGATTTCTTTCTTCCAGCTCAATGAAGATGGTAGTATCATCTACAAAATGTATATTGATTAGCTCATTATGATCTGAGAGTATGATTCCCTTGACCTTAGTAGAATGGGATTGTTCCCTTAATAGGTAGTGCAGAGCGTTTGAGGCTATCACAAAGAGTGCAGGGGCAAGGGGGGAACCCTTGTCTAATAGACTAGCCAAGGGTGATCTCCTTGGACAAAATTCCATTAACATCAACTCGGGCTACCACATCCTTAATTAAAGTGTCAACTGCATTGCAATATTCAACAAGAAAACCAAATGCTTCCAACATTGACCTTAGAAAAGGCCACTCAACTCATATGCCTTTTCAAAATCTAAAAACAACATGGAAGAACTCTGGTTGGAGTTCCTTGACCAATCCATGGCCTCCCAACTTGTGATCAGGTTCTCCAGGATGTACCTCCCTTTGATGAATCAAGTATGAGTATTTTTTATGAACTTAGGGAGGATATCCACCAACCTTAGGGCAAGAACTTTAGCAAGGATCTTGTAAGAGACATTAAGAAGAGTTATGGGCCTCCAGTTCTTTACTAAAGTCTTGTCCCCCCCTTTTGGAAGTAGCTTTATAATGCCCTTATTTATGTTTTTTCCCAAAGAGCCACATTCTAGAGCCTCCTGATAGACCTAAAGCAAGTCATCACTTATCCATTCACTGAATGTTTCATAAACTCCATAGAGAGCCCATCACATTTAGGAGATTTATCATTGTGCATAGAATGGATGGCTCTTAAGATTTCATCCTTAGTTATACCAGTAACCATTTTGGAAGCACTCCCCTATTCAACTTTCTTGGGAATGAGACATTTTATATATTCTCTAGCTATCTTGTTGCTCTCTTGATAGCCTTCTGAGGTAAAAAAATTATGATAAAATGTGTAGAACTAATTCAAGATCTCCTCTTGAGTGGTCAACAACTTCCCATCCTCTCAAATTTTCCCAATCTGTTCCTTGCAACTCTTCTCCTTGATATAGTTGAAAAATAATTTGGAGCCCTTGTCCCCATGACTTAACCAGTTAAGCTTGGCCCTGGTTTTGAGACCTTTGGTTTTTTTTACCTGTAATTTCTTGAGGTCATTCTTAGTCTATGCAAGGACCTCGCTAAGAGAAACATTTGTTGGGTCAGCCTGAATTCTTGTTTTAGCCACAACCAACATTTCTTGAATACCATTTTTTGTTTTCCTAGATTCCATGGCCCTCTTTTTGCCAATGGTATAGAGAAGCTTTTTCCATGTTTCCACATTTTGATTCCATATTGATATGGCACTTTCATCTTTTAATAACCAATTGTTGATATCTCTGATGGAGGCTATGTCATCCCTACAATCCTCATCTTGCAAAAGCTGGGTGTTCAAAATGAATTTAGGATTCTTGTGGGCCTCATTGATTCTATTATGGATTGTGGACACCTTGGATTTTATGGGGTGGTGATCCAAAAGGGTATTATTGTACACATTTAATTTTTGACTCGAATTGTCAGGAATGAAGTTTAATACATTCTTGTTAGCATAAAACCGGTTAAGCCGACAGTAGATCCCGCTCCTTCCTTGTTGTGCATTACACCAGGTAAACCACACCCCTTTACTATCTTTTTTTCCTTTTTCCAAGGGGTCTTCCAAACTCAATTTATGTTTTAATCTTTGCCAAAATTTCCTCTCATCCCCTTTCTAGGCCATATCCACACCTCCCCATTTATCTTCAAGATGTTCCACCATATTGAAGTAACTCCAAACACCCAGGGGACTTCAGGTAACTAGGAGGCCATCCATTGCCATAATTGTGACCTCTCCCTATGATCATTAGGGGCATACACTAAGTCGATCCCCAAGCTCTCCCCTTCTTTTTCTAAGATGGACCAAACCACTTTGTTACAAGGGGAGGCACCTTGCCTGATTATAAATTGCTTCCATCTATTAGAGATGAGGATAGCAGTCCCCCCTCTCCCCTCTCATGCTTCATGGAAAACTGACAAGAGTCTTTCCACATGAATTTTAGATTAACTTCCAAGGTGAAACCGGTTGCCTTTGTTTCCTGTAGGAAGACAACATCCTTTTCGGGTTGAAGATTTAAAAATCTTCTAACAATATACTTTCTATCTGGGGATTCCAAGCCCTGGACATTCCAAGATATGAAGTTAAGATTCATACTCACTTGTCATAGGAGTCTCATCTTGGTTGCTCTTGAATTGTTCAAAGCACTTGGGAAATCTATCCTCCACTTCTGGTCTTGGGTGTGGGAGATTGTATTACGAGGCTATTTTTTCCTTTTGTTTTTTACCAGTTGTAGGTTCGCGTTACTAGAAATTTGATTGCCATATTTCCTCAGCCTTCTTGGCCCATTATGTGTTTACAAAGTTTCTCTACTTTACCCTTAGTGATATTCTCCTCAACCTCTCCCCTAGTATCATCAGTTGACTCATAAGCCACATGGGGGTGTGGAGGTTGGCATAAATTTAGACTCCAATTTATTTGCTATTGGTTCAATTTTTCCATCCACATTGGGATCAAGTTAGTTAGGATCTGTCTTGATATGATTACCATTTATTTCTTTGGTGAAATTGGTTTTATGATTATCTTTGTTGTTATTGGGGTCTGGCTAGCACCCAAGGTTGTCAGTGCCCATTCGACTAGGTTCCAAAGAAGATTGGGACACCTCTGGACCAACTTCCACAATTGATTTTGCCTAGGAGGCGATATCATCATGGAGTTCCCCATCATTCGTGACACACACTTTTGGTTGTGATGTCATAGTGGGGATATTAGGCAACCCCTCATCCCCCGGGAGCCCAACCAAATCAACATTGCCAATTTGGGCGTCTTCTAGACCATTTTTTTCAAAAATAGTTTTCCCATCAACTTTTTTAATTTGCATCATATAGGTTTGTTTAGATTTTTTGCTATTAGGGAGATCACCCGAGAGATGATTTTATTCAATTATTTTCCTTAGGGTGCATATGGAAATTCGTTACACATTTAATTTTTCAATTTGGCACTATTCAGGCTAAGCGAGGGGGGAGGGGTACTAGCGGGAGCAACTATAGCAGGAGTACCACCGCATTCACCCTCCCCATCAATTAGAGCACTGAACATGTTGGTAGTGGGTGGGTAGTTCCACCGAGGAAGGGATAGGGTTTTGGAAAATAAGAGGAGCTACAATAGAATTGGGGTTAGATGAACGAGAATCAGTGTCAAATTTAGGTAAGGTCGAGAAAACTGAATCACCGTTAGGGTTAATCATCCCCTCTGCCTTGGATTGGGCCTAGTCGGGTTTTGGTCTAGGGTTAGGCACATGGCCACCTTTGGAGTTTCCATTGTTTTTTCCATTATTTTTCTTTATCAGGAGACAATTTTTCTTAATGTGTCCTTTATGACACAAATAATAAGCATTTATGCTACCCAGAACTTTCATAGGATAGCTAATAAGTATTTCTTCATCCTTAATGATAATTCTAGGCGGGAACTCAATCCTTGGATTCAATGACACTAGGGCCCTTACACCCAAGTGTGGGAGGGAGGCTTTGACCTCATACATCCGAATAAAATTTCTAAATGGAAAAAGAAGGGTGGGTACTAACTTCCAGAAATACGAAGGCACATTTTTAACTACTACCATCTTAGGTAGGAGAGGGTGAGAACTTCTTCCATGATGATTGAAGGAGACCAGGCCAACGCATGGAAGACACACCCACCAACACTCTAATAAGCTTTAGCAAGGTCTTTGCCATGCATTTCATGATCTTTAAGGAAAATAACAAAGATCCCCCATTGGAGCATTCTAAAATAACTAATTAGAATGCCAAATTTAGATAACCAAACATTCAAACACCAAACATAAATGTATTTCCTAGCCAGAGTTTTATTAATGTCTACAATAGCAAAGCAGATAGCCACATCTTTAAGTTTGGACCTTTCATTTTTAATAGCCATTTTCATTTCAGAATTAGGAGTGAGTTTAGTAAAGCCTAGGGTGTCAGAGGGCTTACCTTCTCCTCCACCATTACCACCCACCTCGACTTGCTCGACCGCAACAACGAAAAAATAACACTTTCTGGGATAGCCACTTTTATGCCAACAACCACTTCTTTGAAGATTTTACCTTGAGAAGACATGCTATCACTATTTACCTGATGGGCGGGGGGATCCATACCCCCGTCCATAAATGCTTTGGAGGGCCGAACCCCAACTTGCACATAGAGTGAACAAAGGAGGGGACTAACCACACATGCAAAAGAAAGAGAGCTAAAGCCAAGCAAAGCAATGAAAGTTAAATCAAATTAAATGCAATAGTACGAGAGTGCCACAGGGAAAACCTGCATGGAGGAGGATGAAGCCTCTGCCACACTCTGTCTTGTTATTAATGATTTAATTTTACCTTCATGGGTAAATAGGATGGTAAATGCAATCATGAGTTTGATATGCTTGCTAAAAGAATGGAATACTGAAATAGGTATTATGTGAAAGTATTGATAAATGCTTAATATGGCTTTGAAATAGTAAATATGCTTACATTGATTGTTATATAAATATGCTAAAGTTATGATGCATATGGATTTATTATGAATGATTAACTACCATCGCAAATGTGCTAAGTTGGTTGCAGGGACAAGTTTAATCCTCCAGGAGGAGGGGAAGTATCACTCAGGAGAAGTGATTGGTCAGATAACCCTTAATGATACCTATCTAAGCTCACACACTCACAATAGAATGGTCAAGAGTCATGTCACAATGTTGGGAATTGGTAAGTCATCCTTTAGTGAGAAGTGTTTACATTAGTAAGGGTCATGATTATTGTTGAATGCATGCTTGGATGATGTTTATATGTTTGGAACTTATGAGTCCTTTATATTACTATGCTTGATTGATGAGGGGAATATGTGTTGAATGCATATATATATATATATATATGTATGTGAATGCATGTCGATGATAGACCATATGCATGGAGTAACATGTGCATGAGAGTACTTAGGTATACGTACCTATGCATGCTTATGAACGGGTTGCTTATGAGTACAGAGTTATCAAAAGGACAAAGAGACATGAACATATATATGAATAAATGCATCACATGAATATACGTCCATCAATATAATAAGTGAGTATATGTGGGTGTACGAGAAGTATATATGTATATGCAAATTGTAATACACGTGTATATGTTGACAAAATTAGTGGCTATATAGGTATACTGATATATGTATAAGTATGCATATGTGTATATAAGTTATTTAATATGGTATTATTGTGAATATATCACTTAGTCGTAATCGTTCGATTATCAAATGGATTATTGCTTTATTGCTTTGAATGATATGTATATATATATATATGCATATACACACATGAGAATTAATGCTTATATAGAGGAGTGTGTGTATATATTATTATTATATGAATGTTAACTTGTTTGTATTCATTTGTATATTGAATGTATACATACTTGTTTGACATGGGATATATATATATATAATTAGTATATTTATGCATATGCACATATATAAATATATATTTATATATACGAGATATTAAACATAGGCCAATTTATATATATGAACATAGGTAGATTTGTATACGAGATATGCAAAGTATTTAAAGGCTAAATAATACATATGTTGACATTGGATAAAGGCCAAACATACAAAGCAAGGCGCAACATGTTTTAGTTGGCACAAAGAGTCTTATAAAGAAAGTCTAAAATAATGGAGGCGACTTATGCATATATTATGCAGATTTTAAAGTATATGCTTGGTCGATAAATAAGAGGTATGGCACACTATAGAATAGCACATAAGCTTGCTAGATGAGGTAGTGCGTAAACCTTATATAGAAGGCTCCAAAATATAGCGCAAAGTTGAGAAATTATACCACGTATATCAATAGGCGATGGAGAATACATAAGATGTAATCTACTGTGTAAAGTTTGTAATGGTAAAGTACTTCAAGCACGTGGAAACAAGAAATAGCAATAGGATGAAACATGCTGGTCAAAGCATGATTGAAATGCTATAATATAGGAATCGATTCACCTTTTTCCCTGGAAATGAAACAAACTATGACCAAGTCAACATAGTGTAGGTGTCACCTCCAAGTAGAAGATTGTTTCAAGTGAGTTAAACCACGTCAAAGAGATAGGGAAGTTGGAAGATACATGGCACCAACATATGGAAGCTCTATCTCCTGTAGAATCTTGTTTTGGTTGCAATTCAACCGTTATCATTTGAGCATGTGTACATTTGAATAAGTCTTTTGCTATTGTCAAATAGAAGGTTCAATCTGTGGAATTTTATGTTGAGGTTACACTTATTTTTCTGCCACCTTTTAGCTGTGTGTTATGAGTCAACTTGCATGGAGGAAGCTGTCAAATAGCATGCCTTTTTTGTAGGCCGCAAAGTCTCCATTTTTTGTATAAATAGAGAGGATAGTTCTCTCATTTAGACACATTGTTCTGCATTCTCCTGCAAACTTATTCTACTACAATTATTTTGAGAGCTGAGAGTTATTGTGAGAGAGTTGTGAATTACTTGTGAGTGCATATTGTTGTCTTGAGAAAGAAGTCATAGTGAAGTATTGCTTTGAGAGAGCTAAGTGAGGCTAGAAGTTGTTGTTGGAAATTTGTGCATCAAGTCAATCAATTAGATTAAGTGTATTACAGGCATGAGGATCTAGTCTTCTCATATTTGTCTTTATTTATGAAAGAATGAGATATGAATGCTTGTTTGAACTACTTGAGAATACATGCATTAGGAAATCATAGAATTTTGCTTTGGAAAGGAAATGAAGTTGCTTTATGCTTTTCTATGAGAGTGTTTGTATATACTCCATAAAAGGAGTGTTTGGTTGTCATTGGTATTACATACCAAAAATGATGAAATATGAATAAAGGAAGTGTCTTAATACTCCTATATACCCTATACGGGAATTAGATATGGATGTTTTATACATAGATAGTTTAGACTACATGTATAATGTGAAATATGTCAATGTCATGAAGCAACTTGGCACTGTTATCTAATTATGCTAGGAAACCTTGGGAATGATAGGGTTAGCATTACAAAAGGGAAGGTATGAAAGATATGATGTGACGTTATGCAAACCACATCAAATATCTTTACGTAAATGATCACTTGATCATACTATACTATTGAATGGAACCCTAGGTTTAGATTAACCTATTAGGTTCAAGAAGTATTATCTGATTAAAGAATAAGATCTTGGGTAGAATTTTACCTAATAGGCTGGGATTTATAATTGACTACTATTGAAACCTATGGTTGGGAATAGCCTACTTGGTTGAGTTGTTCAATTGGTTTTGATTGGAACATATAGGGTTAGATTAACCTATATAATCAGACTAGTCATTGGTTGATGACTTTATCCTAAGATTAGGATGTATCAAGGTTAAAAATCATCTTTGTGATTAAGCTAAATCACTTGAGTTTATGGAATTCTATATGTTTGGAACGTAGGTGGGAAATACCTAGTAAGTTAGAGTTGCTACTTGATTAGTTGCATTATACTATTAAATACGAAGTTATAGTATTGACAGGAGTAGACTCTTTGTTTAAACCCTCTTAATTGAGGAGATTACAATCTCGAATGGAATCATATATTGATATGATGATTCTTCAATTGAGGTCATTCATTAATAAGGTTAAACTCTTGATGAGAACCACTTATTAATGTGATATATTACTGAATGAAATCAATTATTTATAAATACTTAATCTATGATTAGATGAATCTTATGAAGCTTAACTTTAGATTATAAAGTTATAATTGGGACTAGATTGTTTATTGAAGAGAATAGTTTTTTTATGCAAATATAAGCTCATATGTTATACCGAGGATAGGAATATCCATTGAAGGGGTAACTTATGCTTAGGCTTAATTGGTAGAGATACCATTGTATTTTGGGAAAAAGGGGAGTAGGTTATTTCTAGGATTAAGATTACCCATAAGAGGAAATTGCCTAAGCATAGTATACGAATAGTCATAATCCAAACTGAGCTATAGATGTGTATGTGAATAGGAAGACTTTCACTTGAAGTATTGGGTGAGAAAACTTTGGCCAAAGTAGTGTAAGTTGCCACTATTTATGTACTGTCAGTTCATTGTGTTCCATTTATGCATTCTAGTTTGGGATTTTCATACTCGTATGCGATATGGCCATATGATTAGGTTATGGTTTGTAGCACACAACACTAAGCTCATATAGGCTATTGTTATGGGGCTTACCAACCAATCTCTTCATCGAAGGGTAGGGCCATCTCACCTTTGAGGTAGATGTGCGGGGGACCACATTTGAATCCGTGGTTGGCAGAAAAGTGCTTGAGTGATGCTTCTCTTCATCAGTTGGTGGTCGAGGTTTGTGGATGTTTATGATAGTATTGGAGACAACTAGAGTGTATGCACTAGGAAGTAGGGACATCTAGAATGTACGCACCATTGTGGCGGCATCAGGACCAGTTTGTATATCTATTGCCAGATGAAGCTCAGAAGAGCTATGTATGTATCATGTACCCATTTATATGGAAGGATGTAATCTTGAATGATAAACTTGAGTTTATTCAATATGAAATCTATGTTTTGGAAAGATTTGTGAAATTACAATGGAATGCAATGGAAGTTTGGAAATAGTGTTATTTCAAATGTACATGTAATTTACATTATGAAAAGAATTTTTTTTATTGTTATGTTATGACATCATGGTTTATTCACTTGAGGTGAAAACATTAGAAATTTTACTGAGTAGAACACCAGAGTTGTTAAAGCCTCCCCCACCTGGCACAACACGGATTCCAAGGATGGACAATGTGTCCACCAACCACCAAGTTGTATAGCCTCTCCTTATTTTTCCATGAATCCAAGCTTCCAAATTCAATCTACTTTAAATTTTAACATTACATTAATATCTAGGTTAGAAACAAAAAAGGTAATTTACTATAATCTAGAGTACATAATTGACAAACTATGTTTAGAAGCATAAATAGAAAAAAATAAGGAACTTGGCATCAAAACATAGAGAATGATGTCCAAGATGGTAGCATTTCATGTGAACATATACATATCACTTTATCATTTGTATGACCTAGAATGCTAAGGAAAATCTAGAAAATTCTCTAGTTAGGTCTAGTTCATTGCCTATTCTACACAACTAGAAATAAGAATGTACCAACAATATGCTAGGTAATGAAAGATAAATAAATGTGACAAAATAATATTTCTATTATATCAAATGGAGAATATTAATTAACAATAAATAAGAAATAATTTTCAAAGCTCTACTCAATTGAGTGCTCTTAAATATTCTTGCAAATATAAAGAAAATGAAAATTATTTGGGTTTGTTTGGGAGCTTCCCTTTAGGTGAAATCCCTATCAACCTCCATGGATAGTTGATGATAAATAGAGTAGAAACATAGTGTGTGCTCTAATCCTTAGTGCATCTAGGAATAAATTACAATGATAATATAAATAATATAACTAAGATGAAATATATTGCAAGGATGTGAATATCCTAAGGTACTTAAGGGAACTATAAAAGAAATTATACAACAATAAGGAGATAAAGAATACATGCAAATAAGAAAGAACAATATTACCTTTTGCAGCTAGAGAAATCTATAGAGACAAGAGTGTTGTTAAATACTAGAATTCCTTTAATGATAGTGTTGAAGAAGTGTTGGTGTGCTCACAAGGAATAACCAATTTCAAATAAGAGTTGTAAAGATACACAAAAAGATCTATAGAGTGCAAGAGAAAGTGTATGCAGAGGGAAACTATAAAAATCAAAAAATAACTCAAAATGAGATTAAGGAGGGAAGGATAAGAGGCTAGTGAGATATTTAGATTTGTACCATGTGGTTACCATTGAATTGGGTAGGTTATAAGTGGAAAAACACTAAAAAAGGGTCATGAAATGAGAAACTATTATAGGATGTTAACGCCATGCAAACATCCATGCATTGCACTAGTGTCTGAATAGTTTGAGCTCTAGAAAGGATGAAATACAAGGTTAAGGAAAATGAAACATCAACTTGCTTAAAAGGAATATGGAATGCAAGGCCCTAGAGCCATGGGGTAAAGGGGTAATTCAAAGGTTGAAATGAACCTAAAAATACACTAGGAGAGGGGCAACAAAATGAACACAAAACATAGTGTGAAATTGCAAGGGTATGAATTTTTTTATGTTACATCTCTAAGGAAGTGTCACTCTGAAATAGAGAATCATAATCTAAATAAAACGATTGAATTATGGTCCAAGTAGTGAAAGGACAATTAGTGTGCTCAATTTATTATAAAATATTCTAAAAAGTAACGAGACAATTTAATCCATAGACCCTATTATTGTTGTTTCCCTATTTAAATCTCTATTGAGAGTTACTTAGTTTAGGAATGAGTCTAAGGAGATAAGGTAAAATATCATGCATAATGGAGTCATTTGTTATATATTTTTCTATGATAAATACCTCTCTAAATTTATCTTGATAACAAAATGATAGAATTTAATACCAAAATCCATGATAAAACCCCCAAAAATATAAATATATTATTTTGTGATTAAAATATCTCAAGATAAGACCCTCATGAATAAACTAGAGATGAAATCATATGAAATTGAAACCCTAAAACAACAAAAAATGATTGCATAATTTTATTTTTCCTAAGTATAAAAATAAGACTTCAAACTGAAATAAGAGGTACCTATTGTAAAATTTAGAAAAATCAAGTGGATGAATATAAATTCATCATAACTAACTTTCCAATTCCAATAATAAGTAAAAAAAATAACATTGTGGGAAATATTTATAAATATTTTTTTCCTAATGTGTACAAAAATACCCTCAATATTGTTTAGGTTCCTATTAGGTGGTTTTGCTAGTAGGAGTGGGGTAGTAGTGCTAGGATTTGGTGGTCACTGATGGTGCACTTGATTACCCTCAAGAGGATTAGAAACGACAAATATGTGGCATGTAGGATGCAATGGTCAAAGGAGTGGCTAGTGGCCAAAGAAAGCTAATAGAATTCCCAAATCTTCCTAACAAATGGGTAAAGTCTCTCTAGCCCATGGACCCTATAACCAAGCATAACTAAGGATAAAAATCCTAGATGACCAAACCCTAAGGATTAGGTAGTGGTTGCTAATATAACTCAAGTTTTGGCCTTTGAAAACCTTTGTCCACTTTGTCACACTTGTCAAATGTTGACATATGGGAAAGTTACAACACCTAAAATTGCCTACATTACAATAATATGATGCAAGCATCAACTTGTAACCTAGATCTAATATAACTTCACCCATTTTTTTACCTTGTAATGCTACATACCTACATAGGAGGTAAAAATGGAAGAATATATCATTGAATATTATTAAATTGATAATTATAATGTAGTGGTGGTACATACCATATTGAATGAGATTGTATTAGTTGTATGAATTTGTACAATCAATATTTTTTATGGAGTGCTTAAAAATTTTGAATTCAACTTCCCCAAACCCCATCAAGTTTACTATTGATTTAGAGATTTTTGGGATTTTTGGACTCAACTATGAGTCCATTTTTCTCTAGGATGCACCATGTGAAAATTAGTGGGAAGGAGACTAAAAATCTAAATATTTGATACCATTTAACATTTGTCTATGAAATCCACCTAAGAAAAGAGACTAAAGGAAAGCACAAATAGATTAGAATATCAATAAAATGTATTAAGCATGATCAATGTGTACAGGATGCATAATAGATTTTCATCAAGGAGTTACGTGTGGGTATTTATATGATATGTCGCTAAGCTATTTGAATGTACAAAAAATATAGGAATAGAGGAGATGAAGTAAAATATATTCACATCTCCACCAAATTATGAAGTACAAGTCACATGTGAAACCCACACAAGTAGATTACTACCTAAGAAAGCTTATAAATCCTAGTTGGATGATATGTAATAAAGTAAACAAGCTAAATGCAAGAAAATAAAATATGCACCAGCAATAGAAATATTTGTATATGTGCATGTCAAATATTTAATAGTACCTTTAGAAACTTTTACTAGTTTAATCTAGTTAGACCGAATAAAATCTTCAATTTAGTTATTCAAAAACATGTAAATTTCTTTATAGGACAATATTTTGGTGCCCTAGTCTACATCTACATTTCCTTCCTTGCACATACTCAAGCTTTGATGGGTTCTAATGAATTGTATACATTTTATTATTCTAAATATGCATAAACACCTTATGAAGGATATCCTCTTTATTTATTTTCAACTTTGTTACAAAGTTTTTTTTTTTTTTAAGATCACAAACTAATTATATATATATTTTCCTTATTTATGATCAATTTGGGATCATTCCATTTATTGTGGAGTTAATGATTATAGGGTATGCACAATATGGGTTTGTTGAAAAGGCATTGGAATTTTTTGAGTAACTACAAGGGGTAGGTGTATAGTGAAATTTTTCATTCTTTGCCAATATCTTTCTAGCCTATGATAAAATGAGATCCTGATAAATTTTTAACTTTGTTTTCTCTTCTATTTTTCACACATTATAGATTTTTGTACTTTTCTCTAATTTTTCTTCTATTTCTCTAGCATGATGGTTCCAGATCACCTTAGAGGATATTGTTTGAATCTTGCTAAATACAAGTTAGAGTTCTTTTTTCTACCACTTTTTTCATTGCTTTCTCAAAATTTAACTATAAATATTTAATTTTTCTATTTATTCAATTAATATTTTCTTTCTTTCTATCTATATCTTTATTAGTGATATGTATACCAAATCATTGTTCCTTTTGGATACATTTATGCTATTAAATCTTTTTACTCTTCCTAATTCCATTAAAGAGATGGTTATTTCATAGTAATTTGTTAGATTTGATCCTCAAGTTTGATAAATTTGGGCACAACATATATATAATCCATACCATCTTGCTCTAGGTCATATGAAAGTAATACCCTAGTTGTATTAGGGTTTGAAGTTACCATAACACATGTCATATCTTTCTTTTAGTTTTTATTTTACAATCTTTGGGCGCACTCAACTTTGTAGTCAAAATATAGACCCATTTTCAAATGCTTGATTGGATTAGTTGTACTCAAACTTGTGAAAGGTCAAATTTGAGGCTAAGGATGAGCCTTTTTGACCCATTAATGAAAATAATGGTAGGAAATAATTTCCTTGAGTTGCACATCGCATGCATAACCAAAATAAATAAATACATGTATTTATTAGAGTATTATGCCTCTTCTCATGGACTTGATGGTATGTACCTTGTATTGACCTATTTTTCTATGAGTGTTGCACCGGTTAATAACTACTTCTACCATAACACCACCATCACTTCAATATTAATTTATCCTTTTTTCTATAATTGTAAGCTCTCTTTTTGAATTGTGTGACATCAAATTAATATTCTAGTCCTATGTGTAGCATCAAAAATTGCATACCCTTATAATTTCACATTGCATCATATCCTCACTTTCGCCCTTTGATAAAGAATAATTCAATTACAAAATAATAACACTTAAACATGATATTTTTACCAATTTCATGATATTCTCAACCTTCTAAATTTAATTATTCTAATATGGGAGTGCTAGGCCTGGACATCCGCATGACACATTAATGTCCTACAAAAATTCATGAATTTAGTGGTTGTTGGAGCATTAACTTTCCACTAATAATTCAAAAGTAACAGTATTGCATGTGGTTGGATTAAATAAAACTATTCTTACTTTCCATTTTTGAGGGATGAAGTTGATTTTTCATGCTCTAACATTGAACTTTGCAACTCTTGAAGAATTTTTTCCATTTTTGCAAGAAACAAGCACTATCACACTATGTATGTCATTTTCTTGAGGATTTTTTATTATCACCTTGGTGGGATTGTGAGGAACAATAAGATTGAAGCAAAAACATCCTTCTTGAGGATTTTGCATAAACTTCCAAGTGACCTTGTTCTAATATTTTGTTCCCTTTCTTGTTATTCTATCATTTTATGCTTTCATTTGAAGATTTCAAGTGTTAGAATATTGTATTTGACATTTTCTATATCAGAGTCAATTACATTTTTATTTTAATGCATTTACATCTTTATCTTTTCAATATTATTCAAAATATTGGTTGTTGTGGAGCTCAAAATATTAAAATGGAAGTTTGAATGAGGAAAGACCCTCAAATAATCACCCAAAAACATTTTTTTCCTTTTATTTTCTTTATATTGAGGCTTGATTTAGAAGAAACATAATCTAGTGATACTATTTCAAAATATTTCTCTTTATTAATTAGGTTTTTTTATTTGAGTATCTAAATAACTAGTCTAATTGTCATTTTTCTTATTTTAAATATTATGTGTACTTTGTGAGCTTGTTATTTTCATTCTTTGTATATAGGGATTTATTTTGGATTTGGTCATACACTTTTTTCTTGTGTTTTCCCCAAATGATAGTGTGACACAAGGAAATCTACACGATACAATAGGGCTTGAGGCAAAGGCTTCCAAAAAGTTACTACAAGTTCTCTAAGATATTTTTATCAATACATTATAGTTGAACATTTGATATTATTAATTTATTTTTTAATTTAATTGCAAATACTGTCGATATAAAAAGGATGATCAAAATTATTTCACTAATATAAGAATTGATGAGCCTAATTAATAGATAGTTATCTCTTGTTTAGTTCATATCTTTTAAACACTTTAAGTTGCTTATTTCATATACATTCCTAAACTTATATACCTTTATATCTTTTATGCCATCCAAACAAGAATTTGATAAGTGGAAATATGATAATGATATGATGATGTTTGCATGGATGAATGTGTGAATGTGTATAAAATTCAGTGTGAATTTATGTTTAATTCATGTGATTGTTAATGGTATGTATGTTTTAGATGAAACTAACTCTTTGCAGCTAAAATAATTGCAACTCGCAACAATTGGAGATCTCAACCCCCAGCCAAAGGATCCCAAGCCAATTGTAGGGGAGATTCCAAGAATGCTAGAGATGTGACAGTTGTATAAATGATGGAAGCAATCATTGGAGTGGTCAATTGTGAGTCATCATAACATTCAATAAGATGATGGAGGAAAGAAAAAGTTTGCAATAATCAGGAAATTGACGAGACTGTTTGCACAAAGCACGTCTCTGTCATGTCATTAAAGCAAAATTGCAAATCTATTTGTCTTCTTCTATCTTTTTCAGTTACATTTTTAGTTGCAAAGACTTTGTCTCTCTCTATTTTGAAGGAGAGTGGACATATTCATTTAATTTCTATTTTCAACCCTTATGCAAATAAACCTCCTCCAGAGCCTATATAGTTGGATTGATGGTTGAAGAGTAGATCTAGTTGGAAGATATATTTTATTATTTATAGTTTTTTTTCATAAATAGTATCTTTGTTAGTTTTATGTTATGTGTTCATGAATGAGAAATCTATGAAGATTCCTGTTAGATTGTAGAGTTCAGTTATATGTAATAAAGATGTTCCAGTTTATTTTTATGATTAGTTGAATCAAGTAGTACATATTTGGTTTCCCTTGTGGGTACAATAGCTTGAGCAAGGGCCACTCAAGGTATTGTTCACCCACCTTCATCTTTGTTGTTAATTTAGATGTTTGCATTATTGCATTCATTTCAATAAATTCTTCATTACATGCACATGAATGATACTTAGTCTCATGATTTAAGTTTTGTAATACACCATTGATTTGTCCTCTAGAGTGAGTCAAATAGTTAGGAGTAAGAATCAAAAGTGCTAGTGAAATTGCAAAGTTTAGGTTTAGCAGTTAAGTAGTTGTAGTATTAAGCCGAAGGTACCCACAACATCAGTAGTAGATTAAGTTATTCGCCTATTTTGTAATTTATGCTTTATTTTCCTTTTCCAGTATTTACTATTTTTCCTACACATGTGCAAACCACCTATACTTGATGATATAGGTCATGTAGAGTCTATCAATGCACATAAAGTGCCAGTATCATCAAAATCTTACGAAGCCCTGGTTGATAATTTAATGGAGCCTTTGTAAGGGTTTAGGGGACTATTCAATTAGGAGC
The DNA here is from genome assembly GCA_007258455.2 of Sequoia sempervirens. Lineage (NCBI taxonomy): Eukaryota > Viridiplantae > Streptophyta > Pinopsida > Cupressales > Cupressaceae > Sequoia > Sequoia sempervirens. The sequence goes on along the minus strand of VDFB02072274.1, from coordinate 16,606,878 downwards.
CCTTCCTCTAAATTGTGTCTAACACCAAGTTGACTGGACATTAGTGAGGCCTTACATTCTTGGTGTTGTTGTCGGGGATGGTGCTACATTTAGGATTCTCCTATGTTATTTCAAGCTTTTATAGTTAGGATCTTGTATTTAGCATTAGGGTAATTAGGATTTAGTTATCAATACAAAATTTCTTTACTAACAATGTGCAGGAGTTGTTGATGTGAAGAGTCATAACTATTGTATGTGAAGGCAATGAGATGCTTTGGGAAGATTGTACCCTCAACACACGAAGCTTTAGAGGATACTAGTGATCATAGTGAATAGAGAGAGGGTAATCCTAAATAAGAATCATCCTTAACACCAATATCCACATCATATATAGAGGAGACTTCCCATACACATATCATCACCATGGGTGATGTTGCAGTGGAAGACCCATCAGAGCATGTAAACTTTGAGTTCCCCATTTCCAACCAGGAGAGAGCAACTGCATTGAAGAACATACCTCCTTCAACATTACTTATCTTCTATGGGTTGTTCATGGAGGACCTAGATACATTCCTATTTGAGTTTGATGTGTTGTGCAAAAGTTATGATTATACTACAGATGTACATAGGCCCAAACTATTTCCAACAACCCTAAAATATGTTGCTCTAGGATGGTTTATGGGTTTGGGAAGAGATGATGTTCCAAATTGGAATACCATGAAGACAAAGTTCTTGGAGAAGTACCAAGACTACTATAGAGGAATAGACAGAAAGAGATATGACATCTTCAAGATATCACAAAAGGAGGATGAATCCCTAGAAGACTACATGGAAAGGTTTTAGTTTTTCCTTAAGAAATTCCACTAGAATAGACTCTCTAATGAGTCTTTAAAGTTGATATTTTAAGGGGGATTAATGAGGATTGCATGGATGCACTTAACCTCATTAGGGTAGGAGATATCTCTCAAGCACCATTTGATGAGATTCACAAGGCATGCAAGTACTATTCAACGTCTTTCACAAAGAAGGTTAGAGTCCTGATAGGGCATCTTCCATTATCAAACCATTCAATGGAGTCTCTAGAGTTGAATTGAGTAATCTTCTGTCAAACATGAAGGAGGATATTATTAGCCATTTTGGCTACATAGCTAGATACTCTCCATATCAAAAAGAAGCAAGAGAAGGTAGAAGCAACTCTTATAGAATACTGCCCACATTGTAGACAAAGAAGGACTAACTGTAAATGCACGAAGGTGGAAAGTATCTGTGAAGGGACATCATAATTTCATGCATTGGAAGGAGAAGATGGACAAGTATTGTACATAGCTCAAAGGAAACCATGGTAGCCAAGACAAGGTATGCCCCAAGATCCTTTGAATTATAACATGTCATTTCCAAGTAACAATTCAAATCTTCCTAATTGGAATCCTCAATCTTGGGCCAATATGTACAACCAACAATGGAAAATTCCTCAAACCAATTAGAACCAACAAAAGAAAAATATGTTGCCATCACAAAATTACCAAGGATCTAACTATAATTCCTAATGTCCACCCCAACAAAACCAATGGAAACCTCAGTGGCAAAGAGGCCAGCAGTAGAAAAACCAAAACATAAATTACCAACAACAATAGCAGCCCCTATAGCCACAACAACAAGCTATTATGCCAAACCCAACAAATTCCAGCACCACAACCACCTAGAGCACCCAAGCTGCTAGCACAGCCTACACCTAACCCCAATAACAAGCCTATTCAGTAGGCCTACACTAGTGAAGTTATTCAATACCCTACTTATGGGGTAGAGGTGAGTGATGTCCACCTTAGATCAAGGAAAACTTTGGCTAGACCTTCATCCCCTCAAATCACTGAATTGGTTGATGAAACCCCCACAAAATCTTAGACACTCAACCTAAGGAGCCTGAGTCAAATTAGGTTAACCAAATCAATCCAAATTTAGAGCCTCCATTCCCTGAAAGATTAGCAATTCAAAGACATCAAACACAAGCTGAAACTGAGTTGTTGGGACAAATTAAAGATGTTTGTATCAAAATACCCCTTATCCAATCCATTAAGGAGGTTCATATCTACACCAAAATAGTGAGAGAACTTTTCCCTAAAAAGCAAGGTAGGAAGAGGAAAGACCCTCATATTGTACAAGTCCTAGGACAACTTGCAAACATCACGTTCATAAACATAATTGTTCCCAAGTATGCAGACCCTAGGAGTCCTGTGGTGGATGTAAAGATAAATGGAACTTTGATTAAGAACACCCTAATTGACTTGGGAGTAGTTATCAATGTGATGAACAAAGATACCATGAAGTTTTTATAGTTGATAGAACTCAAACCTACACCTATTGTTCTATAGTTGGTAGATAGGTCCACAGTCAAATCTGAGGGTATAATTGAAGACTTGGTAATAACATTGGATTCATGGGAGTACCCTACAAATTTTATGGTGTTGTAAGGCTAATCTTACAAGTTACCCACTCATTTTAGGAAGACCTTGGTTGGCAATAACAGATGCATTCATAGGTTGCAGGTCTAGGAATATGATTATCTCTAATGGAAATGTGACTAAGAAATTAGTCCTTTATCCACTAGCCCAACCACATGTAGACCTAGAACAAATAATTTGGCCTTCCCTAGATGAGGAGGATCAATACTCCTTGTAAGCTTTGATGACTATTGAACGTAATCCATTGTTAGAGCACCAAGATGAAGATGAATTGATAGTAAACATCATGCAAAATGAATATGGTAGGACCCACAACATTAGGACTGCTTGACATGTTTGCAAGATCCTCTACAAAATATTATGTTTGTCAGTTCATCTGAGTCAATTTCCCAAATATTTCATAATTTGTTGCCACACCAATGTATTCCAAATATATCAAGACTTGACATCTCATTAGTGCAAACAACATCCAAGACTTTAGAGATCATGTTAGGTAAAACATTAAACATTAACAACAATTGACTGATATACAACACACATCACTGATGAATGTACTACAAGCACATGCAACAACCTTTGCATGGGATTATCATGACATGAAGGGGATAGACCCAGAATTGTGCATGCATAGGATTTATATCAATGATGGTTTTAAACCCATAAGATGACCACAAAGTAGAATGAACCCTATAGTCAAAGACATAGTTAAATAAAAATTGCAAAAATTACTTGATGTAGGCTTTATATATCCTATCTCTGATAGTGAATGGGTGTCACCTCTAGTGATTGTTCTTTGAAGAAAGGAGGAAAGTGGAGAGTCTGTGTAGACTACCGAGAATTAAATTTTGCAACTAGGAAGGACCTCTTTCCACTCCCCTTCATTGACCAAGTGCTTGATTCATTAGCAAGCAAAAAGTACTCCTTTCTAGATGGATTCAGTAGCTACAACCAAATTAAGATTACCCCAGAAGACCAGGACAAGATAAGATTTGCATGCCCTTGGGGCACATATGTTTATTTTGTCCAATAATAATCCATTCTAATTATTACTTAATTATATTATTGCAAATGACATTATGAATTTTTAATTTTCAAAAGACATAACTGAGCAACTATTTTCAATCATAGCAACACATGTCTAATTAAAATGAGTCAAATATGTATATGTATATATATATATTCATTTCCAATGTCAATTACAATATCCAAGTTTACATGGTTCATAGGGCCACAAAGTCAATACAATATACAATTTTACATAAATATTACATCATAAATCCTCTGATAATCATGAAAACATCCAAGGTTTCCTCTTGATGCTCGCCTCCTCTGGTGGACGAAAACATGGCTAAAGCATTTTATCGCCCAACCACAAAGCTTATGCTTCCCCAACATTCTTCCTACTTGAAGAATGCCTGACCTTGAACAAAAAGTTTAGCAAGAGAACAATCTGCAAGGTGGAATTTGGTGCATGCCCAAACATCAACATGCATCTCTATCTATGATTTAGAAAAATGCAAGATCTATGCTAGGAATGATAGAGAGTGTTATCACAAATTCCATACATACATAATGGGATAATTGCTTGGCCAAGCATATAAATTTAGTTGCAACAACAAAAGATAGGTTTTGGATAAAGAAAAAACCTATACTCTCTGTTTCCCATTTCAACACCCATCCTAGAAGGTAATTTTGAACATCAAAATTATTCCTTAGCAACTATCTATCCCCTAGTAGCATCTACCCTGAGGTGCTCTAGTCTACTTAGGTGTTGTTGTTCTACTCAAACAAGAGAATATTCTTTACACACATATCTATGGGAAAGTAATCCAGTCTACTTATTTCCTCAACTTAAATAAAATAAAAAAATAATCCATTGGATCTGTTCATTACATTATCCATTCATTTCATACACATGTCACATGATTACATTCAACATAATTAAGTATTCATTTAAAAGTGAATTAAATAAGTAACAAAAGAAGGTATGTCACAAGTATGTGTATGCACGTAGACAAAGGTCTATGTATATATGTGCATATATGTGCCAACTTAAGTTATTAATTTGTGCATACATTCTAAAATAAAAAACCATCATAATAGATTGCATTCATTCAAATAATGCTACATATTATCATATTGTTTGACAGTAATACAAGATGTAAATTTTCCTTTTTCAAAGAAATAAGAACAAAACTGTTTGAATAGTTTTCACATACTAATGTGTTGTTTATATCAAAAGGATGCTATTTGAATCAAAACAATGTTGTTGGTATCGAAACAATGATGTTTGTATCTAAACAAATGTTGTTTTCAGTTTCAGTTTCAAGTTAACAAGTGTTTCATTTATTTGAGTCTCATCCAGGGACCCTTAGTTATTCAAATACAATCATGGTCAAGGATATGAGATGACATAACTATCGTTCTTATGTTTTCATCTCAAGCTCTATCATTCTGAGACCATTCATATATAAATCTACATATAAAGAAAGGGGCTAAATGATATTGATATCATTTCATGCAAGGTAATAGAATTCAAACAACATACTGGTCATTTTAACAACACTAATATTTTGCACATAAACTGGAATCAATCTTATTATCGCTGGGGGTTTGAAGAACCCATGTTCATTGATATAAACATATTTATACTATTGTCATTCTATGGAATGACCAATAGTCAGCTGACTATTACTTAATATTTAACAGTATTGAGGCTCAAGCTTATGCATGTTGACCCTCAGCTTGGCTGCATTCGTCCAAAGGGAAGATCTAGGTTTCTTTCATAGAGAACAATAATTTGCATACTCAACATGCAAGCATAAAGATAAAATGATACATCATTCTACCATCTTCCTCTGTAGACGAGGCAACAAGGAATATTAACACAACGATATGGTAAAAAAATAACATCTAATATCAATGGAACGACACAATGCTCCGTCATTGTTCTTTGTAGACGAGGCGACAAGGTTGCCAATGATGTTATCCATCGTTCCTAGATTGGTTGCAATGGTTATCACACCCATATGGTGTGGCATACCATAGGGTTCTATCATATAGTGAATGGTATAACATAAAGGTTTCAATGGAGGATTTTGCCGCCTTCCCTTAAAAGGGGGCAATAAAATGATTTAAGAATCGTTACATTCCAAATTCACAGGTTATCAATTTCACCCAATCAGTCATGAATTGGCTAAGTATTAACACATGCAAGAGATAAATAAAAAGTGGCAACAACATAAAACTTACATAGTATAAAATAATCGGCTTTCATACCATTAGAAAAGCATGCACAAAGCATGTACATGCAAGCAATGGATGACATGGCCTTTGCATACAATAGAAAATTTAACAAATTCAATCGAAATGATTGCATATAGAAGTTCATCGAACAAATTTACTCTGATTCAATGAAATTGTCGAAAATAAACAGAACATACAATGCTTATGAATAAACTAAATTGGAAATGCAAGCATTTTCAAAATAAATCTACCGATTACCTTTGATTTTGTGTATTTTCCCTCGACTTTTTCCTTAGGACTCATCAAACTGGCCCATTCTCCTTCAGTTTGGCTTCAATTTTGTGTTACCAAAATGACAACTTGCCTTCTTTTTCCTTTGCGCTCCACTAAAGGGTCCATTTCAAATCATAATTTCCATTAATTGGCCACCCTCTTATGAATTTTGAATATCTTGTCTTCATTAAGTTGGCAGGCCACTCTTCCCATATTGTCCTTTTTTCATATTTTTGCTTGGAATCGACAGTGATATCTATTAAATTTGACTCCCATATTCATTTTTTAAGGAATATAAATATATATATATGTACACATTTGTACATTATAATATATGTGTGTGTGTGTGTGTGTGTGCGTGCGTGTGTGTATACATATATATATATATGTATATACATGTTTATATGTACATATATCACTATTTAAATAAGAATGGACTTTTATTTTATTCGAACAATAATGTTTAAATGAAGTGGTTTTTCTTATCCTTTAAGCACATTTCTTTTTTTTAAGTACATACATATATGTGTTTAACCATGCTATCATTTTCTTTCAAATTCAAATACACAAGATCAAGATAGGAAATTGAATAAGAAATAACATGTTTAGTATTCCACATTTTTTTCAAACATTGAATCTTTTCAAATCAACTCAATATAATTTTCTATATGAAGGTTTAAATGCAATCTATCATTTTTTTTGTGGTGCGTGCAACTAAATTTCATCAAGCTTATCATTCAATCCGACTAAATGATCCTACTTCAAGCGTGTTCTCATCCTTCAACTTGTTTTCTTGCATTTGCACACAATTGCACTTACATAGTTCATCAATAACATTCAATCATGATAAAGTATAAGATAGTTCAAAAGATCACATAGTCAAAGGACGGTCAACTTCTTTCAAACATTTCATAAATATCAAGTTTTTCATTCAACATATTGAATTTCCTCAATAATTCAATATATCATACTACAATTTAAATGCAATAAAAATTGGGTTATGACATGTCCTACCATTTGGCCTATGTAATGCACAAGCCACTTTCCAGAGGGTAGTATTGAGTATATTCTTAGACTTTTCCCATGATTTCATGGAGGTTTACATGGATGATTTCACAACATATGGGAATACATATGATGAAGCACTTGGCAATCTAGAGAAGGTTCTAAAAAGGTGTCATGAAAACAACTTATCCATGAGACATGAAAAATGTTTCATGATGATGACAAAAGGGATTGTATTGGTGCATTTTATGTCCAATGAAGGAATTTAAGTGGACCCCAACAAAATTAAAGTGATATCAACACTCCCTATGCCTCAAATAAAAAAAAATGTTAGAAGTTTCCTAGGACTTGTTGGGTATTATAGGAGATTCATCCAAGATAATAGGAAACTTGCATCTCCACTATTTGTTTTATTGTCCAAAGATGTAGAATTTGAATGGACAGTTGCTTTTCAACACTCTTTTGAAGCACTCAAGGAAACAATGACTAAAATTCCTATCTTAAGAGGACCAAATTGGACCTTACCTTTCCATATCCATACAAATGCTTTTGATTTTTCTATAGGAGTTGTACTTGGGTAGAAGGAAGGCAACAAGGAGTATGCCATATATTATATCAGTAAAAATCTACAAGGGGCAGAACTCAATTATACAACATGATAGAAAAAAATATGTTGGCAATGGTATATGCAGTAAACAAATTTAGGAATTATATTATAGAATATCTAGTTTTCATACACACTAACCACACAACAATCAGGTATCTCATGAACAAACCAGTGGTTGGTGGTAGGCTTGTAAGTTGGTTACTGTTGCTTCAAGAATTTGACATCACCATTGTGGACAACCTAGGCAAAGTAAATGTAGTGGAATATTTTCTATCTAGACTACCAACCAAATTAGAAGAAGATGTTATTGATGATTCATTCCATATGAGCATTTATTTTCTCTATCTCTACATACACCTTGGTTTGTAGATATTTCCAACTATCTAGTAGCAAGGCAAACACCACCTTAATTCTCTCCAAGAGAAAAGAGACAATTGGCTCACAAAAGTTTTCTCTACTCTTGGATAGCTATATACTTATTTTACATAGGCCTAGATAACATTATGAGAAGATGTAACAGAGAAGATGAAGTATATGACATTCTCAGAGCATTCCATGATGAAACCTATGGGGGACACTTTGTAGCAAAGAGGACAACTCTTAAGATTCTCACCACTGGCTATTATTGGCCAATTTTTCATAAGGATGCAGTGAAGTACACAAGGGGTTGTGATAGGTGTTAGAGAATGGGTAGACCAACAAAATAGATGAAATTCCATTGCAACCAAATTTAGCAATAGCACCATTTGATAAATGGGGATTATATTTTACTAGCCCAATATCACCAACATCTAACAATAAGGAGTACATACTGGTATGTGCAGATTATCTCACAAAGTGGGTGGAGGTTAAGGCTTTACAATTTGCTAGGGATGGTAATGTGGTAAAGTTTCTCTACGAGGACATATTTACAAGATATGGAGTTCCAAGGAAAATTGTCACGGACCAAGGACCCCAATTTACATCAAAGCTGATGACAAAATTAGTTCAAGAATATGGGATCAAACATAGGAAGTCCTCACCTTACTACCCTCAAATAATGGACAAGTGGAAGTAATAGACAGGGAGAATGAGAAAATTCTAACAAAGAGAGTACAAATTCATAGGAAATATTGGGAAGCCAAATTTTCTGAGGCAGTTTGGGCCTATACAAAAAATTGGAAAACCACAACAAGATTTACACCATATGAATTGGTTTATGGAAATAAAGTAGTACTTGCTTGATGTAGAGGAAGGAAAAAGTTTAATAAAACTTGACTGATTCAAAGAATTTCCCTTAAGGAATTCATAGTCAGAAACATAAGGGACCTTCTAATACCCCTTCCCAACAAATAATATACACAAACAACACTTCTAGACCTGGATTTGTTCAACATTCAATTGTTGCTCCAACACTGTCAAACACAATCCATATAGGAAAGACTTTGTATCTTGTCAAATAATTGCCAAGAGGACACAAAAAATATTTGAACAGGTCTATAAGACCTTCCTACACACTCTCCACACCTCCAAACACAAAACATAATAAACTTTCATTAAAAAAAATCTTTACTTGAACAAATCAAAACAAGGTGTTCATTGATCAAACCCTCAAGCTGCTGCACTGTGAAATGAAAGGAACAGCCATTAATAACTTTCAAAAAACATATAATTAAGCCAATCGCTCCAGTGATATTGAAGATAACATAATTATAGACTTTCCCTCCAATTTTCATCAAGATCCAATGGTGGAAAAGAAAGTTATGGCGTCTTTCCCAAAACTAGAAACCCTAGGCTAGCCACAAACCTACTCTCACCAAAAATGGCATAACTCATTCAAAACTTAATCAAATTTTCTCAAAAAAAAAAACATATGAAACTAGAATCATGCCTTCAACTTTTATAATTGGTTTTAGACCCGTACTATACCATACATGGCTGTACTAGCACATTTTCAAATTACAAATTCTGGAAAACATTGTTAGAATAGGGCAACCTTCACCAAAATGGCCATAACTCACACAAAACTCAATGAAATTTAATGAGATGAAAATAGTTGTAAACTAGAAACAAATAAATTTACATCCATATATTATAGTCCTTGATATGAGACTGTACCAGGCCATACAATGCACAACTTCATCCTGAAAATAAGACTCAAAAAAATGCACACAAATTCAGTTTTTCATTCATCAAAACTTTAGAACAATGTCTCCAACCCCCCAATTTTAGTTTTGGAGGGTGTATTTATACATTAACAATCAAAATCAATTCTTTGAAATGGTTTCTTGATTTGCATGTAACTGTTTCTTGCTTTTTGACACCTATCCAAAGCTGCATGGCAACTTTTAGCAACATTTGACATTTTTTACAATTTTAAAACAAAAACCCAATTAATCACTCCAAAATGAATCCATATGATTCCAAATCATCATAAATGACCTTACGAGACTCCAAAACACTCTAACAAACCTAAAACTAAAAAAAAAGAACAAAAATATGCTTATGAGGCTGACGATGCCCCTGCACCATACTCCTGAGGAAAAGAAAATTTTAGGTCCACCTCAAATAGTGATCAACTGCTTTTTTCGCTTCCTCCAATTATGTTGTTGTAAATGATGGTTTTTGATTTCCCTCACAATGCTTTACTCCTCCTAGGGTTTTTCACCTAAAAGGAGAAAGGGAATTGGATGGGGTCCAAAATGCAAGGGTTTACACTCAAAGTCTATGTAAATGATAAGTATTATGCCTAATTAAGATGTCCTAATGCTCTGATATGAAATTGAAATGATCTAATGATGCAAAAATTAGGAAAATTAGCTTGTTTGAAAACATAGTGTGATATGCAGAAAAGTAAGATGAATGCAATAAATGATAAAATAGAGATGTAAAACAAGAATTATGCACCTAGAAATTGATGAGGAGTAGACTGGAGATTGCAGAGGACACTGAAATTTTGATTTTTGAGGCAACTGGGACACTTATGCCAAGCTGGGCAAGTTAGTCCAAGACCAGGGAAATTACCCAGAAATTTGTCTCTACCAAAAGGGTGTCTGAATCTGTAAAACATTTTGAAAAAGCAATGCAGTGGGACTAAGTTTCCACTATGGGTGACTTAGTCCACTTTGGATTTTCTACAAATCTGAAAGTGGAAATTGAAGCCCACAACCCGCACTCTGCTTTTTGATGGAAATCCGGATCTGAATCTTCGAAAAACCTTGCAAAATAGAAGATAGATTGGTTTCTAATGGGGGGTTTTCCTTGGTAAAACCCCTAGTTGGTATTTAAACTTTGTGAATGACAAAATATTTATAAATCCCTAGTCTTAAGTGTGTCTAAGACTAAGAAAAGCTGAAAATGAGATAAAACCCTATTCTAATGTGCTAGAATGAGGTGATTAAATGACACTTGAATGATGCAAGAATTTGATGCAAGAAACCCTACAACACTTCAAATGAATGTAAATGATGTGTGAAATGTAATGCAAACCTTAAATATGAAGATAAGAAGAACATGGAGGATGGAATCACTTTGAAAACAAGTCATTAGGTGTGATTTGGTGGCTAGTTGCATCTCTTCAACCTAGATTTCTCCATGATTCACCATAGGAATCCATGATCAATCCTTTGCAATGTGAGATCTTGAACAAAAAGTGAGCTTGAAGACTTGCGAAAACCCTAGTTTGCTGCCCTAAAGCTTCAACTTTGCTGTAAAATGTTATTGAATCTTCTTGTGTAAGACACTTTTGCTCTTGAATTTTGATTTTTTCTTTGTAAAAATGACTAGGAGATGTGAAAAATGACTTAAAATGTGTATTCATAAGCATCAACACCTAATTTTCTCGTTATTTAGACCTAAGAGGCCGACATCCATTGAAAAATTAAATTGAATTAATGAAATTCTTGCTCAAAAGTGGAAAATACCGTAAAAGGGACTAAGTTGCCATCTTGGGTGACTTAGTACCACCAGGGATATTTTTGGTGGGTTTCATAAAATTTGAGTGGTTTTAATGATATTTGTCGGGATATAAGTGGTTTCATGGGTGAATTAGGCCTCAAAGTCCAAAATCATGACTATTATGGGCCTATAAATGCAATTTTAAGGGGTGATTGATGGAAGGTGCCTAAAGTAGGACCTATTTTTACCACAAAATTATCTCTTTCTTCAAGAGTATACAATTTTTGGCAATATAGTTGTACTCCTCTCGGTCTTTTCCATGATTGGCTTGATTTGCTCCTTGTTTCTTGGTGTGCATTCTTTTCTTCCTCGCTTTCTTCTTGCATCTTCTTAGCTTCAAGGTTTCAAAACTCCAGCTCTTGTTCATATGCCACATTACCACTGTCCATGTCTTCATCTTCATCATTTGAATATAATTTTTTAGCATATTCATCATCTATAAAATCAGAAAATACAACCAGTACCTCTGTTGTTTTTGCAACCTCTTCTTCACCATATTGTGCTACATTTGCATAACAATCTTCATACACTACATTTACTTCTCCTTTTTCTTTATACTCTTTTCCATCTTCATCTTCATCTACTGCACCTATAAACACATACTCACAAATATTGTTAGAATTTTTTTTTTGAGTCTCAATTGACTCATTTTCTTCATTTTTTTCCTCTTCCTTGGATGGCTTTGGCTTTGCCATCGTCTTGATTATTATTTTTATCTTTCTTTTTAATTGTCGCCTCTTTATTTTAGAAATTTCCTTTATCGACCACTTGAAAATTTTGTGAATGGTGATGTTCCAACTCCACACACTTATTATACTCCATATTATTTCTTCAAATGTTTTTTGCATTTCTTCCAAATCTTGTCGCAACCCTGTTATCTCTTGTTGAATACTTACTTGTTTTTCCTTCTCATCTATCTTATTCATCTCTCCTTTCTCTTCTCATCTCTTGTTGCTTACTTGAAAACTTATTACTCTTCAGGTCTTCATGGATTATTCTCCTCAACACTTCTATTCTTTTGGTATCCCAATACCTTCTCACACACAACTTCCTCTACCCAACAGGATTCTGGAAGATGCACTCTCCAAGACCTCTTCTACCCACTTCCTCTCAGTGGAAGAAATTTGCACACCTTCTACCCAATTTCATCACTATTGGAGGATATAAGTCACTAGCTCTCTTTCATAAATGCAACAAAATTTATCTCACAACTCTCTTGTCCTGGTGCATACCTTTCACTCTCAAGGTCTTCTAGCTCTGATACCAAAATGATGCAAAGGAAGGAATTTTTTTAATAAAAATTGACTAATTCAAAGCATTTCCCTTAATGAATTCATAGGTATCAACATAAGGGACCTTCTAAGACCCCTTCCCAACAAAGAATATGCACACACAACACTTCTAGACCTGGATTTGTTCAAAATTCAATTGTTGCTCCAACATTGTCAAACACAGTCCATATAGGACAAACTGGTATCCAGACATAATAACCCGAAAAAAATAACCTTGGAAACAATAACCCCATCATAATAACCCAAGGAAAAAATAACCTAGGGTCATAATAACCCATGGAAAAAATAACCCGCAGTCAAAGTAACCCATGGACAGAATAACTCGTGGTCATTTATAAATTTTGTTTTCCTTTCTCTATATTCTTACGAGGATATTTTGTCCATGGGTTATTCTGACCATGGGTTATTTTGGCTTGGGTTATTGTGACCCTGGGTTATTTTTTCCTTGGGTTATTGTGACTGGGTTTTTCTGTCCAAGATTATTTTGGTCGAGTTAGTATGTCCTACAACTAGACAGACTTTGTATTTTGTCAAATAATTTCCAAGAAGACACAAAAACTCTTTGAACAGGTCTATAACACCTTCCTACAGACTCTCCACACCTTCTCCAAACACAAAACACACTAAAATTACATTAAAACAAATCTTTACTTGAACAAATCAAAACAAGGTGTTCATTGATCAAAAAGTTGCCTCACTGTGAAATGAAAGGAGCAGTCATTAATAAATTTCACAAAAAAAATAATGAAGCCAATAGCTCTATTGAGATTGAAGATAACATAATTTTAGACTTTCCCTCCAATTTTCATCAATATCCAACAATGGAAAAGAAATTTATGGCATTTTTCCCAAAACTGGAAACCCTAGGCCAGCCACAAACCTACTCTCACAAAAAATGGCATAACTCATTCAAAACTTAATCAAATTTTCTCAAACCAAAAAAATATGAAACTAGACTCATCCATTCAACTTTTAGAATTGGTTTCAAGCCCATAATATACCATACATGGCCGTACTATCACATTTTTAGACTACACATTCTGGAAAACATTGTCAGAATAGGGCAGCCTTCACCAAAATGGTCATAACTCCCACAAAACTCAATGAGATTTAATGAGACAAAAAAAATTGTAAAATAGAAACAAATATATTTCTATCCATATATTATATTCCTTGATATGAGGACATACCAATCTATACAATGCACAAATTCATCCTGAAAACAATGTAAGACTCAGAAAATGCATACAAATTGAGTTTTTCATTCATCAAAACTTCATAACAATGTCTCCAACCCCCCAATTCTAGTTTTGGAGGGTGTCTTTATACATTCAAAATCAAAACAAGCTCTTTGAAATGGTTTCTTGATTTGCATGTAACTGTTTCTTTGTTTTTGACACCTTTCCAAAGTTGCATGACAACTTTTAGCAACATTTGGCATTTTTTACAATTTTAAAACAAAAACCCAATTAATCACTCTAAAATGAATCTATATGATTATAAATGGTCATAAATGACCTTATGAGACTCCAAAACACTCTAAAAAACCTAAAACCAAAAAAAATAACAAAAATATGCTTATGAGGCTCCTGATGCCCTTGCACCACCATGACGTGAAAGGGATTGATCCCAAACTTTGCATGCATAGGATCTACATAAATGATAGTTTGAATCCAATTAGATAGCCCCAAAGGAGAATGAACTCTACCTTAAGAGAAATAGTTAAAACTGAGCTCCAAAAACTACTTGATGTAGGCTTCATTTATCCTATTTCTAATAGTCAATGGGTGTCACCATTAGTTATTGTCCCTAAGAAAGGAGGAAAATGGAGGCTATGTGTGGAATATAGGGATCTAAACACAACCACTAGAAAAGATCACTTTCCCCTCCCTTTCATTGACCAAGTGCTTGATTCCCTAGCAGGAAAAAAGTACTCCTTCCTAGATGGATTTAGTGGTTATAAGCAAATAAATATAGCTCCAGAGGACCAAGATAAGACTACATTTACATTCCTTTGGGGTAAATATGCCTATTTTTTTCTTCCCTTTGGACTATGTAATGCCCCAACCAATTTTCAGAGGGTAGTGCTAAGTATCTTCTCAGATTATGCTCATGATTCCATGGAAATCTACTTGGATGACTTCACTATCTATGGAGAAACATATGAAGATGCACTCAACAATCTAGAAAAGGCTTTGAAAAGGTGTAAAGAACCTAATCTATCATTGAGTCATGAAAAATGTTCCATGATGATGAATCAAGGGATTGTTTTAGGGAACTTTATCTCAAGTGAAGGAATTCAAGTGGATCCCAACAAGATTTTGATCATCTCTACACTTCATGTACCATAGAAGCAAATAGATGTCAGGATTTTTTTGGGACATGCAAGCTATTATAGGAGATTCATCCAAGAATCCAGTAAAATTGCAGCACCCTTGTTTTTTTTTCTCACCAAAGATATAGAATTTGATTGGACTGCAAAATGTCAGCAGTCCTTTGAAGCACTTAAGACAACTTTAACAAAAGCACCTATCTTGAGAGGGCCAAACTACACACTACCTTTCCACATACACATTGATGCTTCAAATTTTGTTATAGGAGTAGTCTTGGGACAAAAAGAAGGTAACAAGGAGTATGATATCTACTACATCAGCAAAAACTTACAAGGAGATGAACTTAACTACACTGTCATAGAGAAAGAGATGTTGGTAGTTGTTTATGCTATTAATGAGTTTAAGCATTATGTTATTGGCTATCAAGTCTTTATCCACACAAATCATACTACCGTCAGGTACTTAATGAACAAACATGTAGGGTAAAAGTACAAAGTCATCTCACACTTTATAAAGGAAACAACCAACACTAATCCAACTTTTAAAATTGAATCACTAAAAAGTGGAATATATGTTTTGGATTTTGAAATGATGTAAACTAATAAAATGTGTATTTTTTAGTACATTTTATTTTTGTAGTTTTTTGAAAAAATTAAAAAATTATTTGAACATACTTTTTAATAAATTTACACTACAATTTTGTTGCTGATAAAATACTGAAAAATGAAGTTACATGAGATGTCAATCTTTATATAGTAAATTTTATTATTTTTCTTTCAAAAAATTTGTGTGTATTTATAACTTGAAACTTTAGTGCATGATTTTTTTTTTAATTTTCATAAATATATATATTTAAATAAATATTAAAATGTGTGTGTACTGAAACACAACTATTTCCATTCGACGTCAACTTTTATATTATTTATCTAAAATAGAAAACAAATTATACCATCTTGATATAGATTCTTTCATCTAGTGCATCATATTTTTTCAAAAAAATTAAAAAGTTTTAGTATTTTTCTTGACATGGTAATTAACCTAATATTTTTGTGTCGATAACCTACTTTTAGTAAAAATAAAATGTAAAATATAAATAATAGTTAAAATATTTAAATATATATATTTGAAGACTACACTTATGGATCTACAAAAGGGTATTTTTATATTTAAAAAAGGATGTTATTTGCATGACTAGGAGTTCTTGAAACATCAAGTTTTTCAAATAATTTTTTTTTTCAATAATTTGACTTCAAATTGGTGCTACATATGCATTTATCTAACAATTTTAGTTGGAAAAGTTATGTACATATATAACTTAGCTAGAATGAATCTTACTAGATCATATATTTGACCAAAATTGATTTTTTGTTAGAAATACTTAAATTCAATTGTGCTAATAAGTTGGTCGAAAGTGTGACACAACTTTGTACTTTAACCCTGTAGTTGGGGGGAGACTAGTCAAATGGTGGCTCTTACTATATGAGTTTGATATAACAATAGTGGATAAGCTAGGGAAAGCTAATGTGGTGGCAGATTTTCTATCTAGATTGCCTACACAAATAGAAGAAGGTGTTGTGGATGACTCTTTTTTAGATGAGCATTTGTTTGCTCTTACTATACAAACACCATGGTTTGTTGATATTGCAAATTACTTAGTGGCAAGGTAGATACCATCACATTTCTCTCCTAGAGAAAAAAAGACGGTGTATAAAAGCTTTCCATACTCTTGGGTATCTAGTTACTTATTCTACACTAGTCTAGATAATATTATGAGAAGATGTATAAGAGAAGATGAGGCCTTTCACATTCTAAAAGCTTGTCATGATGAGCCCTATGGGGGTCACTTTACAACCAAAAGAACAACATTTAAGATCTTAACAATGGGTTACTATTGGCCATCTCTTCATAAGGATTCAGTGAAGTATACCAAGATTTGTGACGACCAACAAGGACAGATGAAACGCCTTTACAGCTACAGATAGCACTAACACCATTTGAAAAATGGGGGCTTGACTTCATTGGCCCAATTTCATTAGCCTCTAATAAAAAAGAGTATATTTTGGTTTGTACAAACTATCTAACAAAATGGGTTGAGGTCAAGACATTATAGTTTGCAAGAGATGGAAATGTAGCTAAGTTCTTTTATGAAGATATTTTTACTAGGTATGGAGTACCTAGGGAGATTGTAACTGATCAAGGTCCCTAGTTTACTTCTGAACTCATTTTTAAATTGGTTGAAGAATTTGAAATAAGACATAGAAAATCAACACCTTATCATCCCCAAGCCAATAGGTAGGTGGAGGTTATAAAGAGAGAAATTGAGAACATCCTAACAAAAATAGTACAAATTCATAGGAAGGATTGGGCATCTAAATTACCTCAAGTAGTGTGGGACTACAAAACAACATGGAAAACAACTACAAGTTTCACACCTTATAAATTAGTTAATGGTAAAATAGCAGTTCTACCAATAGAATTTGAGTACAAGACACTTAGGGTAGCAATGGACTTAGAAATGGATTTGATAGAAGCATAGAAAGAAAGGCTACACAATATAAATGGATTGGATGAAATTAGAATGGAGGCCATGCATCACACAAAGATATTTCAAAAACAGAGGACTAAATGGCATGATTAGTTTATAAAGACTAAAGAATTCACCGTGGTGACTAAGCTTTATTGTATGATTCGAGGTACAAATATTACAAGGGGAAGCTATAGTCAAGATCATTGGGACCCTATGAAATCCAACAAGTATTTCTCAATGGAGCAGTCAAACTAAAAACCATAGATGTAGTTCAATTATCATTGTTGTTCAATGGACACAAATTGAAGATATACAAGTAGCCAGCTCCAAAAGATGATTTTCTTCATTCTCTAATGCACCTATATGGTCAAAACAATGGTTCAGATATAGACAACCTATCACAAGATAACAACTCAGCAGTAAATACTACCAGTTCTCACAGCGACTTAGCAAACGAGCTACACATCTCACCTCCTGAGAACACTTAGGTATAATTTTTTATCCTACTTCACGTGCACACACAACACAGGTGCCAAAATCAACAATCTTCTTGAAGACCACTTCATTATGCAATAGGGACCTGTAGCATCATAAAAAGAAGTTTAGTTGAGGATTTGTAGATGAAGGTACCCACAACCACTATCTGCCAGAGAATTAAAAAAATTGCACTAAATTAATTGTAGTTCCTCCACATTCACTCCACTTTTTCCACACATGTATCCTTAAGTTGGATCATATCATATCATGCAACTTCATCACCACATTCCACATTTCCCATCATGATTTCCCATGCATTTGAAAAGTCATTTCATAACTCATATACCATACATTCCATAGCCTTTTGATTTTCCCATGCCAACCTTTCATTTCAATCCCACACTGCAATTAACTCATGTCAAATCACACTCATGCTGTAGACACTCTTCCAATAGCTTCACATGTGCAGAGTTACATTCAACTTATTCAACAGGTATGCATACTAACTTCCATAATTCACGAGGGTTTTCAATGCTTTCATTATGTACTTGCATTTAAATTTAGCATGCTTTGCACTTATTAAACCTACTTTCATATTCATCAATCATTCCCTCCACCTAGTCACATGTATTGAGTGAGGTCACTTCAATATTTTAAGTTGTGGGGGAAGATAGTATATATATCCCAAAATTTTGTTTTCACTGCCAAATGCAAAACACAGAAAAAACCATATGAACCATTTTTTCCTTCATACCTTTTTGCACCAACAACCTTTTTGTTGTCAATTCCCTTAGATTCTAAGCCAATTTGAAGCCAATTCAAGTTGAGTTAAGCTAAAATAGGGGAGAAGGACATAATAGTTGAAATTACAATGAAAGGAAGTGCATGCAAGTGTAGTAGATAAAGAGCATTTATGGGTGGTTAAATTGAATTTTGAGTTGAATTTCTAGAATTTTGAGAAGAATCGAGATATTTCACCACGGGAGGTGATTTTGTTAGAAGGGAGACATCAACACACAAGAAAATATTAGAGGACGGGTTAGTTCTACCCATTTTTACTAAGGCAAGATGGTTGGACTACTTCCTGAAGTTGACAGAGTTTAATGAAGACATGACAAGGCAATTTGTAGCTACATTATAGCATGATGAAGCCACTATCAAGGGCTTGATATTGGATGCTTTAGAGGCTACAATTGGAGAAGTGTCTAGTCTACCGAGGAATGGAGTTGAATTCCCTGTTAGAGCAAATGCAATAGCTGTTAGGGATGAGTTCAGGGAGGTAGGAGAAAATCTAGATTCATCATCACAAGGTACGAAGAGATTGTCACTTCCCTGGATATGGGCATCTTGTGTTTCTTATATTATTAATTATACTACTTGTGATGGTAGAAAATACCTCCTGTATACTATGCATTTTAAGTTGCTAAGTCACATGAATGTCATAATAGATTGGTCAATGTACCTAATTTCCTTTACAATTTTGCTAAAAAGAATGGGGTCTGAATACCAAAGGAAGATAAATGATTCAACTTTATCACACTACTGTTTGGTAACATTGTTAGTGAAAAGGAGCCTTAGGGTTCAACATACATAGGTGTCTTGGGAGAGATTTTTAACTTGTAAAGATACTAACCATATTCTTAAGGAACCAATAGTTCCTGAAAAACATAGATTCACCTATTGCATCCTTAAGGGAAATGACCCTTGTTTCACCTGTTGCTTCACCTACTCATTTCAAAGGTGAACCAGAGAAGCAAAGTGTGCAAGGATCACCACATACAACATCTGACCAACCTACAACAAAAAAGACCCCACTTCCTCTAGAACACCTAAGACCAAGAAAAAGAGAGGTAGTTCTTCTTCTATACCTTCAAATATGCAGAAAAAGAGGGATACCTAGAAAAAGAAATCTACCCCACCAAGGCATTCAAACCACTTGAGAAAGAAAGGTGCCATGAGGGGAAGTATTGAGAAACCAGAAGAGGAAACAAGGGATAAGGAAAAAAAAAGATGTGACATTAGATACTAATTCAAAATTAAAAGATAATGTGTTTGAAAATGTGCATGTTCCTACAAAAAGGAAATGGTATATATCTACTACCTTTGACATAGATTCAGAGGATATTTTTTTTGCCAATAAAACTAGGAAGAGAACTCTAGTTAGCCCTAATAGTGGGGGTTTTAAATACATAGGGGTTGGTGATGAGCACTTTTTGAAGGATATGGAAATATTTTTAGAAGAAAGAAATGTCAAGAAAGAATTTTAAGAAGCCTTAGAAATTATCAAACAACTAGAAGAGTTGGTAAAGACCTATGAACATAGGGAAAAAGAAAGGGAAATAAAGATACAAGAATTGGAGGAAAATTTACATATATATGGATATGGGACCAAGTTAGACCTATTGGCACAACTTGCACCGGTCAAAGTAGGGAATAAAGAGCTTGCAGTAGAAAATAAGAGGCCCCCACCACAAAAACTCCAAATTATCATACAGCCCTATCCATAGGATATCAATTGTGGAAGGTGATGAAGTAGAATGATTGAACTCCACAACACCTAGAAATCACTTGCAAGCAATTATCCTATCACAAAAGAAAGATCAAAGCAAGTGATTTTCTATGCAACCAAGAGAGAAAATATTGAATCCAGAAGAGCATTGGTATGTGCAATGTATTAACTTGAATGGTTCTAATTTGAATCATTACAATGAATGTGCAAGCTTTATAAAAGCATACAAAAGCAAACCCTAGATGAGGATTTGACTAGATAGTGACAAGTGTTCTAATCTCATGCAATGAGACAACTTGTCCTATATTTAATTCAAACTAATAATAAAAAATCACTCCTAAGTTTAGCTTAAGTGAACTAAAGCAATAAGGGACTTAATAATTAATTATCAAGTAATGTCCTAATTACTCCAACACCCCCCCTTAAGATTATCTTAGGGAGAAGCTAAAAATCCCTGATGTAGAATGAAATGATGGATGCATGGATGGGTCCCAAATACAAGTCTTGATGAGTTACCCATGCACAAATATATGAATCTCTCATAACTAGAGAAAAAGAGAAAACCACATGGGAAAAACTCCTCTCCAAAAGAGAGAAAAATAAATGACTACACTAGTGAAAGAAGGATAGGAGGACTCAATGTCGCCCCCCAAGGACTACTTCTATCATGCAAGTACAATAGATGTCCCCTCGATAGGAGAGAGAAAATGAGGATATGAATCCCCCCCATAAAGAAGTAGCTCATGTGCCAATGACAAACGCCTGAAGATAGAATATGAGTCACTTCCCACAAACAACATTTCTCCCCTTAGGAAGAAACATATCCACTAGTGATTGGAGAAGCCAATCCAAAAGAATGGATGAATCAAGAATCCAAATACAAATGATGTATGCCCCTAAAAAGTGCTTACGTATCCACATGTTAGAAAGTGATGATGTTGATCCAAGATCCTATAAAAAATGATGTAGAACAAGCTGCAAAGGTGATGAAGATGGTGGGCCAACAACATTGAAGTGGTTTTCAACAAAGAGGAGATGAATTTCCTCAAAGTAATCCTCCAAATCTACAATAGAGGACTCCAAAAACAAGGATGATATGTCTACGAGATATGAATCCTAAGTAGCTATGTTCGGAAGATGTATGATGTCCTGTTATACTAAATAAATAGGGGCCAAAGATGTGGCGATGTCAAATTGATCAGGAACAACATAGGATGATGATTTAGTCTCAATCTAAAGAGTGGGAACAGGAAGACAAGTATTTGAACCATCAGAACATGCAAGACTTGTGATATGCTCAAGCTCGTCTAAAGTATCATCATCAAAGGGTATGTGCATTTGCAAGAGGAATGAGACAATCTACTGCAGGATCCTATGGGTATGGAGAGATATGAGGGTCTCCACAGATCTCCCAAAGACGTTTCCAAAGTGTGTGGGGACATTCAATTTTTGATACAACACACATAGTGTCAAGATCAACACTAGAACATATAACCCCTACAATATGATTGATGATGATGCCCCATGCTAATAAAATCCCTGGTGTGTTTGGTGTAGGTATGATTCCATATAAATAAGGAAAAATATCAATCCACCTAAGATGTGTCAAGATTCCATTTCGCCAAGACTCATAGTTATCCTTGTCTAAGTTGATCACTGAAGGATGAACAAAAAAACCCATGATACTTAATCAAATGAAAAAATCAGAGACTAATGATTTTAGTACTTATAAAGTAGATCAAAAATGTCATCCTACACAAAAATATCCTTTCCAGATGCCAAGATATCCAAGTAATTGATAGAATTGTGAAAACACAAAAATAAATAAAATATACTTAGGATGGATTTTGGAAGAATTGCATGACTAGATCTGAAGATATCTAAAATACATTTCCAACACAGCTTGAATTGCAAAAATTGGAGATATAGGCAAAAATTTATGAGCTCAGAAGCACAAAATGAAGATCTGAATTTGACTGAAAATAATAGAAACCAAAAGAAAAATCTGATAATGAGACTTGCACCACTAGAAAGAGTTCAGAGCCAACTTTTTGACGATATCTTATTTTCCTAATTTCAACTTTGTATGCAAAAATTACGGTTGATTTAT
Organism: Sequoia sempervirens; assembly: GCA_007258455.2. NCBI lineage: Eukaryota > Viridiplantae > Streptophyta > Pinopsida > Cupressales > Cupressaceae > Sequoia > Sequoia sempervirens. Next base: position 16,584,125 of record VDFB02072274.1, on the reverse strand, counting down.
GAAAATAGGTCAAAAAAGGCAAAAAACCTTGGCTGGTGGCTAGTGGGTGGCGAAATTTTTTTAAAAGCTTTTTTTTTTGCAAAAAAAAAGATTGAAAAACGATAAGATTTTTTTCTCAAGATAGGATCTCTCAAAATTCAGACAGGAGGCTACAGATCTAGAGCTCTAATACCATGATGAAGTTGAATGATAGAACTCCATAGCACCCATAAATCACCTGCAAGCAATTATCCTATCACAAAAGAAAGATCAAAGCAACAGATTTGCTATGCAACCAAGAGAGAAAATATTGAATCTAGAAGAGCTTTGATATGTGCAATGTATTAACCTAAATGGTTTTGAATTGAATTATTACAATGAATGTGCAAGCTTTATAAAGCATGCAAAAGCAAACCCTAGATGAGGATTTGACTAGATAGTGACAAGTGTTCTAGTCTCATGCAATGAGATAGCTTGTCCTATATTTAATTCAAACTAATAATAAAAAATCACTCTAAAGTTTAGCTTAAGTGAACTAAAGTAATAAGGGACTTAATAATTAATTATCAAGTGATGTCCTAAGTTGGATAAGTTTTAGTCATAGTTCAGCATTGGCATCGAGATACACATAGCTTCCAAATTCTTTCATCATATCTTTCCCTCTTATGTGGGAATTTTTTATGTATCTATGCGATGGATGGTGTACTTGGAGGGTCTTATGGAGTCCTCCATCTTTCATCACTTGGTTGCATTCTTAATTTATTTAGCATTACATATGTTCATGGGTACCTAACATGGCCTTGTAGCTAGAACCCATTCATGCTTTCATGGACCCATCCTTGCATTATTTGCATGTTTCTTATTCTCCCTAAGTTGCACTTAAAGGGGGTGTTGGTGTAATTAAATATTTAATTACACTCTAGTTAGTTTACGTAGGTCCTAATTAGGTTTTACCTTTAGGTTTTTGCATATTGTTTTATAAAAGCAAGTCATCTCATGTAATTTATTATTCCCAATAATATTATTTGCACATATTTTGCAAATTGCTCTTGCATGTTTGTTTTTTTTGTTTGTAGAAGGCTAATCCAGGTTTTGCAGGTGATCTTGGTTTTATGGAGTTTATTGGAAACTAAAATAGAAGGTTACTCAAGAATTTTATAAACAAAAAGAGAACTGGAAGAATGAAAAATAAGCAATAATTGTAGAACATATTCTAGAATACTAGAGGGTAAGGATATTGAATTAAAAAGGTTAGCAATTAAGGTGGAAGAGGTAGCAGATAAAGCTACCTAGATTGTAAAATGCAAACCCCCAGCTAGGACCTATGCTTTGTTTTTACAAGAAAAATTCTTAAGTTTCCAATTCAGTAGATTAATAAGTAACCAACCAATTTTTATGAGTGGAAAATTTGGCTTTCTAAAAGTCTTTGTTGATGCCACACTAGAAGAACAAGATCAATTATGTTAATTTTATTTGCATAATTATGTAGTGCTAGAAGACACTGAATGGAATCCCTTAATATTTTTAGGGGATTTACAATTAAGGGCACTAACATCCTATATTAGGAATGAAAAGTTTAGGGGTGAAATCATGGAAGAATATATGGAGAGAGAAAAATCAGTTGCTCTTCCAATAAGGAAGGAATCTAAAAACCCTGATATGATCATAGAAGAATGGTTAGAAATTTTGGATCACAAAGGTGTAGGCAGGAAGATCATGAATTTGAAAATGAAGGATTACAGAAGGATGCAAATATTAATGGTTGGACTTGTTCATCATTGCTATAGGTATGTGCAAGAAGGATGGGATAGCTTAACCCCTAAGCTATAGAGAAAAGAGCCCCACTTAGCTTATAATTTTATGGCTATTCTTGAGAGAACACACAGGTATATGGATGTTTCCCAGGACATGAGTTGAATGGGTACTACTCATTTTCCAACCACCAATACTTCTTTACCTGGTACCACACTGGATAGGAGATAAACATGGGGAATGTGAGATGGCTGAAATTATCAGAATGAAAAGACTTGCATGTTATAAAGGATTTTATTTAAAATAGGTCAAAGAAGTGGATATTGTTGCAGACTTCAAGGAAATCACTTTGCACTACAACCTCTAGCCCTAGTTAATTTTCTTGAGGACAAGAAAATGGGTAGTTGGGGGAATGACGAGCCAGTCATTAGATAGTTTTCTTATGTTTTTATGCAAGTTCATACACATTACCAGACATTTATCTTATACATATTCATTTACTATGCTATCTTTTATACTTATTATGCAACCTTGAACCTGATTTAAAGTATATGGAAATATGGTTATGATGTGATGATTAATACATAATTTATGTGTGGATATGTATGAAATGTAATTGTTATCTATGCTTATCTATGGTTGTTAGTATTGTGTGCATTTTTTGTGAACTAACTCTTTGCAACTAGAAGGGGTAGATTGTAGCCCACAACAATTGTGAGTTACAACCCACAACCAAAGGAGTTCCTAGGCAACAAAATAGGGGAGGTTCCATAATAAATGGAGTGCAAAAACTACAACATGAAGGCACTTAATGAAGGTGGTTGTGCATAATTATGATGTCCAATAATGATACTAGAGGAGAAGAACCCTATTACAATTGAGATTCTAACATAACTGATTTGAGCATTCAATGTTCTAGTTTTTTTACAACAAAGTTACAATCCTACTTGGACTCTTCTTCCTTTTTAGTTGCAATTTAGATTATTGAGTCTTTGTCATGCTTTGATATCTAGGGAGTGGTGATTTATGGTTTTAGTTTAGATTCCTTTTTTAATAAAATCCCTCATGCCTATATGTATGGCTTGATGGTTGAGGTTTTAGAGAGCTAGTCAGTTAGTTGATTTTTGTTCAAGAACAACTATAGTTACCAGATACTTTTAGTTAATTTTTGTTCTTATGAAGATAATGTTTATTGTTAAAATCATGGTTTCATGAATAAGATATCTCAGTAGAATCTTATGTGATCTTTTGGAGTTTTTCAATGAATGGATTGAGCTATTATGATTGTGTTAATATAAGAAGTTAGATTTGGTTTAGATTAGTGAAGAAATCCACTAGAGCAAGGGCCACTCAAGGTAATTGTCCTTCACTCCATCTTCTGTTATTTCATTTATGTTTTAGTAGTTACTTCATAAATGCAAGTTATGTCAAATAGGTTCTTTGTGTTATAGTCATTAATGGATTCAGGAATAATTATTGCTTCACAATTATACTGTAATTGCTTGAATGTGTTGTACTCTAAAGTGTAGTGTAGGTTTAGTTATCAGTATTAGTTAATTTCCAACATTCATTTCTTGACAGTAATTAGTTACAGTATTATACTGTAGGTACCCATAACAATAGTGTCAGCATTACTTCCTTTACTATTATGTAATTTTATGATTCCTTAGCAAGTGTAACATCTGTAATAAGATGATTTAGGTATATTTAAGTCTTTGAAAGTACATACAGTGCTAGTACCATCACAAGTTTACTAGCCTTGGTCGATAATTGAATGAAGGTCTTTCCAAAGGTTCAAATGGACTATTCAATTAGGTTTTCCTATTGAATTATGCAATTTCCACCAAGTTTACTAGACATTAGTAGTGACTCTACACAACCTCCATATCTGATTTCCCTATAGTAGTTTCCAACCTTTCATCCCATTCCTCTTCTAACTCTTCTGAATCATAATTTTTCAACATCGTGCCTACCTTGGCTAGTTCTATCAACTCATTGCCTACTTCAATTAGGGAGTTGATATCTTCCTCCTTGAAACTTTTTCCCATCAGATCCAAAACCTCTGAGAGCTTTTCATTCAAATATGCCTTCTGACACACCTCCTCTTTGAGACCTTGTGTGTTCTCCTCACCATAGTGCTTCCCCACTTGCTCCTAGTCTTGCACTTCTTCATCCATGAGATTTGGATCCAACTCCATTGTTACATTCATTGGACCTCTAATTCCTTCCTCACTGAATTGTTGCGCTCTTGCATCAACCTTGTAGCTCTCAACCATTTTCTTTTGCCTCGTTAAACCTAGACCCACACCAACTTGCCTTTGGGACTTGGATAAAAAGTTACACTTTGATACCATTTTCCCCATTCCAATATTATTTCAAGATTTCTCCAATAAAGGATATTGGGCTTGTTCTCCACACAAATCCTAATGTAAGAGCCTACACCATTGGGTTTTAGCTATTCCTTAATGCAGATGAATTCACCCAACTGATTCCCTATCTCTACCAAAGTTTTAGAATCCCAATATTCTAATGGGATATTTGGGAGTTTGATCCAATCATGAATCTCTCCAACTTGTGATGGTGAGGATCAAAATTAACTTCTCATCTTTTGATTTAAAATCTAAAGCCTTCAAAGAACCATTCCCCACCCTCAATTCCTTCTTTTTTCTTCTAAGACAAACTAATCACTATGAAATAGCCATTCACCAAAGGCTTGACTTATAGATCTCTACCCTAGCAGTTCAGGCACCATTGCTCTATCCTTTCCCAATCTAAATCTTTATCATACCATTTAACCGATAGACCATAAGTTTCCAGATGCTTGATTGTCAGCCTCATTATACTAGAGAAAATCAACATAGCCTTACTATTTGTTTGGCTTGAAAATTCTCCCTTACTCCAAGATCACATGTCGTGCCAATTGCTCATCAGACACCCACCAAACTTGATTGTCCTCCCATGATTCTGAAATAAGTTTTCATCTTTTCATCTTGCTCCACCCAAGGGAAATGCATTTTCCCTAGTTGCAAATGGTACTTCAAATATTTTCCTCTCGGGCCTCTCATTTCTCCTCTTCTTAGAACCCCTACCATTACCCCTCGACATATTATTGTGAGCCCTAGTAAAGGTTGGTTGTCACTACAATGCATCATACCAAGGCTTCCCATTCCGAGCACCATGAATGTTTGCAACACCCTGTCTATGGTCTTCACAAAACCCCAACTGCCCCTTTCTCTGACTATCACACCACTCCTCACTAGTGGCTCTCTTCCTTATATGATCAATCATGAATTCATGCTCCACTTTTTCTGCCCATGCACCTATGCTTGCACTTGCTCCACTCACCATAATATTTTCTTATAAGGTGATATTATACTTTATCGAACATTGATAAATGAATTTTAAATGATTATGTAAATTTTGTATTGATATGTTAATATTTACAAAATATATGTAAATTTTATTTAATATGTAGCTTATATTTCCTCCCATTAAGCTATAATATAGGGTATCTAGAATATAGGCATGCAATATCTATAATATCTCTCATTAAGTTAGAATATAGGTAGTATCTAGAATACATACATACATTATCTAGAATATACACATGCAATATCTATAATATCTCCCATTAAGCTAGAATATAGGTAGTATCTAGACATGCAATATCTATAATATTTCCCATTAAACTAGAATATAGACATACAACATCCTAAATATAGACATGCAGTATCTTAAAATATAGGCATTGATTATTATAAGTGTTATGTTTTTATTTAATTAAAATAAGTCATGTATATAATAATTAATTTATTAATTTAATTTAATAAAATTTAGTGTCTAAATATATGATTAAATTTAATATTCTTAATTGAAATTTAATATTTTTTATAAACTAACACTTGTTCCTAAAGGAGGTTCAAGGATTACATTGATAATAAACTATATGTATGTTTTTTATTAGCGATAAACATGATTTGCGGGGACCAGAAACCCCTTACAAATAGGTTTTGAGGGGAAAAAAAACCCCATACAAACAAAGAAAGTTGCAAAAGATAGGAACACAGACAATCAACAACCCAACACCAACAGTCTACCAAGGGATATACAAGACAAAATAGATTGCAAGAAAATAGCTTTGAAGGCACTAAAAACCGTTTAGAGCTTGGAAATCATATGGGACTTAACCCCAGAGCAACTATAAACTTCCTGAATCCACTAGGTACCAAACAACCATGATTAGCCAGGAACCATGAACTCGAGACACATTTTGAAGGACCATGAACCCTTTACAATCAGGTTTTGGCAGGGACCTTAAACCCAATAGCACAGCTAATTGAAAAGTAGCATCCAACTTGCAACTCCATCCGAATTGAAAAACCATCCCACACTCCACCTCCATAGGAAAGGACCCCCCTCTATTGGAGAGGAAGATAGAAGAACTCGAACCACCAAAGCAACCCCAACCCTGTTCATACTAGCTCCACCTCAAAAGGAACCAACACCACCTCAACAGGAACAAGCAAGAGGGAAGAAAACTTTGCACTGGGCTAACAACAATCACCTTCACCTCAATAGGAGATGGATTTACCTCCATAAGAGGAAACTTCACCTCTAAAGAAGATATCATCAGAAGCACCAAGCCAAAAAGAAGCCACTCTAGTAGAACGAGCACTCACAACAACCTTAGGCATCAAAAGAGATGGTGACAAGAGAGACATGACCCAAAACCAAAGAAGAAACTTAAACACAACATCCACTGAAATAAAAGGGGCAGTAGAGAAAGCCCCGCCAAAGGAAAACACACGCCTCACAAAACCTTGAACAAATAAGAAGAACAACAAAACCCAACAGGGGCACAACACCAAAATGAGAGAAACCCCTATAACAAGCCAGGAGGGGATCATCCCACACCAGGAAAACAACAGGAACATCTGAGTTAACTTAAAAGTTAAGAGAAGCAACTCGCATAGGCAAAAGCCACACCCGTCCACAAAGGACAACCTAAACCAAAAGAAAAACAAAGCACCAAAGGGAAAAATCCCAACCCCCAAGCAAAGACAACACTCCCCAAAGGAAATGAACACAATAGAAAACTCAAAATAGGGAGCCACCACAGGATAAAGAAAGAAAAAACAACCAAGACTGAAGCACAAAGGAGGTTCCAAAAGCATCTGAACCCCACAAGCCACAACGAATGCTCAAGCATCCAACACAAGGAAAAGCCAAAAACACCTCCCCATCATAGGAGCAAGTGGAAAGAACAGGCCCAACATATAGAGGCCTCACATAGGACAACTTCTAGTGATCAGAGGAAGCCACAACCATAAGGACAGATCAGGCCTTAGAACAACCATCAGTGGCCAAAACAACCAAAGGCCCATGCATAGCAAGCAGTAGCACATCCCTAGAAGAAGAGGAGAGCCCCTAGACCAGTGGAAGCCCTCCAAAAATCCCACTCCAACCTTGTCGCCATCGCCATCCTCTGCATTAGATTCTCCCTCTCCTGCCTCAAAGGATTTCAAACCTCGACCATCGCTTCTACTCCCACTTAAACTATATGTATGTTAATATGTTAAAGAGTATGTATTTTTGCATGGATGTGTTGTACATTCTAATTGCATGTGGCTAGATTAAATAATTAACAAGCACCATGTAGCGGCTAGTACTTGCCTTTATAGTATTGTAAATTATTATTTTCTAGATTTAAAAATAAATAAATGTAAGTTTTATTAATGTGAATAAAATTAAATGTAAATCTTGTTAATTATAGTGTTTTAGTATTGTTAATCAGTTATTTGCATGAACTAACCCTAACCCTAACCTTAACCCTAACTCTAACCCTAACAATAAATTCTAAACCATTATCCTAATCTTAGACCTATCTCTAACCCTAACTATGGTTGTAACACTATCCATAACTATAAACCTAATTTTAATCACTAACTTTTAAATAAATAATATATTTAATAAATGGTTTTTATTGTAGGTAAAGAAGGTTTTGAAGGGGCCCTAAAACCCTTTACAAAAAGAACCACTGCTTAAAAGATAAGCAAAACCAAACAAAGCATCCAACCATAAGCAAAAAATAAGCCACTAACAAGCCAAAAATTGGGACAAAAACAACAAACACCTACATGTTCTTCAATATATCAGCCGCTTCCAAATCACTAACAATGATCTTTTGATGCATATCCATAACTTTAGACACCTCCTTAGTAGGGATCTTGGTCTTACTTTTGGTCTTATATGAGTCTAAGTACAAGGACCCTTCTCACTATTGCCATCAATCTAAACACTTAGGAGGTCCACCATACCACTAGTAGCTTCTTTCAAACCAGACGAACCCCCCATCCATTGCTTAGCTTTCTCATTCAAAATCTGAAAACCCTTAGCTTCATTACACAAAGTGGTCTTACTAACATTAACAACCTTTTCCAAATTCTGATAGGCTCTTTCCATTTTGTCTCCAAGGAATGCCATTCAAAATTCAAAATCTTTATTCATCTTTAACATTTAATCAGTAATAATTTTCATAGCATCCACCAATTGATTAACTTGGTCCTAGATAGAAGGCTCCTTAGAGAAAGAGGTCCCCCCAACATTATTTATCAAAGATCGAACCTTTACGTTAGTAAGGTTTAGTTCATTAAAATCCCATTTAAAGAACCTTAAAAAATCAAAGAACTAACTTTTGCCAATCCAAGCACATTAGGCAGGTCCTCCCTATTACAATTAAAATAATCCCTATCAACAACCACCTCCTCTTGAGAAGCCCTAGTATCCTCATTCAAATGGACCTCCTCCCCTTTATTACCATCCTCAAGAACCTTAATTTTGTACACCGTCTGCTCAAGCTCAGCCACCACATTCACACCTTGCTTCTGCACTTTCACATTCTCTAGACCAGCCTCACCCTGCAGAGTCTCAACACTGGGAACAAAGTCATAACTAATCATATCCTCCTAGTTCAAGCTTGCTTTCCCCTTACCCTTCTTCTGATAATTACCCTCCTTCAAGCACAACTTCCTCTTTCTCCTCTGCACAGGGGAGTCCACATCCGTATCCCTCACATTTGACTCCATCACTTTCTTCTTACCCGAGGATACAACACCACTCTTGGAATTCAATTTCTTACCCACTAGAGGCTTGCCAGGATTTCCCTTCTGAGTATCGTTTGAGTGTTTAGAACCCTCAGCCTCATCACCACCTGTATCATAATCCTTGGGCTTTAGAGGTTTGGAAGATTTCGGCTTCTTTTTCCACTAACCCTCATCAAAGTTAGGAGGCTTTGAATAAACCTCCAAGGAGGCTTTCAAACCAAACACAATTTCAAACCCAGTTTCATGCTTTGGGTCAACTTTCTTATTGCGACCTTTAGAAATCATCTTAGGTTTATTAGGGATAGTATAAGCCTTAGCATAGTTCATTATAAGGAGGATTAAACCCTCATGTTACATAGGATTCTTGGGGTTTCTTTTGTGATCACGAATCCGATTTTCCAGAGAAGCAAGCAGATAAAAAGGGAAGGAAACCTTTTTCCTATGCCTAAAATGGTTCAACAAGACAAAATTGTAACCAAAAAGAATTGAAAAGTGGCCATCAAGAGTGGAATACCTCATTATTTCTTCAGCCACATCATCCCAGATTGCCTTAATGGAGTTGTGAGCATAACCACCACATTTAGCCTTCATCAATTAGCTCCTTTCATCATCCTTGAAGAAAATATCCATAGCAACACTCGACTCCTTCTTATCCCTATAGAATTTCCTCCCCTCAGTAGCCAAACTTGTGATATTCGCGATGAATTCCTTTGTAATATTGAATTCTAGCCTGAAGATCTGCAAGACTCTACTTTGCCAACCTTTTACAAATGCATGTGACGCCTTAGGATCAAACCCATGAAGACGTTCCATATAGGGAGTCACATCACTGGCCTACAACAACTCCAAAACCTTCTTATTACTCTTTGCAAAGTCACAGGAGCTCGGTTCAACTTGATTCCTCTCGCCACCCATTGCAACAGTTTCAAGAATTTGTAGAGAAATAGAAGAAGCCTGGAGAGAATGAAAGCTTTGCAAACACCCACAATCCATGTGGGATAAGCGAAGTGACAGGAGGAAATAAATAAACTAGAATGCAAATCCTTATGGATCTCTACTACATGATTAAACGATAAGGAAAAGCCAATTAGAGGATCACACATGGACTTGATATACCACATCATTAATATCATGTGCCTAAACCAAATAGTGACGAGAACCCCTTCCTCAACTTGATTGAATATCATGATTTAAAATTGAAAGGAATTCAATGGGGAGGGGGTCATTCCCATACCATTCCAAATAATCATTAATCCCAAGGTTAGCAAATGTATTTGCTAGGCAATTTCCCTTCCTATAGATAGGGGAAATAAAAGATTGTTCAAAGGAATTCAAAATGGATAGAGCATTAGTAATAATAGATTCAACAGACCATGAAGGAGGAGTATACTTCTTAAGGTTATTGATAATATTTAAAGAATCACCCTCAATCCATACCTTGCTAAAATCTTTAGACTGAGCCAACTATAGACAATGATAGGTGGCATAAATTTAATAAGTGTTATATTACTAATTATTATATATTAAATAAATTTTATAAACATAATATATATTAAAATAATTAAAAGTTAGATATTACATGTTGGCAATGTTACTTCTCTTATTATTAATATAAAATTGTTATATATTAAAATGATTTTTTTATTACAAGTTTTTTATTTTTAATATATATATATATATATTAAAAAATAAAATATATTATGGGGCCATGGGCCTAGCTTGATTGGCTAAAGCATTCTGTTGCAAGCAAGAGGTCACGAGGTCTAGTCTCCTCACTATCCTCAAGGTACCAGAGGGCATGTTGCACCAGCATCATTGGTCATGTGAAAAAAGTTTACTAGGTGCACTACAATTTGTAATTAAACTTAGACAAATCTAGATTTTATCCTTAAAGAAATTAAGTATTATGTTATTATGAAATATGTGCATACATATTTTAAATATAAAGCAATACAAATAAAAAAAGAAAGTTGACATCAAATTGACAAAAAACATTGCAAATGGAAATAGAATGTCCCCATCTAGGTCTCAAATCAATATTTGTCTGGCTTTTATGTGATAAATGACATTTTGGAGGCTTTTACCATTAAACAATCGATGGTTTACCATAAAATGACAACTGAAATTTGTTTTCCGATGAATCCACATGATTTGGAGGCATGAGACTTGTTTTAGGCTCAAATCTCACACTATATGTAGTCTATCAACTAATAAATTTAAGTTTTAAATTTTAAATTTTTAAATTTTTAAATTAAATAATAAACAATTAGTATAACATTTATTATTATTATCATTATTAGTTCCTACCATGGAACTATAGTGAGACGCAGTTTCTAACTAGTGATTAAAGTTTTTCATTTAGACGAATCAAAAACATTTATTTTAAAAAAAAAATTCAATTTCAAAGTTTGTAGGATTTCAATAGTTCAAACTAATCATTTTTTACATATAATAGTAAAACACAAAATTTCTCTCTATTTTGATTGGAGAAGAGATTATGTTACGAAACAAAAGGAAGCATGACAATCTACAATAAGACTAAAACAAATGACATGTGTAAACAATAAATAAAATAGTGATTAGGGGTGGTGGGCCTAGTTCGATTAGTTAAAGCATCTTGTTGTAGGCAAGAGGTCACGAGGTCTAGTCTCCCCACTGTCCCCGTGGTACTAGAGGGTGTGTCACGCCAACATTGCACTACAATTTATAATAAAAATAAAAATTGGTTATTTTATAATTGTTTTTCTTGATATAATTGGCTAAAAAAATATAGGCAATGAGTGCGAATTATGCAAAATTGAGTTTTGTAATTTCTTTTTCTTTTTTTGGAGCCACCACTTCTCATTTAATATTTGCATATCCTACAATCATTATAGATGTCATTCACCAAAAAATAATAATAGTTCTTCTTCAACCCTCAATCACGAATAGTTTTCTAGAAATTTCCATCATATAATAAAGTAATACAATTTTTTCATAGTTTCCTAGAAAAAACATTACAATTAAATATATTGATTGTTAAAATCTAAAATTCAGGGATAAAAAATGATGGATAACTTTGGAGTGGGTGTATGTTAACTAAGTGGATTGCATGATAACTATCCTTTTGGTTCAGTGAGTTCATTACAAGTTAGTTTATAGCTTTTATAAATTTGAAACATAATCACCATGAATTTTTAGAATTTTGTGTGAAAATATGAATCTAAATGTTGAAGACAATCAAAAAGTGTTCAAAAAATTGTAGAGGAAAAATACAGAGTTTAGTCTGACAGTGATGAGCTACTAGGGGATTTTGAGGTTGACAAGAAATACATGCTTTTAAAAGTAATTTGGTTATGGGTATACTGTATGTGCGGCCATTGACAAGACAATAGGCAAAATAGTTGTCATAAAAAAGATAAGAAATGTTACATCTTCAGAATGGCAAGGGTGTAGAGCGTTCCACGAATTGCAAAGTCTTTGAAAGCTTCACCACCCTTTTATCATGAAGGTAGAAGATGTGATGCTACCCTCTGACAAGTACAACTTTAATGAGATCTTTATTGTTCCAAAAATTATACAATTGAATTTAATTGATTATTTAGAGAAAATTTTGGACGACGAGAAGGGGCAAGTGAGCAATTTCAATATTAAATTGATTATGAATTAGGTTCACAATTTTTACAATTCATTTCATTTAAAAAAAACAATTGAAATCAATTGTGTCTATATGTTTTTGAATTGTAAATAGAAAATTATGATGAACCACTAAGTGTGATTCAAAATATAACAATTAATTCTAAAAACAATCTTTTACACAAACTATAGAAAACTAATAGCAACCAAAAGTATTTTTTTCAAAGTATTGGATCCTATTAAGACTAAAAAGACAAGATAAAAATGTAACCTTAGATATTTTTGTAAGATAATAACAAGATATTTACTTGATGTTCATGGTGATCAGGACTTAATTTTGATGAACATATTTTTTTTGTAAGGAGCTATAAAACTTATAGTAATTATTTTTAATTTTTTCATCATTTTTTTTTTGGTTCGTAAGTTGTGGGGATAGGGGCCCACTCCCTTTATTAATAAAGTAATAAAAATACAAAAATCTGTCGAGCAGCAAAGAAGAGGCTGAGAGAGGAGCCTCCAGAAGAAAAGAAAGAGGAGAACTACAGAGACCTACAAAAGAAAACAAAACTGAAACAAAATTTTAGAATTGAAACAATCATGCTCAAGAAGAGAAAGCAGAGCATAGGTGCCCAATAGGATTATGCCCCTTGAGTGTTTCGAAAGAGAAGAACATCTAGGGTCCGCTGATAGCTGACTTCCACTGCTTCTAAACCTTTAGTGTGAAGCTTTTTTGCAATAGAATTCCTCCTAGCCTTTCGCTTTGTACCACAATTAGGTTTTAATTTGCCACTTAAAGATTGGGAAATCCCAAGTTTCCCAAGTTTCTGAGGCGGATCCATAGAAAAATCATCAAAATAGTCATGGATTTTCTCTTCCAAGTCCTCCATGAAGGGGAAAATACCGTCAGATTCAAAGCCATCCTCCTCCAACCTAGAGGGAGAATCAGGTGGGCTCTCATGGAAAAGGGAAATTGGAAGAGCAAAAGGATCCGTTAGCTGATCCAAAATCAGCCTCGAATCCTAGGCAAGGTTGAAGAACTTACCATGATTCCTCCAAATGAACTCAATATTAGAAGCACTGCCCTTTTTGACCCACTTCTTCAAGCAAACATTCCTCACCCTGGCCAAACATTTGAGGGAACAAGCTTCAATCCTATGTCCAAGCATATTGCAGCAAAAGCAACAGAAGGGCAAACCTTCATAGTTTAAAAACTGAGTCCGAACACTAAATGAAAAATGGATCTGGATAGAATGAGAGAGGGGTTTTGAGATGTCCACCATTGCACAAACCCTATAGAATCTATGATCTGAAGCCACCCCATCTGAGTAAAGCATGACAAAGGACCCCACCTGGTTAATCATATTGCTAAGCATAGCCATATTGCGTAGCACCAGACACAGGTTGTAGAGCCTGATCCAAACAAGAATAAGAGTAATCTTCATTATTACCAGGTCAAAGAAAGGTGACCAGGGAGAAATGAAGAGGCCAGAGTGCCCGAGAAACCAAGGCCCATTCTGCAAAACAAAGTTACAATCCTCCGCAGAACAAAAGGTTATCAGAAAAAAACCAAAATCCAAAGATTCCATAGAAGGGAGAGTCAGATTACTCCAGGTGCATTTGATCCATTTGATAACAGAGGTCACCAAAGGATGCTGATGCAGGCATTGCAGAACCACCGAGCGGTTACCCCAGTCTGCAACAATTGCTTCAATGCAACCATCAGAAATACAAAAGTTCGTAGGCTCGTGGGAAAAGGAGACCACCGAATCCCCAAAGGAGAAACAATCACCGCCAGATTTAAAGCCACTATCCATTTTATGGGATGGATCAGAAGCAATTGAAGGGTTGGGCGGATTAGGATTTGCTGATGAAACATGCTTATGGAAAAAATCTAAACACAAATGAAATGGATTCACCTGATTTCTACACCCATTAACCGAGCCAAAGGGAGCGGCGCCAAAAGCAACCCCCACATCATTTGCATCCAGAGGGTCAAAGGATTGAGGGATAGGACGAGAAGACAACGCCAAGTCCTGAGACGCCCTAGAACGAAGTACATACCTCTTCCGTCTCTCCCCCACCGCAACAGTGCGACCACCACGCTTGGCTCCACACGTGGATCTACCCTTCGAACAAGCCTGTAAAACACCTCCTTTTGATTTTCCATCCTTACGCGTGACTGGAACAGAGGCTCTGCCATTGTGAGTAGCACCAGGAGAGCCCTCGCACATTGTCACAACTTTATTTAGTAAAGATTAGTACATATTAGTATTTCTATAAAAAAAAATATTTATCAACATTTTGAATCATACTCATAATTTATTATCAAAATAATTTTTACTATAATTTTTTTCTTAAAATCATTCCCATAATCTATCATCAAATAGTTTTGATTATGTAAATTTTTTCTTCATATTCAAAATAATTTTCTGTTTGATTGTTCCAAATTCTTTGAGGGATATGTAGTAGATGCCTGCTAGTGGCATCCTTCACAAGATATTGAGTTGAATAATATTTTAATGAACGGCTTGAGAGTAAAACTATGTGACTTCAGTCACTCAAGGCAAAAAGCAGATGAAATGATGAGATACGCAGGCACTACAATCTATCTCCCACCTGAATTTTTCTTAAATCCATAAAAGCACTATTATAAGTATGGGGAGAGTGTAGATGTATGGGCCCTTGGTTGCATTCTTTTAGATCTATTACACTTTAATCAAGCCTTTCATCTAACGGGTCGAACGGGTGGACCACTTTTCAAGACGGGGGTTTAGCGAACCTGTTGGCACCTTTGCTAACGAGATCGCCTTTGTCAAGCATACTGAACCTTATAAATGCAGAAGAAAGGTTGATCTTTGTAAATGCAAAACAATACAATGGGATTCTAAGGCGGAGGTTGGCTCAAAAATGGAAACTGAAACAAAACCAAAAGAAAAAAATTACTTTGATTCTACCAAAAGCTGGTAACAACAAGGCAGACATATCTAGTGTGTTACCCCAGAAAGAAGAGCAAACAATCCAAGCAGAGCACAAAAGCAGTGGGAAGTTAATAGGTGACATAGGGAACCTCAAGCCAAACATGGACAAGCTAGATGAGGGCATGGTCAATACAAAAGAGTTCACTGCAAACAAGAATGTTGCTGAAAATGCATCTCAAGAACTCTACAGCCCTACGTCCTCACCCTTATTATGGTCATCAGGGTTATACGTAGAAGAACTCATGAGAATGAAAAGTAGGCTCGATGTTCTAGAAACAAAGGGGATATATGAAGACAACAGGTTTAAAATAGTCACCGAGGCAAATTACAGGTTGGAAAAGGACAATAAAATGCTGCAAGAACAAATATCAAATCTGCAAGTGAACATGGAGGGGGGACAGCAAGAATTGGTCACTCTAAAACAAGAGTTAGCCCAATTAAAAACAACAAAAAGCGATAAATCAGTAATTGAGGGAGGAGAAAACATAAGGGAACTAAAGGTGATTCAATCAGCATTAGCAGACTTGGAGACAAAAGAGAATCAGTTAAGGGATCAGATAGAAGAAGCCAAATCATGGTCACAAGTGGTGAATAGTTCATCAAACGAGCATAAAGGAATCATTGAAAAACAAGTTAAAAGGCAGCTAAGGGAAGAAAAAGATAAACAAAGCAAGGCTGCAAACATTATTATTAAAGGTTTGAGAGACTATGGAGAGACGGAGAGAACTGACATTCTAACAAGGAATTTCCTAAACGATAAGTTGAAGTGGACAGGACATATTCAGCAAGCTAATAGAATCGGAAAAAAAGTAGATGGAGGAAAAGATAGACATGTAAGAGTCATCTTGAGAAATATTGAAGACAAAAATAAGATTCTAAAAAACAGAGGGCTACTTAGAGGCACACATATTTATCTAGATGAAGATTTGACCTTTGAGCAGCAAGAAGAACAAAGGAAAGAATGGGAGAAAGTGAAAACAACAAGAAATGAAGGTAAATGGGCTTGGTTGAAGAATGGGAAAGCTCAAATTAGTGATCGGTTCTCAAACAAGAAATAGGAATTAGTGGCCCCATAGGAATATTTGCATGTTGTAAGTTGGAATTGTAGAGGATATCCATGGAGAAGAGGACCTGGATTGGGGCCCATAGCGGAAGGAAAGGATATTATCATTCTTACAGAAACACATGAACATGATGGCTGCAAAGTACCAGATTTCGAAGGGTATAAAAAAGTGTCAGTTTGGAATGAAGGTAACGAAATAGGCAAAGGCAATGGAGGGGTTACAGTGCTAATAGATGAAAAGTGGCAGGGAATTGTTAAATTGGCAAAAGAAGACACAAATAAAC
Source organism: Sequoia sempervirens (assembly GCA_007258455.2). NCBI lineage: Eukaryota > Viridiplantae > Streptophyta > Pinopsida > Cupressales > Cupressaceae > Sequoia > Sequoia sempervirens. Next base: position 16,567,351 of record VDFB02072274.1, on the reverse strand, counting down.
AGTACATATGGCTGCAAATAACAGAAAATGGAGTAACTTTTAGTCTAGCCGCTTGCTACTTTGCTCCAAAAAATTCAAAGTTTTATAAGAAACGAAATTTAGACAACGAAGACCCGTATGCATCACTAAAAAAAGATATCTCTATTTTTAGCACACTTGGAGATGTGGTTTTAATGGGTGACTTTAATGCAAGGACAGCTAATAACCAATCTCTTCAGTTGAGCAATGAAACCAAAGGGGAGAACAATCCTTTGTGGTTAGAGGAAGGAGGTGGTCTCCATTGGGAAAGATCATCTCAGGATGGTAATGGCACTATCAACGCATTTGGGACAGAATTATTGGGGCTTTGTAGTCTATTTGGCATGGTTATATGCAATGGTATGAGGGATTGGCCGAGGTCTGGAGGTATTACTTGCAAAACATATAATGGTCAAAGTGTGGTGGACTACGTGGTTTGCTCCCAGAGTTTTAGTTCTAGACTGTTGGAATTTGATATTGAGGACTGCCCTATCGGGATGAAATCTGATCACTTACCTCTTCGGGTCAAACTACGCATTTCACCAATCAGCCAACACAACAAACAGGTTATGCACACGCAAAAAAAAGCCCTTCCTAAGGGTAAAATCCTCATAAATCAGGAAAATAGAGAATTATTCAATGTTGCTCTTAAGCAACATTTCCATGATCTGGAAAATAATGTGGAGTCTAAAGCAGCAAAAAAGGTTGATGTCCTTCACAATAATTTGCTGATCCCGATAATACACAAGGCATTAAATGCGTGCAAAAGGTCTCATCCCAAGATGGGGACATCAAACACTTTTCCGGAAAATCCATGGTATGATGAAGAATGTAAGGCAGCCAAGAGATCGCTAATGAAGAGAGGTAGGGGCAAAGAGCTTAAGAAAAAATATGAAAAGTTAGTGCAGTCCAAAAAAATAGAGTATGTAAACGAAAGAAGGAAGGAACTAATCACTCTTGGGAAACATAATCCTAAAGGCTTTTGGAGGGAATTGCAACAAAAGAAAAAGGTGGTGGAAAACAATATTACAGATGCCCAATGGTTAGAATATGCTAGACTTCTTTACGAGCGGGCCCACGAGAAAGACTACCCTCCTGTCATTAACACACCAGCGGAATTATTCAATGTGGATGATATTAAACAAGGAATAAAGAACTTAGCAAGTGGCAAAGCACAAGACATAGATGGGCTACAGTCTGAATTTTTAAAATGGGGGACTGAAATTCTTGCCCCTCACATAAAAAGAATTTTCAACAATGTCAATCGGGAAGGTTTTCCTATGGAGTGGACTACCAGTGTGGTCATCCCTTTATTTAAAAGTGGTGATATCAATAACCCATCTAACTATCGCACAATTATGGTCAACTCTATCTTTGGCAAGCTATTTGGGAGCATGATTGAACGTAGGATCAGCAAATGGGCAGAAAATGAGGGCAAAAGAGCAAAGGGACAGGCAGGTTTCAGATCCAAGCACTCTACCATCGATCACTGCATCACCCTTAGACACTTGATTGAGAAAATTTGGGATAACCAGGGTGAGGAAGCTTATTGTTGCTTTGTAGACTTTAAGAAAGCTTTCGACACAGTGCCTAGAGACAAATTATGGTCTCGGATGGAAGAATTAGGCATTCCAAATGCATATAGAGCAGCTGTTCATAGGCTGTATGAGAAGGTCAGTGCTAAAATAAGAACAAGTGAAGGTATGTCAGAATGTTTTGACAGTGACATTGGAGTTAAACAGGGCTGCCCTCTATCCCCTACGCTTTTTGGGCTATACATTGATAAGTTGGAAGCGTGGTTAAGCAAGGAAGGCGGGGATGGTATCCATTTGGCAGGTTATGTAGTAAAATTACTTCTATATGCTGACGATCTTATCCTAATCTCAAAAACAGCTCATGGGTTAAGAGAACATCTAAAAGCCCTAGAACACTTTTGTCAGGAAGTTGGGATGCAAGTGAACACATCCAAGACCAAAATCATGATTTACTCATTGAATAGAAAAATTAAACAACATACCTTTCTTTTTGAAGGCAGCCCACTTGATATAGTGAAAGAATACAAATATCTTGGGATTGACTTCCGTTATAAGCTCAGTTGGGAAACCTGTAGAACGAAAAGGATACAGGGAGGTTGGAAAGCCTATTATTTGTTCCAAAATAGGTGTTGAAAAGCTAAACTTTGGGATTGGAAAACCAAGAAAACCCTTTTTGGTTTACTTGTCACGCCGGTTGTGCTTTATGGGTGCGAAGTGTGGGGAAGCAACACATCAAAGTGCAGTTGGAGACAGATAGAAAGAATCCAGAAACACCTAATAACAAATAATCTCAAAGTTAAAGCTACTGTTCCTTATGAAATCCTGCTAGCTGAGGCGGGAGCTTTTCCTTTGGAAGCTTCAGCGATAACCCGGTTGTTAAGTTATCTAAAAAAGGTTGAAAACATGGATAACCACCGGTGGCCCAAAACGGTTATGGAGGAGATTCTAGTCCGAAGAAAGAAAACATGGATGAAACAGAACATCAAGTGGCTGAACAAGTGGAACATCAAATTACATGAGTGTCCTGACACCAACAGTGAAATAAAAATCTATGTGAAGGAAAAATTCAGGACTGCCATGTGGTCAAATCAGATCGGACGAAAAAAAGCATATTACATCAAAGAGTTTAACCCAGCTAAGGAACATGGTGAAAAACCATATTTAGGTGCAACTATTAAAGGGAAAGCGAGGCTATTAATTGCTCAATTGAGAACGGGGTCCCACCATCTTAGATGTGAGACTGGTAGGTGGAAGACTCCTAAGGAAACTCGGGAAGAAAGAACGTGCTTATTTTGTAATAAGGGAGTGGTGGAAACGGAGTGGCACTTCGTCATGGAATGCACAGCGTACGAAAATATCCGTAATCAATACTCAAGTATTTCAGATGTGGGCAATATGCATCAGTTATTTGAGGAGGATAAGATAAATCAGACGGCTAGCCTCCTAGTCAAAATTAATAGCAGGAGATCTGATCTGGAGAAGAGTCTGGAGACAAACTAAGTTGTTGAGTGTCTCGGTCCCATAGGCTGTTTAGTCTCGTGGACGTCATTAAAATATTTCATTCATTCATTCATCTAGATTTAAAAATTTCTTTTGGTGAAGAATTAAATAACCTACACAAGATAGTTGAGATTATACCAAATCCTGAATATGTTGAGGAGCTCCACTATTTCATAGATGATGCGGGTATGCTATCATTTTCTATGGATAAGTTGCCTCATACTCCTAACGAACCCTTTATTGAGAAATTCAAGGATGTGGAGGATAAGTGTTTCATTTACATGTTGGAGAAAATATTGAATTTTAACCCTTATAAGAGAATCACCATTGAAGAGGCATTGAAACATGAATACATGGCTGATATTACAGTGGAGGTTTTGGCCAAGGAGCTGAATTTGGATAGCTTTGAAGTTGAACAGCTTGAGAATTTAAGTCCTTGTAAGTATGTCGTTGGTGATTGTGGAAGAACAAAAGAGAACAAGCTTAGAGACAAGTTGTATGACTTGTGTTTAAGTTTTAAAATGTGAGATAAATAAGTAGCTTTTTAATTTTAATACTTAATAATATTAGTGATTTCGATGATTTTATATTTTCAAGTGGGTGTTGGAACTGAACCAATATTTATAGAAGTTTGAAGTTTTATATACTACATTTTTAAGTTTCTAATGGTTAATTTGGTATATTTATGTCATTTTTTTAAATTTGTGTGTTTATTTTGAGTAGACTTTTTTAATAAATTCATAAATTATGATACATTCATATCATTAATAAATTTATAACTATTTTACTTGCACATTTTTCTATGTTTGTTATCTAATGTTATTTGATCCCATTTATGTTTGAGGTTATTTGTAAGATTACGAGTTACACTATGATTAAAGTTACACTATGACTATGCAGGGTGTACTCATGGGTTTAACTATATGCTTCACATTCAATTCTAATAAATATCATAGCATTTGCTATAGTAGACAATGCATTTGTCATAACACAGTTTTGCATTTGCAATAACCAATAGTTATCACCATGATCAACACTTTGTTATTGTGAAAAACCATATATAATAATAACATGCAACTACTTTGTTCTTTTTGTTAATTGCCACTTACATGAAATACAATTGCTATTATCTTCTTGTTAAAAACCACATATTTCATATGCAACTACTCTTTGGAATTAATTGATTCACTAACCCTACTAACTAATGATTCCATACCCTATCCAAATTTGATTGAACTGATGTTGTTCTCTATTTGTTAACAAATCAAAGAACAAAACCGTCCTGTCAGCATTTAGCAGGGCATTGCAGCCTTGTTTAATTTACCTACTTATATATAATTAAAATCCATAATTAAAACTACAATAAAGATTGTGAATAAAATAATTTCAAAAAATATATATACACAATATAAACAAAATTATACATATATTATTATTATTATATTAAAATTCTAACTCACATAGTCAATATACATATATGTTCTTATATATATAAAAGATTCAACCCCATGCCAAAGAAAATTCAACCAAAAAAAGTAAGTGGCGAATGAGTTGTTTGACAATGCAACTAGTGATCAATATTGTGTTAATTGAAACCCTAAAGAAGCTACGAATTAAAATTTGATGTGCTAAGGAAATAGAAATGCGAGATCTGAGAGGAAGGCATTGTCATTTGGAGGAGTAGAATGACACATTAAACCCTAACACACTCTTCATCTGTTGTGAGTGTTGTCATTTGAAGAATGAGGTTAAAGGCTGCAACTCAACATTTTAGAAGTAGCCATGACAAGGAAGAGAGCCTTGATCGAGGGATTAATGAGGTTCAAATGGAAAGTGGTGGGGACAACTGCAATAAAAATGGGTTTTTTTTTTTTTGCAGACGAGAATAATCAAATAAGAGAATATGGAGACAAAGAGGGTTCAGAAATGTAAGTACAATCTGATTGCATAGATGTTTTAACATTTTAATCAATTTTCATATAGTGTGAATAAACTTCCAAACCTATCACAAAATAAATGAATAATTTTTTTTATAGATAATTCAATGTGAATAAGACCTTTCCAACATAGCCTAGGGCTTTCCATTTTTTATTTTATTCTAATAATATTATATGAGTAAAAAGCCCAATCTTTATACAACTAAAACTATTATTTTAAAAAAGTAGACATTCTCCAAAGATTTTGATGACCCACATGCAATAGTAAATGATGCTTCAAAGATGTAGTTTTTTCTTATAGAAACAAGAGTATTTTGTTAGTTTCTTCCTCACAAAAACCAATTGTAGTTTGAAATAGCAAGATGCAACTTGGTATGGGTTGCCTTGTTTAGGTGTTAATATATCTTTTCATACTTTCTAATGGAAACGACTATCCAACCCCGTAGATGCACCTGAGACATGGATGTCATGGATACACCATAACTGCACTCTATCTCGAGTTAAACTGTTGGTCACTCGCTCACCATTCAATTTAACTATTGTTGGGGTGTGAAAACGTACAACTACAATTTTTTGTAGATAAATCACAATTTTTTCCAAAGACTGCCAACAATTTTTGGTATGCTTTTTTGTTTGTTTTTGTTATAATATTTTTTTGGCGTCAAGTTTTTTCTCCTTTCAGCACCAAGTTTTATCCTTTAGAGCTATGGAAAACAAATCTATAGAGATGAACCGCCAGACTGCTAATGTGGAAGCATAGAGCAGTAATAAATTCAAACGGATAAGTTCTAGTCGCACACGATAAGTGCAAATACAAGCGCTTAAGCAATTTTGGAGTAACTGCTTCAAATACTTATTAGTTGGAACTTTCAATTTTTTGCACATTATTTTCTTTGCTTGTACCATCAGTTTTGGGGCCAAGGCACTGAAAGTTGAGTTGTTCTCGATCTCTCAAACTTTGATCTCCTCTCGTTAATTTGATTGCCTGATCATGCAACTATTCATCCACATCAACTCACCGACATATTTTTGTGATTATACTATAAAGGTACATGTGTTATTTATCTTGTGATTCTTACTATAGAGGTACATGCATTATCTATCCATTTATTCATCTATCTTTTCCCTAGTTGCACTAGCTTTCACATTCTTCTTTATTTTTCAAACCCTCAAATGGACTCTGGATGCCTTGCTAGTAACTAAAATTTTCATTTGGATTTCTATTAAATAGAAGATGATGTAGGTATAAATAAGTACAATTGAAGATAAGCTTATAATAAATTAAGAAATTTTATTTCTCTCATAAAAGATTTACTATTCTTATAAATAAAAAGTCTTAATATTTTGAGAATACATTTTTATGTTTTGTTAAATTTTTGTCATAACTTAAACAAACCATTAATAATTATGAAATCTACTTGATATAAAAATTGATATATGTCATTCTTTTTTAATTTGGAGTTGTCTCAACTTCCAACTACCAAACATCCAATGCTCAAGCAATCAAATGCAAAACAAAAGAGAACTAGAAACTATATCTTAATATTTCATTATTAGATATTCTGCCTACAAATTTGACAAAATAAGTGATATTTGTTATTCTTCACAAAATTGGAGTCCTCTAATTTTTTGATTAGTTATAAAACACCCTATACTCAAACAAAATACAAAAGAAAGTAAATTGAAAGTCATGCATTTAATTGTTCAAAGAACTAAAGAAATGAACCAAACCTTGATTAGTTATAATTGACACCATATACTCAAAAAAAATGCAAAAGAAAGCTAATTGAAAGTTGTGCCTTAAATTGTTTCTTAAATTGTTCAAAAATTACTATGAAAAAGAGGAAACATGTCTTAAAAACAACAGGTGATATATGATAAAATGCTAAACAAGTAGAAAAGAATGTAAAAAGATTTGAAAATAATCTAATATGATATATATGCATGTATGATTTGGAAGATTAATCAAATAGTGTAAATTATATATATATAAAAGTTGTGTATTATATTTAATAAAAATTTGCATATCAATTTCTTTTATGTCTTCATAATATATTAGGAGAATCGTTTTATATGCTTTAAGTCAAATAACATAAATAATAAATTGAAGTGGGTAAATTTTAATATTTTTTTAAAAAATTTTGAGGGTTTGATTTATAAGTGTGAGATTGATCTAATGATTAAAAATAGATCTGAAAAATGAAATGAACTCAAATGCAGATATTAAACCTTGAAACTACATCTATGGATATCCTATTTTATAGAGAGACAATCACTTTAATATTGTAAATGTATTTTTCATTAGATATAATTATAATTAAAATAGGAATCCAAGCCCCTTCGTAGTGATAATTTGATAGATCCCAAACAATAATAGCCCCTATTTTGTAAAAAAGATTCTAGTATAAATTCTTATGTTGTAGGTAATATTTCCAAATAATAATTTTTTTGAGATTTTGTATTAGGTTTCCCCTAAGATGGAACTATGTTACAAAAGTTAGAAATGATAAAAATTTAGAGAGATAAGAACAATAGACATCATTTGTGTATAAACAAAAAGATCATGTAATGTAAGGAACACTACTTTACTTACAATCGTTAAAGTTTGTTGGAATTCACTTTGTTTATGTTGTGTGTACGAATGAAGTAAGATATTCTTCGTGTTGGTTAACTTAAGGTAAATGAAACAATATGAATATTATCAAAATTAATATAAGCTAATAATGTATGTGATTAAGCTAGTAAAATTAATATACTAATCAATAAGTAGACATAAAAAATGCAAACCATGTGAATACCATATTTAAATTTTACACGGAGAAACCCTTATATAAAAATATTTGTGCGACTAAAGAGACTCAAGCTTGTATTGATCTCAATAACAAGTAGGTCCACTAATAAAATCATGAATCATTTTGACAATAAAATAGCATAGTATAAGTACCTCAAAATAACATTGCAATCATGGACCATCACATGCCTTCAATATGTATAAAAATAAAAAATAAAAAATTGTTACACCCCATTGTGTTTTACCTATTACTATGGTTGGTTAAAATATTGAATAAATGGGATGTGCTTGTATTACTAATTGGAAAACATGTGTTTGCATTATATATATATATATATATACACACACATTGTTTGGAAAATGATGAAAGGAAGTTAAATAGATTTAATGTTATGATTAGATGACAAGAATGTTGATTCAATTTGGTATTCTTATTATGAAATGATTATATGAAGATGATTGTTTTGATGAACTAACTACCATTTCAATGTTCTAAGTTGAATGCAAATATAGGGATCAAGCCTCTGAAAGGAGGGGAAGTATCACTCAGGAGATGTAATTGGTTGGTTAACCCCTAAATAAAGCCGAATCGAGCTTTTCACACACACACTTATAGATTGGTTCAGTTGAGTTGTAGTTCTGAAATTGGTATGTTATCCCTTAGTTTTGGTTGTGGTTGAATTTGGGAAGGTTTGTGTAAATGTTGTTAATGTTCTTGTGATATAGTTAGGGTTCCTTTGTACTTGTGAGTTCTGCTTTAATGTTCTTTAATTAACTAATAAAATATATATACATGGTATGTATATATATGTATACATGTACCCATCAATGATAAACCTATACACGTGAGTTGATACATACATGAGTATACATAGGTAGATGTACCTATGCATACTCATGGATGGATTGCTCATGGGCATAAGAATATCGAAAGGATAACATGACGAGTATATATGTATATATACATATATACACACATATTTAATGTATCAATATATGTATGTATATATATATACATATAGCTTATTATGTTAAATGATAACATGTATATATGTTATCAAAATATCAAATGATATATTTTAAATACTATGATAAGTTGATAACTATCTATCTATTTATATATATATATGGACACACACACACATATATACATATGTTTTGATATTATTTTAGCACAAACTTATTGGCATAAACATTGTGCACAATACATAAGTGATAGTGTGGTAAAAATTATACGCTACATACAACACAATGAACATTATTACTGAGTCGACCCATATGCTATAACAACGCATGAAGTCTATAGACTTGGTCAAATGATTTATGAAGTTTTTAAAAGAGAATAAGTTGCTGACTTAGTCTTTTATCAACAAACACCAAATGTGCGATGGAAAGAATTTAATATGGCACCAAAATATGAATCTATATTAAGTTTAGTAAACCAATTTACTGAGAGCAGTCCAACTATGGAAGACTTGGTAAAAGATAAAATAATTCTTGGTTTTGCTGGCAAAATTAGAAGTCGACCTGTTGGATTTTACCTTGCATTACTAGATTAAACTCTTGCTATCTTTGTTTCCAACGATTTGATGTTCTTCCTTGATGAGTAATGATTTAGAATGTTGCCACCAGGTTAAGTTATTTGTTGAGTCGAATCATAAGGCTAAGAAGTGTCAAATTACAAAGCTTGATAATAGGCAGAGAAGTATCTCAATTTTGTATAAATAGGGGAGTGAGATACATCATTTGAATGCATTATTTTATCTGCATTATGTTGTTTTCATTATGAGTTTTTACTGAGTGAGTTGAGAGTTGTTGTGAGGATAATTTAGAGAGTTTGTGAATTATTTCCATGTGGATTGGGAATTTTTTGCTGATTCTTGGAGTCAATTGTGCTTGAAAGTCAGTTTGTTTAATTGGAATCAACATTATTAGTCATGTTATTCTACCCACTTATATGATTTATGTTTGGAATTTAAGATTGTGTTGATGTCGAAGATACCAGTATGGGTCGAATCACACTTGATCCATGAAGAATCAAAGCATAACGGAGCCACGGGTACTCGAATCTCAACAAGATCAATCAATCAAAATTGAAAGTAAACATTTTATCAAAAAACCTAACATACTAAACTATGAAAAGATTTTAAAATACCTACTCTAATCTATTGAAACTTATGTTGTTGTGTAATTGGTGTCGTGTTGATGTGGAACGACTACCCTTTCCCAATCTCGTGATTGTGAGCTTGTTTCAGTTGATTCTATGGAAGAGAATCGATAAAACCATAGTGTTTGGCATATGAAAACCTAAATTATGATAAAATGAACATGATGCAAGCTAGTTTACCATGATTTTATGCTAAAAATGCACTAATTATGCTATTGCTAAGCTAATCTAAGCTACAATTATGCTAAAAAGATGAAACCCTAATTTATTTACAAACTAAGATGGATGCATGGAAGCCATTAATGGATACTCTAAGCTATTATGCAATTGAAATAAATTGAAAATAAGCTAAAAGTGTGCAAATATGAGTGTGTATGTGAGTGAATTCAACAATATAAGTTTGCAATTGGAAGATGGATCTATTTGTCTCCAAATAGTGATCTATTTATAAGAAAGCAAATGAGGAATGAGTGATTGAGATCAAAAGCTTAATCAACGGTTCAAGATGAAAGGAAGAGGAGGCATGGATCATGAATTCTCATAAACGAATGAGAATGCATGATGACATTTAATCAAGGGCTCACACTTTCCACAAACAAACACACTTTTGACCTGCTCACATAGGTCAAAGACAACTTGCTAGAAAGGTAAGGGGGTTAACTTCTTAAAGAAGCTAAGTGAGTTGATTGGAGGAGAGGGAATATTCCTTAAAATATCCCATTGGGTGAGGAAAAAGGTGATTTTATAAATTAAAAAAAACTTTTAATTGTGCAAAAGGATAAAGAATATTCCATGGGAATATTCCCTTTGATTAGAGGAATAATTAGTTTAATTGCTAATTAAACAAGGTTTAATTTATGCAATTAGGGAATTAGAAGATTTAGAATATATTTATTAAATTAAATGATTTAATAAATAGGGGGAGAAGGGGGGGAATGATATTTAATTAAATAACTTAGGGTTATTTAATTATATAAGGGGACTTAGGAGATTAAAATAAATATTTTGATTTATTTAATTTAATAGGATGAAGTGTTAGTGCGTAAAGAGATGAATTAACCCAATTAATTGATTAGGTCAATAGATGAAAATGATGTATTTAATTAATTAGGTAGGCTAATTAAATCAATTAAGCGAAACGAGGATGGATTAAAGAGAAAATGATGTTAATAAATCTATTTCAGATGCATGACATCAATTAGGACATTTTTTCAGTGTCTACATTTTTCCCCTCTTTGAAGCGAGGTACCTATTGCCTTGGTTCAAAGAACAACACTTTTCGGATAAAAAATGCTGCTTAAATCAAAAAATAAAAATTTCTAATTTTTTAGATGCTCCAGCCAAAGGATAAAGCTGACTCCTTGCCCCCTTGAGAAATCGGGCAGAAATTTGAAATTTTAGGTTGATTTCTCAACAAAGGTTAAAAGCTGCCCCAAGGGTTTAGAAAGGTTCTGGGATACAAGAATAATTCCAAAAATGCAAAAAATGATGCAAAATTAGGTCCAGATTGGAAAAATTGGTGAAGATAATGATAAACCCCATTTATATTAAGGTTAAATTAGGGCAAGAAAGCCTAATTTTCTAGCTTAAATAGGACACGATGGGTCATTTTCAATTCATTTGTTCATTCACACTTAAGGAATTCTTGTAATTTGAGCTCTGACCCTTCGACAAAATGGCGTGCTAAGAGCTTCACCGACACATCGTTGATCGAGTTCGAGAGTTCCAATGGCTCCCAGGTGTAGGACCACCAGTATGTGATTCGAAACCTGATTTGAAATTTGAAATTTTGATGCATTTATTAGGCGTTAGAATTTAGAATTTGGTGGCGTCACTATATAGCAATGCCCAAACTTCAATCGGTGATGCCCAAATGATAGATAACAATGCATATGTATAGGGCGACGCTTTTCCGGATTTGAATTTAGGGTTTCAAATTTTAAATGGCGACGTAGTCATATCCAGTGATGCACTTGCTGATTTGAAAGTTAGGGTTAGGTCAAGCCAAAGTCTAAATCGTGACGCACTTTGTAATTTGAAATTTTAAATGCATCAAGTGGCACTGTTTGAATTTTGAATATAGTGATGCTCTTGTAAATAGAAACGCTATTATGATTTCAGAGCTGAAAATTCTAAATAATTTCAAATTTTGATGATTTCTTGACGTCGTGCGCTTCATGAGTGCAGGAGGTATTCCCACCATTGATGTCGAGGAAGCACAAGACCACGGTACTTGAGAGATTGGGTGATCTGTCAGAGTTGTGCTAGGAGCACCTGGGAGAGATTAGATTGTGGTACATTGCATACACACCTGTGATTAGGACACATTTGGCTATGATGGCAGTGTTGTGTGAGAGATGGCACAATGAGACCTCGTCCTTCCACCTTCTGACGGGGGAGGTGACAATTATATTGGAGGACGTGTGGCAGATATATTGATTGCCTATCCATGGTGATTACATGATCTATGATCCTGATGCCGGATTTGATGCCTGTTTAGAGGTGATGGAGATGGACTAGATTGTATTGGTCACCTTATAGATAGACTTAGAGACATACAGAGGTCAAGTGTCGACGTTCAGATTGATTGTTGCAACCATCATTTTAGGGTTGGTGGCTCCAGACAGACGTGATTGATTCTTCAGTCCAGGATGGGGTTTGGTGTGGCAGCGGATGTTGTACCAAAGGACTCTTTTTGCGTGGGGGCTCATGATATTGGCCTCCTTGTGCCATGATTTACATGACTTCATTTATTACGATGGAAGATCCCTTGGTGCAGGTGTCACTCTCCTTCATATTTGGGAATGGGAGCACATTGTCATGCTTCGGCCGATTGTATAGATGGCAGACGTGGAGCTAGATGATCCTATTGTATGGAGATATTAAGGTTCCATTACATTGAGGCACACTAGAAAAATTGGGCTACCATACTAGAGATGGGTGATAGATGATATGATAGTGTTCTGCTGGCGCCCATGGCTTCAGATGCTGCCATGGTTTGATGATGTTCAACAACTTTATTTTTCCAGGAAGACCCATTACATGCAGGGTCAAGAGCATACCATGATTGAGCAGTACCTTCTTGATAGAGTATTTAGACAGTTTGGTGATGTACAAGATAGGCCCGATGATGCCTATAGGGCCATTTTTGCGAGATCAACTAGAGAGGCTCCCACATGGGGACTGACGATTCCGGCTACAGAGCCTGTGGAGATTTTTTCCAGTTGGTTGCCCAGTCTTAGGCATACAATCAAGGTCAACCCTTAGCATAGACCACTCCAGCTTATGATGCATGGTTTGTCCCACCACCACGACTCACAGATCTAGCAGGTGCCCCTCCTAGAGGGAGGCTGTGAGGAAGAGGTGTCTGGGGTAGGGAACAAGGTGAAAAGGATGACCATGATGGATAGGTTCTTGGGGCTCCCCTAGTAGGACAACAACCTCCAGTAGTGCAGTAGTATCTAGTGCCACCACCACCACCACCAGATCCATGAGATGCTCAGATACAACAGTAGCAACAGTAGGTGTAGGTTTTGATAGGTGAGCGAGACCAGGCCTGCCAGTAGATTTTGGATTTGATGCTAAGCGAAATTAGGCTCGATAGCAGGTGGTCACAGTGACAGCCTAGAGGGATGCAACTTTACAGAGAGTTAAGGCTATTATCGGGGAGAGGGGTCAAGAGGTTACAAGAGGGTAGCAAATAGAGGTCATGGTAGCAGCCACACATGGTCAGACCATTTCGGCAAGGTTGTATAGAGAGGTTGTTATAGATGCTATGTATTACAAGAAACACTAACATAGATATGTTCCACAGGCTCTTCAACAACCGGATTTTTCACAGTATAGCAATGTGCATTTGCATGGAGAAGATCAGCCTGAGCGGCAGGCTGGAGAGGGTAGCATCCACCAGGGCTAGCTTTTTGATATATAAACACTTTTTTATTTTTACCCATTCTTTATACTGATATACATTCATGGGATCCTTTTTGATAGCCTCGTGGATATTGTAATTATTATCAATGTACATACACTGATCCAGATTTTGTACCATGACACATTTTTTGATATATATATGTGATACGGATAAGGATGATTCATGTTATGATGTGTTGACTTTATTTCATGTATGGGAGATGCTTATATATGATCAAGTATGGATGCATTTTATTTATGCCTATGTGATATGTGATGATCATGAGATGGATGGATGCAATGTTATATTTTTTTTCATTATCTTTTCTTGATATGATATGGATGAATGCTTATGATATGCAGATGTTATGGATGCAAATGATGCGGATGCATTTATTTTTGTGTATTTTCTATGCATGTTTATGATGATGTTGTATACACGTGGATGCAAATGTTTATGATATGCAATGATTTAAGATGCTTAAAATAATAAATCTATATTATTCATCACAACTCAAATGATAATGCAAAATGTATGATGTTATGCAATGAGAGGGATAGTATGATTATGCTATGATTGTGAGATGCATGTATGCTGATGGTTTGTGGATGTAGGATGGATGTATTGAAGATGTTTTTGGCGACTGTCATGATACCAGGTTAGCATAGAGATAAGATAGAAGAAAAAATGAATAACTGTCGATGATGATTGCTTCAAAAGATCCAACAAGTACATGATCCATCGAGACTTTATTAGAGATGGTGACGAGACAATGCAAAATGCAGGATGGGTGCTCACACTTCAGAATTGATATTTTTCATCGTTCCTTATTGTTTGATATAACACATAGACATGATGCATCAAGGTATTGATAACTAGGACGACGTTGTATCTAGTGTAATGGACTTTGACTAGACAAGCAAATAGGATAGTTCCTATTCACATCTTGACATATGGAAATGTTTTTGGAATGCAAGTTAGAAGTTTAGAGCATATTGGACCAAAGCATACACAATAGTCAACAACATACTCCAAACGACCTTCCTACACACAACTAAGCAAGTATGCGCCAAGATTATTTTACAAGAGTATCCACAAGCACAACAAATGAAAAGATAATGATTGATGCCCCATACCTTTCTCTCTAAATTATTTTGTTAGACGTCATCGAGAGGTCCTTAGAATGGGTCATTAAGATAAATCATAAGAAAAGATCAAAGATAAACAGTCAATGTTATCCATATCTCCTGCCTAGTTTAAGTTTAGCTAAAGTGATAACTGATACTGATGTCCATCGCAGGAAGGATACATCCTAGGACATGTTGATTAGAGGGTTGTTTGATGTTGGGATGATGATGATGCTAAAATGAGCTATTGCTATACACTTCACTGACACATTTACCTATGATTTAGACTTTAGATTTAGACTTTTAAGTTCGCACTTTATGACTTGCTCTGTTTGCTTTCGAATTGATTCGCCAAAGGGTGAAGGTGACGATCATTTTATTATGGGTGGAAGTTTATTATGGGTGAAAGCGAGATGGGATGGGTGGTTTTGGATTTTTTGGAATTTTTCAATGTTTTTGGTATTTTGAAATGTTTTGAGGTTGTTTTTGGTTTTTTGGAAAGTTCATATGAATGTTTTTAGATTTTCAAATTTTTTGAGGCTGTTTAGGGTTTTCTGAATTTTTTGAGGCTTTTTAGGTCTTTTTCAACGTTTTCTATTGTTTTTGTATTTTCCATTTTACAATGTTTTTGTTTTTTTTGAATATTTGAATGTTTAGGGGTTTTCGAAGATTATTTGGATGTTTTGGGTTTTCTGAGAATTTTTGAGTTATCTGGATGTTTTGGGTTTTCTACAAAAGCTATTTGGATGTTTTTGGATTTTTGAATTTCGACCAAGAACCTAACCTAAAGACCTATTTGGATGTTATACACGCAGAGACCACGTAGTTTGACCGACTCAACCGATTTATAGGATGAAGATATGAACGGGTGAAAGATGACAATTTATTATGATGGACTCCTAAAGGACTGACCTAGGGTGTCTTAGGGGCACATCAATGATGGACTTTCCTACGTTCAAGCTCAGAGACTTGTAGTTTGACAAAAGGACTCTATTTTTTGGATTTTTTTGATATTTGACATTTTTAGGGATTTTGATGTGTTATGGATGTTTAGGATTTTTCCTTTACAATTTTCTGAATGTTTTTGGATTTTCACTGTACAGGATTTTGCAAATGTTTTTGGATTTTCTGGATAAGATTTTATGAATTTTTTTTAGTATTTTCTGATAAGATATCCCATGACCTCAAGATATATGAGAACCCTAATTTGTGATGCATAACAAAATTCCCTAGTGTGCTATGTTAGCCTACTTTGATAAAGGTAAGATAGGCTGACCTTGTGATTATTCCAAGTAGTGCTAAAGAGTTCATGATACCTTACAGTGACAAGCCATGATAAGGACACATATGAGGAATGAATGGTTATGCAAATAATGATGGGCCAAAAGAGCCAAAGAATAGATGGAGATGCTTTATTTATGCAAGGTGCCTATTTGCTAGGTTTTCACCAAGGTACTTGCCCAAAGCGCCACCAAAGTGGTTTTCACTAGAGGACGATTTTTTTCTTTAATTTTTTCAATCCTTTTTCTCTTATTTTTGGATTTTTTTAATCATTTTTATCATTTTTTTAATTTTCTAATTTATACCCTTGAAGACTAGGCATAATTTTTTTTGAGATGCAAGTTGTTGGTTGGATCCTGCAAGGGTTCACCTTCAGGGGTTGATAGTTGGTATGATCCTGATCCATAGCTTGCTGTGATGAAAAGGGACCCAACCAATTAGGCTCAAACTTTCCTTTGTTGTCTTGATCTGGAAGATTCTTCTAATTTTGCTTTAAGACCAGATCGCCTACTTGGAATGATCAAAATTTGATTTTCTTGTTGTAGCTTTGTTTTAGTCGGTTTTAGTACATTTGCAAATGATTTAGGGTGTCAAGACGACGTTCATCTAGGAATTCCAACTCATTCAGTCGAGACACTTTGTAATCTTCCTCGGTTATTAGGTTCTACAATGACACATGTAGTGATGGGACCTCAACCTTGATAGGAAAGATGGATTTTGATCCATAGACTAAGGAGAAAGGGGTTGCACCTGTAGCAATGCAGATGCTGGTTCGATAAGCCCAAAGAGTGAGATTTAGCTACAGATGCCAGTCATGACCAACTTCATTGACTATTTTCTTTAGGATTTTTAGGATAGTTTTGTTCATCGCTTCTGCTTGGCCATTTCCTTAGGGATAGTACGGGGTAGAGAATCAATGTTGGATATTGAATTTTTGGCACAACTCTTTTACATCTTGGTTCTTGAATGGTTTTTCATTATCTAAGATGAGGGTTTGTGGAACACCATAACCACAAATTAGGTAATTCAGGATAAACTCAGCTATTTGCTTCCCCGTTATGGATGTCATAGGAATGGCTTCAACCCACTTGGTAAAGTACTCAATGGAAGTTATTATGAACTTATGGTCGTTGGACGAGGTTGGAGTGATTTTTCCTATGAGGTCAAGTCCCCACTGTGAAAAAGGCCATGGTGTGATCATTGGCTGCAATTCTTGAGTTGGAGCATGGATCGGATCTCCATGTTGTTGACACTAGATGCATTTCTACACATATTGATAAGCTTCTTTTTCCATGGTTGGCCAATAGTACCCCATCCTCAACAGTTTCTTAACTAATGTCATATCGCTAGAATGGGACCCACATATGCCATTGTGTACTTCTGTTAAAGTAGTTAAGGCTTCCTCTTGGTTAAGACATCGTAGTAATGTCCCTTCGATGCTTCGACGGTAAAGGGTATCACCTAGGATCATGAATCGAGATACCTTTTTGACAAAGGTCTTTTTAAGGTTCGAGGTGATATCGGGTGGAAGGGTTCCTTTATTAAGGTAGATAAAGATGTCATGGTACCAAGGGGATCCAGGACCAATAATGACATGCAAATTCAGATTCAAGGATTTTGAAAGTTGGTACGAGAAGCTATTCTACCAAGAATTCACATTGAAGGATGTTGTTCGACATGTCTAGTAGTGATCCAATTGTTTCCATGGTGTCTACTGCTCTATTGTTCATGCAAGGAATCTTCTCAAAAGTTATGTCTATAAAAAGATCTTTGAGATTGTCCACCATTTTCTTTTAAGGAGTGATCTTGTCATCTTTAGTTTGATAGTCGTCATTGACTTGGTTGATAACCAGTTGTGAGTCTCCATAGACTTTCATCTCTTGTATCTGCCATTGAACTGCTATCCTAAGACTTGTGATTAAGGCTTTGTACTCAAGAATGTTATTGGTACACAAAAATGATAGCCTGTATGAATTTGGGATACAATCACCTTGAGAGGTGATAAAAATAATTCTTGTTGTAGATCCATGTTGAGTGAATGATCCATCAAAGTACATCTTCCACTGAGCTGTGAGATTTATAAGGAACACTGATTCATCAAGTATCTTAGATATCAAAGGGTGAAGCCACAATAGTGGTTTACAATTTGATGGAGGAAGGAAAACTGAGAAAAAATGACCCCATGGCAAAAAATTTGGTTTTAGGGGTTCGAATGAACCTATAAGTTTGACCGAACCAAAGAGGAGTTCGACTAAACTAGGGTTCAAACGAACTGATTTAATTACTGGGCCCACATTTCCTGCCTAAAAAACAAAAGGAAAATTCATATTGAGGGGGGTTCGCTAGAACCCCCCTAGTTCTAGCGAACCCCCCTTTTCCCTAATTTTTGACCTTGTTCACAAAAAAAACCTATTTTTTATGCTTTGAAGCTTGGGTTGAGGATGAAAATTGAGGAATATTTACAAACCCAATTGGAATTAGGTAGTCCTTAGAACAACCTATCCAACGAATATAAATTTAATATGTTTTGGTTTTATTATGTACTTGTTTTTTTAGTTTTATTAAACATAGGTTTTTCATTGAAAATGAAGGTCTCTGTTCTGCACATATGGAAAAATAGTAGATTATCAAAAAAAATTGAAAAATATGAGTGCATCATATATTGAAGTACTTGATCCAACAAAAAAATAATAATTGAATTTTGACATATACAAAAAAAGTTACGCATTATACGATTGCGCTATGTCTGAATTGTAATTGGTTTGACTTCAAAACTTTATTAAAGAAAAAATATTCAATAAAAAACTATCTAACCAAATGGAAGCACTAGATATTGGAGTTACAAATTTAAATTTGAAAGAATTAGAATTTTATCCTTCATGGAAAAAAAGTTATACGTTATACGGTGTGCATCACTTTTTAAAAATGTTGTTTTTTGAAAAATCCAATTTTCGTGGGAGATGGAAAAAGAAGTACAATCTAATTCCAAAAATTTTGAAAAAAATATTTTTAGAATCTACAGACAAAATGTGAGGAGACTCTAGTTTGCATCATTTTCAAATTCCTCATGGTTTAGCTGCTATAGGTGCCCGAATGTGAAGATTTAGTTAAAAATAATAATTTCAGTGTCCAGTTTGGCCAAAAATTGTAAACCACTATTGTGGGATCACCCCAAAGGGTTCTCAGCATAGATGGGAATTTCTACTAGCTGGTTTGTGATCACTTGTCCTTTGATTGCCTTTCGCTCTACATACTCTATGCCAAATTCTGTCAAGATCATTACCCATTTAGCCATTCGTCCTGTGAGAGTTGCTTTGGATAACAAATATTTCAATGGATCAATATTTGCAATAGGCTTGATTTGATGTGACAACATGTAGTGCCTGAAATTTTGTGAAGGAAAAACTATTGCTAGGTATGCTTTCTCAATGGGTGAATAGTTCATCTCATAGCCTACCAAGGTTCTGCTGATGTAGTATATAGCTCTTTCCTTTTCGTTCTCATCATGTTGTGCTAAGAGAGCTCCTAATGCTACTGGTTTTGTTGAGATGTATAGGATTAGTGGCTTGTTTGATATCAGCAACATGAGCACTGGAGGTGTTAGTAAGTAATCCTTGATCTTCTTGAAGGATTTATCACATTTTTCATCCCACTTGTAGGTTATCCCTTTATGGAGAAGATGTGAAAAGGAGTGGACCTTATCTAATAGTTGTGCTATGAACCTTCTGATGGACTACAACCTTCCTTGTAATCCTCTCATCTGCTTCAATGTTTGTGGTGGTTCCATGTCTAGGATGGCTTTTACCTTTCTTGGATCGATTTCTATCCCTCTTTGTGAGATGATAAAGCCAAGAAGTTTCTCTGATGTGACCCCGAACACACTTTTTTGGATTCAGCCATACCTTGTATTCTTCAATCCTATCAAAGGTAGGTCCTAAGACTTGTATGTGCTCACTTCTCTTCTTTTATTTTTCCGAAATATTGTCCACATAATCTTCAACTATTTTGTGGATCATGTCATGAAAGATAAGGGTCATTGCTCTTTGATAGGTAGCTCCTGCATTTTTTAACCCAAATGGCATTACATTCCAGCAATAGGTTCCCCATTGACAAGTGAAGGTAGTTTTGTGTTGATCCTCCTTGGCGATTATGATTTGATTGTAGCCTAAAAAGCCATACATGAGAGACAACATTTCATGCCTAGTTGTTAAATCGACAATGAGATCGATGTTGGGAAGAGGGAAGTCATCCTTTAGGCATGCTTTGTTCAAATCTCTGAAGTTAGTACATATTTTGATGCCCCTAGTGGGTTTTGAGAGTGGTACCAGATTTGAAACCCACTCAGGATAATCTATCAATCAGATCAATCCAACATCAAGAAGCTTTTGTAGTTCCGGTTTAACCAGGAGTGCTATCTAAGGGTGCATCTTTCTTAATTTCTTCTTAACTGATTTGGCTTCAGGATAATCTGCTAAGTGATGTACAACCACTTTTGGGTCAAGGCCTAGCATATCTGTGTATGACCATGAAAAGTTAGCTCTTCTCTCTTTAAGGAATGTTTCCAGGTTCTATTTTTCATTCAACAAGGATTCAACATAAAAAGTGGTCTTAGGTTCTTTCTATGTTCCCACATTGACTGGAGTAACCTTTTTTGCTAGCACTGCTGACTTTTCTGGATGCATTGCACTAAGGGGGAGATTGAATCCCTCATCCTTGGGCACCTCATAGAGGTTTTCACTATTGGATGTGTCCTTTGTTTTTAATTTTTTGGGATCAGAGAGTGCCACAAGGTGGTTTTCACTCCAAGTATCTACATGTTAGCTACATTCCATTTATTTTGTGACTGAAGGATTCAATCGTCTCCCCATAGTATGCTACTTTATTGAGATCTATGTCAAAGCTTTCTTTGTGATCTGCCCATGATAAGTTGTCTCGAAGTCCCATGAATTATGAGATCGCTTCATCATTTTTTAATAAATCTAGAATCGATGGTCCTTGTTGGTCCATGTCGATGAGTTGTGGGTATACTAGGCGTAT
This sequence comes from Sequoia sempervirens, assembly GCA_007258455.2. Lineage (NCBI taxonomy): Eukaryota > Viridiplantae > Streptophyta > Pinopsida > Cupressales > Cupressaceae > Sequoia > Sequoia sempervirens. The sequence continues at coordinate 16,546,045 of VDFB02072274.1, read as the reverse complement.
TTCGATTGGTTGGTTGTTGGAGACAAAGGATTTTATGGATATTGTAAAAAGGGTATTGTTTTCAAATAGGTCAGCAACATCAAGGGGGAAGTCATCTAAGGTTGTATCACATGATGTGGGTGACCAAGAGGAAGTCTCAACTCATTTAGCAGAAATACCTTTTCCAATAAGTGTGACCTTGCTAGTAGTACAACCTAAGCCAAGATTCTTTATTCATTTCTTAGGAACGATAGGTTCTAGTAAACCATTGTCATTCTGCCCCAGCTTCTCATTTTTATTATACCCCATGCTCTGTATTAGCTGTAGGAATTTGTTGTCATCTTCCATGGGAAGAACAGGAACTGGTCGTTCATCTTGATAGAGGAGTTTAGAGACATCTTCATTGACATCTTCTTGATTCAGATCCCCCCACTTGGTGAAGATAGTAGATGCCATTTTGATTGTCTTTGGTTCTTTGATTCCAAATGTAGGTTTCCCATGAGTTTGAGGAGAGATGGGTAATTCTCCAAAGACAAAGGTTTCTTTAAATAGTTTGTAGTCTCTGCAACCATCATCTTGGATCACTACTTTGACATCAAGTACACTTTGCACAATGGGTGTTTTTGATGCTAAGGTAGAAGTTAGGGATGACTGGTCAATACATGAGCTTGATGGTGTAGGTCCCTCATCATTTTTGGGTATTTGTGGGATCTTATAGAACTTGTCCTCAAGACTTTTGCAATAGTAAAAAGGCTCAGGATCTCCATGGATAGTGATTTCTCTGCCTTCAAAAGGAAACTTCACACACTGGTGGTAGGTTGAGGCTATAACTTTCAGAGCATGGATCCAAGGTCGGCCAAGTAGTATGTTATAGGGAAGATCAAGATCAAGTACTTAGCATGTGGTTTCTACAATAGAAGGTCCCACTTGGATTGGAAGTGCAATGATCCCTTATGATACCCATTCTTGATCATCATATGCCCTAATGGTGATACTTTTTTTTTTCTCAATAGTATCTTCTGAGTAGCCTAGATTCTTGATCAGTTGCAAGGTACAAATGTTTAGACCAGTGCCTCCATCTACCAAGACTCTTTTAACCTTTTTTATGAATGACAACCTCAAGGTGTAAAGCACAATTATGAGATGGTTGTGATGGTAGGTCTTGCTCGAAAAAGGTAAGAAGATGGTTGGTGATATGTCCTACCATACCTTGAAATTTATGGGTATCAATGTTCTCAGGAATAGATGACTCAGACAAGGCTTTTTCTAGTATTTCTCTGTGTGCAGGAGATAACCTTAAGAATTCTAAGATTGATATCTAAGATGGGGTTTGTTTAAGTTGATAAAAAAGATTGTACTTGCTAGGATTAGATGTGGGAAAAGTAGGTTGTGTCCTAGGTTGAGATGGGACTCCTTGAACGGTTATTTTGCCTCATCATGTGGTGACTCCACATTGCTCATTAGCTCCTTTAATGGTGACAATGGTAATGACACTATCATAGGAGGCTACTACATTGGAATAGGTATGTTGTACATTGGTGTAATCCTTAGCTTTTCCACTATTGTTTGCTTTCTTATGACCTGACAAAGGGGTCTTGTATATCTTGAGGTCTTTATTCCTTGCTAGTACTTCAATGGATATGGTATCACTTTCTATGAGATCTTGGATGATGTTCGTGAGTTTCATGCAATTTGCTATTTTATGCCCTTTGATCTTATGAAAGTCACAGAGATCACACTCGTTGTACCAAGATGGCTTCTCTTGTGGTTCTTGGTAGTGTTCAAAGTTAGGAAGTGTTATCAAATTTGACTCTACTAGTTTCTTCATGATTGTCTCGATGGGTTCTGATAATTGTGTGTGCTTGCATTTGGGATAATTGTTCTTGTTACCGGTTTGTCTTTGAACTGCATGTTGGTGTTACTGATTTGATGGCTTGGAGGTGGTATCATTTGTTGCACGGTTGGTTGGATATTTTCAACTTGATTGTTATTGGGTCTAGGAGCACTTAGTATGACCTTAGCATCTACTACACTGTTGTTTGTCACATTTTTGTTCTTAGCCCATACACGGGGTTTCTCATTTGAACTAGTTGAAGGACGGTTGTCTTTGTAAGCCTGAGTATTTCCTTGTGATATTAGGGCTCTTTCAATGTTAAGGGCTCTAGGAACAATCTCATCATATGATGTGATGCACTACATTTTCAAGTGGAATGACATATTTGGATTCGGATTGGTGATAATGATTCCCACTTGTTGTTCATCAGGAAAAGGCCATTTTCTTTTACTAGCTCTTTGTCTCCATCGTTGTAAGAAATTAGCGAAGGTTTCTCCTTGATTTTGTTTAAAAGTGTACAACTCTTCTAGAATAACGTCCATGTCAAGATTAAAGGAGAAGTGATGATGAATTTATCGGTAATTTCTTGAAAAGTTTTGATACCAAGAGGCAAATGAGAGAACCAATCCATAGCATGGCCTATTAAACTTCGAGGGAAGAGGCACATTAAAAATGATTCGTTGTAAGCCACTTCCATGCACATGACATTGAATTCTTTGATATGGTCAACAGGACTTCCTCTCCCTCTATACTTGTCAAATTTCAGGATTTCAAAACTAGGAGGGAATGGTATCATTGCTATGTTTCGATCAAATGGGTATGGCCAAAAGTTCTGCGTATGCGGTTTCTTTGTCTTTCCCATGCAAAGGCCTTGAATTTCTTGTGAGAGTGCTTTCAATTAGGATGCTAAGTCATCTTGTAGATTGGGTGGAGGAACATATGGTGGGATAAGAGATGAATTGTATGGGGTGTATGGAGGTGTAAGATTTTATGAAAGTGATGAATATGTTCCTAATGCATTTGGATTGACTATGTTGAAATGAGGATAATAGAAACCTTCTTGTTGTTGGGTGTACTGTTGGGATAGTAAGGCTTGTTGTTGAGCTTCTTGTTGTTGTTGTTGTGCCACTAAGGCTTGTTGTTATTGTTGTGCTAATAAAGTTGCTTGTTGTTTTTGTTGTTGTGCTGCTAAGGCTGCTTGTTGTTGTTGTTGTTGGGCTAAGGATGCTTGATGTTGTGCTTGTTGTTGTTGTTGGGCTAAAGCTGCTTGTTGGGCTAAAGCTTCTTGTTGTGCTTGTTGTGATTGTTGTTGTTGTTGGGCTAAAGTTTCTTGTTGTGCTTGTTGGGATAAAGCTTGTTGTTGTTGTTGTTGTTGTTGGACAACTTGTTGATAAGCTTGTTGTGCTTGTTGTAAAGCTAAGGCATGTGCTTGCAATTTTGGATTGGGTAGTTGTTGGGACATTTTTGATGAATTGATGTTTTGAGTAGGCAACAAATTGCTGATGAGGGGTGGAAAATTCCCTTGATTTAACATTCCTTGTAAGTTGGTAGAATGAGGTGGAGGAATGTATGTTTGAGGTCTTGATTGATTTGGCATAGTAAAGGGAACTGTAGGAAACAATGATGATGTCCTTAAATTCTACAATGGAAATGACACACTAGGACCTTGAGTCCATTGATTGAAAAGATTCCCTTGTCCTATGTTTTGAGGATTACCTTGTGCTAAAGATGTAAACAAAGGATTAGTGATCAAGGTACTTCCTAGATTGAACAAACTTGTAACCAAGGGATTGTTTTGAGGTGGAATGATAGTGGAGATGGTAGATAGTATGGAATAACCTACCAGAGTGTCAGATGAAGATGTCCCTATTTGTGTTGAGGGTTGATTATGTGATATAGTATTGACATGGCCTTGTGTGTTGTTTTGGGATGTTTGATCTGCATTGCCTTGTGTGATGGTAGGTATACTTGTGGTACTCATAGGTGTGGATGAAGGGTGTCCTCGAAATGTTGAAGTGGTGGTGGAATAATGAAGTTCAAGCAGTGTGTGTATTTTTTTAGGATTTTCAAGGACAGGAGGAGCACCAAAGGTAGGTGTCCAAGTGGTGGTGGGAGGTGGAGGATTAGTTTCAAGGGCACCCAAAAGTATACTACTTTCAAATGATGATGTGTGACCAAAATCTTTAGCAAGGCTGGTTGCAAGAATAGGTATGTAAGTTGGATTCAACCCTTGTAATGGAGTTGTGAAATCCTGTGTTAAACTCTATGCTACAAACATTGGTGAAATAGGAGCTATACTGTCAAAAGTATGACATTCCAAAAGTTCTTCCCTAGTAAGCTCAAATGGGTTATTCGTGATGTCTTTGATTTCATATGGTCTCAAAGGAGATGATGGTTGTTGTGATGGGGTAACATGACTTCTTGAATCAAATTCTAAAGGATTTGGATCACTTGAGGTAAATGTAACTTTGGTTTCCTCCATGATTCTCTTGTGTTGTGATCTTGTCTTTACCATAAATTTTGTCACTTGAGGGAGAGTTGTGTTGAGTTTTGTAATGTTTGAACTCTCTAGTTGACTCAAATCTAGGTAAAAGGGATGCTCTAAGTCTTTTAGGAGCAATTGTGATGGTGGGGGATGAAGAGATGGGTGATGTGTGAAGTGACCTTTGCAAATGTTTTAGGACAACACTTTTGACTTGAGTGTGATGTTTTGATGTTGGGACAAAGGATGTTAATGAACTTAGAAATCTTTAGGGTAGACTCATGACCTTCAAGATAAGCTAGTTCAAAATTGATAACTAGCTTAAATAAATGCATGGAAAAGGATACACTTCACATACAAAGTAGCTAAGTTAGCAAGTGATGTGGTTTGATTTGATGTTAAAGTCACAAAATGTTTGATGTATTCAAATTTTTGCAAAGGTAGATGAGATGGGAGATGAAATTGAATGAAGGGGTAAGTGAGGTGTTTGACCCAACATTAACTTAAAGTGAACCTTTTTTGTTTTGACAAGACCAAGGTGGTGAGAATGATGCTAGACCTCTAAAATGTTCAAATCCTAAAGACCCAATGATTTAGATAAGTTTATTGCTCCTCAAAAAGTTCAAGGTTTTGGCTCATGAAGAACATGTGCATGTCAGGATATTTTCTTATGGTGCGTTCGTAAAAGTTTACCAATAACTTGGTTTTGTTTTCGTAGAGTGCCTCAATACGATAGTTGATTGCTTTTTCACTCCAATGTCTACGTTTAAAGTGATGATCAGTTGAATTTCGTTTGGGTATCTTAACCTTGCATGAGTAAAGTGAGCTATAAGGTTAAGGTAATGGAAATGATGCTAGACCCCTAAAATGTTCAAGTCCTAGAAAATGAGAGGACAGATGGGAATGTTCAAACCGGTTCTAGGTCTCCTAGCTTGTGCATAAAATTTTCTCAACAAAGTGTAACAGTTATAGTAAAAGATTGAGGCCCACTTTTGATTGTACTTTGTTCTACGATTCCTATGTCTAAAATGGAATGCTGGAGATTTTCCCCTACAAATTTTGACTATTTGATGGATCATTTAGGGGATTTTGCAGGTATCATGTGAAAACAATTTAAGTGTATGGAAGAAGAAAGGAAGATATTTATTGCCACGCGGGAGGTGGTAATGTGGGCCTTCCAACCTCAATATCAAATTGTTCCTCTTCTTTGTCTAAAATGGTTGTGTTTCTCCACTACATGTTTGTTTCCTTGTGTTCAAAAGTGAAGCTTCTCAAACTGCTAATAAGATCGGTTTGTTCACTGTTTATGAGTTCAAAGTTTGGCTGAATTATAGCACCTGGAAGATTAGGTTGTTCAACGGGAGAAATTGGTCTCCAAATAGTCATGTGGGGTTCATTTGTGAATTTATCTTTGCTTAAGTGAATTGATTTTACCACAAACACTTTTCTTGAATATGTTTCCAAACTAGATGTTTATGTTAAAAACATCATAACTTTCACAATGTCCATTTCGTGAAAATCATGAGGTCAAAGCCAAAATTTCCTATGTTGTCTTTGGGGAAATATGGGTTTGACATTAATGTCAAGATATTTAGAAATTTCTAAAGATAAATCCTTAGGAAAAGCAATAATATCAAGGCTAACTCAAGAAGGCCATATTTATGCCAAAGTGTTTGAAACTAAGATGATAGTGAATGTTTGTTTTTGGATCGTTTTGAAATCAAGCAAAGTGTTAAACTGACTCACAAGCATTACAACCCTGGGATAGAAATGGCTATATTTGTTGAATTCCCACTTGGATTTCTCCAGTTGCGCTTATTTAGAGCGGATAATTAGAAGCTTGACCACATAGGCTCCCCCTTACAGTGCACTCACTTCTCGGGTAAGCCAAGCTTCAATTCTCATGAATATCTTTTGACAAATTTTTCATCTCTACTAAGAACCGCAAGTATGTGGGACGGCTTCAGAGGTCTGACCTCCTAACACCAACAAGTATTAGGGATTTTTGGCTACTACACAAGGGTGTGTAATAAGTGCATCTGATTTAGAGGACACTATGATAAACTCCCTCAAGAGGTCTCCCAACCATTAGAATAAGCGCTTTACGCATCATAAAGATATTGGGGGAGAGCTATCATGCATCACTCAATTGATTGTAAACTTTCCTTGCAACCACAAATTTATATAGCGGTTCGGAAGAGCCTAGCTTATGCTCATTACCACTTGGGTCGTTCCCTTGGGGTGAGTACTTTTTCCCACCAAGGATGGCCCTCTAAAGGTGAACAATAGCAAGTAAGTACATCCATAGTTTGATCATCTTTTCTTGCATGCACAAAGAGAGAACACACACTATGCCTTTTCTCACACTAGCATGGTTGTTCAATTTTAATCCCAAATTGAAAGATAGAGGTTATTTTGCAACATGTTAGAGAATGTTTTTGTTTCTCAAGATCACCAAAGGGTGTGAGAAAATTTCATATGCATTCACTAGCAAAGTTGAAAACCATAAAACAAAACAAACAGTAGTCCATTTTATCCTTCAAAGCAATAATGAGTTCATTTTATGCACCAATTGAAAGATGAGTTTCCCTTGTTCAATTTTAAGCCCAATTGAAAGATGTGATGTGAGGGTTCAATTTTAAGCCCAATTTTGAACATTCATTTTAAACCCATTGAAAACTAGTGTGTTGCCTAAAACTGAAAGTAAAAAAACATGAAATTGGGTTATAATTGCCCCAAAGCGTTGAACGCTTGTTACAATTATAGAATGTTAAGATAGAAGAGAAGTTCTTCAATTTTTCTCCATGCCTTTAAACCTACAAAACCCTATTAGTATAACAATGAAAACACAGTTAGACATCCATTAGTGATCAGATAATCAAAAGAAATTAAGTCACATGTCAAAAAACAAACATAAAGTTTCTTACCCTGGTTGAGCATCACTACACATAATGGCGTCGCAATTTGAAATTTGGGTGCCGGTTTGGTGAATTTGAGCATCACTTTGCAATAAAAAAAGTGAGCATGATTGTGTCGTTGTTTTGATGGGCGTCATTGTAAATGAATGCGTTGCGATTTGAAATTTGAAAGCATCGGTCTGGTGAATTTGAGTGTTGTCATTTGCGTTCCATGATATCTTAAATTTAAATATGCGTCGCTATATTTAAATCGGCGTCGGCCAATTAAATATGCATCGCTATATCAAATTGCTTGGGTGTTGCTCTATGGCGATGCTATTGAAATAGCGTCATTTTTTGTGGTTTGAGCGTCATTGCAACCTATAAAACAACATGAACATGGATTTCGAGAAAAAAAATAACTAAATTATAGGTTTTCCCTCCTAGCGCCAGAATGTCGATGTTGAAGATACTGATATGGGCCAAATCACACTTGATCCATGAAGAATCAAAGCATAACGGAGCCACAGGTACTCGAATCTCAACAAGATCAATCAATCAAAATTGAAAGTAAACATTTTATCAAAAAACCTAACATACTAAACTATGAAAAGCTTTTAAAATGCCTACTCTAATCTATTGAAACTTATCTTGTTGTGGAATTGGTGTTGTGTTGATGTGGAATGATGACCCTCTCCCAATCTAGTGCTTGTGAGCTTGTTTTAGTCAATTCTATGGAAGAAAATCAATGAAACCATAGCGTTTGGTGTATGAAAACCTAATTTATGATAAAATGAACATGATGCAAGCTAGGTTACCATGATTTTATGCTAAAAATGCACTAATTATTCTATTGCTAAGCTAATCTAAGCTAAAATTATACTAAAAAGATGAAACCCTAATTTATTTACAAACTAAGATGGATGCATGGAAGTCATTAATGGATGCTCTAAGCTATTATGCAATTGAAATAAATTGAAAATAAACTAAAATTTTGCAAATATGAGTGTGTATGTGAGTGATTTCAACAACATAAGTTTTCAATTAAAAGATGGATCCATTTGTCTCTAAATAGTGATCTATTTATAAGAAAGTAAATGAGGAATGAGTGATTGAGATCAAAAAGCTTAATCAACGGTTCAAGATGAAAGGAAGAGGAGGCATGGATCATGGATTCTCATCAACGGATGAGAATGCATGATGAGATTTAATCAAGGGCTCACACTTGCCTCAAACAAACCCACTTTTGACCTGCTCACACAGGTCATAGGCAACTTGCTAGAAAGGTAAGGGGGTTAACTTCTTAAAGAAGCTAAGTGAGTTGATTAGAGGAGAGGGAATATTCCTTAAAATATCCCATTGGGTGAGGAAAAAGGTGATTTTACAAATTAAAACAAACTTTTAATTCTGCAAAAGGATAAAGAATATTCCATGGGAATATTCCCTTTGATTAGAGGAATAATTAGTTTAATTGCTAATTAAACAAGGTTTAATTTATGCAATTAGGGAATTAGAAGATTTAGAAAATATTTATTAAATTAAATGATTAGGGGAGAAGGGGGGGAGGACATTTAATTAAATAACTTAGGGTTATTTAATTAAATAAGTGGACTTGGGAGATTAAATTAAATATTTTGATTTATTTAATTTAATAGGATGAAATGTTAGTGCGTAAAGAGATGAATTAACCCAATTAATTGATTAGGTCAATAGATGAAAATGATACAATTAATTATTTAGGTAGGCTAATTAAATCAATTAAGTGAAAAGATGATGGATTAAAGAGGAAATGATGTTAATAAATCTGTTTTGGATGCATGACATCGATTAGGACATTTTTTAGTGTCTACAGATTGTATGTTGATATCTTGATTAGGGAAGGAAATGGAATTGCTAGAATAGGAGAAGGATGTGTTTTTAAATGAATCTTATTATGTTTTACTTCAGTGTTTATATATACTCCATAATAGGGAGTGATTTTTTGTACATACTCCATGGATAAGGAGTGATTGCTATCATAGTATTGTATACTAGGAAAGGACGAAGCTATGATACCTTATATTGTTTTCATTTCAAGTTGTGAATAGGTTTGAACTATAGAGAGTTCTTTGTTTACCATAAAATTAGATTACCATTAAGGGTTATAGCTAGATGAATGCTTTAAACATAGGTTGTTCCTAGGGTTAACGATTATCCAAAGGAGGGAATTACCTATGAATAGTTGTTATTAAGGGATAGGTTGTTCCTGGGGTTAACGATTATCCAATGGAGGGAATTGCCTAAACATAGTACATGAATGGTCATTGAACAAATCGAGCTAGTAATGTGGGTGAATGGATGACTCTTTGTATGAAACTTTGGCCAAAGTAGTGTAAGTAGCCACTATTTACACTGCCAATTCACTGTGTCTAGTTTTAGATCATTTCTAGTTCAGGATTTTCATACTTGTAGTTGTAGCTACCGTATGATTAGTTTCTCAAAATTGTAAGGCATAAAACAAAGCTCGGGAAGGCTATTTTGTTATGGGGTTTTACCAACCAATTCCTTCATTGAAGGCTAGGGTCATCTTGCCATATGTGGTAGATGTACGAGGGATCACATTTGAGTCTGTGGTTGGCGGAAAAGTGCTTGAGTGATGCTTCTCTTCATTAGTTGGTGGTCGAGATTTCCAGGGGATTTCCTGAACCATTTGTTACTATGTGCTAAAGAAGCTCAAGGAGCTATGTATGTTTTCTTTTATCCATGTTAATGGAAGTTGTAATGTAAAGTATGTAATCTTGAGATTTTAAATGTATTAAAATATATGTACATTAAATTATAATGCAAATAGAAATTTTGGAATATGTGTTATTTCAAATGTGCATATGGTCTTTGAAATAGAAGAATTTTTTTATTGCTATGAGTTTTGAACATAGTTATTTACTTGAGATTAAAACTAGTGAATTTACTTTAGTTGAACAAGTAGGTCCACTAGTAAAATCATGTATCATTTTGACAATAAAATAGCATAGTATAAGTACCTCAAAGTAATATTGCAATCATGGACCATCACATGCCTCCAATATGTACAAAATTAAAAAAATAAAAACTATCAAGTGAAATTATTCAAAAAAATCTATCAAAACCATAAGTCGTGCCAAAAATCTAATGCCCCATAGTCACATGGTCAAGAAACTTGAAGTGATAACTCATCTGGCACCTTTTACACATCTTACAACTCTCTTGTGTGTCATGTATTATAGAAACTAGAAGAGACTAGGTATATACATAAATGTGATGTAGATTCAAATGGTGTTGATGGGTTCTCTAAAACATTGACAATCTAAAATGGTGATGCAATAAATTATCTTTCCATATATAGAGGGAATAGGATAAGGTTACAACCAATTAGGAATCACATATTAATTTGTATTTAATGTTACTTTTCATAGAGAATCAAATAACTAGTTCTTGAAAGAAATAAGGGAGTGAACACACTAATGATATAACCATTTAGGCCATTATTAGTCCAGGCGAAAATATTTTGTAAGATACTTAAACATGATGTTCATAAAGTTCCTTGAATTCTTTTAAAAAATGTTTACAATAAACTTTGTATTATCAAATTAGTTAGTGCACATCAAGTAAAACTCTTGAAGAGAAGATATTTTAAGGTAAAAATTGTCATAATAATCCTAGCACTATAAGAATCTTAAGAGTAAGGTGTACTGCAAATGGGTTCTTATATAGTAAGCCGAAAAATAATATAAAAGTTAGATAAATATTTGTAAGATATTTAGACATTTTTTCCCAAGATTTAGTCAATAATATTCTTAAAGGTTTTTACTTGACCATTGTATTAAGAATTAATATGGTTTTGAAAAATGATGTTTTCACTTTAGGGTTTAATATCTTCATTATTTTTAGGTTTTAGATTTATGCTTTCTAATATTGTGCATCATCATATGTGGCATACTTATTGTATTGTTTTTAGTTATCTTCATAGTTGGTAGTGTGCTTCTTGAAATTCATGAGATGGTGGATGAATACAATTTTTAGAGACTTGGTTTATAATAATATATCCTAGTTAGAATGTTACTCAATTTGTAGAAACAGGCATTATGACATAGTTATATCCAAGTCAAATATTTTTTCTAATCGTAAGACATGCAACACCCTCACTAGTTGAAAGTGATTGAAACATTAACCAAAGAACATGAGAACATATTTGAGTAGGAATTCACAGTCCATAATAAACATATCATTTTTTCTTAGTAAGCATGTACTACACAAAGTTATAATCAAAGTGTTAGTTTTGAAAGTTCTTGCTCAACAAATCATAGGGAAAATATTTAAAACCTAAACCTATAGAATACCAACCTAGGATGATGAACTTAAACTTATGATTAATGATAGCTAAGAGGCCAACTGCTAAGAGTAGGCATTTTTTCTTCAATTTAATTTTTGTCATTATTCCATCAAGTCTCCATCATCACTCATCCCTATAAATAATTTTTAACTTGTAGATTTATTATTCACCACCTTTGTTTTAGATCCATTGTAGTAGGTTTAACTTAAGTTTAAATTTAACTTCCATTATATAATATAACTATATGTCATAAGCTATTTAGAGAGATGAGCATTCCTCCAACTTGTGGTTAGTCCTTCAACATCCATTTTTATGAGTCATGCAAATTAATAGATAACACAATTTATTCAATAAAAATAGATAAATTATCACAACAAAACAAACAAATCACATTACATGTAGATGTACGCAAATTAGGATACTTACCAAATCTAACTTGACATATGTATAAGATAAGAATTAATCACACCTCAACATGAATATACAAACATAGACATAATATGTAGGATTAAACATGAAATCCATAGAAACAACATCATAAATTATTGACTATTTGGAGTTATTCACCTCAATCTTTAAATATTTAAATTCATGTAGTTATTGGTAGTATATTTTATAAATACCTTTGAGAATTTATAAAGTTGCAAGGAAGATGTTGTCCTCAATTAGACCCCCTAATAGACCATATTTATAATTATAAATAAATGGTAAAAGACAACAAGAAATCATGTTGATCCAAGAGGATATAAGTCACTAGAACATGTCACAAGTATCATTTGTTGCTTGAAAACACGTATTTTTTTAGTATGATCATCATCTTGTTTACTACCCACATGAAAAACTAAAATTTCTAACTCATCCCCAATGATCATGAGATAGTTATGAAGTGGATGTAAAATAATTTGATTCAATTGACACTCTATCTCCCTTCTCTATGTATATTAATGTACATGCCTATTTTTTATAGTTAGTGAATAGAGAGACAAGTGAGAAGAAGAATTGAAAAACATCACACATCTATTTTAACAAATATTATATCAAAATTTCCATACATAAATTTGCAATTATATTTCATGTAGATGTACATATATTAGATATATGAAACAAGAGCACCTCTAGGTTGTATTGAAAACTTATTGTATTGTTTTTAGTTATCCTCATAGTTGGTAGTGTGCATTTAGTTCATTCAAGAATTAATTTCTATAATTCAATAAACCATTTTTGGTACTCATTAGGTAATATATAGATTAAGTATTAACAAGTAACAATTAAAATATAAAGAGGTACATGCATTCACTTATAGCACACTTGCATAGAATTTTCAACTATAAACTCTTTCTTCTACATTTGCATATATGTACTCTACACATCCCTTGTAATTTTTTTAGTTTTAACTCAATAAATCATAGAGAACATATATAAAACATAAACCTATAGAATATCAACCTAAGATGATGAACTTAAACTCATGATTAAAATATGTTAAAGATAATCGACCAACTGCTAAGAGTAGTTATTTCTTCTTCAATTTAGTGTTTCCTAAGAAAATATTTTTTGTCATTATTCCATCAAGTTTTCATCGTCACTCATTTCTATGAATTATTTTCAATCAATAGATTTATTATTCAATAAACCATTTTTGAGACTCATTAGGTAATATATAGAATTTTCTTTTGTCTCTAGTGCAAGTATATTTAGTGAAATCATATAGATTACATATATATACATGAAAGATAATTATATCATAGAGTGAATAGAAAAAAACAATATATTTGTTCATACAATTTTTTAACAAGATAGAGGACTTCTAACCATATTAATTTTAGTCAGAGTGGGCATGAAAAATAAATGGGAATCACTCATTGAACTACATGTGCAAGACATTACCAACCAAGGAAATCATTTCTCAAGTGAGTACCTTGAATGGGAACCTATTGGAGATGATGGTAATATGGACTTATGTGTTGGAATACCTCTTGAAAGCCTCCCTCACTTTATCAAAGGAGAATGTTTATTGGATAGTATAGAGACAACATTTATATGTAAATATCATACAAAGAACAACACACCAAAAACTACCGACCACACTACCAAGATATTCTCAAGGTTTGCCTAGATTAAATATAATTAATAAGCATGCCATTTTTTATATTTATTTTTATATGAATTATATATATATAATTTGTGTGTATAAATAGATATTGGTGTGCTTTTTGCCCCGAGAATAACATAAATAAACCTAAAAACATGAAAAGGATATGAAGGTTTACCCAAAAAAGGGGTTGTCAAACCCACTTTTATGTTAGGGTCATGTATGATAGACCACAAGTTGCAATAATTATATATAACGATTGGAGCCATTGTGATGTCAATGGTGAATTTTTTCATCAAGGGATGACCCTTCTAGTGATCCAAGGAGCACTTTTTTCACCAAGGTTATTGAATGAATGCAAATCATATATTAAGTCTTTATTACTAATGGGTGTGGGGATCGACATAATATGTGAACAACACTACTTAGATAATGGTTTGCTGAGTTGATGAATAAGAGGTCCATGCATGTTTGTTGAGGAAAGATGTGTTGAATGCATGGAAAAAAGTATGCTCCATTCAATCCCAAAAGAATGAAAATGATGAAAAAAGTGTTAGTTTGTGGCATGTAGAGGAAAAAGATGTTGCATAGTCGGTTATCGATCTGCACCAAAAGATTGACCTATTAATGCCCTATACAACTGCTAGAGTTAATGAATCCATGGGAGGTGGTTAAGCCATGTCATGAACCTAAGTGCTTCACTGCATAGCACAAGGATACCAAGGGTGCAAAAACCTTGCAACAATCCCCCTAGCGCAAGTAAGGGGTTTGAACCCGTGATCCAAGCTCTAATACCAATTGTTGCACAAATGGTTGTTATTGCACCAAAAGATCGACCTGTTAATGCCCAATATAACCACTAGAGTTAATGAATCCACGGGAGGTGATTAAGCCATGTCACAAACTAGAGTGTTGCATTGCACAACACAAGGAGATCAAGGTCGCACAACTTGCAACAAAAGATAAATTCTACTATAGAAGACCAAACAACATGGAAAATGTTCCATTATCATAGGTATCCAAACACCATGGATGCGAGAAATGATGGTCAAGCATTCATATAACTCAATTATTGTAGTGGAATCAATATTTTCAACAAATAAATATGGTGTAAGTAAAGCAACATTAATTATAAATTTATGGATTTTATTTTATCATTGATTTATTTATTAAGAAATATTAATTTATCAATGGTTTATTCATGTGCAGTATTGATTATATACCTTACTTGTTTTTTATGAACAAGAGGCCGGTGTACCTATTGCATGGGTCATATCCTCAAGAAATAAAGTTGAGGATCTAAATGAATGGTTAAAAAAAGTTTATAAATGAGGGAAACAATATTGAAAATATTGGAATGTCAATGCATTCATGACAATGATGCTAGTGCGGAGATTGAAGCCATTAGGTTTTAATTGGCCTTAGTTTCTATATTTAAATTTCAACCAACTCATTATAATTGATTAATATTTAGTTTATAAAAAATATATATTTCATAATTTATAGCTTAAACTAGTTTGAATTTAACATTTCATTTTGTTATAATGTTAATTATCAAGTTTTATAATGTAACTTGTAGATTATCTTTTCAATGCCAAGTACTTTTATGTATTTGGCATGTACGTAGAGCATGGATGAAAAATATATACAGGTAAGTTAATATTTAATTAAAATATGTTGAAAATTGTGTGTTTGAACCCCATATCTTTTACAATCTAGGTATGCTAGCAATAAGGATGTTGGTACAAACATGTTTGATAGATTGGATGAGATAATGTATGTAATGAGTGACGATGAAAACATCACTACTCACCTAATAAAAAAATTCATAGAGGAATTCAAAGAAAAGAAGAAATTTATTGATTACTTCCAAAAAACTTGGTGTCACGATGAGGTCATATTGGTAAGTTTGTTAGATTATTCATTTTTTTGTATGCATTTACATCATTTAAGTTATTTTTTATGTTTACTAAAACATTAATATATTTTTTTTATAGAAATGTGGGCAAAAAACTTCTCCCATACAAATCAAGAAACTAATGCTTCCATAGAGTCATACCACTTCCACATCAAGAGCCATTATCTAAGTGATTGTTCTGAGAAATATACGAGGAGAATGGATTGGCTTATCCATACACTTCTTCATAGAGTAGATCCATTTTACAAAAATAAAAGATATTTGCAGTTATTTGGATTTTAGCTAACTTAAAAAAAAGATATTATATTACATCATTAGAGAGGTCTAAAAAATACCCAATATAGATTGTTATCCATATGATCTCCCTAACACGTACAAGTTAAAAAGTCAATTTGTTCCAATGAAATGGTATCTTGTTAGGAAATTTGGACCATATTTACATGTATGTGATTGTTAGTGGGAAAAAAGGGGAAACACATGCAAACATGTGTTGAATATTTTAGATCTCCTAAAGAGAAACATAACAAATGAGCAAGATCAAGTTGTTGGTAAGGGTCATTTAGCATTTAAGTATTATATTTATATTTTTAATGACTATTATTATTTTTTCTCGAAACTAACTAAAATAATCTTATTGAATTAAAAATGACCCGTTACTCCATTGGTTGATGGTGATGATGTTAGAGGAAGTTTTAGTCATGAGAATAATACCACTAGTAATATTGATATGATATTTATAATAAAATATTCATTAATTTTTATGGTTCTTAAAATTTAATTATGTTTTATTTTTATTATAGATGATTGTATTCCACAAGAAGATTGATGTGTAATTGAGGTTGTCATTGGCGAAGACCAAAGAATTGCTAAATTTCAATATCATTGTTTTATTAATGAAATATGAAAAGTTTTTATTTTTATTTTTTGGACTTAGTCTTTATTATTTTTATTACAGATGGTTGTAAATCATTTGATGCTTTTGATGATAAATTCCAAAAAGATGTTGATTGTTTGAATTTAGTACTCCAAGATTTACTAACTAAAGTAGATCAAAAACATATTTTTAGTCAATGTGTTGAGAGATTTAGAAAAGATCTCCAAGCATCTCTTGCTTGTTCCAAACTTACACTGATCCTTGACTCAAGGGATATGCCTATGAGATGAATATCACTGTGTTTTAGTCTAAGAAAAATGTGTGAACACCATTTTATTCATCAAAGAGGCAATGCCATTTATCAAGACTTGAATGAAAGAGTTGAGAAGCATGAAGAATTCCAGTTCCCCTCCATAGGTGGTAGGAAGTTATAGACACTTAAAATTGTCCTGAATGATATTACACACTTGAATAGAAATACTAACACTGTTTCATCCTAAAACTCACCTTCTTTTCGACTGTTTAATTGAATGATCCTAGTTATTTAATTAAATGCATCAATTTCTCCTATTAATCAAATGATCATTATTATTTGGCTAATTCACCCTTTCACACTAACTTTCATCCTGTTTAATTGAATGATGCAAATTATTTAAATTAAACCCCTTTATGTCCTCTCATTTAACTGAATAATCCTAAATTATTGAATTAAATATCATTTGCATCCCCTTTTCATTAAATAAATTAATTATTTAATGAGCATCCTAAATTCACTCAACTTGCACAATTAAAACTTTGTTTTAGTTATCTAATTTACTATTTTTCCTCACCCATCCACTTGCATGGGAATATTCCCTTGGAATATTCTTCCATTTGAGTTCAAAAAAGATAATATTCTTTTGTAATAAACTTTGTAACATACTTTCTAACAACTTTGAAAGTGTGCTTGTTTGAATCATTGTGAGCCATTGATTAACTCTTTGATCTATGTGATCTTACATTCTCATCCATTGATGAGAATCCTTGATCCATGCCTTCACCTCTGATTGCATCTCAACCCTTGATTGATCAAATCAATATTGACCCTTGATTCACCATTTTTTCTATAAATACTTCCCATTTTGGAGAGAAAAGGATCCATTTCCATTTTAGCAAAGTTATGCTGCACATTTCATCACCCATCCTCATTCATCTTGCATCCATTTTGGCTTTATATCCATCCTTAGCTTAGTTTTCATCTATGTTAGCTTATTTGCATCAATGGAGTTCGTATAGATGCTCATTTTATCAAAGGGATTGGGAAAAGGTTGTCATTCCATATCAATATGGCACTAATCCCCCAATGGGATAAGGTTTGAAGTAGATAAATAAGTTTTCATTATTCATTTCTTCATCATTTTATTTAATGGCTTCTTCATTTTAACGGTTTTCAAACATTTCATTGGGATTGTAGCTTAGTTAAATATTGCTTAAATTTGTATGGATTTGGTGTATTTAGCTCTTACTATGATTACAATCACAGAAGCAAAGGAAAAAAAAGGTATCCAATCGTTCTTGCATAGCAATACAAGAAGAAAGGGTTATCATCAGGAAACAATAGAGTGAGTAAATTTATTTAAAACTATTTTAGTATTTTGCATAGCAATAATTATTGCTCTTACATCACATGTTAAGAATATGTCATTATATGATTGGATGATCAAGAGAATAATCAAAGACATTGATTGCCTTTCTCTTTTGATCTAAACCAAACAAAAACTGATGAAATGCAAATTATTGATGGTAATTTTCTTACTATTAAATGTATTCATTCATTAAATGAGATATTTCTCAATTCCTATTTCTAACCATTTTCTATACTTAATCACATATAAATAGTAGATACAATTTATGAAACTCAACCATCAATACTTAATGTTATACCTGGTTAGACATTTCAAAATACCATTCCAAGTAATTTAGAATTTTAATATTATTTTGATTAAGTATATATTGTACTGTTACACTTAATGTTTTATCTATGTTGATTTATTAAATACACGTCATTGTAGCTTTAGATGATCAACAAAACACTGTGCAACATAGGTTACCATTTTCTATAGATCTTAATGAAGCATCAACAATAATGGATGCAATACAAGCTAGATATGGTAAATAAATTTTGAAATGGTTTTCTAACAATTTTTTTATGTTTAATATTCAAAACAATTTAATAACTAAACTATGTAATTTATAGGTTTTGATGATATTGCAATGGAGGATCATGTTCAACACTATTCTGGATAATCAATACAATTTACAATACTTTCAACTTATATTGTATATTTACAAAATTGGCTCATTGGCCTAATTATAAGAAATATATTGATATAAGTTCATGAAAAATGGTACGATCTTGTGTAAAAGTTAGGCTCAATCCCCTAGAATTAATTCATTTATCATTTCATGCATTCACCAAATTTTCTTATTTATCAGACTTATTCATTCACCTACTTCTATATAGCTATTAGCCACCTAGATTTAATCATTTAGGTTTGAGAAGAGTATGTAGTAATTAGTATGATCTTGTGTGAAGTTAGGTTAGATCTGCTACATGTATTTCTTGTAATATTTAGGTTTCAAAAGAGTATGAAGTAATTGGCTGAATATGTAATTGCTTACACATTTAAGTATTTAAAATTCATAAGTAATAAGGATGATGTTTGGAAAATATTAATAGTTTAACATGCCAAAGATTTAAATCGACATACTGCTCATAGTAGACATCTTATGGAAAAAAGATCAAATTATCAAACTCAAATTATGAAAAACACACATTAAAGTGATGAATTTGTAAAACAATATGCCAAATTGGGAACATGAAAAGACAAACAACATAGATTAATTGAGGCCTAATGCTCGCTTTTTCTAAACATGCTCTAGCTATGATCCCACATGGTAATCCTTTGGCAACTAGATAGGATATTGAGAATCAAAATGTCAGGGAAAATGTTGAACCTTTTGTGGAGGCTAACCACATTTAGGAGCCTAACCCTAGGCCCCCATACCAAATTGTTGAAATAAATGTGAATAACCCTACTAAAACCTCTTCCTCTATTGCTAAAATTTCCAACCCTTCTACCCTTGTGGGTAAGAAGACTCCAACTAAAAATTACCTTGAGCTCGAGTTGGTAAAATCTACCCCTGAGAAACACAAACATTCTTCGCTTCTCCTGGAACCTCCTAAGTCCAAGAAACTGAAAAAAGAGTTGAAAAACTAGAATGAGGTCATCACTATAAGTGAAGAAAAAGAGGGAATTCAAACGGAGGATTTGGAGGATAGGAAGTTGAGTTTGGGCAGCGAAGGCCAAAGCTCTGCTCTCCTTGCAAAGGTTGCTTCCCAGGATGAAAAGGGGAAACATAAAGCTATATTTCAAGAGGAGGAAGCATTGGAGGTGGAAGAGTTTGAGGTACAGGTTGACGAAGACACTGAGGATATGGAATTTGAAGAGACAACCTACGATATGAGAGAGGAGGAGAATGAAGAAAATAAGGAGGAAGAAGTAGAAATTGAAGAAGAGCTAAGGAATGAAAATTTGAAAGCTCCTAAAACTGTGAACATTGCTAAAGACACTAATATTGTTGATGATTCTAATACTGACTTTTGAAAATCAAGTTGACTTACATGCAGGTCCAAATGGATGACATGGAGAAATCTATTATTACTCTGATGAGGGTGACAAATGGCCTCATGCACAGGGCTACGGTTGGTGTTGTCTCGAGCCAAACCAAGATTAGAAGAAAGCTTAAGAAGATGGGAAAGATTGATGATATGAAGGACCAGGCTGAGGATGAGGAACTTGATTGGAGGGAGTATGTCTCCCATATTAGAGAATACTAGGACCTGATTGCTAAAGCCAAGTAATGACTTTATTTCTTTCTTCTAGTTATGGCTACCTTGCATTTTTTGGTGTTATGTTTTAACATTTCAAACTGCTATTTTAATATAGCTTTGTTATGGTTGAGAAATTTCTAGACTCTAGTGGACCTTATTAATGGTCTTCGTAGTATTAAATACTTTAATAATAGTATTCAAATTTTGATTAAGTATGTTGGTTCTATGGTTACTATTTTGATAATTGGCCTGCGTGCCACCCTGGACTTGTTGTTTCTTATTGTTGGTTGGTGTTGTTCTCCCCTGCTTGTTTCCTTTTTTGAGTTTTTGGCTTTGTACCATGGGATTAGGGCCTTTCCCCTGCTTAATTAATCCAAAACATAGATTAATCATGCACAAAAAAACTAAAATACAAAGTTTGACTATCTCAATAGTGTGCATTACCACCATTCATGCAAAGGGTTAAACAAGTAATGTAGCAAGGAAATATGAAAATAATTTGATATTGGAATGAGGTCCATTTATTAAAATCCAAAGTTGGTATCACATGTGAAACTAATAAGTATGGAGGAAAAGTTGAAATATCCATTAAATTCAGGTTGATGGAAGATGAAGATCAATCCACTATTTAACTATTAAAATATAAAAAGAATAAAAAATCCATATTATATAATAAGGTTGGACATCTAGAATAAATTACATACTACAAGGCACATGCAAAAGGGACTTACATAAAATTTTGAATGGATAGGAGTAGTAGCAAAAATGAAGAGGAATAAAAAATTAGGAAGTTTAAGAATTATAGAGTAGGGGTATTTGTCACCCCCAAGGCTCTAGGTCATGAGAGAGCCTTAAAGAATGAACTACCCTAAACTACCTTAGATTGATCAATGGGTAAAGAAAGAAGAGACAGACTAAAAAGGAAGGGCAAACATGGCTATTTTTCCCTTTTGTTGA
Organism: Sequoia sempervirens; assembly: GCA_007258455.2. NCBI lineage: Eukaryota > Viridiplantae > Streptophyta > Pinopsida > Cupressales > Cupressaceae > Sequoia > Sequoia sempervirens. Next base: position 16,524,790 of record VDFB02072274.1, on the reverse strand, counting down.
TGATAGGTGTTTTCAAAAATTAGGTGAGTAGACTGCAAGGGTCTTGGACTATGAATCAGATTGCTCTCTATCTGAGGATGATAATGTGAGAATTGGACTTCAGTGTGTCGTGCTAGAGTCTCAGGGACACATTGGTGTCCTGTATGGACAGAGGGTCAAATGACAGTCATAAACACACAAAGTCTACTTACGACTTGAATATCAAAGTTTTGTAGTTTAATAGTTTAATAAGAAAAAGCAAAAATAAGCAGTATAATAAAAAAATACTATAAAGCTATTCTAATAATGAAATGATGAAGAAAGAGAGAGAGATATCTAACTCATGTACGGTCTAGTTCTCCAGCTATAGCTCCAAGCGGATGAACTTGCACCTACACACACAAAAATAGGAAAAGTATTGGGTTGTGTTTTGAGGTCTGCCTCAGTTAGATCCCCGTTTTGGTGTTCCAACCTCCATGAACAACTAGTATATGAAGATATGGAGAAAAGAAATGAAAGAGAGAATATAAATGACACAAGGAGTAGAGAGCATTGACAACCTGAATGCTACTCTACAAAACTGATGATGCAAGTGACTAAAAAGATACAATATCACCTTCACTTCTATAAGCACTCAAGGCCAATAGAGGAAGGAGAAAGATGATACCAACATGCCAAGGAGGTAGATATTCATAAACTACAACGATGATGGTGTTGAAGCAAAGAGAAGATGTAGAGACCAAGTAGAAAGCCGGTAGTAGCAAGATAGAGTGAGAGTGAAGCAAGAATGATCAAGAAGTGTTAGAATCAGAGAATGAGCATGAGACTGAAAGAATTAGCATGAGAGAGTGATCTAGAGTGAGAATAATGAAGATTGAATGGATAAATGGAGGAAAAGAGTCATTTTTCATTGGTCAAGAGTCGGCAGGAGACGTTACCTCCTCAGGCAATCAAGAAGCATAACATTTCTATAGATTCCAAACGTAGGAATCTATTAGGATGATAGTGTGGTGTGAGGACGTCCACGTGGCATGTGTGCATCCTTGAAAAAAATTCCTCCACTAATACAAAATGATAGGGAGACATGGGAAGGTTAGGATGAAGGTGACATGTTTTTACATCATTGAATTTGTAAGGCGAAAGTGAAGTTAAAATAATGGGAAATTTTCCTAGGTGCAAATTTATGCCATTACATTTTTCCCCCACTTTAGCAAGCATACGTGTCAATGCATATGTGAGCTAAAGTAGAAAGAGATTGAAGAGAATATACCAATATTGTCAAGGAAGAAGATCTTCAATTTGATGCACCTAGATGTGAAAGAGGGAGCTCCACAAAGATGTGAAGATGACATGGGTCTTCGATCCTACAAAGCTAGCTGCAATCTCACCACAAACATGTTAGGCTGCAGACAAAACATGTTAGGAGAAAAAGCTAATCACAATAGACACACATTTATAAAACACAAGAAGATACAAGCTAACATGATAAGACACGACCTGATAAAATAAGACACAAGACACAATTTGATCAAATAGATAGGCCTATCACTATTGCAAACTACATTGTAGGATAGTCACAGAAAAAGATGGGTCTAGTCAGGTTACCCCTAAGCTAGATGCGAAGATATAAGATGTCTAACACCAAGACAATGAAATAAAATATTAGATAGAAGACATAATTTGCAAGACACCAAAGAATTCACTTGAGAGAAAATATTTCAAAGAGGGTTCCTTTGGCGAGGAACCCTTCAAGACACCAAGGGGCCCTTTCAAAGGAACACTCCAATTGAAAGACACAACAATTTCCACAAGTGCTTTTGTCATCAAAGAATCCTTTTGAAAGATCTTTTGTCAAGGAATCTAGCGGAAAGAATGCTCCTTTTTCAAAGGAAAGTTTTCAAACTCTTTCATTTTAGAAAAAGTACTCCTTTTTCAAAGGAAAATTTTTAGACTCTTTCATTTTAGAAAAAAGTGTCATTTTCAAAGGAAAAATTTCACTCTTTCACTATAGAATCATTTTCGAAAGAAAATTTCATCAATGGGTCCTTTTCAAGAGAATGCATCAATTTGGAAAATGAGAGATTTTCGATAAGGGATTCTTTTGTCAATGAGTTCATTGTAAAATAATTTTAACACCAAGGAATCCTTTTGAAAGAATTTGCCTTAATTGAAAATTAGAAAAGCATGGTAGGCCCCCCTTAGGATGGTGTGTCCTACACAAAGGAGTGCATGGAATCATAAGGAGAGAAAGGAGAGAAGAGATGTTGTGGCACATAACACATAATGAGATGTATTTGTGGTATGTTGTCACACACGCGAGGGATAACACATAAAAACCACAACATCACGAAGCAAGAAAGCAAAGACAAATAAATCAAGAGATAGGGGGATCTAAGAATTTAGGGTAAGAACCACTCATAGATATAAATAAATAAATATTATATAATATACATTTGAACCGTCATCAATCCCCAAAGTTCTCAGATCATGAAGAAAGGCACATGAAGACAAAACAAAAATAACAATTGGGTCAACATGGAAGAAGGCCTAAATGCTCCCAATGCTTTGCATCATCCCTAATATCGAAAAATAATATTATGACACATTGAAGAATGATAACACAAATAGAAGAAGTGCACGATGAATTTTTTGTGCCTATATCCAAGTACCTACAAGGGTAGTGAGGGTCCTTTAGGCAGGATCACAAACATAAAAATACAAGCATAGGGGAACATAAATACATAAAAAACCTATAATATAGATGAAAAAGAGGTACCACCTATTGAAAGCATAAAGTGTTATCATTGATGTCATCTGGTTGGTGTTGTCAATGATGTCGACTATGTGTAGAGGAAGTTGGTTATTGACTGTATATGTCGAGGATATTGAGAAAATTGTAATAAAGAAGGTTTGTTGTTTGTGCATGGAGTTATCCTTATGTCTCTATGTATGGAAGTGTGTTAGAGTGAAGTAATGTATTGAAATGATGTCTCTGATACTTGGTCTCAAAGTGCTTTTGAGAAAATTTGATAAATAGAGAAAACAGTGTCTTGTAGGTATTTAGTGTATGCTCCAGGATGTGCTTTGCATTTCTTCTGTGTTGATTCTATACATGTGCAAATTTGAGGTTTTGTTCATGGTTGTTGGCAGTTTCTATATCTAGAATTTGGGCTTTTGCATCATTGTATAGTGCGAGATATTTTCACCAATATGTGAACTAGTTGTTTAGTGATATTCTCTATTGTCTGGGAGAAATGTATTTTCTTTGCATTTCTCCACTATTTGGATTCAAGTTGTGCAGATCTAGGAATATGTTTATAATGCTTTTATCTCTTTGTGTTCAAAGTTTTATTTGATTTGGTACAGTATAGTGTAAGTTTCATTTATCAATATGCAAACAAGGGTTATCAATTGTCTTGAGTTAAATTAGTTGTTGATACAAAGCTTGGTTGAAGTGATTGATGAATCTTAAGTAATCCATGGACTGTTCTAGATTTATTTCAAGTGAATTATGTTGTTTGGAACTTTTGGCTTGATCTAAGGAAGCATGTACTTAAATGTCTATGGTGTTTTGCACTGGTATTGGCCGACCTTGTGTTTAACACTACATGCAAGGCTTGTAAAAGCGTGTTGAAGGGTGTTGGGATCTATTTGGGTCCTAATTAAAGATTTATGTAGGTCACCTTTTGTTCCTATCCACCACGGAAATGTTTGGGTGCCGACCTATTTCAAATTTGAATGAATAACAACTAGTAGAAGACATTGGATAAATTTTTGAAGAAGAGATTGATATAAATATTTATGGTGTTGATGCAAGAGTGAGTACAAAAGAGTAAGAAGAGATATATATGCGAGATTGTTGCAAGTGAAGTGTAGTGAGATGCAAGTTAGAGCAGAGCAGTGTGAGTTTCATGTTAGGGTTCCGAAGGCAGTGAGCTGAAGGCATCCGATATCTTTCATGTGAGACTATGAAAATGTGTGAGAAATTGTGGTGGACTTGTTGCATTGAGAAGTGTTTCTCTGTGCAAAATTCTTCTTCTATCTTCTTGCATTCTTTCTATTATAGTGAGCCCTTCCTGTGATCCTTTTTGGATAGTGTGTCCTATTCTGGCAGTGAGCCTCTCTGACAGTGAGCCTCTGTATTTGGTTTTTGAATTCTTTATGTTGTGATCTAATCCTCACCATGGTTTTTCCCTCATTGGGTTTTCCATGTAAATCTAGTGTTCATATGTGTATGGTTTTACTACTTCCAGTTTCTATTTTTGCATTTAATAATTAAACAGATTAGCAAATTAAAAGTTTTCTGAATGCTTGTAGATCTAACTTCTGTTAAGGGTTTTAAAGGTTAAAATTGCTACAACTGATTCAACTCCCCTCTTAGTTGTCTTGTTCAACAATTGGTATCAAAGCAAGGCTCCTTGGAAGAAGATCTTAACCACTTAAGGTAGATCCACTTGGGATGACAAGCAAGATTACTTTGGATTGCCCTAAATTCAATGGTACAGATTATGCATTTTGGAAAACACGGATGGAAGGCTATTTGGCATCACATGGATTTGAAGTTGAAAAAGCATATAAGACTGCATATGTTCCACCTCAAAATGGTCCAAGTACAAGTGCAGAGATCAAGGCACATGAGTCAAATGCCGAGGCAAGATTTCTTATTATGAATTGTCTTTCAAAAATTGAATTAGTTAAAGTTATGAGTTTGAATACTGCTAACAAAGTTTGGGATAAGTTGGAAAGAATCTATGAAGGAGATGAAAAAGTTAAACAAGCAAGGTTGCAAATCTTGAAGGAAAAATTTGAGGCCCTACATATGTTTAAAGATGAATCTATCACAACCTACATGCAAAAAATTGATAAGCTGGTAAGTGCAATGAGAGGTCTTGGTGCACAAGTCAAAGAATCTAAAGTGGTAAATAAAGTTATTAGATATCTTCTTGATTGTTATAGTGAAAAGGTTTTTTCTATTGAGGAAGTTGTAAATCTTGATAATTATTCTAGAGATCAGATGATTGGTATACTAACTTCTTTTGAGATGAGGAAAAAGGGATTGAAAAATAGCACAAATGTAGAAGTTGTCTTTAAATCCAATACATTTGAAAAGATTGAAGAACTAGCTAATGAAGATCTTGATGATGTGGAAGCTAACTTTGTGAGAAGAATGAAGAAGGGCATTGGTAAGTACAAGGGTAAATCACCTTTAAAATGTTTTAGCTATGGTGATATAGGTCATTATGCTTCAAGATGTCCAAAAAGAACTAAAAGAAGTAAACATAGAGAAGGAAAAGAAAATAAGGGAAAGATGATCAAAAGAGCATATTATGTCAATGAAGATGTTGGCATTTTTGATAATGAGTTTGATTATGGAGATTTTGATAATAATGAATGTTTGTTCCTAACTTTAAAAGATGAATCTACTCCTATTAACACTAAAAGATGTATGAAGAAAATTGCTTTGAAGAAAGTTGAAGGTATTATGGTCTCTACTGTTCATGCTAAACAAGAGAAGGACTATTGGGTTGTTGATAGTGGTTGCTCAAATCACATGATCGATGACAAAAGTAAGTTTGTTAAACTTGAAAAATATGATGGAGGCTTAGTTAAGTTTGGAGATGATTTTGGTGCTAAGATTTGTAGGATAGGTTCAATCAGTTTTGATGGCATGCATAATACTAATGATGTCTACTATGTTAAGGGTTTGAGATATAATCTCTTGAGTATTGGACAAATGTGTAGTAAGAGATATAATATTGTGTTTAAGGATGAAAAATGTGAAATCAAAAAAGGGTTCAAAACTATGATTGCAACTAGCAAGAGGATTGAAGTAAACATCTATCAACTTAAAGGTGTTGATGGACATTGCTTTATGTCTCAGATTAATGACAGTTGGTTATGGCACCAACGGATGTGCCATATGAATTTTGACATGGTGAGAATCAGTGCAGTGCAAGCTATGAGATATTTTCCAAGAATCACAAAGCCGATTAATGATGTCTAAAAGAACTTCCAGTTTGGAAAGCATGCTAGAAACACCTTCAGAATAAAAGAACAATCTACTACAAAACTGTTAGAATTGATTCATATGGATCTTTATGGTCCTACAAGGGTAAGAAGTCTACAAGGTGACAGGTATTTTATGCTTTTTATTGATGATTATTCTAGAATGACATGGGTTACTTTTCTTAGAGAAAAATATTTGTGTCGCCAAAAATTGTATACTCTTGAAGAAAGAGACAATTTTGTGCATAACTTGGTCTTATTTTATACACCCTTGCATTAATCACCCCTTAAAAACTGCATTTGTAGGCCCCTAACACTCATTATTTTGGACTTTAAGGCCTATTCCACTCACAAATCATACAAATGTTGACAAACAATATTCAAATTATTCAAATTCCATAAAACCCACCTCAAAAACCCTTGGTGGGCCTAAGTTGCCCAAGGTGGCACATAGTCCCTTTAGAGGGATTTTTCACCAGTCATTTAGGGAGTCAACGACTTAATTCAAATTTTCAAGTCAACACGGCCTATGATGACAATATAATGAATAATTTGCTATAGTTATCTATATAAAATGTTTCAAAGTCATTTTAAACAACATTAATAACAAAAGTAAAAACAGATTCAAAGATCAAATATCTAAATATTCCATAAGAAGATTCTCAAGTATATTCACAACAAAGTTGAAGCTTTAGGGCAGCAAGCTAGGGTTTTTGCAAGTCTTCAAGCTCAATTTTTATTCAAGATCTCACATTGCAAAGGGATGATCATGGATGCCTATGGAGAGTCATGGAAGAAATCTAGGTTGAGGAGATGAAACTAGCCATCAAATCAAACCTAAAGACTTGTTTTCAAAGTGATTCCATCTTCCATTTTCTCTCTATCTTCGGACTAAAGGTTTGCATGTCATTAAGATTCATTTCTAGCATGATTTAGTGTCTTGAGAATGAGTCTTCCATTATTCTAATTGCATTTATGCATCTTATTCTTACACATTAGAATAGGGTTGCATCTTATTTTTCAGATCTCCTAGCCTTAGACACACTTAGGGCTAGAGTTTTATGTGGATTTTATCTCTTTCAAGGTTTAAATACCAACTAGGGGTTTGACTGAGGCAAACCTCCCCATTAGAAATCAATCTATACTCTATTTTGCAAGTATTTTTACAGATTCAGATTCAGGTTTCCGTTATAAAACAAAGTGCAAACTCTAGGCTTTCGTTTCCACTTTTGGATTTGCAGAAAATCTTAAGTGGACTAAGTTTCCAATAGTGGTGACTTAGTCCCATTACACTAGTTTTTCAAAAAAAATTGCAGTTTTGGATACCCATTTGGCAGAAACAGATTTTTGGGCAGTTTACCTGATCTGGGACTAAGTCGCCTAGCCTGGCGTAAATGTCCCAATTGGAAAGAAAATTAGATTTTCTAGAATTTTAGAGACATCAACAATCTTCATTCTACCCTCTGTCATTTTCTAGGTGCATACTTTTTGTTTATCATCTTTATCTTGTTCTTTATTGCATTCATTTTACCATTTTGTATATCACAATGTGGTTTCAAACAACTTGCATTTCTTAGGTTTTGCGTTAATAAATCATCTTCTTTTCAGTTTATTGCATTTAGATAATTGCATTTAGACATATTTCAGTCCTCTTAGCATTATTCTTGAGTGTATCCCTAAATTTGTGTGGGTTACCTTTCTCCTTTTAGGTGAAAAACCCTAAAAGTGCAAGAGAGTGATTACCTACAAAATTTTGGTGACACATTTTGGTGAACCCGACTTTTGAACATTATTTTTCTTTTGATTTCAAGTGCATATTAGGAATAGCCTGCATCAACATTGCATTAGGTTTTGCATTGTTTTGCATTCTAGGGTTTTCAACTTTGCATTAGTGAAAAGCTCATTTAAGCTCGCATTATTGCCTCTCATTTCTTTGCAAAATAGTGGAATTTTGCATCTGCACTTTAAGATTTGCATGATATAGTACAAAACACATCAATATCCATCACAAAATTTAGAAAAAACTTAAAAAATAACCCCTACTAGGACTAATTCGCCACCCTGGGCGACTTAGTCCCAATACACATTTTGCATCAGTACTTTCAACATTCATATTCTAGTTTCTTTAGTTATTGTTTGCTTCTATTACTTTGTTGTTTCTATTTAGTTATTTTATGTTATATTCATATCATTAGCAGTAGCATTATTTACCTTAATGGAAATTATGGCTAGCATTAGAATTTTACAATGTTCCTTTTCAACATTAGTTCCTAGTTCATTTAGATCAGATTCATCAGAAAATGTAAGCAAAAAACTTCAACAAGCAAATGAAACCATAAAAACTATGCTTAACTTAAGAAAAACTATACCATCCCAACCTTTTAGTAGTGATGACTTGGATATGTTAGATGAAGCTCTACAGGGCTTTCTCTCACTAAGTTCATCCACAAAGGTTTGTGATGAAAAACCTACATCAACCAACCAAAACTTATCCCCCAAACCTTTTAGTAGTGATGACTTTGACATGTTAGAAGAAGCCCTTTAGGACTTCATCTCACACAAGTCATCCACTAAGGTTTGTTGTAAGCAACCTAAAACAAAATATGTCAATGTAATTCAACCACAACTTGTTCTTTATCCACCCTCACATAAACCTCAACTACCACCTAAACTTGAGTTTACCCTTTACCCACCTTAGCATGATGTTTCCCACACCCATTACACTAGAAATAATCTGCACCCATAACAACCCAACCCAACATCCTTACCTTTACCAAATCCCATCTTGCTTAGCACTCCTCACTTAAATTCACAACTTAGGGAGTATGATCTCATTGAACAACTTAAGAACACTCCCGCAAAGATATCCCTCTGGGACCTCCTTCAGAATTCACCAAATTATAATTCAATGCTTCAAACAACATTGCAACAAATAGTGGTTTCTCCTGGTACAAACACAAATGATGTGGCAACCCTTATATAAGGAATGAATGCAGTTAATGTAGACATTACCTTTCATCAACATGAACTTCCTCTATTAGAGGTAAGAAAGCAAAATGAGGTCTTTATGATAATTTCTCAATAAATACAATACAATAAGCATTAAATGAACCCTTGTTGACAATGGCTCTACCCTTAATGTGTGCAATGCGAAGCTCTTAGATAGATTACGTGTGGATAAATAGAAAATCAAACTTGATTATTTAACTATTAGAGTATTTGACAATACCACAAAGCAACCACTTGGTGTAATTACTTTACCTATTACGGTCAGAATGGTAACTTTGCAAACTCCTATTCATGTCATGCCCTATGATCTTTCATACAATCTTTTGATGGGTGTTTTAGCACTTTCTCAACACAGGTAGTGCGTAAGTGCACTACCTCTCTTGAAAGGAAATCTCCAACAATAAGTTGCTGAAAATCACCCCAAGGTCTCTTAGGTGTCAGGTCATGACATGCATGGAATTTCTCAATTGGTACAATGTGATTTTTTTGGTAATCACATGACATACTTATGGAAGTTAAGTTGGAGAGGAATTGGATTTTCTAAAGAAATTCTTAAGATGGGAAAGTTGGTGCATGATTGTTGTAGGTTCAAACAACAGTCCTAAACTCCTACTTTATCTTTAGATTTGGCTTTACAATGTGCAATGAACCTTAGCTTAGGTCAATTCTAAAAAAAAGGAAAAAGATCAAGGAAGAGAGAAGGTTCCTGGATCTGAAACTAGCAATGAACAATGACAATGGATGACCCTGCTGCAGATAGCCTCCCTAAAACATGATTTCACTTAACCAGATTACCTCACAGTCATGAAATTTGTGCAAGCTTCTTAGGACTGCAAATATTCAACCATTCATTCATAAGCATGAATAAAAGATAGAAATTTAAAGCAACTTTTAGTTCATGTCCAGACTAACTTTACATAGTTGTTCATCATCAATAAACAACAAAAAGTATGGACAAGGAAAGTTGCCAGCACACATCAGAATTCTTCAAAATCAGTGAACAACATCAACTAATCTACTAGAACAATTTAAAACATGCAAAACAACAAAGTAAATATACTCAAATTAACTAACTATGGGAGAAGAACCATGTAACATGCAACCAAAACTCAAGAATTCACCAAAAGTCAATGAACTTCTATTAAAATTTTAGTAGCATGCCTTTACAACAACTCAACTCTCTCTTGAAAATGAGAGGAGACCCCCTATTTATAGAGTCCAAAAAGTAGAATGAATGGCCAAGATTGATTTGCATTGTGTGGCCAAGATTCACTACAAACTAGGGTTTCACCTACCCCAAAATATATTACAATTTAAAATTACATTTTCTCCTTTTCCCTATTTTGTCTTCTAGTAGGCAACACTGTAGCTCTTTTGTCTTTTGTTGATTGCCTTTCTTTTAGCTACTCTATGAGGAACTCTTTGTCAATCATTGGGTTTCCTTCCTATTTCTTTAGAATGGCATACTCCATGAACTTGTTGATTAATGCCTGAGCTTATCAATCTCCATTATATCAGATTGAATCACTTGGAAGTTCCATTTCTTGGATTAGCCTGTGAGTGTATCCCAATCTCCACCACACTTAGCTGTGTTGTCTCTGACCTGTTCAGATTGGGTGAACTCCCGAGCAACAAAACTCATAAAGTATGTGGTAATCTTGCCTGACATTCCATCTTCTTGTTGAAATAAGGCTTCAACTTTTCTGGATCAATCTCGATGGCAGGTACCTCGTAATTTGTCATTAATTTCAAATACTCAGCACAGGTTGCTCTAGTGTATTTGGCCCAATCAATGTCAAGCTCCACTTCATGGAGCACTCATTCCAGAATCTCTTTCCTATGGTCAAAGCCTACCTTCCACATATCCACCAGCCAGTGATTGTCCTTTGTCAGTGCAAGCTCCTTTTCCCACGTTCTTTGAGGCATCATGAGGATGGCTTCAATTTTAGGGTAGGTGGCTCCGTATACCTTTGGGAAGTTAGTGCAAAACTTCCTCGTGCCCTCAAGGTATCTTTGTACTTCTAATAACCTATTTAATGTCCTAACAACATGATTAATTCCCATCTTTCTAGCATATAGGACCTATCTGAACCAATCCTCTATAGTCTTAGTGTAGTTCTTCCTTTTCTCTAGTTTATCGATGTGATCCTTAGATAACAATTGTGGTTGTGTAGAGGATGTTGTGGGCAGCTCTTCTGTTGACGACCACTGTCAGATATAAGCCAGCAGGTCTTCTATTTATGCCTTCATCTCCTCTTTTGAATATTTGTCTTTGTGCATCTGATGCACCACTGTGGCAACAAACTCTTGGAGATGATCTATTTTATGTTCTCTAGTGGCTATCCCCAAGTTGATGGTGGATATGTTATAGCTTACCCCTTCTTCATTCACTACTGGGGTGGCTACCTGCAAGGTTCAAGATCCGAAGGCATCTATTGTCAGCTGAGCTCTGACCTTAGGTTTCTTCTCTTTCTTTGTGCTTATCTGGGCACGGGCCAAGATGGCCTCTAGCCTTGCCCTCAGATCCTTTGAAGTCAGGGTTTTCTTTTCCAACTGTTTCTCTAGCCACCCAGGCATCTGAGACTCTCCCCTTGGTGATTCATGCCCACCTTCTTCCTTACGGGTGTGTTCAATCTCAATTACCTTATCACCCGAAGCCTCTTTTTTTGTTCTTCCTTCTTCCTAATCAGAATCCTCAATGAGAACGGTTTCCTTCTGTGGGGACTCAGTGGTTGCATGTTTCTTGGGGTTGTTCTCCCCTTTAGCGGTTTTCTTTTCATCTTCTTCATCATGTTTATGCTCCTCAGGTTGTTCTGTTTTCCAGCTCTTGTGCATTCCAGACTCTTCTTCGGGTTTACCTTCTTCTTTCTTTTCATCCTTCTCATGGTGAGGCAACATCTTTTCATCACGCTTGAGGCTCTCTTCTTGCTACCCTCCTGAAAGAGGCATTTCTTCATCATGCTCGGGGCTTTTGTCGTGCTCCCCAATTGGAGGTTTAGTATCTTCCTCCATTTCCTCTTCCTCATTCTTTTCTTCATCAAAGGGTTGCCTTTCTAATTCCTCTCTGACATCCTTGAGTTGTCGAGCCAACTCCTCTTCGAGGTCAGGGTCAAATTTTTCCACAATATACTTAGCACTCGGTTCCTCAATGTCCTTTGACGATTGTGTTTCCTATCCCTCACACACCACCTTATCAATTGCTAAATGCTAGTACTCAGGTTGCTCATGGTAATCATCGGCTTCCTCCTCAATGTATTTTGTGGCTTCCCTCTCTTGTCGCTCCAATTATTCTGATATCTTCATTGTGGCCTTCATCTCTGGTGGCTCAGTTGGAGGAGTATGGGTAGGAAGACTGGTAGGAATTTGTGCCAAAGGAGCTTGAATGGTTGAGTTCATCAATACCCTAGAAAGCTCCAATGGAATATTTTGCATGTGATGGGAAAAGGCCTCTGGGAATGAGAGAGTAGGCATTGGCATAGTTGTTGTGGCTAGTGGGAGAGACATTGACGGAGACATGGAGGCAGAGGAGAGTGGAGAGTTAGTGGCAGAAGAAGAGTCCATGGTCACAACTTGCACCATGGGAGGAGTGGAAGCAAGGTGGATGGAGATGTCTAGTGTTGGTGGAGAAGTAGCAACTACTACCTAAGAAGCAGGCAGTGGGGCAGCAGTGGCAGCGGTAATGGAGGCAATAGGTGGAGACTTTGGCTGCTCTACCTCCATCCCTTCTCCTTCATGGAGCGGCTCCTCTTGGATAGTAGGCATCTCTATGAAACTGCTCGATTTATTATGTTTCTTGGAAGGTTCAGCCTTCGCAGCCTTCCTTGCATATACCTTGGGCTTGGGTCGACTTTCAGCTACTTATTTTCTTTTCCTCAACCTAGTGGTTGGAGGAGATTTTGAAGTATCTCTAGCTGTTGTCCCACTCTTAGTTTCACTTGCTGGATCATCCTCGAGCTCCTCATAGGTTAGGGTGGCCCCTTGTTGCTTCAATTGGGCAATTTTCCCGTCAATCCATTCCTTTGTTTTAGCCTCAATGGGCTTTGTTAGAATATCGAGGTCATCGACCTCTTGCTCATCCTAATCAATCAGCGGTAGTGGGAGATTAGCAACTGCATTGTATTGAGGATCCACTATCGTATTTTCATCTTTTGCTACCTGATCCGGTATGGGGAACCGTTTAACCCTCTTCACAAAATACGCAGTCATGCGCATGTAGTGCCTCATTCGCACTTCATTATCGTCCCTATAGTTGGCCCATAAATCTTCAACACTATGCAAATGGGCATATTTAGCCGCGACCATCTTCTTCAATTTACCATAAGGGTCCATCGGAACCTCAGATGATATTCCACAAGCTCTTTGTCTGAATGATCTGGACACTAAGATGTGTGGAGCTCATACATTCCTTGGCTAAAATAAAGAGGATAAGGAATCCATGCCTTATGTTTGCTGCTTAGGAGGTTGTGTGCACGTTGCAATGACCAAGAGAGCTCTAGCAATATTTTCCAGTCATTTGGGTACCGGGGCAGCTTGTACGGTTTCTTTGAGAATTCTTCGGCTCAGATATATGTAAACTTTAGAATTTGAATGAATAGGAAGGAAAACTGGCAAAGGAAGGAATCCATACTGTGGGAGACCCTTCTTTCAAAATCACCCCCAAGCAATCTAATAATATAACCTATGAAAGTGTCATTAACCCTACAATAATCCCTCTTGAAGTTCCTGAATTGAAGTTGAGGGTATCTGTCATAAACCTTCAATTCTCTGCCTGGTTCCTCATTAGGAACCCTAAAAAAACCTTTGTATTGTATCTGGTCAGTGAGTGAATAGACTAAGTAGGACGTCATATAGAAGTGCAAGGTCTTCTTTATCACCATAAATTGCTCGTGGAAGCAATCACTGATTATTCCTGCCTAGTAGAACTGAATTTTTCCTTAGAGGATCTCTTCTACAAAATACACCATCCAATCCTGGAAGCAGGTTGCAGTTGGGAGGCCCATGACTCTACTCAACAAGGTCACCAAGTCATGGTATTCCTCATAAAAGTCACTACAGAAGAGCTCCTAGGGCACCTTAGTTGCACTACCCCTCTTTTCTTTCAACCAGTATTGGTTGATAAGCCTTTTGCATTTGAGAGGGTCTTCATCCCACATCGCCTTGCCATCCTCTATGGGTGCTTCCTCCATCTCTCCAAAGCTAGGGATATGAAAAGTCTTTATTATTGACTTGGTTGACATGTCAACCAAAATATTTTTGTCTCTATCCACAATTGTTCTAGTCTCTGGCTAATATGCTTCCCTGCAGGCCATTACTAGTTTAGGGGCAACTAGAGTGGGAGGGAAGCTGACAACTTTGGCCAACCTACTACTTTTGATCTTTCTTGCACTTTTTGTTGTGGGGTTAATTCAGACCCTCTGCATGAATTCATCGATATCCACTTGTCCGATGTTTGTATCTATGACATCCTTCCATGCTGTAGTGACCTTGGAGTTGAGGAGTTCCCCTTGGAATTTGTATTTCATTTGATCTTTGTCCTCTTTTCCTCTCAGCCTCGACTGCTCCCGAAAGTCCTGTAGTTTGTTCCATAAATCATGTGGGTGAGAGAGAGGTAAGCACATTCAAACATGAAATCATGGGAAAGTTAACAAAAATCCTGCAAAACGACATTAGATTGGATAATTCATTGCTTTAGAATCCTAACATGTCTTCTAGATTGATGTTAACTCTTTGCGGGAGGGAGTTTGAGTAATTCGAGCCCAGGGGATCAAACTTCCTTAGGCTAATGGCAGTTTTGGAGCAACTGAAGGAGGGACGACAATCAGGGCACGACGACCTGCTTGTCCTAACCCGATTTGAGATTTAGTCTATTTGTGGGGTCCATCAAGGAGGTTGCCCTATTTTGGCATGTGGGTCAAAGTCATTTTGATGATTCAAGGGAATTAATCATCCTTTGGACAAGTGAAATCAGAAGGAAGCTTCGATGTTTGATGTATATCATGGAGAACGACTTTGGCAAGATAGTGTCTTGAAGGCAGAGTTCCGCCAAGCGGGACCCATGGCTCTGGAAGGCAGTAGAATCACTCAGTTGTCACTTGGGAACTTCGGGTCGGAAGGGACGAGAGGTCATTGGGTCATAGTCGTTTAAGATGACTGAAATCATATGGCGTTTCGATGGCAACAACCCACCGCATTGGGTCTGACAGGAGGAGGAGCCTCTGTGTTTTCTGTTTGAACACGGCGGAGCATAGACAAAGTCCTGTTGACAGCGACCTGATAAGGTAAACCCGCTGGAGGTTGACCACTTAGCAATTTTTGCATTTTTCATTGAAACGATCGCGATGGAGTTGAGTCCTAAGGGAGGAATGTTGTTCCTCAAAAGTCATTTGAGATGGCGATTTCACTACGGCGACCCATAGATAGAAGTCTGCGGGGTAGAGCCTAAAAGGATGGTGTCACTTGGTCATTTGGAGGGAAAAATGAAGTCAAACGATGAGGATAGGCTTGGGACCCGACGGTCGGATAGATAGGTCGTCAAAGCTACTATGGAAGGAAAAACACCAATGTAACTTTGCCAGCTAAAGTCATCGAGGTGGGACTCGAGATAGGCCATGACTTAATATTTTGCAAGAGTTTAATCATAGGGCAATTGGAAGAGCGAGGTCTGGCCACCGGAAAGCTAGCGTCCGAAAGCCATTTGGAATGGCAAGTCATGAGCGGCGCCTTGGGGATGGAATCCATGGGGGCGGACCCGAATGGCTTCGATGACTCCTCATTTTCACTAAGTTTTGGGCGGCAAAGGAGGAGTGTCCTCCCTTCAGGGTAGACCTAGAGGGGTTTTCCTCCATTTAAGTTTAGTTCAACTTTCTAACGTTTGTGATGGAAACAAGAGTTCATGGGCCTGCAAAGTGTGAATGCTCTAGCTAAACAATGGCGTTGGGGAGTCAAGATTCCACAATCGAATAGTGTGTGATTTGTGAAGTTTTCCAAGATTTGGGCACATGGGTTTTGGGCGCCTTTGTTTTCTTTAGCTAGTTATCAGGTTTTTCCTCTCTTCAAGTTCATCATTTTTTTCAAAATCAAAGAAAACATAATGGAGGGCATGGGACAACAAACTCACCTCAAGAATTTGATGAAGGAAGACGACCAAACAAACAGTGAAGATCTTGAATGGTGAACAAACAATGAGGAATCGGTGGCGACGCTGGAAGCTGGCTCTTACTCATTTTGAACAAACTGGTGAATGAAAATGACAGATCAGAGCCTACTATTTATAGAAATTCTCTCATTAAATGCGCCTCATAAATGTGGGTATGGTGAGTCGGAAGGTTGGTGAGCCATTATTTGAAAACGGCAACGGGAGCATCGGGATCCAACGGTTGGGAGGACGTTGACGTTCGACCATTTAAGTTTTCAATGATAAACAAACAATGACCAAGGGGTGGGTTCTGACGGTCGAAAGGCTACTAAGGAAAGGTCATCCGAAACAAAAACAGGGCGACGAAAACCCAATAGTGGCGGCCCGACAGGGCGGACCCGATGGGCTCCAGGGACGTCGACTTTGAAAAGCTAAGGCAAATATCCAATGGGAACCTGCAAAGGCCTAAAGCCTTGATAATTTGAGGGGGAAAAAAATGGTCGACTCAAAATGAACTTTCTAAGGCCCACTGACATCTTTGAACACCAAACATGGGGCATGCAAAATGAGGTGGCAACAAAACTTACTCAGTGAGGTGATAGAAAGAGAGGATCCCTGTTTTAAATGAGGCATGTGTGCTAGGGGCACAACAAATGGAAAATCCGTTGGGAAACACTCCCAAGCATTCTGAGGATAAGTAATCATTCAGAATCCAGAATCTCTAGTTTTGTAGACCAAGGGTCAGTTTCCAGAAGTGAACTAGGAGAACTGGATCCTTAGCTGAGTCAACCCATGAAGACATCTTAGAAGTGTGTGTTTAGTGAATTCATTCCCTTTCCTTAGAGACTGTGGCAAGTGATCGTTATTCTAACCAAGCAAGCTACATGAATCGTTCAACCCCAAAAGTAACCTGGACATTGCCCCGCTGCCAGTCAGGCATTCATAGCCCCGACAGAGTTGTCGCTGTGACCCCACAAACATTACTCCATTGTCGGCTGGGCGTCCATAGCCTCGATATAGTTATCTGCACACCCATACAGTTTCTTGATTTCAACATTTTCTTTTTCCTTTCTTTCTTTCAATACTTCTTTCAATATTTTATTCTTTTGCTCAACCGTGTAAGCATTGAAGCCTACTATGAGTTTGGGAACCACAATGGTCACTTGGAGTGGACTTGATATTTTTCACTTGCTAAGTCGTCATAACAACCGTTGTACAACTCTTTGGAAACAATTAATATTTCTTTTGTGTAGTATCTGAGATGAACGTAAAATGAAGATTCAACCAAGGGTCAGGTTCTAAATCAAAGTTCAAATAAGGAAACCATTTCATGGCAGCTATCAGAGACCAATAGTTGAGAGTGAATGTTTAGCCAAAGAACACTAAGAGTGAGTAGCAAAGTGAACTGTTCATTGAACAAGCATGGCCGCCGCGGTAGAAATGAAGAACACCCTTACCAAAACAAAGCAGCCAGGAAATGAACAAAAACAAAAGTGGTGCGAAGCGGAAAAAAAAAGAAAACCAAAAGCAACCTAAATTAACCCATATACAAGTATTTATAGAAACAACTCCAAAAGAGCTCAGGCTTAGAAGTAATGCTTTAGGTGCTACCCATCGACAGGCAACGGGATATCCTCACTAGTTAAGGTCTTTAGGCAGAAAGCATTGTCTCCAAGGATTTCAGCAATCTGAAAGGGGCCAGGCCATAACTTGTCAAATTTTTTATGTCCCCCTTTCTTTTCATGGGCCTTGTCCCAGCATAGGACTAGATCAGTGATTCTAAAGGCCTTGATTTTGGCTCAGCGGTCGAACCATCTTTTGACTATGCCGTGATTTTTGGAAAAAATTTCAATAGCACGGTCACACACTTCTTCTAGGTGTAACAGCTCAACCAGGCGAGCTTCTCTACGATCCCCTTCTTCGTAAAATTAATTGATAAACTAGAGGGTGGGGATTTTCAGGTGAATTGGGAATATAGGCTCTAAGCCATAAATGAGGTGGAACGGTGAATCACCAAGGGCAGCCTTGTGGCATGTGCGATCTTTCCAAAGGACAAAGCGGAGTTGGGTGTGCCAATCCTTGGGATTCCTATCAAGCAAATTTTTAATCATAGTGATGAGGTTCTTGTTTGTAGACTCTGCCAAGCCATTGCCTTGGGGGTAATAGTTGGACGAGAACTTGAGGGGAATCCCATAGTCAAAGGCCCAACTAGCAAATTTAAGCGATGAAAAGGCAGGGCCATTATCACACACTGATGCATATGGGAAACCAAAATGATTTAGAATAAAACTTTCAAGAAAATTCATAACTACCTTTGTTGTGCATTGCCTACCTGCAATGGCTTCTGTCCATCTAGTGCAATAATCAGAAGTAGTTAGAATGTACCTGTGTCCTACAAACGATAGTCGGCTTATCGGACCAATGAAGTCAAGACCCCATTGAGCAAACGGTCTCACCTCCAAAACTGTTTACAACGGGACAACGATGTTCTTTTCTCTGGTTGTGGCGGTCTGACATATATGGCACATGCGAACATGGTTATGAATATCCTTGAAGATCGTTGGCCAATAGTAACCTGTTCATAGGATCTAATGAGCAGTCGAAGGGCCAGATCCATGACCAGTGCCAAATTTTTCATGAGATTCTTTCAAGACCTAGTCTGCTTCTTCTTTTCCAAGGCATCTCGAATAGACGCATTTGTGATTCCTCTTGTATAGTATGGATCCTTGCAGCATGTAGCTTTTTTTTTTTAGTTGGAGGGCACGTTTTTGAACTCCTTGCAAGCGAGGCAGGCATTTGTTGTTCAACAAGTAATAGACAATGTCATCGTACCATTCCCCGGGGGATACATCCTTAAGTTGGTTCTACTGAACCGTGAGTTCGGGTCCTGCTTTAGCCATTGTTTCAAATTTTTCAGACCGATGCCAAATTTGTAATGAAATTCTTTCAAGACTCGGTCTTCTTCTTCTTTTCCAAGGCATCTCAAATAGACGCGTTCGTGATTCCTCTTGTACAGTATGGATCCTTGCAACATGTAGCTATTTTTTTTAGCCAGAGGGCACACTTTTGAACTCCTTGCAAGCAGGGCGGACATTTCTTGTTCAACAAGTAATAGACAATGTCATCGTACCATTCCCTGGGGGAAACATCCTCAAGCTGGTACTGCTGAATTGTGAGTTCAGGTCCTGCTTCAGCCGATGTGTCAACTATCATTCAGGTGAGGGCTTGTCCTCTCAATAATTTCATGGGCTGAATTTACATGTATTCCTACAGTAGGGTAACCCACTTGGCTCTTTGCTCCCCCAGCTCATTTTGCATGAGCAACATCTTCATTGCTGGGTTAGGGGTAATGGCGAACACCTTATTCCACAAGATGTAATGTCTGAACTTCTCCTCTGACGAGGAAATATGCTCGCTTTACCACGTTGTGATACCTTAGTTCTATTAGAGTAATAAGTTGTTTTACTTAATTAATTTAATCATATTGATTAATTAATTAAGTCACTTATCACTTTAGTTACTTAAGCTAAACTTAGGCACATTAATAATTAATTATTAAGTGTGCACACTAGGGTTTCCCTTTTAGGGTTTCTTGATCTCCTTTCATAAGGATTGATCTCATTGTAATTATCAATGGGAGAATATTTGTAGCTTTCATATCTTCTTGAAAGTTTCTCTCTTCTGTAGCTTTTTCTTGTTGAAGATAATTGCACATATTGTTTTGCAGATCTCTTGTGTGGAAGGTGTTTTGTTTGTTGTTTGATCCTGTGGCTTGTGGTTTTGTGCTTGTTTCACAATCCTAACATGGTATCAGAGCGTGGATTCAGCGAACCCCTTCTCGATTTATGAGGTTTTCTTCTTCAATAAGGGTTGCAGGCTTCAGATATGAATCCCCTTTGCTTTCTTTGAAAATTTTAGAGGAATTTTTAGAAGCAATTTGGCATGAATCAGACCTCTCCATTGAATCTAGAGTTGTTGGGATAGTCCAGATCGACCTTTGTTTCGTCAAATTTGGCTTCCGTTTGTCAGATCTGTGAGGGTTTGAAGAAAGGTTTTTTTGCCAGATCCAGGGGGTGTTCGACTTTTCAAAGCATTTTCATCCCAAACGGACCTCACCATTGCATCCGCAGTAGTCAAAAACCCTAAGATCGACTGTGAAATCGTCAAAATCCGAGCAATTGATCTCTGAGGCAAAAAAAATTTGCCCGTACGGCCTTATTCGTCGTCTACACGCAATCCGAGGTAAAATAAAAAAAATTCATCAAATTTTTTTGGTTTTATTCCACGAAATTTTTTTCAAAAAATCATTTGAAAAAAATATATTAAAAACCTTTTTAAAAAAGGTTGTGGGGAGGCGAATTTGTTTTGTTTAAATAAAAGGGGAATAAAGGTACCGCAGGGTACCTGCCTGTTGCAGGCCCTGCGGGCCCCTCTACTCCGTCCGCCCCCCATGGGAGGGATACCGGCGGTGGTACCGCCCCCCTGCCACTGGTAGGGTGGCAACCACCTCGGTCTCCCCGCCCATGGGTGGCGGTGGTGGGCACTGCCCCCTGCAGCAGTCGGTACCGCATGGGTACCGGCCCTGCCACCTTGGCAGGCGGCGGCCCCCATGCGGGCCCTGCATTTTTTTTATTAATTTTTTTAAAAAAAATTAACATATGTATTTTTTTTATTGTTTTTCTATAAAAAAACAATTTTCTGCAATAAGTTTTTTGCTATTTTTTCTTTAAAAATAAAACATGCAATTTTATTTTGCTTTTTCATGCAAAATAATGCACTATAATTGGAGGAGATTTTTCCAACATCACTAAAATTGGCGGACCTCCAGATCTGGAGGTGTTTTTCCTAAATTTGGCAGAGATCACTTTTTTCCCACTCAGCCCCTCTCTGTTGGGCTTTTCAAATTTGCACCCAATATTCCAGAGGCCATATCTTGGCCATACGGTGGGATTTTTCATTGCAATTTTTTTTGAAATGGGGTGAAATTTCGTGCTCTTCGCAGTGGTGCAGGTATTTTCTAGTTTTGACTTTTGGGTTTTTCCAGAATTATATTTTATCAGTGCTGTAGCTATTCAGTTCTCGTTTTGGAAACTTTGACGGGCCATATCTTCTACATCCAGACACATTTTTGGGTGCTATTTTTTTTGAAACTACATGTTTTTTTGTGTACTTCATCATGGTGCTACCAGTTTCCTCTTTTTCTATAAGAGAATTATATTTTTAGCATGTTGTCCTATTTGGACATTGTAGACATTATGGGCTCACATTGCATGTATTTATCTTCTGTAAACGCACTGAGTTAAAAGTGCCTCAGCATTGTATGTGTAGTATTGGGTTTCTTGCACATCATTTTGTGCCTTATTGTACTCGCACTATGATATAAAGTGCCATGGGGGGTTGTGTAGTGCCTTTTTTTTTTGCCATCACACCTTTGTCCGGTGAGTGTCCCTCCACGACAACAATGGATCCATATGATTCCAGCCTCATGTATGTGTGCTTTGTTTTGCACATCCTTTCTATCAGCTTGTACTTTCATGTTTGCACTTTCAGATGCTCTTGGTTCCTCTTCATGCACTACTTTCTTTCATTCAGTTTCAGTGTACCTGTCACACCTCTCCCTTTTTTAGCATTATGGGGGGGTTTCTACTGTTGGTGTTAATGCTTCTTTGGTTCCGCCTTGGAAGGAATCTTCCATTTCCTCAGTTGATCAGTGTTCTTCAGACTATTGGTACTTGTGCCATTTGTATCTTCGTTCCAGGTGTTTGCCTTTGTTTGCCATCTGATTCGAGTAGTGTCATTGGGGGCACTCATGCAGATTGTTGTCTTCTTGATCCTGATCATCCTATCTTCAGAGGAGGTTCTTTGGCAGCGTAGTAGTCATCTTTTGACAGAGTTTGCAGCTTCTTCATGCTTCTGTGATGTTCTACATGTTTTTCTTTTTCAGGACATTTCCTTGATTTGGAAGCTTTTCAGTCCTTCAATCACCTTTGATCTCTTCTTGGAGTAGAGTTTTGTTCCCATGAGGTTTTCTCTATTTCTCCACTTTATAGAGATCTTTTGTTTGTACATGGGTACCTTACTTGGCCTTGTTTGTCGGGACCCATCTTTGCTTTCATGCATCTTTTTCTTAGTGTTTTAGCTACTTCCTAAGTTCATCTTAAGGGGGGTGTTAGAGTAATAAGTTGTTTTACTTAATTAATTTAATCATATTGGTTAATTAATTAAGTCACTTATCACTTTAGTTACTTAAGCTAAACTTAGGCACATTAATAATTAATTATTTATTAATTATTAAGTGTGCACACTAGGGTTTCCCTTTTAGGGTTTCTTGATCTCCTTTCATAAGGATTGATCTCATTGTAATTATCAATGGGAGAATATCTGTAGCTTTCATATCTTCTTGAAAGTTTCTCTCTTCTGTAGCTTTTTCTTGTTGAAGATAATTGCACATATTGTTTTGTAGATCTCTTGTGTGGAAGGTGTTTTGTTTGTTGTTTGATCCTGTGGCTCGTGGTTTTGTGCTTGTTTCACAATCCTAACAAGTTCATCATCTTTTAAGGGAGCACTCATGAAGGCGATCAGATCATTCCCTTTGTCATCTTTTTGGGTTAAAATGTTGGCACATGAGTGATCTAAAGCAAATGAATAAATGTAGAATGGCTTCAAATAGTCGGGGTTGACTAGTAGAGGTGCTTCAACAATGAATTTTTTTATTTCTTCGAAGGCCTTCTTTGCTTCTATGGTCCACTCAATCTTGGCATCTTTCTTTAACATGACATTGAGCGACTTGACAATTTCAACGAATCTTGTGATGAACTTCTTGACAAAATTTATCTTTCTGAAGAAAGATTTTAGTTCTTTCTTGCCACCTGGTAGCTAAATCTTTAGGAAGGATTGGATGCGTTCAAAATCTATAGAAATGCCTCGTTCTGAAATAACATGCCCAAGGAGTTTCCCTTTAGTGACTCTAAAGATGCATTTCTTCAGATTAAGAGAAACCCCAAATTCTCAGCACCTCTGGAAGACTTTGCATAGGTTGGAGACATGATCACTTCGATTCTTCGTCAACACAGTCAAATCATCCATGTAGATGATTATACACTTTCCAATCAGATCTTTAAAGGCTATGTCCATGGCACGCTGGAAAGTGGCACCGACATTGATGAGCCCAAATGGCATTCATTTGTATGCAAACGTGCCCCACTTGGTGGTGAAGGTTGTTTTGTGTCGGTCTTCATACTGCACCATGACTTGATTGTACCTAGAGTACCCATAGAGGAAGGACATCATCTGCAAACCATTGACAATCTACAATACCTCATCTAGTGAAGGCACTAGATAGTTGTCCTTCTTAGAAGCTCTATTCAGATTGCAGAAGTCGACACACAATCTGATTTCTCTATTCTTTTTCCTAACCGAGACCAAGTTGGCCACCCATGTGGAGTGTCTGATAGGAAAGATGATCCTAGCTAAAAGTAATTTATGCACTTCCTTATAAATGATGGGCTCCAACAATGCATTGATAGAATGATGTCATTGTCGAAATGTCCGCACGTTTGTCTTAAGGGGAATAGTGTGTGTGATGATGGAGGTATCATAGGTCTTCAAGTATTCATAGCTCCAAGCTACCACATCATGGTATTTCTGCAGGGCATCAATGATCCCCTTCTCTTCCGTCGTGCATAGTTTTCCAATGAACACATTTTTGGCTCCCTCAGCTATTTCGAGGTTGTGGGTGTGACACTGGATGTTTATGGCATCCTTTTTCATTTTTCAATCTTGGTCTCGGATCTGATCCAGGTTGAATATACATTCAAGTTGAACCATACCTCCTGGAATAGTATTCATTTTGAGGTTGTTGACCCCTTCTATATCTAATTTAGCTTCTTCAGGGTCAAATTCATCAATTATTTGGGTTGCAAACACATCAGAACTAGTGATGAATTCCAGGATATGCTTATCTTCATTGAATACCTGGAAATGAGTGACATTGTCTGGCACAGATGGAGTGGAAGTCAACTCAACAGTGAATCTCTTGAGGCTAGACAAAGAGAGGGGTTGCAAAGTGTTGGTCGCTTGAGCCAAGGCATCAACTGTATGGTTCTGAGAATGAGGGATTAGTTGTATATTAAATGCATCTAGACTTTCTAAGAGATCCCAGACTCTATGCCTATAGTTTGCAAGCCTTCTGTCATGGAATGAGTATAATTTTCTTACTTGTTTCACTACTAGTTTGGAATCACCAAAAACTTGGAACATTTTAACATTTTTCCTTAAAGCCATTAAGAGACCATGGACTAACGCTTCATATTCTGCTACGTGGCAGCAAAGTAGGTCTTACCCATAGGACTGATGAGTTTGAATCCAGCTCTGGCTCCCTCCTTAGACTTGGATCCATCAAAGCATAACATCCAAAACTTGGAGGGCTCTTTGACATCGGTACCAATCATGTGTGCATCCCTCCTTGGCTGCTCATCAACATTTGCTAATTCTAGAGCAGGAACAGGCTCACTATGGTTAGTGACAAGTTGTTTGGTTGGCAGTCCCTTTTGAGATATGTCATGTCCTTTGATGTGCTCCACTACTATCTGACACAAGCAACACTCAAACTCTGAGTGGGTAGTGTTCTGAACCCTCCACCAACTAGGCAGCAAAAGCTCTTGAAAATTCATCCTCGCTCCTAGGTTGAGTTGGTCTTGTATGCATTTCTCCATGAAGTCTTAGAATCCATCGAGCATTCCTAAATTCCCATCTTTGTAGGACTCGTCATATTTTAATTCCACTAACCCTTCCATGCTTTGGGGCACGTAAGCTAGGCTGGCAAGAGGATTGCATAGTACCAAGAGGACCTCATCAGCTACCTCTTCTTCTAGAAATTTTGATTCTTCTTGATAAGTCACAGGGAAATAATTGCCCAATTCTGTTTTAGCAAATAGCACCTCATTGGTGGTGTTATTATACTCTATGATCATTAATTTCATGTGGGGTTCTCCGTTGATACGAATCTGATTTGACAACCCTTTCCATGGCAGCCACATGTGAGAGAAATCAGTTGTGGTGTATCCATTCAATGCTCGGGTGAAATCCCGACCCAAGATTATTCCATATGTGTCCAGAATATCTGCAACCTGGATGTCGATAACTTGTTGCACCATCGGGTCTACAACAATCGTCATGGGGATACAGTTGATTTCTTCAACAATATTGACCACCATCTTATCTAGCTGAGTTACTTTTCTCCTCGAAGGTGTAGGGACAATCCCAAGAGCCTTGCATACAACCAAAGGCATGACATTGGTTGATGCTCCGGAGTCAATCAAACAATTGTGTAGGTTCTTCCCAAATATTCTGATAGTGGTAAGGAAGGGGGTGTTTCGAACCTTCCTTGGAAGAGACCCATGGGCGCATCCACCTGGGCCACCTGACCCTTGTCCTTTTCATTCATCTTTTCCTTGGATTGCCCTTGATTTTGCTCCTTGGCAGGCTATTTTCCAGCTTGCTGATTTTGGGGGGCATCCTTCTTCTTGCCTATTATTTCTTGGATTACGGGCTCATGTGGGGGATCTTTGAAAGAGATGCTTTTAGCTGGTATTTCCGACATTTCCTTATAGGAAGGAGTTCCATTGATTACCCTAAAGAAGGTGTGCCTAACTGTAGGGACCTTAAGCAACTCAAAGGTGGACAAGTTGATTTTCACCTTTTTGAACTCCTCGGTGACATATTCACCCATTTTCTCAATTTTAGACTCAAAATCTCTACCTATGGAGGAGGTAGCTTTTTATTTTGACATTTGACTTGGTTGTTTGTTCTTATCTAGGTATTGAGTCAATACATGGGGAAAGTCGAGATTGTTGTTGGCTTTGGGGTCAGCTGGGATGTTGAAGTTATTGGGTGGAATGGAAGTAGTGAAAGGTCCTCCTGCTTGTCTATTCCTCATGAAGTAAGGAGTTGGTCTTTGGTGAAACATGTGGACCTCATCTTCCCAAAAATCTTCCTCATCAATGGGACTATTATCTACTGAATTGAATAGCTGAGATAGAGTTTATTCATTACTTACCTCTTGCACTACTTCGTTCTTGGTAGGAGTGGTCTAAATCTCAGGCTTGTTGCTCTCACTTCATGGGAATGGGGCTTGATTAACCATGAGATAGGAGGAGTCGTATGGGTCAGTCAGAACTATGTCTCTGCAATTCACACTATCAATAGCATTTTGGAACTCCACTTGAAAGATGTCTGTGACTATTTAGAACTCGGGGTAGTCTAATTTAGAATGCCTACTAGTCTTGTAAATCCATTACCATCCAGATAAGGCAGCCTCGACGAGGTACACCCCACTGGTTGTCTTTTCATTACTAGCAGGTTGATCAAGAGGAGTGGAAATGCCTTCGTTGTTTGGCCTCATATTCCACATCCGATTTTGCCTCTACGAGGGTCTCCTTTCATATTTCTAATTAGGGTTTTTTCCTCATTCATAGTTTGGTTCCGACGAGGTACTTGCTTCTCGGTTGTCCCCATTATCTCGATTATCCCTGTTATCTCGGCTGAGATTGGCCTAAATGCTGCGTTGAGAGGCTTGCAATTGGTTGTTCTAGTTCCTCAAGTGTGTCATCTCTGTGGACTTTTTTTAGATCATTTCTGTCATCTCATATAATCAATCTTTCTCTACATTGCTTGGCTGCGATGTCTGACTCTGGAGGAAGACAAGTTGCACCACCGGCTGGTTTTGCTATGTGGGTAGAAATTTAGGCCCTTGTAGATATGTTGGTATTTGTGAAGGTTGTGCATGGGACTGCTATTGTTGAGGCTGCAAGTAATGAGGCATGGGAGGCACTTAACTCATGGGTTGTCCCAGATGGGGAACTATAGGTAACTATGGCACTAGATTCATAAGAGGCGTATGGTGTTGGAGTACTTGATTGAGCCCTTGAATCTGCATAGGATGAGCAACCTGCCCCAAGGAAGGCAGTGGACTAGAAGGGTTTTGCCCCATGTCTATGTTGGCTTTAATGGCCTCGACATAAGCATCCGCCAGTCTGGCAGGTGATGGACTCATTCTTTTCACAAACGTTGTAGTGAGATTGTCTAGGGCAACATAGTAGACTAGCAAACTAGTAGCATCGTTAAGTGCATATGGGGCTTGCAACCTCATGTATGCTTGGTGAAATCGATCATTGAAGGATCCTATTGGATCATTAACCTCTCTGCGAATAGACATGAACTGCTAGTATAGCTCTGAAGGGCTGACTGGGATCTTGTATTTCCTCAAAAATGCATTCATCAAGAGATCCCAAGTGGTAATGGTCCTCATAGGTATATTGATGTACCAGTAGAAAGCCTCTTCCACCAATGAATAGGGAAAGAGTTTTCATGCCACATCCTCGTGATCGATCTACATATCCTTCAGTGTTGTTTCAAATATTTTGATGTGTTCCTCTGATGTTCTATGTGGATCCCGAGGATTGAACTTCGTACAAAAGTTCTCTGAGTTCTTGGGCATATCTTGGTAAGCATTGAATCGCAGCGGAGAGGGGTTGTTCCCCAACTAGGCCATGAGGGGAGGCAGAGGTGGTATTTTTTGTTGAACAACAACTTGGGGCTGCACAAGGGCAGCGGTAGTTGGGACTGCACTTTGGACTTGGAAGGCAAGGACAGGGGTAGCGCCCTGGCTGTGGGAAGCAAGCGGTTGAAATGCAATTTGGGATGGCTGGGTGGAAGAGGTAGAGATGGAAAAGAAAGAGTGAATGTGTGGCTGATGGAAAGAGGAAGGAGGTGAAAGTGAAGGTGAAGTGGATGGAATAGAGGAAGAAGAAGAGGTTGTGTCCTCCTTCCTAGTCTTTCTAGCCCTTGTACGGGGCTGCAATTCTTGAAATTCTCCTTTGCTTGGCGTTGATCTCAAAAATCTGTGGAATATTTCAAGGGAGAATGATCCAATCATATCCAACTTAACTCCAAAAGGGCCCTCCTTCTAGCGACAATTTTGTTGATGGGTGTTTTATTACTTTCTCAACATAGGCAGTGCATAAGTGCACTACCTCTTTTGAAAGACAATCTCCAACAACAAGTTGTTGAAAATCACCCCAAGGTCTCTCGAGTGTCAGGTCATGACATGCATAGAATTTCTCAATTGGTTCAATGTGATTTTGCTGGTAATCACAGGGTAGACTTATGGAAGTTAAGTTGGAGAGGAATTGGATTTTTTAAAGAAGTACTTAAGATGGGAAAGTTGGTGCACGATTGTTGTAGGTTCAAATAGCAGTCCATAACTCCTACTTTAGCTTTAGATTTGACTTTACAATGTGCAATGAACCTTAGCTTAGGTCAATTCTAAAAAAAAGGGAAAAGAGCAGGGAAGAGAGAAGGTTCCTGGATCTGAAACTAGCAATGAAAAATGACAATGGAGGACCCTACTGCGGACAGCCTCCCTAAAACAGGATCATTTAACCAGATTACCTCACAGTCTCATGAAATTTGAGCAAGCTTCTAAGGACTACAGATAACCAACCATTCATTCACCATAAGCATGAATAAAAGATAGAAATTTAGAGCAGCTTTTAGTTCATGTCCAAACTAACTTTACATAGTTGTTCATCATCAATAAACAACAAAAAGTATGGACAAGGAAAGTTGCCATCACACAGCAAAATTATTCAAAATTAGTGAACAACATCAACTAATCTACTAGAACAAGTTAAAACATGCAAAATAGGAAAGTAAATCTACTCAAATTAACTAACTATGGGAGAAGAACCATGTAATATGCAACCAAAACTCAAGAATTCACCAAAAGTCAATGAACTTCTATTAAAATTTCAATAACATGCCTTTACAACAACTCAACTCTCTCTTGAAAATGAGAGGAGACACCCTATTTATAGTGTCCAAAAATTCGAATGAATGGCCAAGATTGATTTGCATTGTGTATCCAAGATTCACTACAAATAGGGTTTCACCTACCCTCAAATATATTACAATTTAAAATTACATTTTGTTCTTTTCCCTATTTTGTCTTCTAGTAGGCAGTACTGTAGCTCTTTTGTCTTTTATTGATTTCCTTTGTTGCAGCTACTCTGTGAGGAGCTCTTTGTTAATGATTGGGTTTCCTTCTTGCTTCTTTAGAATGGAATACTCCATGAACTTGTTGATTAATGCCTGAAGCTTATCAATCTCCATTATATAAGACTGAATCACTTAGAAGTTCCATTTCTTGGATCGGCCTGTGAGTGTATCCCAATCTCCATCACACTTAGTTGTATTGTCTCTGATATGTTTAGATTAGGCAAAATCCCAAGCAACAAAACTCATAAAATCTATGGTAAGCTCACCTAACATTCCATCTTCCATCTTCTTGTGGAAATAAGGCTTCAACTTTTCTGAATCAATCTCGACGGCGGGCACCTCGTAATCTATCATTAATTTCAAATACTCAACATAGGTTGCTCCAGTGTCTTTGTCCTAATCAATGTCAAGCTCCACTTCACTAAGCACTCATTCTAAAATCTCTTTCTTATGGTCGAAGCCCAGCTTCCACATATCCACCAGCTAGTGATCGTCCTTTGTCAGTGCAAGTTCCTTTTCCCACGTTCTTTGAGGCATCTTGAGGATGGCTTCAATTTTGGGGTAGGTGGCTCCGTATACCTTTGGGAAGTCAATGCAGAACTTCCTCGAGCCCTTAACGTATCTTTTTACTTCTAAGAACCTATTTGCTATCCTAACAACACGATTGATTCCCATTTTTCAAGCATATAGGACTTGCCCAAACCAATCTTCTGTACTCTTAGTCTAGTTCTTCCTTTTCTCTAGTTTATTGATGTGATCCTTAGATAACAATTGTAGCTGTGTAGAGGATGTTGTGGGAAGCTCTTCTGTTGATGACCATTGTCAGATATAAGCCACCAGGTCTTCTATTTGTGCTTTCATCTCCTCTTTTGAAGATTTGTCTTTGTGCATCTGATGCACCACTATGGCAACAAGCTCTTGGAGATGATCTATTTTCTGTTCTCTGGTGGCTTTCCCCAAGTTGATGGTGGAGACGTTATAGCTTACCCCTTCTTCATTCACTATTGGGGTGGCTACCTGCACAGTTCAAGATCCAGAGGCATCTATTGTTAGCTAAGCTTTGACCTGAGGTTTCTTCTCTTTCTTTGTGCTTATCTAGGCTTGGGCCAAGATGGCCTCTAGCCTTGCCCTCAGATCCTTTGAAGTTGGGGTTTTCTTTTCCAACTGTTTCTCCAGCCACACAGGCATCTGAGATTCTCCCCTTGGCAATTCATGCCCACCTTCTTCCTTATGAGTGTGTTTAATCTCCATTACATTATCACCCAGAGCCTCTTGTTTTGTTTTTCCTTCTTCCTCATCGAAATCCTGGATGAGAACAGTTTCCTTCCATGGGGACTCAGTGGTTGCATGTTTCTTGGCGTTGTTATCCCCTTTAGCGGTTTTCTTTTCTTCTTCTTCATCATGTTTATGCTCCTCAGGCTGTTATGTTTTCAAGCTCTTGTGCATTCCAGACTCTTCTTCGGGTTTACCCTCTTCTTTCTTTTCATCCTTCTCATGGTGAGGGAACATATTTTCATCACACTCGAGGCTCTCTTCTTGCTACCCTCCTGAAAGAGGCATTTCTTTATCATGCTCGAGGCTTTTGTCATGCTCCCCAGTTGGAGGTTCAGTATCTTCCTCCATTTCCTCTTCCTCATTCTTTTCTTCATCAAAGGGTTGCCTTTCTAATTCCTCTCTGACATCCTTGAGTTGTCGATCCAACTCCTCTTCGAGGTCGGGGTCAAATGTTTCCATAATATACTTAGCACTCGGTTCCTCAGTGTCCTTTGATGATTGTGTTTCCTATCCCTCACACACCACCTTATCAATTGCTAAATGCTAGTACTCGGGGTGCTCATGGTAATCATTGGCTTCCTCCTCAATGTCTTTTGTGGCTTCCCTCGCTTGTCACTCCAATTCTTCTGATATCTTCATTGTGGCCTTCATCTCTGGTGGCTCAGTTGGAGGAGTATGCGTAGGAAGACTGGCAACAATTTTTGCCAAAGCAATTTGAACAGCTGGGTTCATCAATACCCTAGAAAGCTCTGATGGAACATTTTGCATGTGATGGGAAAAGGCCTCTGGGAATGAGAGAGTAGGCATTGGCATAGTTGTTGTGGCTAGTGGGAGAGACATTGACAAAGACATGGAGGCAAAGGAGAATGGAGAGGTAGTGGCAGAAGAAGAGTCCATGATCACAACTTGCACTGTGGGAGGAGTGGAAGCAAGGTGGATGGAGATGTCCAGTGTTGGTGGAGAAGTAGCAACTACTACCTAAAAAGCAGGTAGTGGGGCAGCAGTGGCAATGGTAATGGAGGCAACAGGTGGAGACTTTGGCTGCTGTACCTCCATATCTTCTCCTTCATGGAGCGACTCCTCTTGGATAGTAGGCATCTCTGTGAAACTGCTCGATTTATTATGTTTCTTGGAAGGTTCACCCTCTGTAGCCTTCCCTACATATACCTTGGGCTTGGGCTGACTTTCAACCGCTTCTTTTTTTTCCTTGACCTGGTAGTTGGAGGAGATTTTGAAGTATCTCCAACAGCTGTCCCACTCTCAGTTTCACTTGCCTACACATCTTTGAGCTCCTCATGGTTAGGGTGACCCCTTGTTGCTTCAATTGGTAAATTTTCTCGTCAATCCATTCCTTTGTTTTAGCCTCAATGAGCTTTGTTAGAATATTGAGATCGTCGACCTCTTGCTCAGCCCAATCAATCATTGGTAGCGAAATATTAGTAACTGCATTGTACCGAGGATCCATTGCTGTATTTTCATCTTCTGCTACCTAATTCGGTACGGGAAACAATTTGACCCTCTTCACAAAATACGCAGTCATGCACATGTAGTGCCTCATTCGCACTTCATTATCATCCCTGTAGTTGGCCCATAAATCTTCAACACTATGCAAATGGGTGTATTCTACCATGACCATCTTCTTCAATTTACCATAAGGGTCCATTCACAACTTGGCGGTGTGAAACTTCAGATGATATTCCATGAGCTCTTTTTCTGAATGATTTGTACACTGAGATGTGTTGAGATCGTACATTCCTTGGCTGAAAGAAAGAGGATAAGGAATCTCTGCCTTATGTTTGCTGCTTAGGAGGTTGTGTGCATGTTGCAGTTGCTGAGAGAGCTCTAGCAATATTATCTAGTCATTTGGGTACTGGGGCAACTTGTATGATTTCTCTGAGAATTCTTCAGCTCAGATATATGTAAACTTCAGAAATTGAATGAATAGGAAGGAAAACTGGTGAAGGAAGGCATTCGCACTGTTGGAGACCTTTCTTTCAAAATCACCCCCGAGTAATATGATAATATGACCTATGAAAGTGTCATTAACCCTACAATAATCCCTCTTGAAGTTCTTAAATTGAAGTTGAGGGTATCTGTCATAAACCTTCAATTCTCTACCTGGTTCCTCATTAGGAGCCCTGAACAAACTTTTGTATTGTATTTGGTCAACTAGTGAATAGACTAAGTAGGACATCATATAGAAGCACAAGGTCTTCTTTACCGCCATAAATTGCTTGTGGAAGCAATCACTGATTATTCCTGCCCAGTAGAACTTAATTTTTCCTTGGAGGATCTCTTCTATTAAATACACCATCCAATCTTGGAAGTAGGCCGCAGTTGGGAGGCCCATGATTCCAGTCAGCAAGGTCACAAAGTCATGGTAGTCCTTATAAATGTCGCTATGGAAGAGCTCCTAGGGCACCTTAGCTGCACTGCCCCTCTTTTCTTTCAACCAGTTTTGGTTGATAATCCTTTTGCATTTGAGAGGGTCTTCATCCCACATCACCTTTCCATACTCTATGGATGCTTCCTCCATCTCTCTGAAGGTAGGGATATGAAAAGTCTTTATTATTGACTTGGCCGACATGTCAGCCAAAACATTTCTATCTCTGTCCATAATTGTTCTAGTCACTGGCTAATATGCTTCCCTGCAGGCCATTACTAGTTTAGGGGCAACCAAAGCGGGATGGAAGCTGACAACTTTGGCCAACCCACTGCTTCTAATCTTTCTTACACTTTTTGTTGTGGGTTAGTTCGGACCCTCTGCGTGAATTCATCGATATCCACTTGTCCGATGTTTGTATCTATGACTTCCTTCCAAGTTGTAGTGACCTTGGAGTTGAGGGGTTCCCTTTTGAACTTGTATTTCATTTGGTCTTTGTCCTCTTTCCCTCTTGGTGCTTTGGCTTATTTTTTCCCCTTATCTTTCTCCTCAACCGCTCTCGAAGGTCCTACACTTGGTTCCATAAATCCTATGGGCGAAAGAGAGGTAAGCAAATTCAAACATGAAATCACGGGAAAGTTAACAAAAATATTACAAAACGACATTAGATTGGATAATTCATTGCTTTAGAATCCTAACATGTCTTCTAGATTGACGTTAAATCTTTGCAAGAGGGAGTTTGAGCAATTTAGGCCTAAGGGATTGGACTTCCTTAGGATAATAGAAATTCTAGAGCAGTTGTAGGAGGGACGACAATCAGGGCACAATGGCCTGCTTGTCCTGACCCACCTTGAGATTTAGTCTATTTGTAGGGTCCATCAAGGGGGTTTCCCTATTTTGGCATGTGGGTCAAAGTCATTTCAATGATTGGAGTTAAGATCATCCTTTGGACAAGTAGAATCAAAAGGAAGCTTTGATGTTTGATGTCTGCCGTGGAGAATGGCTCTGGCAAGATGGCGTCTCAAAGGCGCAGTTTCGTCGAGAGGGACCTGTGGCTTTGGAAGGCGGTAGCATCACTTAGTTGTTGCTTGGGCACTTTAAGCCAGAAGGGATGGGAGGTCGTTGGGTTTTAATCATTTAAGATGGCAAAAATCATATGGCATTCTGATGGCAATAGCTCGCTGCATCGGGTCTAACAGGAGGAGGAGCCTTCTTGTTTACTTTGTTGTTTGAAGAACGCGAGGTCAAAGGAGAGGTCGGGTTCTAGGCAGCAGAAGGGCAGAGGCAGTTTTCTGTTTGAACATGGTGGAGCACAGACGGAGTCCCGGTGACGGCGACCTGACAGGGGAAACCCGCTAAAGGTTGACCACTTAGCAATTTTTGCATTTTTCATTCAAATGGCCACGATGGAGTCAAGTCTCGGAGGGAGGAAAGTCATTTGAGATGACGATTTCACTGCAGCAACCCAAAAGGATGGTGTCACTTGGTCATTTGGAGGGAAAAATGAAGGCGGTCGGTGAGGATAGGCTCAGGACCTGACGGTCGGATAGATAGGTCGTCAAAGCCACTATGGAAGGAAAAACACTGACGTAAGTTTTCCAACAGCAGTTCGCTAGGTGGGACCCAAGACAGGCCATGACTTAATATTTTGTGAGAGTTTAATCATAGGGCAATTGGAAGAGTGGGATTTGGCCACTAGAAATCTGGGGTCCAAAAGCCATTTGGAACGACAGGTCATGAGTGGTACCCTAGGGACAGAATCCCGCGGGGGCAGACCCAAATGGCTTCGATGAGTCCTCATTTTCAATAAGTTTTGGGCAGCAAAGGAGGAGTGTCCTCCCTTCAGGGTGGACCTAGAGGGGTCGCTCACCATTTAAGTTTAGTTCAGCTTTCTAACGTTTGTGATGGAAATAGGAGTTCGTGAGCCCGCAGAGTGTGAATGCTCTAGTTGAAGAATGATGTCAGGGAGTCAAGATTTCATGATTAGATAGTGGGTGATTTATGAAGGTTGCCAAGATTTGGGCACATGGGTTTTGGGTGCCTTTGTTTTCTTTAGCTAGTTATCAGGTTTCTCCTCTCTTCAAGTTCATCAATATTTTTAAAATCAAAGAAACCATAATGGAGGGTGTGGGACGACAAACTCACCTCAAGAATCTGATGAAGGAAGATGACCAAACAGATAGTGAAGATCTCGAACGACAAACAAACAATGACGAAGCGATGGCGGCACTAGAAGCTGGCTCTGACTCATTCTAAACAAATTGGAGAATCAAAATGATAGTTTAAAGCCTACTATTTATAGACATTCCTTGATTAAATGCACCTCATAAATTAGGGTACGACAGGTCAGAAGGTTGGTGAGCTATTATTTGAAAATGACAAAGGGAGCATCGGGATCTAACGGTCCAGAGGATGTCGATGCTCGATCATTTAAGTTTTCAGTGATAAACATATGACGACCAGGGGGCGGGTCCTAACAGTTAGAAGGCTACTGAGGAAAGGCCATTCGAAATGGCAACGGGGTGATGGAAACCTGATAGAGGCGGCCCAACACGGCGGACCTGATGGGCACCAGGGATGCTGACTTTGAAAAGCTAAGGAAAACAACCAATGGGAACCTTGAAATGCTTAAAGCCTTGA
Organism: Sequoia sempervirens; assembly: GCA_007258455.2. NCBI lineage: Eukaryota > Viridiplantae > Streptophyta > Pinopsida > Cupressales > Cupressaceae > Sequoia > Sequoia sempervirens. Next base: position 16,489,307 of record VDFB02072274.1, on the reverse strand, counting down.
TAAATTGAGGGTGAAAAAACATGGTTGACTCAAAATGAACTTTCTAAGGCCCACTGACCACTTTGAACACCAAACAAGGGGCACACAAAATGAGGTGGCAACAAAAGCGACTCAGCGAGGTGAAGGAAAGAGAGGGTCCCCGTTCCGAACGAGGTGTGTGTGCTAGGGGCACAACACAATCTTCTTTTGGGAAGACCATGGATTCATGAGATGCATGCGGTTCCTTCGACCCTTCATTGAATAATGAAATATGTCTATAACAACAAAGTTTATCAAGTTGAAATAGACCCCGAGCCTAAAAGTTGCTTACAACTTGAAAAAGGAACACCAAGTCCTCTAAACATATTAATTCTAACATCTCATATTGAACCCCTTGAGGTCCACAAGCAATATGACAAACCTATGTCTAAATTGTTAGATGATGATTGGGGTACCATAGAATTTACACCTTCATTTATGGGTGAATACATAATCACCCAAAAAGAGGGTGAAAAACAAGAACAACCAACAATTATGTCAACTTAGAATTTAGAAGAATCTTCCCAAGCATCCATCTCATCTACTTCGGAATAAAATACAACGTACATAACAAATTTTGATGAGATAGATTATCACCATCCGCCTAACCTGAAGGAAATGGAACGACTTTATGGGAAAGGCTATGTTTTTGTAAAACAATTGGGATATAATGGTAAATGATGTTGAAAGAATGAACAAGGTATTTGTGTTCCTATCGAACCTAGTACACAAGAGACAAAGAATGGTTTGGGATATTCTTTTTCTAAGACAACAAAAGCAACTCAACGACCATCGCTCAACATTAACACTACTACATGTAAACCATGACATATTCTTTGGATTTGAAAGTTTTGTCTTTGTTTGTAAGGTTATTTGGGTTTGTCGGCTCTATCGATTTTGTAACAGTTTTATACTATTTGCTAATAACATTTTCTTGTCGAGTTTGTTTACTGGTGTATTATGGAGGAAGATTTGCATTAAAAATTTGTGTATCTGTGTAATTGGCAAAGGCAGTTGCTAGTTCAGTTTCATGTGGCAGTTACTCATACAATTTTCAAACAGATTCATTTTTTAAAACAAAGAAATTTTATATAAATTGTACTACTCATTCAATAAAAATGATGAGAGGTTTTTGAAAGGCACAACTTATATCTTTTTGAAGGGAAACATATTGCTTTGAGGCTTGGAACTTTGTAACTCTGATTATGAGGTCATTGCAGAACAGAGTTTATGTTTAATGAAACAAAGATCAACTCTGTATTTATACTACTTTCATACTTGTACATTTCAAAAGACTATTAGTGAGATAGCACTATAAGACTATTAGTGAGATAGCACCATTGTCAGTGAGACAAATTTTCCAGTGAGGCTTTGTACAAAGAATATTTTTTTAGATAAGACCGGTGAGGCCACATTCGAGTGGTTTTATTCCCCAAGAGGGTTTCCACTCAAGACAAATTTTGTGTCAATGTTTTAAATGTGTTTGTTTCATTATTTGTTCATTTGTATCTTAGCATAAATACATTCATTATCAAAGTATTGTTAAAAGATTTAAAAAGAATTGATTTGTTCGTTAACACTGATTCACCCCCCCTCTCAGTGTTAACTACACTCCAACAATTGGTATCAGAGCCAAATCTTGTTGTTGAGTTAACTATGAATTTATGTTTAGGAGTGCTAATGGCAACACAAGAAGGCTTATCTACAACTAGGGCACCACTTTTTGATGGTACTGGTTATGCTTTCTAGAAGTTTAGGATGAAAAAACATATCAAATCTTTAGGATATTATGTGTGGGTAGTAGTAGAAAAAGCATATACTACTACATCACCCCCTGCTGATGTTGATGAGAAACGAGCATATGATTGCAATGCAAAGGCTGAAAATGCTATTTTTTGTGGACTCACTAATGATGTCCTGACAAAAATAATGGATTATAAAAATGCAAAAGCCATATGGGATAAATTATCTACCATCTATGAAGGAGATGAGAAAGTTAAAGAAGCAAAACTTCAGAACTATAGATTTAAATTTGATAGTCTAAAAATGGGTGACGATGAAAAGATTACTGATTTTTTCTTGAAGATTCAAGAAAGTGTAAATGCAATAAGAGGGTTTGGAGAAAATCTTCCTGAAAAGCTTGTTGTTCAAAATTTTTTGAGATCTTTACCCACTAAATTTGATCCAAAGATTGCAGTAGTTGAAGAAAGAGATATTAATAAGGTGACTCTTGATGATCTCCATGGTTTCTTTATTGCTTATGAGATGAGATTAAATGAACATAACTCTGGTAGTAAGGAATCTGCCTTTAAAGCTAAGGCTGATGTTTTAGATGAAACTGAATCCTCTTTTGTAAGCAAACTAAAAAGAGGATTAGGCAAATATAAAGGGAAATTACCCTTTAAATGTTTTAATTGTGGAAAGATAAGACACTATGCTTCAAATTGTCCTAATAAAGATCTTAAAACAACAATTTTGTATCTAAGTGAAACTAAAATATGTTTTAAATTAAATCACATAAATTTTGTTAAATCATGTAGACATTAATTACATAATTTTACAAATGTTATTTAATTAATCACATTGCCATTTAACATTCAAACACATTACACCAAATAGTAAAAAATTAAATGCTCATATATATATCAAAGTTTTCATATACATATAGTCAAAATATACAATATCACTGTGGTCTGTGGTTGCTTGATCCCTCGGGATCTGGTACTCATGATCTGGTAGTAGGATATCGGGAGATAGTTGTATGTGATCATGATCAGGATCCGCCAAATCTAAGTGCAAACTCTAAACCCTGTATCCGTCCAAGGGCCACCTAATGCTCTCCTAACATCTAATCTATCTCTGCCCGTAGCTATGCTACCTTCACCTCTAGTCTCTCAGCCTTTACTAGAGTCTGGGATGATTTTCCTACAATCTCCACTCGACAGAGTCGTCTCCTCACACTCTCATATGCTACCTGTAACCTCACAAATGGTCTGAGTGACTCTAGATCCTCCTCTACAATAGGTGGGGGCACATAATCTAAATCCATCTCCTCCTCGTTGATGAATGCTAGCACTATCTCTGCAGCCGCCCAATGATAGAACTCTCGGTAGTCTCTCGTCGCTCCTGTAAGGTAGAAACAATGCATAATTAGTACACATCATCATGATATATATATAAATAACTTAAACACTAAAATACATGTATAACATCAAATATCATCACCTATATCTTTGGTAGGCTAAGAAATATCAACCTCGTCCTATGCAGGGGGCATGGTATATGTGCTAGCCTCTCCACGATTGTGGGTATTGATGCTTGATGCAGCTACTGCTCGCGATCTCGTCATACAAATGGAAGAGGATTCTCCCCACTCATATCAATCTCAGCCACTGCCTCATCACTCTCACTCTAGGGTGGCTCCTCCTCCCCCTCTTGACCATCATAGTCTTGATCTGCATCCTCATCGTACTCATCATCAATGATATAAGTAAATATGTCTGTAGGTCTGTATCGTGTCTCCTCGACCCTAGTGTTATGCCTTGCATAACCACCCCATTTTTATTCTGGAACAAAATGGGTCCCCCTTCTCTTTTTGCTTTCGTTGCCTTTGTTTATTGACTTTGGTCTTGGGAATTTTCCTTCGTTTTCCTCTTGGGTTTGTATTTTGTTTTATTAGATTTTGGTTCTGTCTCACCTTGAGTTGGTTTTCTCCTTGCATAAAATTGAATGAAATAATCATAAGCAATAGTGTATTTTATGATAATGTATCTTATACGCTTTTGAGGACTAATGGAGACTTCGTTTTGCTGGATTAAATCATGTACATGATGGTATTTGTTAGGGAGCTCAGTTGGAAAGCATCCCCCCAATCAGTTTGGCATAAAATTTCTCTAAGGCAAGAGTCGGCAAGACCTTCTAGTTGTCTTTCCAACTAGCAGTGGTTCTATTCATTTTTGAAGTGCCCCAGTTGGCTAGACAGTTTTAATCGCCGTAAGTTTTAATCAGTATGGGGTTGTGCTTTCAGTGAGATGTCCTGACGATTGATGAAGTCTCGGCAAATGAAACTTGAGCTCAAAAAGAACAGGGAGCTCAGTATAAAGTCTCACTGAACAGAAGGAATTCTCGGCGAAGGATGGTAGTGTCGGCAAGAAGTCTGACCAATAGGGGGAGGTCTTGTTGAAATGGAGCGGCCCGGGGAGAAAGATTATGGTTAGCGCGAGGTCTGGCCGAATGGGAAAAGTCTCGCCGACATGAAACGCGGGTCTCAGCGAGGGGAAATGAGTTCGGGGTGATTTCTCCTCGACTGTTGAATGTATTGCTGAAGGTTATGCCTTCGGCATAATCTCCTACCGACAGTTGTTCAAAGGGCCGCATCGGGGAGAAATATTTGTGTTCACTAGGAGGTGTAGCTGAAGCATTGAGGTTTCGCCGAAGGGTTCTCCCTTCAGTGTAATGTCTCAGCGAAGGGAGTTGGTCTCGCCGACATGGAATAATGGTCCCAGCTGGGGGAGTCTCAGTGGAAAATTTGAGCTCGGCGAAAGGTCTCGCCAACCAAGCAAGCTCTTGCCGAAAGAAATTTGAGCTCGGGAAAAATAGGGGGCTTGTCGTGATGTCCTGCCGACTGTGGGGAGTCTTACCGAAATGAAAGGGGCTCGAGCATAGCTCGGGATGACTGAAATGAACTCGCTGTGATGTCTCCCCGACCTATGTTGGTCTTGCCGACTAGCGGTAGCCACGCCAACGTGTTTTCTCCCTTTGGTGTAGTGGAATGTGCTCGATGAAAGGTCTCGCCGACCCAAAGGTGTCTCGGCAATAGGACTTGAGTTCGGGGTAAGGTCTTCCCGAACACAAAGGAGTCTCCCCGAGATGGGTGTGCTCGCCAAGGGAAGGGAGGCTTGATGTGAGGTCTTGCCGAGGGGATGCAGTCCTGCCGATGGTTTTTGTGATATCGATATAGCTTGTGCAGCACGACATGAACTCTTGCCGATCGTCGTGGGTCATGCTGATAACGACTGTAGAATGTAATCGCATCGGGGAGACACCGATGGTGTCTCACCGACATGCGATTCGGTATGAACTACTTTTGACTACTCGAGAGTCTTACGTGGAGTTTGTTCCACCAATTAGAAGAAGCTAAAAGGGTCGACCATTGACAGTTTGACTAATTGACTATCCTTGTGAGGGAAATCAACAGAATGTGAATGACATGAACTTACTCTGTGGATGAGCTGATGGATAAGCCCAGGAATGATGGTGTTCAAATCTAAACAGGGAGTCTGGTGCTGCTTCCAGGGGACGGTCAATGTGTAGAGAGGTCTAGAGCAGGAAGAAGGAGGAAGCCACGAGTCTCAGGGACAGTTGTGGTGTTTGCTAGTGGAGATGGATCCGCATTAATAACAATGCTTTAGAGCACTCAAGGCAGCCCTTCAAGGAAGTTTGAGGATGGACACGTAGGCCGAAAGTAAATGCTGTAGTTACAAAAGATCTACAGATCATCCCTTGAGCAATCTTTCACCAACATGGACAGCGGGGATGCCATTCAATGCAACATTAACTCTATTCAAAAAGATCTAAGGGCCGACCCTCCTACAACCAACATATATTTTGTAAACCCTAAAAATAGGGGGCCAACGCATTCTTTTGAGCACATCCTGTATATATGGCATTTTTTCCTTTTTGTAAAGGAGGTTGGGAGACATAGAGATATAGATTTTAAGAGCAGTAGTAATCTTCTAAGTGGTAGTAGAGAAAAGCTTAAGAATAATAATAGAATAGGAGTTAGATTCAACATAGACAGTCATGTATACTTCTGGTCTTCTTAGTATAGATGGAAACAATTTGGAGTCATGGATTTTCTGTACACTGGTGATTGTGCCAGATTTGTAAATGTTGCTTATCTGTTTCACTAACAGTAAAAGCAACCAGATTAAAATCTATTTCATATTGTGTTCTAGAATGGTGTTTGTCTTGACTTAATCATTTGATTTGAAAAGCTTTCAAGGAAAGAAGTTTGTTTTATGTTTTGTTTAAATAGTGATTTAAAATTTGTTGTTCAAATTAGCACTGTGGATGAATGAAGCTGTGTTTCAGTCACAAGTTAATTTTGTTCTCCAGTTTCAGTTAGCAATTCCTTGAAAGGTAACAAGTCTGTTTTAGTTGGATGAATTATTATTCTTTTCAATTCCAAGCTTTGATCTATCTTTTTCTGTTTCTTTAAAACCCCAGTTAAAATAGGTTTTGAATTTATGTTTGATCTCAGAACAATCCAAAAGCTCAACACCAACAGGCCCCTTGAACATTACTGTTACATTGACCATTGCGCAACATCATCACAGTTGAGAACCAGCTGCCAAGACCTTGGGAGCTAAGATATCCATGTGTTGTCTTTCTCTTTCAGGAGAAACAAAATAGCAATATTCTATTTGCACATTGTTGTGTCATTATGACCCGTCAACACCTACCTCTTTGTCATCTCCCTCATATGGCAATGGTCCTGCATCTCCCATAGGCTCATGAATCTGATATACAGGAGTTGGTTTTTCCATCATCCACCGCTCCTCATAATCTGATGTGGCATTGATGTCATATGCATCAGAGACTGGAGGCTGATCATGATCTGAAAAGTTTGAGTTGCTCTTAGTAACATGCTCTAGAGTGAGCCGCATTGTATCACCTGGTCTCTGGGCACTCCGCGTTGACCTCCTGAAAGAGGATTGTGCCTGTGGTGGTCTCTGAATATGTCCAAATTGTCCCATGACTCGATTGTAGTAGAAGGGATGTACTACGTGATCATGACAACCAACTAAAAATCTATCTAACTGCACTCTCCTCAACTGTCTCATGTGATCTGGCCACTATAGCATTAGCTGATAAGGTCTCCACAAGATCTCATCCTCCTCCAGTCGGTCAAATTTCACTCTCCAAAAATTCCAATCCCCATATTGCCATAACCGTCGTAGAGGATAGCCGAAGGCCCGAGGATACCCCGCTGCTATAGCACATGAGAAGCCGACTGGTCTAGTACACATAATATGCTCCAGGCACCACACCTGTAGAAGCGTGCAGTGCACCATACTGTCTACCTCACAAAACACAAATCAACCGAGATCATAATATAAATGCGCTAGCATACAATGCCCCCAGGCATATATTGTCCAATGCTCCGCCATCCCCCAAATCAAATGAACTAGTCCTCCATCAAGGTGCACTATCCGCCCATCGGGGACAATAACTAGTGCCATTGCATGCATCATGATTCGTCTCACCACTAGCGCTCGTGAATATAGTAACATCACCAGATCAATCTGCCCTCTCACTCACTCATCATGCACTGGACCACCCAAACAATACTGCATATTTTCCCTCTACTCATAGAAGGTGCGGTCTCTCTTGAAATGTACCCGCTCTCCCTGAATAGGAACACAAAGAATATAGTGTATGTCCTCCAGGGTAATCATCATCTCACCTATCGACAGGTGGAATGTGCATGTATCTACGTCCTAGTGCTCACATAGCGCCATCAACATTGCATTGTGGTACCTCATGGAGGGCTTGGGGTACGCTTAGCAGATACCCACGGCCTGTAGGTGCTCTATCTCCTCTGTTGAAAGTGATGGGGCTAAATCTCTTAAAAAGCTCAGCTGCCTCCCCCTAGCCATTGCCGCGACTGGTGGGGACCTATCAAAAACACAAAAATATGTTCTAAAATTCATCTAATATCTTTAATTTTTACTTTATTTATCATGCAAGTCTGCTAAAGTTCATCTAGTGTGCTTTCCTAAAGGTCCTAGACACTTTGGACCCCTTTTGGGACACTTCGTGAAGAAACATGACACTTTGTGAAAAAGTGGGATGCTTCGTGAAGAAACGAGACAGCTCGCGAACAAAAGGAACACTTCGTGAACAAAAGGGACACTTCGTGAACAAATGGGACACTTCGCAAAAGAAGGGGACACTTTGCAAAAAAAAAAAATCAAAATCTTAAATTAATCTAGAAATGCATAAAAATCATTAAATACTTGCAAAATCACACAACATAGGTAGCATAATCGACTCACCTCGTGATGACGCTCATTGTGTGCCACTCGGTCTCATACAATGTCCAATTGTGCAGGCCTATAGTCTTGTCTGGTCAACATATTTCCATCTTCTCTAGTTACTCACATTGCAAAAAGGTAAAATGAAATAGTAAGTGACAAATTACTTCACTTTCACTCCTTTTAACTCCTTTTCACTCTTATGTATGAAATTAGGGTTTTTACTATCTTATGAGTTAATACAGTACTTTCTATTCAAAACAACATAACGGGTGTTAGGGAACTTTGTTTTTGATGTCGTTTGATGCGTTGGAATCGTGCTTCTGCACCCGACATCATCAATTTTCTATTATTATGTGGCATGGTACGTGGATATGTCCTATGATATGATTTTCCTTATTTGACGTGGCTAGTTTGCTACCTTGATTCCACCTTTATAAAGCAAGCAGAATCAAGGGGGGGCATACATCTACCCTCGAATTTGATTTTTAGAAGTTAGATAAGAGGATTTTTGGACATCTAACGAGTTTGTGTTGCAGGATGCAATTCATAATATTGCGTTTTTGTTGATAAGTACATTGGGGGCTTCATTATCCCTTCTTATGAATGAGTATCCTTCTATGAAATAAAGTGCACTGTTTAGAGTCCTTTAGCTTACATATGCACATAGTCATATGGGTGCTAAAGTGGGGGCTTAATGTGTCACCAAAAATTGTATACTCTTGAAGAAAGAGACAATTTTGTGCATAACTTGGTCTTATTTTAGACACCCTTGCATTAATCACCCCTTAAAAATTGCATTTGTAGGCCCCTAACACTCATTATTTTGGACTTTAAGGCCTATTCCACTCACAAATAATATAAATCTCGACAAACAATATTCAAATTGTATACACCTAAAATCGGTCAAGACAATTAATTAATTAAATACTAGTTATTTAATTAATGACCCCTTTTGTTTCATCTACTTATAAATAAATTCTCAATTTATTTATATAGTTCACACTTTTCTAAATTCTTTATCTTAAATCACATTCTTCTAAATTTAATTAAATAAATAAATGTCAATAGTTTGTTTTATTTAATTAAATATAGAATCTTCTCACTAAGTTTGAATAATTCCAAATTCAAATTTAGTCACATGTCTACAACACTTTTTGCCACCTCATCAAATGTCACATGTATTTAAATATGACTAATATTTAAATTGCATTATTCTCAACCAATTCCAAAACAAACTTTGGACACTTGGCAATCTCACACACTTTATTCTCTCATACATTTGGCATGTTGCCTTTGGTCAAGGGAACATCCTCCATGATTCTTCCATCTCTACCATTCATCTCTCATGTTTGAATCTTGACCGTTGATTTTTCCACATCACAAGATGCTTTGGAATTCCTATAAATACAACCCCATTCTATAGCATTTGCATACAATCCATCTTTGAGCAAACTTATTATGCAAAAAAATCACATTAGAGAATTGGAGCATTTATAATATTTTAGCATTTATCAAGTTTCATTATAGTATCATTTTAACTTAGAATCATGTCTTAGTTTAGTATTTGCATTTCCATTATCATCTTAGATTTTATATAGCATTTGCATCATAATCTCTAGCATCATTATCCATTGTCATATCACCATTATCGTTTGTTGATAAATCATGTAGGAACTAGATTCTTGTATTTTGAATAACATCTCATTTCTCAAGTTGTCATTCTAACAATCATAGTGCACACACAAAATCTGAGAGCCAATATGATTTAATGAATCCTTGAGAATAGAGAACAATGGGACGATTTTAGAGATTTGTTTTGTTTTAACTTGGTTAATTTTGTGATTCAAATCTTTAATATAATACGTCTCATTGAGTTTGTGTGTTTTATTTTTGATTTACTAACCCCCACAATTCACACATACACAAATTATTCAAATTCCATAAAACCCACCTCAAAAACCCCTGGTGGGACTAAGTCACCCAGCGGGTGGCGAATTAGTCCCTTTAGAGGGATTTTTCACTTTTGAGCGAGAAAACAATCAACTTAATTCAAATTTTCAATGGATGTCGGCCTATGATGACAAAATAATGAATAATTAGGTCTTGTTGCCTATAAATATATGTTTTTAAGTCATTTTTCACAACATTAAGTCATTTTTCAACAAACAAATTCAAAGAGTCAAGTATAAAATATCTTCCATAAGAAGATTCATTAGTATATTCATAGCAAAGTTGAAGCTTTAGGGTAGCAAGCTAGGGTTTTTGCAAATCTTCAAGCTCACTTTCTATTGAAGATCTCACATTGCAAAGGGTTGATCATGGATGCCTATGAAGAGTCATGGAGAAATCTAGGTTGAGGTGATGCAACTAGCCATCAAATCAAATCTAAAGACTTGTTTTCAAAGTGATTCCATCTTCCATTTTCTCTCTATCTTTAGACTAAAGGTTTGCATGTCATTAAGATTCATTTCTAACATGATTTAGTGTCTTGAGAATGAGTCTTGCATTATTCTAATTGCATTTATGCATCAAGTATTCTTACACATTAGAATAGGGTTGCATCTTATTTTTCAGATCTCCTAGTCTTAGACACACTTAGGGCTAGGGTTTTATGTGGCTTTTATCTCTTTCAAGGTTTAAATACCAACTAGGGGTTTGATTGAGGAAAACCCCCTAGTAGAAATCAATCTATACTCTATTTTGTAGGTATTTTTACAGATTTAGATCTAGGTTTTCATTAGAAAATAGAGTGCAGACTGTAGGCTTCCGTTTCCACTTTCGGATTTGCAAAAAATCTTAAGTGGACTAAGTTGCCAATAGTGGCGACTTAGCCCCACTACACTAGTTTTTCAGAAGTTTTTGCAATTCCGAATACCCATTTGGCAGAAATAGATTTCTAGGCAATTTACCTGATCTGGGACTAAGTCGCCTAACTTGGCGTAAGTGTCCCAGTTGGCTAGAAAATTAGATTTTCCTAAATTTTAGAGACATCAACAATCTTCATTCTGCCCTCTATCATTTTCCAGGTGCACAGTTTTTGTTTAGCATCTTTATCTTGTTCTTTATTGCATTCATTTTACCATTTTGAATATCACAATGTGTTTTCAAACAACTTGCATTTCTTAGGTTTTGCATTAATAAATCATCTTCTTTTTAGTTTATTGCATTTAGAAATATTTTAGTCCTCTTAGCATTAGTCTTGAGTGTATCCCTAAATTTTTGTGGGTTACCTTTCTCCTTTTAGGTGAAAAACCCTAAAAGTGCAAGAGAGTGATTACCTACAAAATTTTGGTGACATAATATGATGCATTAGATAAATTCAAGACATTCAAAGCTATGATTGAAAATTAAATGGATTTGAAAATAAAATGTTTGAGGTCTGATAGAGGTGGTGAATTTACCTCCAATGAGTTTAACATGTTTTGTGAAGTTCATGGAATAAGAAGACAATTGTCTGCCCCTAGAACCCCTCAATAGAATGGAGTTGCTGAAAGGAAGAACAAGACAATTCAAGAAGCTGCTAGAACAATGATAACAAAGGTAGGTCTATTATAAGTCTATTGGAGAGAAGCAATTCACACCATTGTTTATGTGCTTAACTGAGTTCAAGCAAAAGCTAATAGCACTAACACCCCCTATGAGCTATGGCATGGAAAGATTCCTATTGTTATGTATTTCAAGTTATTTAGAAGCAAATGTTATATCAAGAGAGATGAAGAAAATATAGGAAATTTTGATGCACGATGTTATGAGGGTATCTTCCTTGGATACTCTTCAAGAAGCAGAGCTTATAGATGTTACAATAAAAGGCTGAGAAAGGTTGTAGAAAGCACAAATGTTAAGGTTGATGAACCGTTGGAGAATTTAGTTGAAGTTCATGGATATGTCAGATGAACCTAACTACAAAGAAGAAGAAGAAAAGGTTGAAGAATAATAAATGCATAATGAAGAGGAAGAAGCTCCAAAAAAGGATCCTAAAACCCCTAAGTCTATGCAAAATAATCATTCTGAATATCAGATCATTGGAGACAAGAGGAAAGGTATATTGATAAGAAGCAAAGCTGCTGAAGTTGAGGTAAATTATTGCTTACTTTCTAAAATTGAACCTAAGAAAATGAGTGAGGCATGTAAGGATGAATATTGGATGAAAGCAATGAATGAAGAACTTATGCAAACTGAGAAAAATCAAACTTTGGAATTGGTTCCTAGACCAACAAACAAGAATGTAATTGGAAGCAAGTGGGTTTTTGAGGAATAAACTAAATGAGAATGGAGAGTGATAAGAAACAAGGCAAGGATTGTGTGTAAGGGTTACTCACAAGTGAAAGGTATAGAATTTTAGGAGACACTTGCTCCGGTGGCTAGAATGGAAGCTATCAAAATGTTTTTTGGCATTTGCTGCTTATCAGGACTTCAAGGTTTACTAGATGGATGTGAAGTCTACTTTCCTAAATGGAGAGTTGGAAGAAGAAGTTTACATGGAACAAATTGAGGGATTCTAGTTGTTAGATCAACCAAATATGGTTTGTAGATTGAAAAAGGCTTTATATGGCTTGAAGAAAGCTCCCAAAGCTTGGTAGGCAAGGTTGGGAAAATATTTGATTCAACAAGGTTTCAACAAAGGTACTACAGATAACAATCTTTATTTCAAAATTGAAGATGAAAAGATCTTGATAGTAGTTGTGTATGTGGATGACATTATCTTTGGAGGAAATGAAACTATGTGTAAGATGTTTGCTGAAGAAATGTAGAAAGAGTTTGATATGTCTATGTTTGGTGAGATGAATTTCTTCCTTGGACTACAAATCAATCAAACAAACAAAGGGATTTTTATTTCACAATCCAAGTATGCAAAAGAAATGTTGAAAAAGTTTTGGATGGATGGTTCCAAACTGGTATGCACTCCTATGGTAACTGGCTGCAAATTGAGTAAGGATGATGATTCACCTAAGGCTGATCGAAGCAATTATAGATCCATGATTGGTGGACTGTTGTATCTAACTACTACCAGTCCATATATCATGCATACAATTTGTCTTGTGGTTAGATTTCAAGAGGATCCTAAATAAACACATGTTGTAGTTGTCAAGAGGATATTCGGATATCTAAAAGGCACTCTAGATTTTAGCTTATGGTATCCTAAGGATATTGAGTTTACACTAAGTGCTTATATAGATGCAGATTGGGCAGGGTGTGCTAATGACAAAAAAGTACAAGTGGTGGTGCATTCTCTCTTAAATACATATTGGTGTCATGGTTAAGTAAAAAGCAAGATTCAATTTCCTTATCCACTTCAGAGGTTGAGTATATTGCTGAAACATCTTGTTGCACACGAGTTTTGTGGATGAGACATACATTAAAGGATATTAGAGTTATGTATTCATTGATCCCATCTCTATTTTTTGTGATAATACAAGTGTATTTAACATTTCAAAGAATCCAGTGATGCACTCAAGGACAAAGCATATATCAATCAAATATCACTATTTGAGAGAGAAGGTCATGGAGAATGAAATAAAGCTTGAGCATGTACCTACAAAGGATCAGATTGTTGACATATTTACTAAGGCTCTTCCTAAAGATAGTTTTGAGTATCTCCGAGAGAAGTTGGAGGTTATTTCCCCTCCTTTCTTGAACTAGATACATATGGAGATGCATCAGTCCAGTGGATCTATGGATCTATCCTCTTTCTGGATTGATGTTTGGTAGCTACCTCTTAAGGGGAGTAGGTAGTGTCATGTGTTGTCATTATGTAGATGATTGGGTGTACTCCTAAGGGGGAGTATTTTTTGCTAGTATAGATCTTGGTTCAATGTCAAAAGGAGAGAATAATGCAAAACATATTTTTCCTTTGCCATTGATGTCAAAGGGGGAGAAAAAGTATCATGTGAAAAAGCTTATTCAGTCAGAAGAGTTGCAAGAAAATTTGTTCAGAACTATTGTGTTGTCTTTGATGTTTTTTCACATCATGTGTTGCCATCAACGACAAAGGGGGAGATTGTTGAAAGTATAAAGTGTTTTCACTAATTTCAAATGTTGGTGTTGTCATTGATGTCAACTATGTGTAGAGGAAGTTTGTTATTGATTGTATATGTTGAGGATATTGAGAAAATTGTAGTAAATAAGGTTTGTTGTTTGTGTATGGAGTTATCCTTATATTGCTATGTATGGAAGTGTGTTAGAGTGAAGTAATGTACTGAAATGATGTCTCCAGTACTTGGTCTCCAAGTTCTTTTGAGAAAATTTGATAAATAGAGAAAATAGTGTCTTATTGGTATTCAATGTATGCTTTGGGATGTGCTCCGCATTTCTTCTATGTTGATTCTATGCGTTTGCAGATCTGAGGTTTTGTTCATGGTTTTTGGTAGTTGCTATATCGAGAATTTGGGCTTCTAGATTGTTGTATAGTGTGAGATATTTTCACCAGTATGTGAACCAATTGTTTAGTGATGTTCTTTATCGTTTGAGAGAAATGTATTTTCTCCACATTTCTCCATAATTTGGATTTAGGCTGTGCAGATCTGGGAAGATTTTTATAATGCTTTTATCTCTTTGTGTTCAAAGTTTTATTTGATTTGGTACAATACAGTGTAAGTTTCATTTATCAGTATGCAAACAAGGGTTATCAATTGTCCCGAGTTAAAGTAGTTGTTGATGTGAAGCTTGGTTGAAGTGGTTGATGAATCTTAAGTAATTCATGGAATGTTTTGGATTAATTTCAAGTGAATTAAATGTTGTTTGGAACTTTTAGCTTGATCTAAGGAAGCGTGTACTTAAATTTCTGTGGTGTTTTACACTGGTATTTTCTGACCTTGTATTTAACACTACATGTGAGGCTTGTAGAAGCATGTTAAAGGGTGTTGGGATCTATTTGGGTCCTAATTAAGGATTTATGTAGGTCGCCTTTGGTTCTATCCACCATGGGAATGTTTGGGTGCCAACCTATTTCAAATTTGAATGTATAACAACTAGTGGCTGATATTGGAGAGTTTTGAAGAAGAGGTTGATATAAATATGTACGAAAGAGTAAGAAGCAAGATAGATGTGAGATTGTTGCAAGTGAAGTGTAATGAGATGCGAGTTAGAGTAGAGCAGTGCGAGTTTCATGTTAGGGTTTCAAAGGCAGTGAGTTGAAGGCATCTGATATCTTTCATGTGAGACTACGAAAGTGTGCAAGAAATTATGGTGGAATCCTTGTTGCATTGAGAAGTGTTTATGTTTTTAACATTCTTCTTCTATCTTCTTGTATTCTTTCTGTGGCATTGAGCCCTGGCTGTGAGCCTTTTTGGACAGTGTGTCCTATTCTGGTAGTGAGCCTTTGTATTTAATTTTGGAATTCTTTATATTGTGAGCTAATCCTCATTGTGATTTTTCCCCCATTGGGTTTTCCACGTAAATCTAGTGTTCATATGTGCATGGTTTTTCTACTTTTAGTTTTTGTTTTTGCGTTTAATAATTAAACACATTAGCAGAGTAAAAGTTTTGTGAATGCTTGTAGATCTAACTTCTATTGAGGGTTTTAAAGGTTAAAATTGCTACAATTTATTCACCCACCTCTCAGTTGTCTTGTTCAACATCGCCCTAGTACTCATCAACCAACAAGTTTCCCTACTCCCAATCTAGATTGTTGTAAGGGGAGGGTAGATAGACTTGCAAGGGCAGCCATGCGAGGGTGGTACCCTCTGACTCTCCTACAATAAGGGCCAAGGAAGAAGGCCCCTCAAGGTCTTTTTCACCAAGATCTTGTGAAGAAAAAGTCATTGATTTTGTGAAAAGTGATGATAGAGCTAGGCTGTCATGCACCAAATTGAACATGCACTTTTCTGGAGTGCTATGTGTCAACTGGGTGGGAGAAGCACGAGGCACCCGAGAGAAATTTCTAGCATTAGGGAAAGGGGCAGTGACTAGCTTTGGGGAAGAGGGGGCCACCTCTATCACGAGGATGGTGCAGGCTAAGATAAAACTAATTTTCAAAGAAGGAAAACCCTTCTTTTGACCTCCACTCACAGTGAGGTCATCCTCTAGCTTGCGCTTCAATGGAGGATGCAAAATCCCCATAGAAGTAGAGATGGAGGAGGAAGAAGACAAAGCTGTAGTAGAAACCATCGTTGTACTTGACATGTCAATAGGCCTCGAGAAAGGAGGGATGTATGGGAGGGACATCAAGAGAGGGGGCTCCATGGAGGGAGTGATGAAAACTTGCACCCTTTTGGGGTGAGCATCATTAGGACCTACCGAGGGAGCCATAATCAAGACATAGGCAATGTGAACCGAGGTAGGAATATCAAAAGAAAGTGAAACAACAATAGAATATGCAAACACATACACCACTAGCTCCCCCTCCATTTTCTACAAGGCGACATGCTCTACGGCTAGATCCTATCACCTACACTTGTGCTCATGCACAAGCCGATTACGTCGATTGTGGGTACTAGAGGAGTGGCTCGAGAAGAGACTAGAGGCTACTGCTTAGCCACAAGAGTATCCTCCACAACCGTTTTCGATGGAAGGATGGTCTCCTAGGTAGAAGCAGGAGGAGGAATCACAAGAGAAAAAATAACTACAGGAGGAGAGACAGGAAAAGGCACCTCGACGTTGGGCCTCTTCTCATTCGTTGCCCTAGGGACAGGTGGAAGAATAGTAGGAGGCTGTGGAGGCCGAGAAGCAGAAATAACCCCATGAGAAGAATTCCCCTTACCATAG
Organism: Sequoia sempervirens; assembly: GCA_007258455.2. NCBI lineage: Eukaryota > Viridiplantae > Streptophyta > Pinopsida > Cupressales > Cupressaceae > Sequoia > Sequoia sempervirens. The sequence continues at coordinate 16,472,544 of VDFB02072274.1, read as the reverse complement.
AAAGTGGGTTAGAGAACTATGGGTAGCATAGGGAGCTCAAAAAATTGACACTTTGCTTTCCACCATGTGGGCACTAGGAGTAGGAATCAAAGATGCCATAGTAGGATGAGAAGTAGAAGCAGATGGAACCATAGACACAGAAGGAGAAGGCTCTATAGCGTGAGCAAGCTTCCCATTTCCCTTTGGTGGGGTAGAAGAGGCAACTTGCTACTACGCTATCATGGAGGCTTTTACGAAGATAACATAAGGAGACATTGGATAGCTAAATTTCGGCACTGTGCCCCGAGTCTTGTATCTAACATAAGCTTGGTATAATAGATCTCCCTTAGGAGGGAGAGGTCCGACTAGAGCAAGCCAAAAGTGATCGAGAGAGAAGCCCCCACATGACACTAGGAGGTTATATCTAGTGTCATGCACCACGTGCACAATGCCTTCGTGGGGGAACTTTAAGCATTTGTGGATCACAGAGGCAACACCGTTCATAGAGGCTAGCCACAAAATGCCTAGCATGACTCTAAACAGGTCAGACTGTAGGATCACAACAATGGCACATCAACAGATTTGGGTCCAATTAAGACTGATAAAGAAATAATGCCTATAGGGGCAATAGAGAGACCATCGTGGGTACAAAGAGTGGTCTGTGACTCTTTGTATCTTATCCTTGTGTAAACTGTTTATAAACATGGTTTCCATCGGTATAACATTTACCTAACTCGTCAAATCAACTAAGATGCTAGTTATGGTGTTTCCATTAATTCGGGCAGGAATGTATAATGAGGAAGTCTCCTTGTTAAGAGGTACATCATGCGAGGTGAAATTTATATATAACATTGCACTCACATTTTCAGAAGGAGGGATACGCATGAATGAGACCATGTTCATGTACTTTGATGAAACTAGCTTGAAAGATGCAAAATATTGTGTAACTAGATTTGTAGACAGTGACCCACCTAGCTTCCGTTATCGTATGTCAAGGGCCCTTTCTAACTATGTACCGTAGGGTTGTGTGTTATGTTGTAAAGCTAGAAGCCTCATGAAACACAAACCTATGACACACCTAAGACACAAAAGAAAGATTCCTTAGACAAAGAAACAAAAACATGGACATTCACATTGGGTTCAACTAAAATGTAGAGTAAGGGGATTCGTCACCCCCAAGGCTCTAGGTCATGAGAGAGCCTCAAGGAATGAATTGCCCTAAACTACCTTAGATTGAGCAATAGGTAAAGAAAGAAGAAACAGGTTGAAAAGGAAGGGTGAACAGGGCTTTGTTTCCCTTTTACTAACAATAGGTGTTTTCAGAAAGCAGGTGAGTAGATTGCAAGGGTCTTGGACTACGATTCAGATAGTTCTCTGTCTAAGGATGACAGTGTAGGAACCAAACTTCAACGTGCCGCACTAGAGTCTTAGAGAGGCATTGGTGTCCTGTACAAAGAAAGGGTCGGATGACAGTTAGAAACGCATAAGCTCTGCTTACGACTCAAATATTAGAGTTTTGCAATTTAATAGGAAAATGTAGAAATAAGCTGTACAACAAAAATAATACTATAAAGCTATTCTAATAATGAAATGACAAAGAAAGAGAGAGAGATCCAACTCACGTACGATCCAATTCTCTAGCTATAGCTCCAAGTGAACGAACCTGCACCTACACACATAGAGACAAGAAAAGTGTTGGGTTGTGTTTTGAGGTCTGCCTTAGTTAAACCCCCATTTTGGTGTTCTCACCTCCATGGACAACCAGTATACAACGATATGAAGAAAAGCAATGAAAGGGAGAATAAAAATGACACAAGGAGTAGAGAGCAATGACAACTTGAATGCTACTCTACAAAACTGACGATGTAAGTAATTGAAAAGATACAATATCACCATCACTCCTATAAGTGCTCAAGGCCATTAGAGGAAGGAGAAAGATGATACCACCATGCCAAGGAGGTAGAGCTTCATAAACCTAGAACGACGATGGTGTTGAAGCAAAGAGAAGCTGTAGAGACCAAGTAGAAAGCTAGTAGTAGTAGGATAGAGTGAGAGTGAAGCAAGAATGATCAAGAAGTGTTAGAATGAGAGAATGAGCGTGAGAGTGAAAGGATCAACATGAGAGAGTGAGCTAGAGTGAAAAGAATGAAGTTTGAATTGATAAATGGAGGCAAAGAGTCAACAAGAGACGTTACCTTTGTAGGCAATCATGAAGTGTAACGTTTATGTAGATTCTAAATGCATGAATCTATCAAGATGACAATACGACATGCAGATTTTTGCATGACGCGCACGTCCCTAACAAAAAATTCCTCCATCGACACAAAATGATAGGGACATGTGGGAAGACCAGGATGAAGACAATGGGTTTTTACATCATCGAATTTGTAATGCTAAAGTAATTTGAATTCAATAGAGAATTCAAATTTACAATACTAGGTAAGTAGAAACCTACAAGTATTATAGACAAATCTAGATAAAATTACAAAACTTGTAAAAAGAGTTGTTTGTATCCAAAAATTCTATTATCTTATTCAAAAATGAGTTTTATACATCTATTTGGAATCCCAACAGTCTCCAAACTCCAATAAATATGAAATGAACAGTTTTTCCATAAAAACAAATATAAAAAACTACAAATTTTCAAAAAACTAGGAAAATATTTACCCCAACTTGGTGGGGTCATAACTTTCTTTCTCAATGCTCAAAATTCAAATATGTTTACATCGTTGGAGAGGTCTCCAAGAGAACTAATTTTAGTACGACCAATTCTTTGCTATTCATTGTAAAGGACTGACAAAAGTTTTGAACCCAAATTCTTCTCTGAAGACCTCCAAAAATGTGACTTACTATAACCTAGAAAATACCAAAAAATCTGAAAAAATGGATTTTTAGTTTTTTATAGTTTTGTCACCTCCAAATTGTCCTAGAACATCCTCAAACTACTCTAGATCATAAAGTGAACGTAAATTAATGGGAACTTTGCGTAGGTGCAAATTTACATCATTACAAGAATATATAATTTAAATAAAATAACTATGTTAGTAGGAATGGGGAAACTATAAGACTAAGGAAAAAAGAGTGAAATAATAAAGGTCAACAAAAGTAATAAAGTACAACAAGAGAAGGTAGGAAAATTTTAATTGCATCAATGTGGACTAGAAGACATGAAACAAAAGGTGTGAAATTAAAAAGAATCCCTCGAAGAGGGAATGCCAAACTAGAGGGTAAAAGTAAAAGTATGGTGTTATAAGAAATAGAGAATTCCCTAATGTGCATAATTATAAGGATTTAGTTAAGAATTGTGGGCTACAATGAATGTAAAAAGATAAAGGAGACAAATGAATTAGGAAAAGTCACAAAGACCTAGGACTATTAGAGAATGAGAATGGAAGAATGTGTATAGTGACTGATAACTATGAAGTGATAAAAAATATGACATATTGGAAAAAAATATATACATGATAATAAAGGAAAAGGAATGAAACTCCACAATACTAGGGAATGGATGACATTTTGATTGGATAAGCGGGACAAATGATGCAAAGTTATTGATTTTGAGATAATTTTGTTCAAATGAATAAACTAAGGTTATAGTCCCTTAGAAGGATTCATAGCACTAAATTGAGATGGATGGATTAAGAACTAAATTAATAGGAGTAAGATAGATTATTGTTAATGAGAATAATATGATGGGGATTAAAGTAAGGGTTCAAATAAGATTCAACTAATAGGGAAAGAAAGAGGAAATTTGGTTTAAAAAGAGTTTGAGGAGGGGAAGAAGGAAAAAATTGAAAGGAATTTACAATATATGTGTTGTTTATAAAGTCCTCCATATTATTAGAAGAATTAAATAGAACAACCCTTATTGATATGTAGTTCATAAGATTCAAATGGATAAGACTTTGGCCATACACAGGTCACAGGTCAATGGGTGACCAAAATTAGGTGGGCCTAATTGGGCCTAATCATAACTTGTCAGACGTTCATTACGCCGAAGGCGTCCTACGCTTAGTATTTTGAAGGCATTTTTACCTCCGACGGTATAGATTGCTCGACAGGCAATCGCCTCCGATGAAACTAATCACAACCGTTCATCATTTTTGGCCATTTTCCTGGCTGTTTACGCGCCTTTTTGCTGCTTTCCCCGCTGCCGTAGCTTTCCGCTCCAAACTTTTCGTCCCTGGTATTGGCCTTTCACTTCTCCACTTGCGTGACAGTTGAGAAGGAATTTGCAATTAATGTTTCCATAAATATCTGCGTTTACCATCTACCCTCACCGCCCTTTTTTGGTCTACAATATCTGCTCTATAATATTGCAAGCCCTGCACATCTTCACTTGTCCTGATTTCATTGCGGTTTCACAAGAACTTGCGCAGGTTGTGATTCGTAGGTCTGGGCTTCCTACAAAATCTTGAGGTAAGTCGGTTCTAATGAAGCTTTCTACTAATTACACGTTGTCCACAGTTTGAAATATCTAGGTAGTTACTTCTCTGCACAACTTCAAACCCAGATGCAAAATACTTCATAAATATACAGTTAGCAATAGACTCTGGTAGTGATTTTTGCAATAGGTTTACAATTTTTTTCCCATTCATAGACTCTGGTAGCGATTTCGACAATAGGTTTGCCTCCTATCCAGGAGGTTTTGGCTTTTGGGTATCCTTTTATTACGCCAAAGGCGTTCCCTTGCTGAGGTTTTGGAACTCATTTTTACCCTGAACGGTGTAGATTGCGGGAGACTACGATGAAACTAGTCTGAGTCGTTCACCAGTTTTTGCCACAGCCCCGTTCCAGATCCCAACCCCGTTAATCTGAAAAGGACATTCGTATCGCAATAACCCCGTTCCGTTTACTCCCGCCGCCCTCATTTTTAGATGTAAACGTCCCTGCTTTTAAGTCATTCTTTACTTAGAGATTTATCTCCATTTACTTCGGTGTTATCTCCCTGCGTTTTGAATGTGCAACGCTTTCTGTTTCAGGCCAGAAAACAAATGTACAACGCTTATCTGTGAAAATCTTACAGGTCAGAGCCCTTATTCCCTTGTTTTCTTTGACAATACTAGATAAACAGACGAATTATTTTTTGCATGCATGTCTACTAGGGCATTCGCGACCATGATATGTTCCTCTATTATTTATGCTTCGATGGATGTACATACTATTCCAAAGCTCCCATTTTCTCATGGGCAGGGAGGATGCTAGCAAAGGTTGCGGAATTTGGCTTTAAGCCTGACAATTGCATTTGCTTGGAAATTTCTAAAGCCTTTTCAACAAATCTATTTTGGCACACGCAGGGAGCATACTGGCGAAAGCTGTGGAATTTGGCTTTACACCTGCCAATTGCATTTGCTTGAAAGTTTCTAAAGCATTTTCAACGAATCCATTTTGTACATATCTGCAATCATTACAGTCCAGGAGATTAGATTTTTTTTTCAGGTATTATGTCAAACAGTTCACGTGCCTTGTTCATACTTCCACTTTTTGCATGCATGTCTACTAGGGCAGTCGCGACCATGATATCTGACAAAGTTCCTCTATTATTTATGCTTCGATGGATGTACATACTGTTCCAAAGCTCCCATTTTGGCATGGGCAGGGAGGATGCTAGCAAAGGTTGCGGAATTTGGCTTTAAGCCTGACAATTGCATTTGCTTGGAACCTTGTAAAGCCTTTTCAACAAATCCGTTTTGTGCATATCCTCCAATCATTGCAGTCCACGAGATCAGATCTGTTTGAGGCATCTTGTCAAACATTTCACTGCCTTGTCTATGCTTCCACATTTTGCATACATGTCTACCAGGGCAGTTGCAACCACAGAATTTGGCAGGTTCCTGCAATGTCGTCTGTGAAAACAGTGGGTTATGGCAAGAGGATTATCCAGCTTTTCCAGCACAACATCAACGAACCCCTTTTCAGCTGTGGTGAAGATCACAATCTCATAACTAAGATGTGGCAATTTACCAGTGCCTGATTTGAATTTCACTATCGATATGCTGCCTTTGGAGGTTGTTCTTGATCTTAATGATATTGCTAAGCATATGGTGGAAGCAGGGTATGTGGCAGAGTGCTGCCAAGTTTATGACAACATAAGAAGGGTTTTTCTTGAGGAAAGTACTGTTAGACTGGGTTTTGAAAAGCTGTACATGTGTTTTTTAGGAGTGATTGCAAACTTTGTGAGAGAGTCTTTGCAGGTATACCTTCTCTTTCAGATGCTTGCTTTGTAGAGCTTTCCAGAAGAGTGCTACTTGAGCTTCTGAACTTTGCTGAAGCTGTTGCAGTCAGTCATAGGTCTCCCAAAAAAAAAATTAATGTTGGACATGTATGAAACTTTGCGTGACCTTCTTCCTGAAATAATTGCTGTGTTTTTTGGTGAAGCTTGTTCTGAGATAAGATCAGAAGCATCTGCAATTTGGTTGCAATTATCAGAAGCAACATGGGCAATGTTTGTGGAATTTGAGAATGCTATGCTACGAGATTCTGCAAAAAATCCTGTACCTGGAAGTGCCTTGCGCCCTCTTACACGTTATGTAATGATTTACATGAGGTTTACATGTGATTATAAAGAGACTCTTGAGCAGATTCTGGGAGATGGCTAGAATGCCTGATCGTTCTGCCAGTCTCTCCCCTGATGATTGCAAGAATAGTGGGGATGAGTTGTCACCGTGATCCATCCAAATCATTTGGATTATTGAACTTCTAGAAGACAATCTAGATGCAAAGTCTAAATTGTACAATGATCCTTCTCTGCGTTGCTTGTTTTTGATGAACAATTTTTCTATGGCAGTGCTGAAAGAAAGGTTCAAAAATTTCAATGACTTGTTTGAACAAATTCATAAAGTAAAGTCTTCTTGGACTATTAGAGATGATCAACTACAAACTGAGTTACGTATTTCCATTGCTGTGATGGTAATTCCAGCTTATCCCTCTTTTCATTAAAATCAACAAAGAGTTCTACACTTCGCTTAATCTTCATCACCCTTTTTTTGCAATGATGAGTGTACTAAGTAATCGAGCAGAGATTCTTCTCTCTATTAAAAACATACAGTACATCGGGTTCCACTGTCAAGCTATTCAATTTAGGAGACAGAATAATTGGATTTAGAGTCTTAGACTAAACATGCAAATTGATGTCCACCATTATTTACTTTTCAATATCTACTTTTCCAAATTTATGGAAAGCAGAAGCTTGCCTATACACATTACATAAGGTATCCTTCTGTTGTAGGCAATTGAAATAAATGGTTGAAGTATCCTTTTGTTGCAGCTAACCTATTCAAATTTTTCCACAACATTTATGATTCAAGATGACTATTACAGGTGTTTCACTCTATTGCATAAATTTTAACATTTTTGTTCAGTTATATTTTATAATGTTTGTTAACAACAATTGGTGCTATGTCCATTGCAGAACTCGACAGACACGTACAATTGGATTTTGCTCAATATCACAATGTCCATCTCCTATTGTGAGGGGCTTTAACAAGAAGCAAGAGAGTGACTATATGTTCCATGATACATTTTTTAATATTTTTAATATTCTATCAAAATCATCACTACATTCAGATTCAAAATAACTTGTCTAAGAATTGTGAACAAATTGGACAGCTTCTTAATTGTGGACTGAGTTTCGTACTTGCCCAAATTCTATCACCTTCCAGAGTTCTTTATATGCATGTAGATTTTCTGTCCCATGGCATTATGCCAAGAAAAATTCAGCTGGAAACAGAAATTTATGTACAAAATACTATCCACTCAAGGACTTTATTTGAAAGCTTTTATAAATGAGATCTATTGCTAAATTTTGTTATTCCCACAATAAATAGGCAATAATAGAACTTTCTCTATTTACTTTTGTTTATAAATATTATGCATTCAATTCATTTGCAAAATACAAAATCCATTATATATTCTATGTTTTAAAATTTTCACTGCTATACCAAATTTATCCCTCTTCTACCTTCCACAAATCTTCAGTGTACCCATTGCAATTACTTTAATATCTTTCTCCAATTTCCATCAAATAATATTTGGTAACAGGAATTACTTTGTGAAGATTGCCAAAGAAGTTTGAATTCTTTCCTTGTGTTGAAAAATATTTATTCTATTATTTTATGGTTTTTGGTTAAGAAAATTCTTATAAGATTATTGTCCAGGAAATGGTTGCCATCATACCAAAGGAGTATCAGACTAACTTCTAGTCCAGGAAATGGTTGCCATCATACCAAAGGAGTATCAGACTAACTTCTAGATTGTCAACAGTCTTCTGTTCAGAAATGTTACTAACAATTAGCTTCTAGAATATCACCGTTTTTTGTTCAGGAATAACACTAACTTGTTGAATGTATTGAATTACTGATGCAAGGGTGGGATTCTTCTTGGACCAGCTGCTCTCGGATATGTGCCTCATTTTAGAGAAACTTTCTTCCCTGAGCAAAGCATTACTCTCATGGGAAACCTTTGCTAATATTGGTCTTCTTTATTTTATTTTTATGTTTATGGTTGGGCTTGAGCTAGATCTCAGTCTCCTTTGTCAGACTGGGAAAGAAGCTGTGGTCATGGCAGCTGCAGGGATATCCCTGCCATTTATGGTAGGAGTTGGAGTCTCCTTTTATCTCAAGAAAACCATACAGAAAAATGGAGAACTTGGTCCATTTATTCTGTTCATGGGAGTGGCAATGTCGATAACTGCTTTTCCAGTTCTTGCTCGTATTCTTGCTGAACGCAAACTCCTAACAACACATGTTGGACAGATGGCAATATCTGCAGCTGCTGTTAATGATGTTGTCTCGTGGGTCCTTCTTGCTATAGCAATTGCAGTTTCAGGTTCAGACAAAACACCCTTGATAGCTGTTTGGGTTTTTCTCTCTGCTATTGGTTTTGTTATTCTCATGTTCACTGTTGTGAAGCCTCTGATGAGTTGGTTATCTTGTCAAACTCTTGACAATGACCATGTTGGTGAACTCCACGTATGTATCAAATGAATGGCCCAATCAAAGAGGAAGACAGTTACTGTACATTGAAAACAGAGGCCCCACTAATGTGAGATAATAGGATGCTGTTATTATAACCATAAAGAATTTATAAGGTGAATGTACAAAAATCACTAATATATAATTACAAACATGATAATATTGAAAAAACTACCACAAAAAATGTAGAGGATAAACTCATGAGTTTCCTAAGCATAAATGAGAACATAGGCTCATAACAACAAAGTAACTCCCTGCGATCTTAGTAGGCGTCCACCAAATCATCATAATCTGATGTAATATCAATTTTTTGCAATCGCAGCACATGAACCCAACAGAAAATTTTGGATTCAATATGAAACTGACCTTCCTGCTCCCTAAACTGGGGCCTCGAGGGACCATTTTCCAGAAATAAAAAATTGATTATTAGTTGTATGTTTAAAGGTTTAAGGTCTATTTGCAGATGATGTAATTTATGTACTTTTGTAAGAGGTACTGTCATCTGGTAAGACTACTGTTGCAATCAGCTTGATTTCTCCTCCATTTTATTATCTCCATTATGCACTTCATAGGTAGACAACAAAAATATTGTTAAAAATTTATTTCAGAGTACCAAATAGATATATATTCCAAGTTTCTGGGATCTAATCAGATGAAAATATAAGGGCAAGTTTCCTCCATGATAATATCTGATTAATGTGGGAGCTCAATAGAAAAGGTTTTGCACACCACTGTCATACAACAACCAGCCACACCAATAGAATCAAGTATTGTGCTCTCATGCAAGCCACAACCATGAAGGCATTGTGCCAAGCTCAATGTTTTTTTTAACTGATTTCCATATTTCTCTGCTCCAAAAGGAGAGGGACTTCTAGTTCCTCTTTTTCTTTGCTCCATCCCATGCAACTGTAGAAGATGCATGTATATCTGTGTGAACTTGTACGTGCAGAAGAATAATTTTGCTCAAAAATCTGAAAATCCATTGAAAGAAATACAATTTGGTAGTGTCAATTAGTTATGTTGACATGTCCCTGGTCTCACTCAAGGGATCCAGGGGAATAAAAAATGGACAATCTGCAGAGAGATTCTTGCTCAACCTGTTAAGCACACCGTTACTTATACCTATTAATCAGCTAACATTTTTTGAAACTCGTAAAACTTCACTCCATATCTTTGATAAGGAAAACATCTATTAAAGGTGTAAGAAAGCCGTTGTTTCTAGATAAGGAGGGCCCAATCACCTGGAAGGGGGCTTTTAACATTTCTTAGAAGGTGATGTTGAGTAGATTAAGGGGCTTTTTCCTGTAAAATTGTCTCATTGAATAAGAAAATTTCAGCTCTGTTACAGGCTTTGGGAGTCTCCCTCCACATTACCAGAGGGAAACTGTCCAAGAAATTCAAACTAGATGCATGTTGCCAATGGAAAATAAAACCTTTTAACAGATGTTGCAAGCTTCCAATACCCCATTACCAGAACCTATAGAAATACCCCACTTAAACGATAGGTGAAAATCTTATTTCAATCGGTAGTTGCATTGTTAGGGGTCAAAAAAGAAAGATGATTCTAGGTTTGTTGTTAAAGTTTGGATGATTTAAATAGCCTGGTAGCAATGTCTGCAATAGCTTTTTGGGTATTATTACAATTATTACCTTGGCATGGCATCCTTTGATGGGATATGAACAATCATCATTGCTATTGCTCCACTTACTACTCAAGTCACATTCACTTGACTGTTTACTTGTACACAATTAGTTGAATAAAAGTTTCTTCAAATATCTTAAAAAATCCAATAGTATATGCATTTCTTTTAATTTTTCAGAGTTTCTTACTGAGTTTTTATGTAGAGTTGTTGAATATGGGTCTGGTGACTGAACATAAGACCTCTTACCTATTTTATATTTATTTTTTGTTTTAAAGGAGAATTGATGATGCCCTCTTATTATCTTACTACCAGTCAATTATAAAGTAAAGGAGAATTTGGGAAACACTAAATACAGAGCTTACATTTCAATCATATTACTGGAGAGATCATAAGAGTGATCAATATCAACAACATTATTGGAGAGAGTGCCTCCCATCTAATTTATACATGGTGCTAGATTGATAATTCTCTCCCAGTTTAGATTTTAGGGTCTTTCTTCATTATGAACGACTTTTTGTAATGTAACTTTGTAGTTGAATGACGAATAACAAATCTTTCCTATCAAATGTTGGCAAAACAGATTTGGTTTAAGAAAAGAACATAGAATGATATATTTAAGCCTTCAAGTTCTACATTTTTAATTTTAACAAATTATTTGTCAAATGAAATAACATTAGTGTTATAAAAGCTTGTGTACTAAAATCCATGTTAAAACAATTGACATGTATCCAAAATGTGAAAGCATAGGCAATGAACTGTTTGACATAATACCTCAAAGATATGCAGTTTCCTACAATGCCATGATTGTACGATATGCACAAACTAAACTTTTAGAAGGATTCACACAACAAGTGGCAGGTGCAAAGCCAAGTTCCACAAATTTTGCCATAATTCTGCATGTATCCAATCTCTTCCTCGCTTTCCACCTTTGATTTGTAGGCCCAACTTCAAAGTAGCATAACTACCAGGATCGACTCTTTGAGCACATCTCAATCAACATACAAGGAGTCTTCCACCATCTTTTACTGAAGCATATTTTCATCCTGCAGAGAGTGGTTCTCATTAGCTACTTTTGTTCACAATGGTAAACCATTACGCTACATTTACTGTCATGGTATGATTCAAGGCCAATTCTGTTATACAAGATATCAAATGTATGCAGATGTGACAATATTTTCATGTTTTTTATTCCTCTTTTAGTTTGGAATCGATTGAAATCAGATTTTCACCGGGTTTTTATAGTTACGGTAAATAATGGGGCATAGGGTTTATCTTTTCTGAGACGTTTTGGGGCAGTAGTGAATGTCTTTAAGACTAGTTTTGGTATGCTTCTGAATTATACAATTGTTAGAAGGGAATCAAAAAACTACATCGAGTAAAATTAAAAACAAGAGATTCAATTGTACAATTTTCTATTGCCGCCCTACAATGCCAAAATCAACTGAGTAGACATTGATTTTTTTTCGTTAGGTGCAGATTTGCATTTTTTAACGTTCAATACTACCTTTTCATACAACTCTTTGGGATAAATACATCTCCCTCTTTGTCTGTAACATAATTACAAGTAAGTATACAATTACCCTATAATGCCAATATTAATTGAGTACATATTGCGTTTTTTTTGTTGAGGTGCACATTTGTATTCTTAGTTGCATGCTTACATATTGTACAGAGGTAAATGTGATTGAATGAGTGTTTCTTGTGGGGTTGATACAAGGACTGGTAACTTCATGTAAATCTGCACTTCAGTACGCTAGGTATACCTTTTTCAGTTCGCTCCACTAATTTGACACAAATCACAAGGCTACACTCTTTTCCATCTTATAAACATCTATCCATACGTGCTTATTCACATTGGGTGGACTGAAATATACAACTTAACTTTGAACCATAACATCTAATGCATGGGAATGTGCAATTTAACTTTGAACCTTAACATCTAATGCACTGGCATTAGGTCCTGCCTTGCTTGGGTCCCTTTATTAGTATGCTTTACAAATTGTACTCATTCACATTCATGCACTTGTTTTCCATATTGTAAACACATCTATTTGCACACACTTGCTCACATCTATTGCACTGAAGTGAATAAATTATATTTGGACTTTGTGATTTGAAATAGGCAATTTAATTTTATACCTATAACATTTATGCACTTAAACAATCTATTATGTGTTTGTTACAGTGGATATTTATGCATGTCTTGTTTGCTTTTGCAACATACTGTACTGGTCTTTTGTTGGCATGTTGGGTGTTGAAGCAGTTGGAAATGGATGATGAATATGATGGCAATGAGGAGGCAATGCATGAATGAATCTGTTTATTGTTGGATCTTTATTGCTGCTTGTTGATGCTACAGTAAGCACTTAAACAATCTATTATGTGTTTGTTACAATGGATATTTATGCATGTCTTGTTTGCATGTTGGGTGTTGAAGCAGTTGGAAATGGATGATGAATATGATGGCAATGAGGAGGCAATGCATGAATGAATCTGTTTATTGTTGGATCTTTATTGCTGCTTGTTGATGCTACAGTAAGCACTTAAACAATCTATTATGTGTTTGTTACAATGGATATTTATGCATGTCTTGTTAGCATGTTGGGTGTTGAAGCAGTTGGAAATGGATGATGAATATGATGGCAATGAGGAGGCAATGCATGAATGAATCTGTTTATTGTTGGATCTTTATTGCTGCTTGTTGATGCTACAGTAAGCACTTAAACAATCTATTATGTGTTTGTTACAATGGATATTTATGCATGTCTTGTTTGCTTTTGCAGTATATTGTACTGGTCTTTTGTTGGCATTTAGGTGTTGAAACAGTTGGAAATGGATGATGAATATGTTGGCAATGAGGGAATTAGCTAATTCCCAAAAAAACTTTACAATTATTTTTGAAAAATAATTTTATCTTTTCGTTCTATTCATTGGAATATGGAACACGACAGCTGTGACTTCTAAAGTTATTTAAATTCTCTTTTGAATTAAACTTTACCGTAAATGTTTTGAGAAAGCAAGCCTTTTGACAATAATGGACAAATAAACTCTCAATTTTGGACAACATTTTATGTAAAATATCAAATTCGCTTCAATCTTCTCAACTTAAAAATTGATATTTACATTTTTTGAGGTAAATGCTGGATATTTAAAATTTAATATTTTCTTTCTACAAAATCAACATATCTTTCTACAAATTTAATTTGTTTAATATTTTCTTTGATTTTTTTGAAGTCTATACATATGTTTTTGGTCTATTTAAAATAAAGGCTAAGAATATTACAACTTTCTTTATGTCTGAAATTTATGGTGTATGTAATGTTTGTTGGCTCATTCATTCATGAATGGCCGCTTTTGTGCTTCAACTTTCTTCATGTCTCAGAATTATGTTGTATGTAATGTAGTTTACAACACCACATAACTCGTCTTCGGCGTACCCATTGCACCCCAAGGTGCGATTGCTAGTAGAATAGCATATATAAACAAGTAGGGAGTCCTATAATCCCGTCTCATATCTACTTTCAGGTTTGCTTGCAGGTCTGCAACTAATGGCGCCGGCTACAAATAATGCGGGACAGAGGCGAATGAGCCATGCAATGGCGGAGCGAAGATCGTCCAACGCAGATTCTTTTGCGCATGAAATATTCCTACAAAGAAAGGGCGCGATTATTTTTGTGAATTTGATAAAACTTGGCATTAAAACAGAAACAACCAAAAAACATACCAAAATTGCCGGCAGTCTTTGGAAAGAATTGTGTTTTATCCACGAAAAACTGCAGTTGTATATTTTCGCCCCCCAACAGCAGTTAAATTTGAATGGTGAGAGAGTGAGCAGCAATTTAATTCGCAGTTATGGAGTATCCATGGCATCCATTTCCCTTTCTGATTATAAATATAATTAGCAAATGCATTTAACACATAATAAATCAGCTTTCTGACGAAGGTATCCGGACAGCAGGCAGGTTTAGCGGCGTGAGATCATTTTATCTTAAAATGATAAAATTGCACATTTCCACTTCAAAAATTGTATTGGAAACCCATTAATCCTCAAAACAAACAGTAGAGATCGGTGCATTCTAGGGCACTTTTCAAAGAATTTCACGTAGAGTACATTTTGGATTGCATGTACGATTGTTCAGTGGTTTTTGATGTTTCTATCAAATATTTGTGTGTTTTGTTTCAACGAGGATCGTGTGGGCATGAATATATTTTACTGAGTGCTTCCTGTGGTTGATTTTTGTGTCCGCAAGATCGGTGACTAGAAGATTTAACAATGTTTGGATCCAATCGTATGTATCTCGATCCTTCCAATCCTATTTTAGCAATTTTGAACAAAATTAGGGCAGCTTCGGGATGAATTTGGATGATTTTTAGTGATTTTATATTGATTTTAAATGGGGCTTGGGTGAAATTGAATGGATTAGTTGTATTCTTAGTTTGGGGGAAAGTTGGTCTGTACCTGGTTTATTTGTGGATAGAGAATTTAATAATGTTTTGGCTCTGCTCATGTGTTGCTATTGATTGTTTTTTCTGTTTTCTTGTGAACAGCATTTGGGCAACCTGGCACGAGTCCTTTTGGGGCACAACCATCTTTTGGACAACACAATAGTGCAACTAATTATCCTTTTGCAGCAAGGCCTTTTGCGAGTACAAGTCCTTTTGTTGCAGCAACACCAAGTCCCTCACCATTGGCCACTCCAGCATTTGGTGCATCGTCTGCACCTGCTTTTGGTTCCAACTCCAGTCCATTTGGTGGTATGTTTCTTACCATTTTAATTTTAAAAAGTTCGAGATTTTTTCTGATTCTAAATTAGATTGTTTCAAAAAGTCTTCCATTTTAAAGACAGTAATCTATCAAACCCTGACCGTATCATGCTTTCTTTTGCATTCAAATTTAGGCCAATGAAATCATTGAACAACATTTGCAGTTGAGAATTCTTGTCTGTCTCTTAATCCTTGGTTAGGACAAATCCTTTTGGTGTGTATTTAGGTAACCAAAGAAACTACTTGACTTTTGCAGTTTACAGCTCTGTTGATTCTTCTTGCAATTGAGGTTAATTTCTAGCTTACCCATCCTTCACCAACTGGTACATGCTTCCTGCTGGTCAATTTCTCTTCAGCCACAAACTGGACTTTTATCATCCTTTTAAGCATGTATTGGCATTTGAGTTTGATTTCCTTGGCTAAAAATTAAATGCCTCACAATTCCTTTCACCCTACTAATGAAAGAGAGCAAGTGAAATAACCTTCAAATGTTGTCTTCAATTGTTATGTATTTCTCCACTCCTAACAAAACCCATTAAGCTATAGGAATACTCAATTCATTTCCTTTCATTCAATTTTTAACATATACTGGAAAAAAACAGGAACACTGGTAAATGCTTATTTGGAAGTTGTTGATGAAAACTCATATCAGCTTCTTTATGGTTTTCATGTTCTTTTACATATGAGCTGAGTATAAAATGAACAAAACTTTAAGGATGGTAACCTTGTTAGATTCAAGAAACTCTGTCTTGTCTATATTTCTTTACCTATCCTGGATAGGCAACAAAGGTGTCATTAATGTTTGAAATTATGCATTATTTTACCTACAACTCCTGTTTGGATGACATAATTAAGGGTCATATAATGTGGTTTTTAAATGCTACATAAATCTCCACTAAACTAGAAATTCTCAATTAGTTAAACAACGTAAATTTAATGGTTACCATGAGATTATTAAAGAAGAGGAAATGATCTTTTCAATCTTGTTTATTTTGTAGATTAATAAATTATAGAAGTATATTATGTATTGAGTTTGGTTGTTAGAGAATAAAAAATTGAAAATTTTCTCTTTTTTTTCAGGTAAGACATTTGTTGCCACAAGGAAAAAACTTAAAAATTGAATAAGATAATTCATTTTTGTAATATTAACAATATAGGTCTATGTACATCTCCAAAAAAGTGGTAAATTGCAGTACTTTATTTCACAATTATTGTTTATTGTAATATGGTTCATCTTGGTGTAGATAGACGTCTTTCAGGATATTTGTTTGTCTGCAATTTAGTGTTATGCCATATGGTGTCAAAATGTGTTTGTGATAACTGATGACATAAAATTGTGTTTTCTGATATTTCAATTCTCAATCTGGTTATATAAAATTTTGCAGAATTTTTGTGATGAAACACGGCATTCTTTTATTTTATAGAACCTGGTAATATGGTCTGTATTTGAAGCTCATTTAATAATCATACTTTGAGTAAGATTGAAGATCATTAGCCAGAATTTAGGTCATTGTATTGTCAATTGATGAACTTAAATTATAATTGTGATTTTATCTTGACTCCTTTTGTCTTATGCAGCAGGATCCGTATTTGGGCAAAAGCCTGCGTTTGGAGGATTTGGGTCACCCAGTGCTGCTCAGTCAAGTCCTTTTGGAAGTAATTTTGGTCAAACACAACCAGCTTTTGGTAGTCATCCATTTGGTGTCACTAGTCAACCAGCTTTTGGTTCCACGTCAAATCCTGCATTTGGTGAAACAAGCAATCCTGATTTTGGATTTAGTAAATATTCATCGTCTTCTCAATCGGCTAATGCTTTTGGTGCAGCATCAACCCCAGCATTTGGGAGCAGCCCATCAACATTTGGTAAGCATGATTTTTTGTGTGCTCCTATATGTTGTAATTCAATATATGTGCTGACCTTTGAATGATCCACGTGTGCAACAAAGGTGTCATTAATGATTGAAATTATGTATTATATTACCTACAACTCCTGTTTGGATGACATAATTAAGGGGGCATATAATGTGGTTTTTAAATGCTACATAATCTCCACTAAATTAGAAATTCTCAATTAGTTAAATAGCATAAATTTAATGGTTACCATGAGATTATTAAAGAAGAGGAAATGATCTCTTCAATCATGTTTTTTTCGTAGATTAATAAATTAGAGAAGTATATTATGTATTGAGTTTGGTTGCTAGATAATAAAAAATTGAAAATTTTCTCTATTTTCTTAGGTAAGACATTTCTTGCCACAAGGAAAAAACTTAAAAATTGAATAAGATAATTCATTTTTGTATATTAACAATATAGCTCTATGTACATCTCCAAAATTTGTGGTAAATTGCAGTACTTTATTTCACAATTATTGTTTATTGTAATATGGTTCATCTTGGTGGAGATACATGTCTTTGAGGATATATGTTTTTCTGCAATTTAGTGTTATGTCATATGGTGTCAAAATGTGTTTGTGATAACTGATGACATACAATTGTGTTTTCTGATATTTCAATTCTCAATCTGGTTATATAAAATTTTGCAGAATTCTTGTGATGAAACACGACATTCTTTTATTTTATAGAACCTGGTAATATGGTCTGTATTTGAAGCTCATTTAATAATCATACTTTGAGTAAGATCGAAGATCATTAGCCAGAGTTTAGGTCATTGTATTGTCAATTGATGAACTTAAATTATAATTGTGATTTTATTTTGACTCCTTTTGTCTTATGCAGCAGGATCCATATTTGGGCAAAAGCCTGCGTATGGAGGATTTGGGTCACCAAGTGCTGCTCAGTCAAGTCCTTTTGGAAGTAATTTTGGTCAAACACAACCAGCTTTTGGTAGTCAACCATTTGGTGCCACTAGTCAACCAGCTTTTGGTTCCACGTCAAATCCTGCATTTGGTGAAACAAGCAATCCTGATTTTGGATTTAGTAAATATTCATCGTCTTCTCAATCGGCTAATGCTTTTGGTGCAGCATCAACCCCAGCATTTGGGAGCAGCCCATCAACATTTGGTAAGCATGATTTTTTGTGTGCTCCTATATGTTGTAATTCAATATATGTGCTGACCTTTGAATGATCCACGTGTGCAACAAAGGTGTCATTAATGATTGAAATTACGTATTATTTTACCTACAACTCCTGTTTGGATGACATAATTAAGGGGGCATATAATGTGGTTTTTAAATGCTACATGAATCTCCACTAAATTAGAAATTCTCAATTAGTTAAATAGCATAAATTTAATGGTTACCATTAGATTATTAAAGAATAGGAAATGATCTCTTCAATCATGTTTTTTTCGTAGATTAATAAATTATAGAAGTATATTATGTATTGAGTTTGGTTGTTAGAGAATAAAAAATTGAAAATTTTCTCTTTTTTTCAGGTAAGACATTTCTTGCCACAAGGAAAAAACTTAAAAATTGAATAAAATAATTCATTTTTATAATATTAACAATATAGGTCTATGCACATCTCCAAAAAAGTGGTAAATTGCAGTACTTTCTTTCACAATTATTGTTTATTGTAATATGGTTCATCTTAGTGGAGATACACGTCTTTGAGGATATATGTTTTTCTGCAATTTAGTGTTATGCCATATGGTGTCAAAATGTGTTTGTGATAACTGATGACATAAAATTGTGTTTTCTGATATTTCAATTCTCAATCTGGTTATATAAAATTTTGCAGAATTCTTGTGATGAAACACGGCATTCTTTTATTTTATAGAACCTGGTAATATGGTCTGTATTTGAAGCTCATTTAATAATCATACTTTGAGTAAGATTGAAGATCATTAGCCAGAATTTAGGTCATTGTATTGTCAATTGATGAACTACTTAAATTATAATTGTGATTTTATTTTGACTCCTTTTGTCTTATGCAGCAGGATCCATATTTGGGCAAAAGCCTGCGTTTGGAGGATTTGGGTCACCGAGTGCTGCTCAGTCAAGTCCTTTTGGAAGTAATTTTGGTCAAACACAAGCAGCTTTTGGTAGTCAACCAGCTTTTGGTTCCACGTCAAATCCTGCATTTGGTGAAACAAGCAATCCTGATTTTGGATTTAGTAAATATTCATCGTCTTCTCAATCGGCTAATGCTTTTGGTGCAGCATCAACCCCAGCATTTGGGAGCAGCCCATCAACATTTGGTAAGCATGATTTTTTGTGTGCTCCTATATGTTGTAATTCAATATACGTGCTGACCTTTGAATGATCCTTGTGTTTAAACGTTTTTCTTTTCTTGTTGGATCTGTGGCATCTATAATTTTTATATTCTCTATTAATGTAGTGCCAGTTGTTAGCCTGTGTACATTTCTAATTCAGGGATTTTGGACGTTTTTATAATTCATTGTATGTTTTCTAATTGTTTCTTCTCACTATCCCAGATTTTGGGCAAACATCATTTGGTGGACAGCGTGGAGGTATCAGAGTAGCACCATACAATACCACTAATGAGATAGATAGTGGCAGCAGTGTCAGTGGGCAAATGATGACTCCTCGAAAACTCCTTTCTATATCAGCTATGGCACAATACAAGGAGAAGAGTCACGAGGAACTAAGATGGGAGGAGTATCAATCGGGTGACAAAGGTATATATCAAGAATTCTGATTATTGTTATTATTTGGTCTTGGTTGTTGCAAAAGGCAGTCTTAAACTAATCAGTTGTATAATGCAGGTGGGCCAAATCCTGCAAGTCAACAACCTGCAGGTGGTCTTTTTTCATGGCCAACACAATCTAGCCCCTTTGGCCATACAACACCATCACCATCTGCCTTTGGCCGGACAACACCATCACCATCATCAACACCAGCCTTCGGAGGGGCATCTTCTGCCTCTCCTTTTGGCACACCAAGTTCTCCAGCATCTGGTGCAACCCTTTTTGGCCAAGCTTCTCAGCCTGCATCTTTGTTTGGTTCAACTCTATCATTAGCGTCAAGTCCTGCATTTGGATCAAGTACCCCATTTGGAAACATTCAGTCACTTGGCCAGAGCACGCCAACCTTTAGCCAGTCCCAACCAGCATTTGGCCAGTCACAACCAACATTTGGTCAGTCTGCACCAGCATTTGGCCAGTCCGCACCATCTGCCTTTGGCCAAACAATACCATCACCATCAACAGCACCAGCCTTCGACGGGGCATCTTCTGCCTCTCTTTTTGGCTCATCAAGTTCTCCAGCTTTTGGTGCAACACCTTTTGGTCAAGCTTCTTAGCCTGCATCTTTGTTTGGTTCAACTCCATCATCAGTGTCAATTCCCGCATTTGGATCAAGTACCCCATTTGGAAACATTCAGTCACTTGGCCAGAGCATGCCAACCTTTAGCCAGTCCCAACCAGCATTTGGCCAGTCACAACCAACATTTGGTCAGTCTGCACCAGTATTTGGCCAGTCCGCACCATCTGCCTTTGGCCAAACAATACCATCACCATCAACAGCACCAGCCTTCGAAGGGGCATCTTCTGCCTCTCTTTTTGGCTCATCAAGTTCTCCAGCTTTTGGTGCAACACCTTTTGGCCAAGCTTCTCAGCCTGCATCTTTGTTTGGTTCAACTCCATCATCAGTGTCAATTCCTCCATTCGGATCAAGTACCCCATTTACAAATACTCAGTCATCTAGCAAGAGCACGCCGGCCTTTGGCCAGTCCCAACCAGCATTTGGTGAGTCTGCACCAGCATTTGGCCAATCCACACCGACTTTTGACCAGAGCATGCCGGCCTTTGGCCAGTCCCAACCAGCATTTGGCCAGTCACAACCAGCTTTTGGTGAGTCCGCACCAGCATTTGGCCAATCCACACCAGTTTTTGGTCAGAATACCCCTGCCTTCGAGCAATCTGCAAATGCTTTTGGCCAGACAATACCTGCTTTTGGAAGTAACTTGTTTTGCAATAGCACAACATCAATGATGTCACAGAGCAAACCAGTAGGCCTTATACAGTCAATGGTATGTTTGATGAAAATTTTCTGTTTAAGTTAGCACAATTTAATTTTTTTTTCTGCTAGCAACTTCATTCATATATAGGTTTTTTTACTGCATGCTTTATGTTTTGAGCATCAATTTTGTCTACAATTGTTGTGCATTGAATGTTATGGTTCAAGCAGAGTTTATGTCTTAATGTTTGGTTTTATATGAATTTGCAGCCTTCCTTGTTTGGTGGATTCCAAAATCCTACACCCACTCAGACACAGGATGGTGCATTTTCCTTCGGTAATTTTGGTCAGCCACAAGCAGCAGGTATGTGGAATTCAATATGGCGAGGCACTCGGGTATTTTGTGTGTGTAGTTTGATTCATGTTTCATAGTCATTCATGATGTATTGGGTTGTGAGATTTGACATGCTTTTTCTTGTGGATTCTATCAGTTGCTTCTAATAGTTTTGGTGCTGCATCAATTCCAGCCTTTGGGCAGACCACTTTTGGACAACTGTGAGATTCTGTGACTATTGTCTTGCTTGAAATGCTTAGAAAAATCAATCATTAAATATAATTTACTTATTCCCATCTTCTCTTGTTACAGTGCTCAACAGAACATGATGGTTATGACACCACAGCCGGTTTATAATCCTTTTGGAACTCTCCCACCAATGCCTCAGATGTCTATTGGCTGGAGTGCAGGATCTTCTCCATCTATTCAATATGGAATATCTACCATGCCTGTAACCAATGATTTCAACAGAGTTGTTGCATATATATTATTTTTATTTGATTACTTTATGCATAGCTAAATGATCATGTATGTAGGTAAATGAAAAACCTACTCAAGTAAGGTCATCCCTGTTACATCCACGGTATATAGCTCCAAGGCCAAGGATCCACATGCATTCACGAAGATATAATTCTAAAAAGGATGGTCCCATGGTAAATAAACTTGACCTATTATTACAAATATTTTTGGTTTACCATCTGATTCTGTATTTTATTCCTGAATTTTAAATTTAACCTTGTTCAATTTTTTGTTGCTGCAACACAGGTATCACTTTTCAGCACTGGTTTAGAATTACCAAGCAATCCAAAGGCAGATACCATGTTCTTCATCCCAAGGGAAAATCCAAGGGCACTATTTATTCGACAGCCTGAGCAGTCTTCTCCCTCAATGGTGTGCAAGCCAGCTGTTAACTTGAAGGAAATGGCTGTTCCTATTAATGATCATGGTTAGGCCTTATATAAGTTTAGATTTATTATACTGAAATATTTTCCTTATATAAGTTCGGATTTATTATATTGAAATATTTTCCTTTATAAGTTTGGATTTATTATACTGAGCTATTTTCCTTATAGTTATTATCGTTTGCATTTATTACATTTAGCTGTTTATTCTTGAGTTTTGATTCATTAAGTAAAAATTGAAACATTATTAATCAGTATGTTGTTTGGCCATCTTGCTGCTATCTGATGCATTTTGTATGCATTTTCAGAACTGTGGGACAAAATAGCAATGGGACTCGGTTATCTGAAAATGATGCATTTGCACAGGAACCTGAAAGTAACTTTTCTAACCTTAATAGCCAAAGTAATCTTTGAATATAATATGCTACAGCTTTTTGTGATTAAATGCAAGGAAGTTTTATTTTGAAGTTTTCAGCTTTTGGGATTTGTTGTTTTCTAGATGCCAAAGAAAATTGGCCAGGTGGTGTAGAGGATGCAAACATTCAGAACAATATGGTGTCCTCAAAGCTAGTTGATGGTCCTGTAAAATCATCTTCAAGACAGAATGGTTCTAGCGAGGAGCATAATCATAGAGGAAATGGTTATATATCATTCTCTGGCCATAGAGCTGGTGAAGCTGCTATTGTTCATGAGTATGGTGCAGACATTGAAGCCCTGATGCCCAAACTTCGACATTCTGACTACTATACTGAACCAAAGATACAAGAACTTGCGGCAAAAGAACATGCTGAACCAGGTTATTGCCGCCGGGTTAAGGACTTTGTTGTTGGAAGGAAAGGCTATGGGTCTATTAAGTTTCCTGGAGAAACTGATGTTAGGCGGCTGGATTTAGAGAGTATAATTCAATTTCATAAGTGTGAGGTTCTTGTCTATATGAATGAAAGGAAAATGCCACCTCCAGGACAGGGCCTTAACAAACCGGCAGAGATAACCTTGTTAAAATTTAAATGTGTTGACGAGAAGACAGGTCAGCATTGTACGGAGGGTGTGGCAGTGGACGAATTTGAGAAATGGTTGAAAAGAGAAAGCAAAGAGGAGGGGGCAGAATTTATATCATACAATGCTATTAAAAGAGAATGGAAATTTCGTGTGAAACATTTCAGTAAATGCGCTCTTGGTGAAACTGGCTTTTGGAGGATGTGGAGAAATTTGAGAGAATGCTCAGAATATCTGAAGAGCAAGATGTGGAATAACCTTATATATAATAAATTGAAAGATATCCTTCTTTAGATATTTATTAGTTCCTGCTGAAGGCAGAATACTCATGCATCCGTTGCATGCAATTTTTTTCATTAGTTTAGCCAATCATTACATAGAATTAAATCATTTGAGCAAAACTTCTATAGTTTGTATTTAATTTTCTATTTTAAATAATTGTAAAAATTTCATTTGTCTTTTTTTAATTGTTTCATATTGGGAACAGTCAGTACAAAACTCAATTTTTTTAAAAAAATTACATCTACGTTGATCTAATTCATTGAATCAAATGTCAACTATATAAATTATGATCACTATTGAATACATAATAGATTTTGACCTTATTGTATATCTATTAAATAACTTCCACATGGTAGTTTAATATAGATAAGGAAAATAATGAACTAGGCCCGTCTACAGTCTTTTCCTTCTAATTGGATCTCTGTCTGTGTATGCTATTCTCTCTTTTCCAATGGCGTTTTCACTCTCACCATGCTGCATACCATGCTGCATTCTGCAACATCTATCTTTTCACCTTCTGCTTTTTCTTTAGCACTTTGTAATAGAATTTGCAATGCCCATTTATTAAAGAAGGGTATAAGTTTTTTGAGTTTACAGAGTGGTAAGAGTAGTAGTTTCAGATGGGTAGAGAGCAAGTCTAGCTACAGGTGTTTATGAGCTCTGCTATGGTTATACAGACCTCTATTAGCGATGCCCTTTTTGCTGACTACAAACCCACTTCAGCCTTCCTCTTTCCTGGCCAGGTATATTTGTGCATTGTTTTATTTACCTGAATTCTATGCTTTATTTTAAATTAGACATTGATTATCTTCTGTAGCGTTTACATGCAACTGTTTGAATCTTACACCTTAAATTCTACACAGTTCGCCCCTCCTATGATATGGTTGAAAGATGAATTAAAATTGATTAAAATTATACCAGATGATTTGTAGGAATCAAAAGATAGGGCTCCTCCTTCCTTCATTTCATTTGGACCTATTGTGTTCAGCCTATGATCTTAAGCTGCTGCTCCAAGTCCTGTGTAACTTGGTCATACTCCTTGTGCTCTGTTTTGTCTTGTTCAGCAGCTTGTATGTTGACTCTCCGCGTCCATGATTATGCAGCTATAATTTGTTGTTTGTAATTTCTTTTTTAGTTTAATCTGAAAAAAAAATGCCCATGAAGCCATGACTGCAATAGTATCCGAACATGTATTCTCAATTTCACATATGCTGGCTGACACCATTGGTTCTGAGTTCTGACTTACTTGTCAATAAACATTTTACAAGGCACAACTATTAGGTCCCTGTGGCTTCTGAATGACCTTGTCTTGTAGCTCGGGGGGTGTAGAAACCCCTGTTTCCGCTAACTTCTGAAACTGCTAGTTTTTTTGCTTGTTTTTGTGTATTTTGGTTTTTTTGTGTTTTTGCATGAACTAATGGAAAATGCGATTTTTGAAAGAAATGATATAAAAATCTTTAACAAATACAATGATTCTAGATCTAACATAAATAGGCTCAAAAATTGATAACTATTGATTGTATTATTTTTCCATAGCCATTACAATAAGGAATCTCTGATAGGCAGGCAAAATAAGACAAAATATTAATCAAAAACCTGATTTGCAGCAAGCTGAAATTGTCCTTGATCTGGTACGGCCTCAGTAGATTTACCTTTCTCTCTCCGTCAGACGCTTGGAAGATGATCCAGGAGTATAGGCGCCAACTGGGTTGAAGTCAGAAGGTCAAATAAGAGGGCGATTTGCCCAATACAGAAAAGTACGGCCTGTTTGATGAAGGTACGGCCTACAACAGAAAATGTACGGCTTCTGTATAGCAGCAGACAATTAAAAAGTACAACCCTTAATGGTATCTCCAGATCTCAGGGAAAAAGGCGCACTAACTGAAGAATCTTTGCTGGATGAATTACGGACTAAAAACCCTGAATGATAAAACTCTGTGAATGTTCTGTGATAACTTCTGAATGAAGATATCTCTCTTAAAGCAATAGATCAGCTGGTATTTCACAGCCTCTGAACTGCAACACTGAAGATGGCTCATTCTCCAATGCCTGTAGACAATTGAAACCCTTGGCTTTGTTCTCCGGAAGAGGACTTGATCAAAAATTCGATATTCAACATAATGAGCTCAAATCCTAATGAAAACCCTTATATCTCCTCAAAAGTTCGACTTTTCTCAATTAGGCATCATTTAAATAAATTCAAACTTTTCTTTTTAATATTTCAATAGTTTCAATCTCACTTTTAATTATAAATTATAATTAAAAGTGGCCCCCTTCAATGATGGTCGACCCCTTGAGACAATTCACTTAAGTTATAATATTAAAAGATTATAACTTTATAATATAAGCTCCGAATAATTAATATTTAATTAATCAATTAAAATATTAATATCTCCCTCAAAATATGTCCGATTCACGAACCGTCTGAAGCTAGTGAATAAAGGAGTGATTCTGCACATGACCAAACCATATTGCTAAAAATAGCAGAGGTGCTCTGCTGAATGCCAAATACTGCTAAAAATAGCAAGTCAGGCAAAAGACGTCCAAATGAGCCCGAACGAAAGCCAAC
This sequence comes from Sequoia sempervirens, assembly GCA_007258455.2. Lineage (NCBI taxonomy): Eukaryota > Viridiplantae > Streptophyta > Pinopsida > Cupressales > Cupressaceae > Sequoia > Sequoia sempervirens. Next base: position 16,446,224 of record VDFB02072274.1, on the reverse strand, counting down.
TGGTAAAACTCTGACAACCAAAGCCAAGCCAAGCTCCATCAAGACCCTCTATCCATCCTATCAGCCTACGAGGGTCGCATAATAGGCTAATCATAAGCTCTGAGAGATGTCAACTGGAAGGGGACATGACAGTCCACCCCTCCTGAAATTGCTTGTCCTCAAGCAATCTCAACTCCGGATCGCAGAATATCCTCGCTCTCCCATGTAGCATCTCTCCACTGCAAATCTCTCCATTTCACCAAATATTCCCTCGATAGTCATCCTACGCAACTGCTCTCTCTGTACTCCAGGATGACTCAGGTACTAAAATCAACTTTCCCTCGTCATCTAAGGGAGGTAAAACTGCTGAAGGTACCACACGGTGTCCCAACGCCTTCTTGAGACGTGACACATGAAAAACATTGTGGACCTTGCTCTCTGCCGGAAGCTCTAGCTCATAAGCCACCTCTCCAACACGCCTCAGGATCCTGAAAGGACCATAATATCGTGGCTTAAGCTTCTCTGAACCACTCTTCCTAAGAGTAGACTGACAGTAGGGCTGCAGCATGAGGTAAACCATGTCTCCCACCTCAAAAGACCTTTCTGTCCTCTTCTGATTTGCGTACTGTTTCTGCTGATTCTGTGCCTTAGCAATATTCTCCTTGAGAGCCCTCATAGTGTCCTGACTCTCCTGCAACAAATCTCCAGCACTCGGCACTCTACTGTCACTCAGTAGCAAATCCAGAAAGCTCGGCGCCTCATAACCGTACAATACCATGAAAGGGGACATCTGAATGGTCATGTGGAAGGTAGTATTATAGCAATACTCGCACAGATATATCCACTTGACCCACGCCTTTTGCTGCCCTGCAATATAGTTCCGGAGGTAACCTTCCACCCATTTATCCACTATCTCCGTCTGACCATCGATCTGCGGGTGGTAACTGGTGCTTGGTGTAAGCTCGGTCCCACAAAGTCTGAACACCTCCTGCCAGAAGTGACTCAAGAACCAACTATCTCTGTCGCTCACTATGCCCGAAAACCTGCTGTAGTCCTAATACCTCACTAAGAAGACCTTCAAGTACCCGTAGTCGTAAGTGGTGGTAATCGGAAAGAAGTGGGCATACTTTGTCAGCCGATCCACAACTACATATATACAATCCTGTCCTTGGGCTTTAGGCAAGTCCGTAATGAAGTCCATCGACAGGCATTCCACTCGCCGAATCGGAAGTGGCTGCACACCCTGCTGATATCGTGGTTCTCCTCGCTTGTCTCATTTAATAAACAGCACTTCCACGCATAATCAAGAAATTATCCTTTTAAGTCCTTTCCATGTAAATCTCTCCAATCACCAGACGCTTTTTGAAGAATTCTGATGTCCGGCCGTAAGTACATCATGAAAGGCTCGTGATAATAGTGTTCTATCCCGTGATCCCTCGATCAATATCCAGTTTTGTAAATGATCAAGTCATTCACAAGCGTGTATCTGGTGTCAATCATCGATCCCTCAACAATACTGGATGCCCAAGTATCCTTGGCATACTCTGCCACAATCAAATGCCTCCAATCCTCTGTAATGTGAACCATAGAGCTCAAATAAGGCCTGCGTGAGAGAGCATTAGCCACTACATTCTGGGTGCCTTTGATATAAGAGATATCAAAGTCATATGCCTGCAATTTACTCACCCACTTCTGCTGACGATCATTGAGATCTCGCTGCCCCAGGAAATGCCGCAAACTGTTGTGGTCAGTTTTTATGCAAAACTTACTGCCCACAAGATACTTCCTAAATTTGGCCAAGGCATGCATTATAGCCAGCATCTCCTTATCATAAATACTGTAGAGCCTCTCTGGTCCTCTGAGTTTTCGGCTCTCATAAACAATAGGGTGCTTGTCTTGCATAAGCACCGCTCCAATGCCCTCACCAGAAGCATCGCACTGAAGCTCAAAAGGCTTAGAAAAATCCGGTAGTGCCAACACTGGACACGTAGTCATAAACTCTTTGAACCTCACAAAACACTCCTGTGCCTCAGGAGTCCAACAGAATGCACCTTTTTTCAACAAATCCGTCATAGGTGCTGCATGTCGTGAATAACCATTCACAAAACTGTGATAAAACCCACACAAACCAAGAAATCCTCGCAGCTGTGTAAGGTTCGCTGGAGTAGGCCAATCTATAATAGCACGAATCTTCTCAGGATCCATCCGCACCCCCTCTGCACTGATGATATGACCTAAGTAGAGCAACTCGGTCATCCCCAAATCACATTTGGACTCCTTGGTGTACAAGGACTCTCTCTCCAAAATGCTGAGTACTGTCTCAAGATGAGCCAAATGCTCCTGCCAAGTCCTGTTGTAAATCAAAATGTCATCGAAGAAGACGAGTACAAATCTCCTCAGTAGTGAGTGGAAGACCCTGTTCATGGTGGACTGAAAAGTAGCTGGCGCGTTGGTTAGCCCAAATGGCATCACCACAAACTCGAAGTGCCCACAATGACGATGGAATGCAGTCTTCTCTACATCCTGCTCATGAACTCTGATCTGATGATATCCTGATCTCAAGTCTATCTTCGTGAAATAACATGCACCATGGAGCTCGTCAATAAGCTCATCTATACGAGGTATGGGGTACCTGTTTTTGATAGTCCTTTTGTATAGGACTCTGTAATCTATGCACATGCGAAGGGTACCGTCCTTCTTCACTAGGACAACTGAAGAAGCGAATGGTGACTTACTCGGTCGAATGTGACCCATAGCAAGCAGCTCCTTGATAGTCTTCTCTATCTCATCCTTCAACCTCTTAGGATGCCTGTAAGGAGTAATCATGATGGGCTTAGCGCCCTCCTCAAGCTCTATAATGTGCTCAATGCCCCTGTCTGGAGGTCTCCCTGGCGGAATATCACTGAAAACCTTCTCATGCTTGACTCTCAACTGCTGAATGTCAGGATGATACTCTGTCTTATGCTGTCCCTCCTGTATAGGTGCCAATGTGCACTTGGCAGCCCACTCTACCATGTCATGTCGCATGAGCCTCCATCCACTTAAAAGAAATAGTCTTGACATTGCCGTCCCAATGGCCTTCGTGGATATGCCTCCCATCATATCAAAATCCATCTCCATGTCTTTGAGACTAAGAGTGACTTCAAGGAGTGAAGCCACTTCATGCTCAAGACCAAATCATATCCCCCATGTTCACCATCAATCAGCCTTGAACTCAGTTGTTCAAGCAAGGGGAGATCCTTAATCATTTTGATCACACCCGGAGTAAACGGTCCGCCACTCCCAACTCCTAATGCCTTCAACTCCTCAGTTATGAGTCCGCGTTTCTCCACAAATCTAGCATCAATAAAATTGTGGGTGGCTCCTGTGTCAAGAAGGGTGATGACCCTCTATCCTGCCAAAACTCCACGAAGTCTGAATGAACCTTCCTGCTGAATGCTAGATAGTCGTGCCTCCTGAATCTGAAGTTTTGACTCTGCCTCTGCCTTAGGCTCTGAAGCCTCTGACTCTGACTCCTCAGAACTCTCCTGTTGTTCGGAACTCTCAGATTTTGACTCCTCGTAATAAGCCCACATCACTCGATTGGCCTTGCCCTTAGGCCGCAAAGGACAATCATGGTTGGCATCATAGGGACCTTTGCAGTAGAAGCAAAGCTTCTTCCTGCATAGATCATTAAGAGCCTCGCAATCCAAGGGTGGTGCTGCTTATTTCCCCTTCGAGTCACTCTTAAAATCAGATCTCTGGTTATTCTTATTAAATCCTTTGTTGTCCCTAAATGAAGAAGTGTTCTTGGAGTTGAATTTGCTGGAAGGTGCTGCCAACTCCATACTACGTGCCTTCTTCATAGCTTCCTGTAACGAAGGAGGATCAAAGGCTTTGATCCAACCTCTCAATGGTTCCATCAGTCCCTCCATGAAAAGCACTACAAGCCGCCTCTCTGATATATTAGGAACCATAACTGACAGTCGCTGGAAGTCACCTATGTAAGACTCCAAACTGCCACTCTGTCGCAACTGAGCCAAATCTCTGAAATAGGATTCTGGATCCTTCCTGTCAAATCGTTCTACCAACCTGTCAACGAACTCTTGATATGAGGTGATCCGATCATGCTGGAGCGTCACCATCCCGTGGTGCCACCAATCGTAAGCTACCCCCTCAAGATGCAATGTCGCATACCTGATAGCATCCCTCTCAGCCATAGGACACAATGTGAGGAAAGTGTCTAGCTTACTGATCCAGGCCTGGGCTGTAACCTTGCCACTACCGTCGAACATTGCTAGAGTGAGTCTGTTTGTAGCATGCTTCAGATCATTATTCTGGTGTCTAGGTCTCCAATCCTGTCGACCTCTGTGATGTTCTCTCCTCTGTGTAATGAATCTGTCAAAGGTAATCCTCTCTCTGACATCAGGTGGTACTAACTCCCACTCCTCGTTCGCTGCCATAAGTGTATCTGCGAACAACTCCTCATGCTCCTCACCTGCAATAGCCTCATCGGCCTCCTGTCTCACAAAAGTAGGCCTAGTTGGCCTGTCTGCCATCCGTGAAATAGTCCTAGGTGCTCTCCGTGATCCTGCATCACTCCTGTCCTCGTCACGATGTGGTGACGGTCTCCTTGGCGTACCTAACCTCTGGAGTGCCACTGTCAACTGCTGTAGCACATCGTTAGACTGCCGTTGACCTGCTCGTAAATCTCTGAGAGCGTGTAGAACCTCTGCATTGTCCTGATCCCTAGGGTTTTGAGGAATATCTGTTCTAGGAATATCTGTTCTGTCAGCCATGTTTCCCGGCTGCCTGTTCAAACCCTGTTGCTTGTCAATCAAGGCTCTCTTGCGAGTATAATACCTGTGTGGCCCAACCTCTTGTGGCTGCATAAGATTGCTAAACCCTCAGGATGGCAGGATTTAGCTCTGATACCACTGTAGAAACCCCTGTTTCCGCTAACTTCTGAAACTGCTATTTTTTTTGCTTGTTTCTGTGTATTTTGGTTTTTTTGTGTTTTTGCATGAACTAATGGAAAATGCGATTTTTGAAAGAAATGATATAAAAATCTTTAACAAATACAATGATTCTAGATCTAACATAAATAGGCTCAAAAATTGATAACTATTGATTGTATTATTTTTCCATAGCCATTACAATAAGGAATCTCTGATAGGCAGGCAAGATAAGACAAAATATTAATCAAAAACCTGATTTGCAGCAAGCTGAAATTGTCCTTGATCTGGTACGGCCTCAGTAGATTTACCTTTCTCTCTCCGTCAGACGCTTGGAAGATGATCCAGGAGTATAGGCGCCAACTGGGTTGAAGTCAGAAGGTCAAATAAGAGGGCGATTTGCCCAATACAGGAAAGTATGGCTTGTTTGATGAAGGTACGGCCTGCAACAGAAAATGTACGGCTTCTGTACAGCAGCAAACAATTAAAAAGTACGGCCCTTAATGGTATCTCCAGATCTCAGGGAAAAAGGCGCACTAACTGAAGAATCTTTGCTGGATGAATTACGGACTGAAAACCCTGAATGATAAAACTCTGTGAATGTTCTGTGATAACTTCTGAATGAAGATATCTCTCTTAAAGCAATAGATCAGCTGGTATTTCACAGCCTCTGAACTGCAACACTGAAGATGGCTCGTTCTCCAATGCCTGTAGACAACTGAAACCCTTGGCTTCGTTCTCCAGAAGAAGACTTGATCAAAAATTCGATATTCAACATAATGAGCTCAAATCCTAATGAAAACCCTTATATCTCCTCAAAAGTTCGACTTTTCTCAATTAGGCATCATTTAAATAAATTCAAACTTTTCTTTTTAATTTTTCAATAGTTTCAATCTCACTTTTAATTATAAATTATAATTAAAAGTGGCCCCCTTCAATGATGGTCGACCCCTTGAAACAATTCACTTAAGTTATAATATTAAAATATTATAACTTTATAATATAAGCTCCGATTAATTAATATTTAATTAATCAATTAAAATATTAATATTTCCCTCAAAATAAGTCTGATTCACGAACCGTCTGAAGCTAGTGAATAAGGGAGTGATTCTGCACATGACCAAACCATACTGCTAAAAATAGCAGGGGTGCTCCGCTGAATGCCAAATACTGCTAAAAATAGCAAGTCAAGCAAAAGACATCTAAATGATCCTGAACGAAAGCCAACTGGTAAAACTTTGACAACCGAAGCCAAGCCAAGCTCCATTCAGGCCCTCTATCAATCCTATCAACCTACGAGGGTCGCATAATAGGCTAATCATAAGCTCAGAGAGATGTCAACTGGAAGGAGACATTACAGTCCGCCCCTCCTGAAATTGCTTGTCCTCAAGCAATCTCAACCCCGGATGCTCTAAAATCTCCTCGCTCTCCCACGTAGCATCCTCCATTGGCAAATCTCTCCATTTCACCAAATATTCGCTGATAGTCCTCCTACACAACTGTCTCTCTCTGTACTCCAGGATAGACTCAAGTACTAAAATCAACTTTCCCTCATCATCTAAGGGAGGTAAAACTGCTAAAGGTACCACACAGTGTCCCAACGCCTTCTTGAGACATGACACATGATAAAAATTGTGGACCTTGCTCTCTGCCGGAAGCTCTAGCTCATAAGCCACCTCTCCAACACGCCTCGGGATCCTGAAAGGACCATAATATCGTGGCTTAAGCTTCTCTGAACCACTCTTCCTAAGAGTAGACTGACGGTAGGGCTGCAGCATAAGGTAAACCATGTCTCCCAGCTCAAAAGACCTCTTTGTCCTCTTCTGATCTACTTATTGTTTCTGTTGATTTTGTGCCTTAGCAATATTCTCCTTGAGAGCCCTCATAGTGTCCTAACTCTCCTGCAATAAATCTCCAGCACTCGGCACTCTACTGTCACTCAGTAGCAAATCAAGAAAGCTCGGCGCCTCATAACCGTACAACGCCATGAAGGGGGACATATGAATGGTCATGTGGAAGGTAGTATTATAGCAATACTCGCACAGATACATCCACTTGACCCACGCCTTTTGTTGCCCTGCAATATAGTTCCTGAGGTAACCCTCCACCCATTTATTCACTATCTTCGTCTGACCATCGGTCTGCGGGTGGTAACTGGTGCTCGGTGTAAGCTCGGTCCCACAAAGTCTGAACACCTCCTGCCAGAAATGACTCAAGAACCGACTATAACTATCGCTCACTATGCTCTGAGGCAACCCATGTAGTCTGAATACCTCACAGAAGAAGACCTCTGCTACCTGTGTAGATGTGTAAGTGGTGGTAATCGGAAAGAAGTGGGCATACTTCATTAGCCGATCCACAACTACATATATGCAATCTCGTCCTTGGGCTTTAGGCAAGCCCATAATGAAATCCATCGACAGGCATTCCCACTTCCTATCAGGAATCGGAAGTGGCTGTAATAATCCTGCCGGATACGTGTTCTCCTGCTTGTTCTGCTGACAAACAGGGCACTCACGCACATACTGAAGAACATCTGCCTTAAGTCCTTTCCATGTAAATCTCTACCGAATCTGTCTGTACGTTTTGAAGTACCCGGGATGTCCTGTTGTAAGTACATCATGAAAGGCTCGCATGATAGTGTTCTTCATCTCTGAACCTAGGATCAAATAAATCATATTCTTGTAAATGATCAAGTCATTCACAAGCGTGTATCTAGTGTCAATCATCAATCCCTCAACAATACTGGATGCCCAAGTATCCTTGGCATACTCTGCCACAATCAAATGCCTCCAATCCTCTGCAATGTGAACCATAGAGCTCAGATAAGGCCTGCGTGAGAGAGCATCAGCCACTACATTCTGGGTGCCTTTGATGTAAGAGATATCAAAGTCATATGCCTGTAATTTACTCACCCATTTTTGTTGACGATCATTGAGATCTCGCTGCCCCAGGAAATGCCTCAAACTATTGTGGTCAGTCTTAATGCAGAACTTACTGCCCACGAGATATTGCCTAAATTTTTCCAAGGCATGCATTATAGCTAGCATCTCCTTATCATAAATACTGTAGAGCCTCTCTGGCCCTCTGAGTTTACGGCTCTCATACACAATAGGGTGCTTGTCCTGCATAAGCACTGCTCCAATGCCCTCACCAGAAGCATCGCACTGAAGCTCAAAAGGCTTTGAAAAATCTGGCAGTACCAACACTGGACACATAGTCATCAGCTCATTGAACCTCACAAAACACTCCTATGCCTCAGGAGTCCAACAGAATGCACCCTTTTATAACAAGTCTGTCATAGGTGCTGCATGACGTGAATAACCATTCACGAATCTACGGTAAAACCCACACAAACCAAGAAATCCTCGCAACTGTGTAAGGTTCGCCAGAGTAGGCCAATCTATAATAGCACGAATCTTCTCAAGATCCATCTGCACTCCCTCTGCACTGACGATATGACCTAAGTAGAGCAACTCGGTCATCCCCAAATCACATTTGGATTCCTTGGCGTACAAGGACTCCCTCTCTAAAATGCTAAGTACGGTCTCCAGATGAGCCAAATGCTCCTGCCAAGTCCTGCTGTAAATCAGAATATCGTCGAAGAAGACAAGCACATATCTCCTCAGTAGTGAATTGAAGACCCTGTTCGTGGTGGACTAAAAAGTAGCTAGCGCGTTGGTTAGCCCAAATGGCATCACCACAAACCCCGCGCTCCACAATGACAACGTAAAAGCACCTTCTACATCCCGCCACGAACTCCTCGACCCATCGATATCCCCGACCAAGTCTATCTTCGGAAATAGCATGCACCATGGAGCTCATTCATACAAGGTATTGCAATTGCTTTTGATAGTCCTCTATTCAGACTCAGAATCTATGCACATGCATGGGTACGCATCTTTCTTCTTCACTAGAACAACCCACAGCTTAATGGTGATTTTACTAGGCCTAATGTGACCCATAAAGAATCAACTCATTGATCGCCTTCTATCTCATCCTTCAACCTCTTAGGATGCTCAGGAAGGAGTAATCATGACGGGCTTGGCGCCCTCCTCAAGCTCTATAATGTGCTCAATGCCCCTGTCTAAAGGCCTCCCTGGTGGAATATCACTGAAAACCTTCTCATGCTTGACTCTCAACTGCTGAATGTCAGGATGATACTCAGTCTTAGGCTGTCCCTCCTGTATAGGTGCCAATGTGCACTCGGCAGCCCACTCTACCATGTCATGTCGCATGAGCCTCTCCATCCGACGAAAGGAAATAGTCTTGACATTGCTGTCCCGAATGGCCTTCAGGATATGTGTCTTCCCATCGACATCAAAACGAATCTCCATGTCTTTGAGTCGAAGAGTGACTTCCTCAAGGGAATGAAGCCACTTCATGCCCAAGACTAAATCGATATCCCCCATGTTCACCACGTAATAATCAGCCTTGAACTCATAGTTGTTCAAGCGCAAGGGGAGATCCTTAATCATTCGATCACACCTGAGAGTGTAACCATCTGCCACCTTAACCCTAATGCCTTCGAACTCCTCAGTTATGAGTCTGTGCTTCTCCACAAATCTAGCATCAATAAAATTGTGGGTGGCTCCTGTGTCAAGAAGGGTGATGACCCTCTGTCCTGCCAAAACTCCACGAAGTCTGAATGAACCTTCCTGCTGAATGCTAGATAGTCGTGCCTCCTGAATCTGAAGCTCTGACTATGCCTCTGCCTTAGGCTCTGAAGCCTCTGACTCTGACTCCTCAGAAATCTCCTGCTGTTCGAAACTCTCAGTTTCCGACTCCTCGTAATAAGCCCACATCACTCGATTGGCCTTGCCCTTAGGCCGCAAAGGACAATCATGGTTGGCATCATAGGGACCTTTGCAGTAGAAGCAAAGCTTCTTCTTGCATAGATCATTAAGAGCCTCGCGATCCAAGGGTGGTGCTGGTGATTTCCCCTTTGAGTCACTCTTAAAATAAGATCTCTAGTTATTCTTATTAAATCCTTTGTTGTCCCTTAATGAAGAAGTGTTCTTGGAATTGAATTTGCTGGAAGGTGCTGCCAACTCCATACTACGTGCCTTCTTCATCGCTTCCTGTAACGAAGGAGGATCAAAGGCTTTGATCCAACCTCTCAATGGTTCCATCAGTCCCTCCATGAAAAGCACTACAAGCCGCCTCTCTGATATATTAGGAACCATAACTGACAGTCTCTGGAAGTCACCTATGTAAGACTCCAAGCTGCCACTCTGTCGCAACTGAGCCAAATCTCTGAAATAGGATTATGAATCCTTCCTGTCAAATCGTTCCACCAACCTGTCAACGAACTCCTGATATGAGGTGATCCGATCATGCTGGAGTGTCACCATCCCGTGGTGCCACCAGTCGTAAGCTACCCCCTCAAGATGCAATGTCGCATACCTGATAGCATCTCTCTCAGCCATCGGACGCAATGTGAGGAAAGTGTCTAGCTTACTAATCCAGGCCTGGGCTGTAACCTTGCCACTACCGTCGAACATCGCTAGAGTGAGTCTGTTTGTAGCATGTTTTAGATCATTGTTCTGATGTCTAGGCCTCCAATCCTGTCGACCTCTGTGATGTTCTCTCCTCTGTGTAATGAATCAGTCAAAAGTGATCCTCTCCCTGACCTCAGGCGGTACCAACTCCCACTCCTCGTTCGCTGCCATTAGTGTATCTGCGAACTCCTTATGCTCCTCACCTGCAATAGCCTCATCGGGCTCCTGTCTCACAAAAGTAGGCCTAGTGGGCCTATCTGCCGTCCGTGAAACAGTCCTAGGTGCTCTCTGTGAACCTGAATCACTCTTGTCATCGTCACGATGTGGTGGCAGTCTCCTCGGCGTACCTAACCTCTGGATTGCCACTGCCAACTGTTGTAGCACATCGTTGGACTACCATTGACCTACTCGTAAATCTCTGAGTGTCTAGAACCTCTGCATCGACCTAATCCCTAGGGTTTTGAGGAATATCTGTCCTATCAGCCATGTTACCCAGCTACATGTTCAAACCCTATTGCATGTCAATCAATGCTCTCCTGCGAGTATAATACCTGTAAGACCCAACCTCGTGGTTGCAAAAGAGTGCTAAACCCTCAGGATGGCAGGATTTAGCTCTGATACCACTGTAGAAACCCATGTTCTAACTGTTCTCTGAAACTGCATGTTTTTTTGCTTGTTTTTTAAGTTTTTTGTTTTTTGAATTTTTCGCATAAAAATGAATAATGCGATTTTTCAAGAATTTACTAATAAATTCAAATTAAATATTACACGGCCAAGGATGATAGAAACTATTGGAACTAACAATGCCAGAATGTTTATTGAACTACTGGAGCAATTACATTAAAGATCTGGTAACATGCAAATGAAAAAAGCAATACTTTATTTTTAATGAAAACCTGATATTGCAGCCTGAAGATCTTCATGAAATGGTACGGCTATAACAGAAATCCACTTTCCTCTACACCAAATGATAAAATATGATGCCAGAGATATGTGCGCCCCAGTTGGTGAAGGCAGACTGACCAAAGAGAAAGCGATTTGCTCAAGGCTGAAAGGTACGGCCTTTTCTTGCTGGTACGGCCCTAAAACAACAAATGTATAGATCTGAAAACAGCAGATAATGATTGGTATGGCCCTTGAAAGAAATGCAAAATATGAAGCAAAGATAGGCGCCTCTGAATAACTGACTACCAGATGAATTCCAGATCAAAACCCTAACTGATAAATACTTTGTGAATGTTCTGTGATAACTTCTGAATGAAGATATCCCTCTAAAAGCAATAGATCGGCTGATATTTCACAACCTCTGAATTGCAACACTGAAGATGGCTCGTTCTCCAATGCCTGTAGACAACTGAAACCCTTGGCTTCGTTCTCTGAAAGAAGACTTGATCAAAAATTCGATATTCAACATAATGAGCTCAAATCCCAATGAAAACCCTTATATCTCTTCAAAAGTTTGACTTTTCTCAATTAGGCACCATTTAAATAAATTCGAACTTTTCTTTTTAATTTTTCAATAGTTTTCAATCTCACTTTTAATTATAAATTATAATTAAAAATGGCCCCCTTCAATGATGGTCGACCCCTTGAAACAATTCACTTAAGTTATAATATTAAAATATTATAACTTTATAATATAAGCTCCGATTAATTAATATTTAATTAATCAATTAAAATATTAATATCTCTCTCAAAATATGTCTGATTCACGAACCGTCTGAAGCTGGTGAATAAGGGAGTTATTCTGCACATGACCAAACCATACTGCTAAAAATAGCAGGGGTGCTCCATTGAATTCCAAATACTGCTAAAAATAGCAAGTCAGGCAAAAGACGTCTGAATGATCCCGAACGAAAGCCAACTGGTAAAACTCTGACAATCGAAGCCAAGCCAAGCTCCATTCAAACCCTCTATCAATCCTATCAACCTACAAGGGTCGCATAATAGGCTAATCATAAGCTCAGAGAGATGTCAACTGGAAGGGGACATTACATCCCTTGTGCATGGTTGGATCAACATTGGAACCCTTGTCTTCTTTCTTATTGTAATTGGAGTTGGTGTGGGATTGCAAATCATCATTCTAGATCTCCTTAATACATTTTTTGTATACTTGGGGTGACAAATGAAAATTCCATAATCTAACTAATTAACTTAAATACCCAAAAAATTATCCCATTAGGCCTAAATTTGTCATTTCAAGTTCTCTTCCCATGGTTGATTTGAACATGTCAACTAATAGATTTACATCAAAGATTAAACCAACATATCCCTGGGTACATGACAAAAATCCTCTGAAGTTGTCTCCTTGGAGACACATTGTTGAAGATCTCATAAAGGCATTACTGGTACTAGAGCTTGTGGATTAATATGACCACCTTTCTCTCTTTGATCTTTAAGCTTTTCTTCACCTTGTGGTATTGCTACTACAATTGTAACTATTCTATCAATACTCCCATCCCATGCTTCTTCCTTGAATTCCATGTCTTTGTTGATAATTACCTTTTTGGTGATGGGATTGTATAGCTTGTAGGCTTTTGATTGCTTATTGTAACCAACCAAAATACATTTTTTGTCTCTATCATTTATCTTTCATTTGGCACATGAGCATATACTACATGTTCAAAAATTCTTAAATCGGAAGTGTTATGTTTTTGTCCACTCCATGCTTCTTGAGGGACTCCATCCTCGACTTTCTTTGTTAAACTTCTATTCAAAACACATACTGCGCATGCAACTGCTTCTGCCCAATATTCATTAGGCAAGTTCTCATCCTTTAACATACTTTGTACCATATCCATTATAGTTATATATTCTTTCACTCAGCAACACCATTTTGTTGTGGTGTTTACCTTGGTGTAAATTGCTTCTTGATTCCATGATATTTACAAAAATTTGAAAACTCATTTGATTTGTATTATCTTCCTCTGTCTATGACTTGAGTACTTTGATGTACTAACCACTCTATTTTTCCACCATTTCCTTGAACTCCTTGAAAATTTCAAAGACTTCAAACTTGTACTTGAGAAAATAAATCCATGTTTTCCTACTCAAAAATTCAATAAAAGTCCAAAAATAAGAGCTTCCTCCAAATGATGGAGATTGCATTGGTCAACATAAATCTATATGAACAAGCTCTAATGGTGCCCTTGCTTTGTAAGAAAATCATGATGGAAATGTTTCTCTATGTTGTTTCACCATATACAAATCTCACATAAATTACTTGGTTGCTCTATTAGTGGTAATCCATTCACCATTTGCTTCTTTTGTAATAAACTTAATCTTCTAAAATGAAGAGGTCCATGCCTCAAATGCCAAAGCCAAGTCTAATTTAAATATGCTGCTTTGAATGCAACTGGCGATCTTGATTTTTTTTGAGATTTCACTCCATGGCCTATTTCTATCATCAACTTTTGTGCACAAAGAACTTTCATGAACATTTTGCTTTCACCTTGGTGAGATAATGTCGCAGCAAGCACTTGTGTATCAGCACCTATGTTATCTTTCAAGATTTGAGCTACATTTTGACTTGTGCTCTTCATATAGGACAAATTTGGATTTTCTTTTTAAACAATTTTTTCACATGTTGTGATTGTTGTATTGATTTGCACTCTAGGTAGCATTTCCACCTTAAACTTTGTCACATCATTATCTAAAACAACATCATTTTTATAATAGGAATTTTATCCAGACTCATATTTTGCTATTGTACAATTTATGATAGGTTCTACCATGGTTGTCCCATACCAAGCACTCTTAATCTGAAGTGGAACATCCAATTCCTACTCATTTCAACCCTCACAATTAATTTCCACTGGGAATTTTATTCACTATAATACATTCATTCTCCTCAAAAAATAATATGTAGCCTTTTTGAATTAGTTGCCCAATAATCATTAGATTGTGATTCAATCTATGCACAAAGTAAACATCTGGAATAATTCTCTTTTACCATTTTTTGCAATGGTACATTGGGATGCGTCCCCTAGACTTTTGCCCCCCGTACCTGTACTCGAGACATTTCGGGGACAGTGGATGCCTTGGGGACATTTCCCAGACATCCCCAAAATGTATGATATTTTTTTGGAATGTTCCCAGATTGAGAAAAAGTTCCGAGGATAGCCAAGGGACGACTGACCGTCCCCTTTTTTCCAGCAACAAAAAACATGCCAAAAAAAGTTTCAAAAATTAAAGAGTTTTTTCAATGGTCTTTTAGGTGGACCCCACGCCCTTCCAACCCTAAGACGCTAACTTAAAACTTCATTTGAAAGTCATTTGACCTTATTTTAACTTGCCAAAAAAAAATTGCAACTAAGAGCAAAGTGAGAAGAGAAAGAGGGTTTGAAGGAGTTGTTGGAGAAGAAAAATCAGCATCCAGTAGGCAAAAAGGAGAGCATTAAGGCAGCAACCAACAAGAGAAGTGAAAGAGGTAAGTTATTCTTCCATTTTTTTTCTTGTTTTTTTTCCATTTTTTTCTAAGTTTAAATGATGAAATGTATGATTTTTTGTATTTTTTTTATTTTTAGTTTGCAAAAACCAAAACAAAACAAAATGAGCAACAATAGTGAAGGTAGTGGGCATGTTGAGAGGGGAGAAGAAACCCAATTGGTTGAAAGGGGGCAGCCTCAAACAAATCCATTTGAAAGACCTTCTGAAGATTTTGAAAATATACAAAAGGCCCTTTTAATCATAAAAAACCTCTTCTTCAATTAGCAACATGTCTAGACAAAGACAAAGGAAAAAACACGTGGGGTAGTAGATTGTGGCAATGTAACATTTGTAAAGATAAATTTGATGGGAGCTACACAAGAGTGTATTCTCATCTATAGGGTTATACAGGCCATGGGGTCAAGTTTTTTCCAGACATAAAAGATTTTGAGAGGGTAGGGTGTTATAGATTACACATGGAGGCCAAAGGACAGCCTATGGGGCAGCCAATGAAAACTCAATCCGAAGATTCAGCTTCACCTATGCCCTCTCTGTTTGGTAGTCCTAGTGTTGGCAGTGGCAGTAGCGGTGCGGGTGGTGTTCATGTTTCCACAAAAGGGAAGAGGAAGGCTGGTACTTCTAGTGAGCATCAAAATATAGTAGCAAGTTTGTTCAATGTGCAAGCACAATATGTGGTAGAGTCCTCCATTGCTAAATTTTTCTATGCCCATGTCATCCCATTCCATGTAGCATGTTCTCCCTACTTCAAACAAATGTTTAAAGATGTGGCAGTTGTTGGTACCTCATTCACCCCTTGGAGAAAATAAACTATGCACTACACCCCTTAACAAAGAATATTCTAAGGTGAGTGTGGTGATGGAGGACATGAGATAGCACGTTGGATTAGGACAAGCTGCTCTATTATCATGGATGGGTGGACCAATATTAGACATCAGTCACTTATCAACATCATAGTCACATGTACAATTGGTTCATATTTCCTTAGATCCATTGATTGTTCTAGGAAGTGCAAGGATGTAGAATTCCAATTTCATATTTTGCGAGATGCCATAAAGGAGGTTGAGGCACCCAATGTTGTGCGAGTGGTCACTAATTCAGCATGTGTGCAAATTAGCAGGTTTGATGGTTGAGAGTGCTTACAAGCACATCTTTTGGACCCTTTATTGTGTTCATGTGTTGAACAACACATTGAAAGACATAGGGAAGATAGATTGGGTGCACCAGGTGGTTGTAGAGGCTAAAGACATTCAAATGTTTATTTGCAACCATCACACCTCACTTGCTCTCTATAGGACATTTTCAAAGGAATTTCTCAAACCTATAGAGACAAGGTATGCCAACTACTTTATTTTGTTAGAGAGGATGCTTGAGGTGCAAGAGGCTCTACAGTTGATGATGGTTAATTCATAGTGGAATAGATGGTCTATCAAGCAGTGTAGAAGGGAGAAGCATCAAACAAAAAATTCTTGAATACTTGGTGGCCTAATGTGAGGTAAAAAAAATTGTTATTGATTGCTGATTTTATAAATATATATATATATATATGATTTTATTATTAATAATTTATTTTCTAAGTTCTAACTTGTCTTTTTTCAAAATTTTGCTTGCAGATATATTTGATCCATCATTTCACCATTTGTGGATGTCATAAAATATGTTGATAAAGACTCTCCAAGTCTTGGAGAGATTTATGAAACATTTGACTCCATGTTTGGAAGAATGAAGAAAATGATTTATGATAGGGATCCTAACTCAGAATTATATGAGCAAGAAATTAGGCCCATTGTGATGCAGCGGTGGAACACTATGAACACCTTGTTTCATATGGAAGCCTTTGCTCTTAATCCCAACTGGTATGTACCAAGGGCTGGTAGGATGCCTCCTTGTGATGACGATGAGGTGAAAGATGGGTTTATGAGGGCCCTTGCAAAAATGCATTCAATTGAGGAGGCGAATCTACTTCGTACACAATGGACTGACTTTTATAATCTTCCCAGTCCAACATTCAACAAACCAAAGGCCAAGGCAGATAGAACTACACTAGCTCAAAGGGATCTTATTGGATGGTGGTCATGTCATGGGGAGGATGCACCACAATTGAGGACGCTTGCTATTCGCCTCCTTTCACAGGTAATACATTAACATAATTTATTAATTTGATTAGTGTTGAACATCTATATAATCATAATTGAATGTCCTAAACTAATTTAGTTTTTGTCTCCTTTCATAGGTTGCTAGTTCCTCTGCTACAGAGAGGAATTGGTCAACACACAGCTTTATTCACTCTATCAAGAGGAATAGGCTGACCTCTAGACGAGTAGAGAAATTAGTGGTTGTGCATAGTGCTTTGCGACTCCAAAATCGTCAGACTCCTGTTTATCGACGAACTCCAGCATTACAATGGGATGTTGATCCAGAGGACGCTGCACAAATTGATGAGGAGACACAGGAAGGATTGGTTGGATTTCCATTAGCTGAGCCAGCCTCTCATACTCATAGTGGCAGTGACTCAGACTCTAGGTTTGATTTTGATGCAATGTTGGCAAATGCCGAGTAGAGGCAGCCGTCATACTTTCTATTACTTTTTAGAAATTTGTGACTTTGTCATTTTGACATTTGTAGTGCAAACTTGTAGCCTTTGGGCATTTTACCTTTAAAATTTTATATCATATGCACATTGACTGTTTGACATGAATTATGGAAGCAATTAAGTAGCTATAGTATTAATTTGTTCGACTCTATAATGTATATGTCAATATGATTAGTGATTACATTTGCAACTTTATCAATGTTCATTGTTATGATTATCATTACTCATATGAATATCTGAAATTTCCCTATATTTTAAAAATTTATCTATCTATCTATTTATACATACATACATATATATATAGCCGTCCCCCCATCCCCAAAAATCCCAAAAAAATGTCGTCCTGGAAACGCATTCCGCCGTCCCCCCATACCGGAAACTTGGTGGAACATAGATTTTTTGTAAAAATATTAATGATACCTCTGCCCATTACTAAGCCCAACTTTACTCCAAAGTACACAAATAAATCTCTATTTCCAGTCATATGATTGCTATAACCAATGTCTAAAAACCAGACCTCACTAATGCTCAAAAATGGTAAAAATATTAATGACGCCCTTGCCCATTACTAAGACTTTATTATCATTGGCCAATTCCAAACTACACAAATAAATCTCTGTTTCCAGTCATATGATTGCTACAACCAAGGTCTAAAAACCAGACATCACTAGTGCTCAAAAATGGTAAAAATATTGACACCCTTGCCCATTACTAAGACGTTATTATCATTGCCCAACTTAACTCCAAACTACACTGAGTTTCCAATGCTTGCAAATAAATCTCTATTTCCAGTCATATGATTGCTACAACGAATATCTAAAAACCAGACATCACTAGTGCTCTCTTGAGCAACATGATAAGTAATAAACATTGACCCAGATTTATTTTATGACATATATGAAAAATTAGCATTTACCTATTAAGATCAGCCTATTTCTTTATGCATTCAGGTGCATAATGTCCATATTTCTTACAATAATGATATTGAATGTTAGACTCATCATACTTCTATGACTGTTGTGATATTGGCTGCTGTTGCACCCTCTGGAGCTTCAAAAAAGGGATTCTTACTTGTTCTTCCACCTTGATTTAGTTGCTCCTTCCACCTCTGTGGTTATTATTCCTGCCTCTACCTCTACACTATGACCGTCCTCTACCTCTGTTGAATGAAAATATGACTTAAAAGCATGCTCTGAAGACTAATTATTATCTCTATTCATTCTGGATTCACGGGATGATAGAGATCCCATCAGCTCATCTACTAATAGTTGTGTAACATCCTCCTCTACAACAACTACAATAGCATAAAACTTACTAGGTGGGCTTGGAGAAACTTTTCAATAACTTTTTGATCAACTACATCCTCTCCTAAGCTCTAGTTTGATGCACAATATTCATAACTTAGACTAGGAAATTCGATCTATAGACTTGGAATCCTTCATATGCAAGTTTTCAAAAGTTCTTCTAAGAATCTATCTTGGCTACTTTAACTTTGGTTGGACCTTGATAAGTGGTTTCGAAAGTATTCCATGCTTTTTTAGATCTAGTTGCTACTGCATCCTTAGGGAATATAGATTCTTCCATTGCTTGTTGGGTTAAAAAACAGGGCTCTTGTATCTTTCTCTCTAGTATCTCTTAGCTGGTTTTTTCCAGATTGTGTTAATGCTAGGTGGTCTGCCTGGTCTTGAGGTTCTACAACCCATTCTCTAGTAAATCCCAAACCTCTTGAGAATAGAATAAATTTTTCATTTTCATAGACCAAAAATCATATTCTTACCTGTAAATACAAGTATTTGAGGTTGTGAGAGACTGCTGCTCACTTCGACGAGTGTGGACTGATCTGTAACTCTGTTTTTACTGAATCTTGCGCTTTGCCAAATCTGCAACCTGTGCTCTGATACCAATCTGAAGGAATAGGAGGATAGAGGCTTGTGAAACCACAAATGAAGATTTGACAAGAGCAGAAATAAGACAGCTGAATGAACTGAGAAAACACATGGTTCACAAAATAAATTTTCCAGAATTAAAATAACAAAACTTAAGTGCTTTTACATTTCTCTTTTCAACTTAATCACAGACTTTAAAACACATACATATGCCTCTGTTTTATAGAGGTATTAATACATGGTTAGCTGCACTAGCAGGCTTCCTTTCATTCAATTCGTTTCCTAGACATTTGCTAAGTCAACAACTAACAGCTAAAAATAAAAGTCCTGATAAAACTAACTACATACAGGTGGCCACTTGTTCAGCAAAAAACATATGTGCTGCTTTTATTTAGCACCTGCCTTTTATATTTAGAAACAATCAAGAGGGAGAAATTAACATGCTTTTCCAACATAGGAGAGATTTTATCTATCACGTTGGTGCCTTTCCTAATGGTAATCTAAAAATCTACTTGTACTTTTTATAATCTTAATTGTCAAGCCCGATAACAACCAAATTTGACCTAGGACAATACTCCTGTCTCTAATTGTTCAATCGAACAATCTCATGGGTAAAGTTCAAGTTTTATGATATTGATTAGAATGTTAGTTACAAGCTTACAGAGAGTTAAAGTAGGATAGAGAAAATCTGAAAATAAGCTTACATGATCCACGTCAAATGTCTGCCTGGCAATGGTACATCTTTGAAGCGTAGGCAAACCAACCTATGCTGCTTCAGACAAAACTCTATATTACTAATACTCCATAAAAAGGAGGATCTCCCTGCATAACTATTGTTGGCCCTCTAATCAACTTTATTGTACTAAATTCATGCCCCCTGCATCTTAGAATATCCACAAGAGAACTCTATTAACTGCATTCTAACACGGAGCTCAGACATCTAATGGAAAGGATTTAGGGGATTTTAGGAGTCAAAATATTTGGCTATCACATAAATTTTTATAAGCATTAGTTCCCATTTATTTGTACAGCTTAGCTATGAAAAATGGGTAGTTTCCTGCACCTGCACTAGTGAAATCGGGAAAAAATGAAATCTCTATGTTACACATTAGGCTTTTAATATTTTCTCAATGGAGAATATTTCATGAGAAAGCCTACAGCTAAGTAATTGGAGCAGTAGTCCCCACCACTGTATCCCAACGCAACTAGTCTTGCCATGGCCAAAGTGAAAAGCACCTGTTTGTTCAAGAGAAATAGAGTGATCTGCACATCATTGCTGCAACTTCAGGCAATAGTAGCAGCCATAGAACTGAAATAGGCAGGACTTCTCACGTTGTGCTCTACAAGAAAGTCGTTCTCCTCATATTTTTCCAAATTTCATAGGAAATTAGCATAGACACAAGAACATAGCTGTAAGACCATTACCCATATTGTCAATTATGAAATAGAATTTCTAGTTTTGTTATTTAGAGCAAGGAACTTCACTGAATAGTGGGCTATGAGAGCGATATATATATATATATCAGAATTTTTAGGTTTTGGCGCTGAAAGCATAGAACTCGACTGAGCAACAAGCTATGAGATTTATATCACATTAGCATAAAAGCAAAGGATTTACAACCCATTTGTTTTCTGAAATGATAAAGAAGGGGTAGAGGACCCTTGAATTATTAATCAATACCTATATGGATTACTAATTTGAATGTTATGGCTTGATTTTGACTATGTTATATGCCTTTTGATGGTGGATATTTGATTACTGTTCAATGAATATTAACTTTGATTTTGAATTGTAATGTTTGAGAGAATTGTTTAAATTGATTCACAATTTCATATTATTGTTTATTTAGAATAATGATTGGGATTAACATTTTCAGATTATTGATTTCAAATTAAATATTTTAGGTTATTGTTTATTTAAAGACTTATTTATTTAGGATTATGATTTTTCAGATATTTTATACAATACGATGTCTCGATGAATAGTTTGAATATTAGTTTCCAAGGCCATATCAAGTAGGAGATGGAATATTCTACTTCACGGGGATTCCACTGGTTCCTAGGAGAGGGAGTATTCTACTGGATGTGTAATGATTGTATGATTAAAAAAGTAAGATCAAGAATTTCATGTTCATGTGTGGTGAAACAAATCTCTAGCTATATATATACTTCAATAATATTGCATAACAGAAACTACAGCAGAAAAACCATGTTCTCTTCCTGTATACCAACTGTTTGACATAAATACTTGTTGGGAAAGAGAAAAAAAATCGGGTGAAAATTGGTAAAGGATGTTATACAAAAATGATGGCTCAATCGATAAAGACAATGCAAAACATAAATGTTCCTAGGCCTACTCAAAATCAAAATCGAAAAGGGAGTTCTTTAGCGATTAATAACAATAGAACTGTTATTCGTTTTGCTGCTAGACCCTTCCAATCTACTTTCCTATGTAGGGAAGAAGAACCAGAAGTGGAAGTACAAAATATGATGTTACATGATATTACTATTTGTTATACTCAGTATAGAGCTTTTCGTATATTCAAGCAAAAATGTCTCTTACAAATTTCATTAATTTGAAGAAGAGGAATGGAACTAGCCCTGGACAAAGACCCCAAACAAATCAGCACAACAGAGATTTGCAACGACCCTTTCTACTTTTGATGGGTCAAACAAGTGTACAACTCATGCATGGATTTAGAAGCTAGAAACTTACCTATCAGTCAAAACCATATTTGAGTAGGAAACCATCAAATTTTCCATTCCTCCTTTAAGGCACTGCTCATGAGTGGTGGTACCATGGGTTGGTCACCCAAGGTCATAGCCTCATCAATACCTATGATGAGTTCAACAAGAAATCAATTGAACAGTTTGACAAAAATGGCCCTGAAATTCATTTCTAGGAATTGGCCCAGCTTAGACAATACAATACTACGGAAAACTATGTGGTTGAATTTCAAAAGTTGTTCGTAATGGTTCCTAATGTCTTTGAAAGGAGGTTAACTATGTTGTTCATAGAAGGTCTATCCTTTGATCCACCATCATTGCAAGAGGCAATCAAGAAGTCTTTAGCATTAGAGACTTTGATTCCTAGAAGTAAATATTAGACAAAGACTATGCCTTCAAAGAAACCTTGTCAGAAAGGGTTTAATTAACCAAAGAATATTCCCTCCAAGAAAGAGGAAGAGGTCAAGAATGAGTTGAGACGGAAAAATATTTTCCTCTCTTGCGAGGAAACATAGGCATCTTGGTCATGGCTAAGTGCATTACATTGAAGTAGTTTCAAACATAGTTGAAAAACTCTCTGAGTAATCGGCGAGTTTTTAAAAACTCCCGGGTTTTTTTTAATGGTGAGTTTTTCCCGCATTTACTCTCCAAAATTGCTCGCTAAATAAAGGAGAAAAACTCACTGAAAACACGAGTCTGCAAAAAAACACTCGCCTGTCCAAATAAAGGTCTCCCACGGCTGCTAAAAAGGCATTTTCATTTCATTTGATTTTCTAGGTACTCTCCAAGTCCAAGTTTCCAATTTTGCCTACAAGTCTTCATCTATAATATTGTCTAGTTCTACCTCCCACTAGTTTTCACTAGACATGAGAAGAGGAAGATGTAAATTTGTAAAACATATTAATGTAGTATTTACTTTCAGTTTTACAAAAACAATTTGCCATTTTCATTTTGTTTCAAACTATTAGTATCAACGCATTCCACATGAGGATGCCATTTTGTACCCAATTTGCTTTCAAATCAATCAAATACAACTAGACTCAACATGTTTCTTTTATGTACTCATTTATTGACTCATTGGATGCATCTTATCATTGAATTTTGCAAAAAAATGCGTTTTTAATGAAATTTAAGTAATTTTTTATGTTGTCGAGTTTTTTGCCGAGTTTTTGCCAAATAGTGTTTTTTGGGCTTGGCGAGTTTTTCAAATATGGTTTCAAATGAAGACTCTGGAGCCGAGGAACCTAAGCCAAAAAAAAGAAAGATGAAATTGAACCTAAAAGACAGGATGAAGTAGTTTCAGGAGATACCTTTGCCACATTATTCAGTACTCCTAAATATAACCCCTTCAAAGTTCAAGGAGTTCTTCATGGGCAAAGTGTTATAGTGTTAGTTGACAGCAAAGCAACCCACAACTTCATTGATGAGGGGTTTTGTAGTCAAGAGAGGTCTTGAGATAGAAGACTTGGAAGGGTTTAATGTGATTAATGATTGATGGATTCGCCATGCCTTGCACAAAGAAAATTTCCTAGTTGAGTATCTCTTTGGGCAACTAGAAGATGACAGATGACTTCTATGTTGTTGGCATAGATGATACTAATATAGTGTTGGGACTTCAATGGCTACATTCCCTTGGAGAGTTCACTTCGAATTATTTGACCATGGAACTAAATTTTTGTTCAAATGGGAAGAAGGTAGTGCTATGTGGAATGGCAAATGAAGAACCTACAATTGAAGAATGGAGAGAATCTTCCATTGTGATCAAGTTGCTTAGGTAGCTCACTATTTAGTAACTACCACAACTTCTTCAAATGGAAATAAATCTTATCATGTTGATATTCAATCTCTTTTAGATAAGAATAACAAAGTTTTCAATGATGTACCTCTAAGAAGGCCACTTGATAGAGGTTTTAAGCATGTCATAAAGTTGGAAGAAGATGCCAAACCTGTCATTACCACTCCGTAGCACCATCCAAAAAGGCATAAGTAAGAAATAGAGAAATCCATTAAGGATTTATTGGACATTGATCACATCAAACCTACTTCAAGCCATTTTGCTTCATCTATTCACATGAATCAAAGTCAAACATCCATACGCAAAATCAGAATATCATCAAATTTTAGGCTATAGTTATACACATAAATCAATATCCATTGACATAGGAAAAGATTGATCTACTGCTACTTTTGACCATATTGAGGAGCTTCACCTCACTTAAATAACCTTTTAAACTAAAGGAAATCTCCTTGGTTAATTCAATTATCCTACTCACTCCACTCACTAGACGACATCAATATTTGTTGAAATATCACTATTGGAGTTAGTCATCTTAACTCTATTAAGCCCTACTTCATGTCTAACTTACAACTAAATGGTTATTCCTAGATATGACATACTTATTCTCTTTATACCCTCATTGTATGTGTATCCAAAACTCATTAACAATTAATTACAAGGATGCATCTTCCTAACAAAGTATTGTTTTCCAAGTACATCCAAATGATTAATACCAAGATGAATTGCTTTCCTAGCCTGTGAACTCAAATGGTTTGTTGTATCCTTAATAGGTCAATTATCTTGATATTCATTAGGAATAAGCTTCATTGTTATATGTTTTATAGCATAAAATGAGTACAAATATCCTCCTAAAGTTATACAACACCTAAAAGTAGTTACATGCATCCCATACTACATAATCCCCCATTGTTCAATATCATCTAACTTCGTGCCCAAGATACATTCAAGTTGATGATCATGCATTCTAGACTACATAACCATTTCCTCTTTTGTCCTTTAAAACACACCATAGATATTGTTTCTTCTAATGCAAGTTAAATTAATATTTGGACTATTGTTGCTTATATCAGTGGCTAGAATCTCCATATCCCCACTATAAACCACAATCACAGTCTGTCTTGAAATCATTGGTCAAAGAAATAAGAAAGTGGTAACCAAAATAACATAAATAGCAACTCTTCAAAGGGCATTTGATGGAGTCTATGCAGCAATTCCACAATAAAATAATTAATTAATAACTAATGGAGTTCTTGAAGGTAGCACTTGGGAAATAAACAAAACAAGATTAAGATAAAAATTCATAACCTTTGGTAAGGAGATCGATCCCAAGAGGTGCATCATTTCATGGAGATATGAAGATATAAAGAGGAGTTCACATTCTTGGAGAAGGAATCAATCAAGTAGATTGGAAAAAGGAAAATAAGAAATTGGAATATAAGAGATCTATTGGAAATAAATATTATTTTTAGCAAGAATATTATTGGGAAGTAAGTTTTAAAATGATATTTGATTAACAATTAATATAATAAGATTCCTTTAGCAATCTATTTTGAATTTATAAAAGTGTTCACAAATAGGAAGGCCAATCAACCTTCTGGGTTCATGAGATGGGAAGTACTAGCTTTCCCTTCATCAAGTACGCCACCCCCCAAATGCAACTCTCGTGGGGTCGGGAGGCATATGAGTGCTCTTAGGCTTGTTTAGGGAGGCATTCTTCATGCATCTTATCAAGCACGCCACCTCTGAGATGCAGTGCTCGTGAGCTGGGAGGCGAATGAGTGCTCTTGGGCTTGATCAAGGAGAATGAAGCACCTCTAAGGTGGACTGAGGGATGGTGTGGGCCTGAGATCCTACCATGTTCGTGGGCCAAGAGGCAGATGAGTGCTCCTGTACACCACTCCCAAGATGCCATGCTCATGGGTTCAGGAGGTGTATGAGTGCTCACAGGCTTGAAGGTCTTCTTGAGTACGCCACCACGAGATTGATGGACAAGGATCCATCCACGCTCTCACAATACAAGGACAACCATCCTTGAGATTTTGGTTTATAAATATTTCTAGAGAATTCCTAATATGATTGGCTATTGGAATATGCTTTGGACTAATTATTAGTGATGTTAAGTTATTTTGAATTCAAATGTTAACAATGATATGAACTATAGATCTAACTATTATAATGTTCTAAGTTCTAACTATGGTGTATTGTTCTCAATATTATGATATTTTATGTATTAATTTGAATATAACCATCAAGTTAACATTTGTTATTGCTAATATCAGTTTTTAGTGATTTTTATTGTTTTGCAGGCCTAAATATTGGAATATCCCAAAAGAGGACATTACAATTGATATCAGAGCTTTGATCCTACCAGCCTGCGAAAAAAAAGTATGTGCCTGGGATTTTCAGACCAGGGCTATGAGACCTACATGTTCTTTCTATTACAAGTTATTAGCTCATAAGATTCCCAATGAAGGAACAATCAATCATTCTCTAACAACTCAACAAAGTTAATGATAACATTTAACGGAAATCCATATATTGCCATCATGAGTTTTCATGGGAACTTAGGCATAACTAAGATACAAAAATGGATTTAGATTTATTAGTGTTTGACGTATTTTAGGTGATGTCAAGACAAGTGAGATAATGGCACCCCAAACTTCAACTAATTGACGATAGCTAAGCTCTCTAATCAATTTTGATTAACTCATTAGTGATTACGATCAACAACAGTGACGCAGGTGAATTCAACACTCTATCACTGTCCAAGCCAACTTCACACAATTTCACAATTTCAAATAGGTAATCTCTACCCGAAGATGCAGCCAACAAATATTCCTTTATTCAAATTACGATTTAACAATCAGATTTTAAAATCCCAAAAAATTGCAACCAAGTGATCACTTGAATTGACAATTACATTTGTCAATCAAGTTCAACTAAAACTCGGATTAATGCACATTGAACAATTGAAGACAATTTAAATTTTACTATCCAAATTCACATTACAATACTCAAAACATTACATCGTTTGTGTTTCTTATCTCCTTCATTCAAATCCCATGTAATTCTCTTACATTTAAACTATCATTTACTCCTAGCACAATTTCCTGTCATACTGCAACTCTTCTTGGAAGTCACTCCTTAATTCTCCTTGACCCTCTTCTAAATCTCTGTTGTGCACCCTTTATACAACTGAGCTCTTTCCTATGCAGTCTCTCGCCATTTCCATCTTCCATGTACCCTTCTAACCATTCTTTACCTGCGCCTATATCCTTTGGCATGTTTTTCTTGCTTCATTGCTTATTCTCTATGTTCATGTCCTCATTTCGAGGGTCGCAATCCCTCTATGGTGTGCCCCTACATTAACACTCCACTGCAAACTTTATTCCCCTTTGATTAAAACCATCTTTATGCGCTTTATTGGCTCCTATGTGGTGCACCATACTCTGAATTTTTCAAATGCAGCCCCTCGCTTACCTCCCTCAACTGTGCGCCCCCTCTAATCTACCCCAATATACTTCCTTTTGTCCACTTTTAAATATCAGGTGCGCCTCCCTAGTCCTTGACCTGCATTGTCTTTTTACCCTCACACAGCCCTGTCTTTTGGTCTTCTTTTTGTCCCTATATTCAGCTTCCAATATGGTGCCCTTTCAATTTCTCCACGTAGGCATTTTCCCTACATTGTTTTTAATTTTCATATCTGCATTTATTTAAATCCCTGCAGTGTTTTACAAAGCTCGATCCCTTGTATTCTTTTTCATATATTTTCTTGTTTTTATCTGCCTTTCATTTTGGATTCCATAAGGCTGTGTGACCTTCCAATTCACCCCCTTAATCTGCCATTTCATCTTTGACTGTGTTCTTTTTATTTTCTACTCATGAGTGACACTAATTCTCTTTCCATAGCCCTCATAAAAATTTAATAATAATTTGCATGATCAAATTTAATCACAAGGAGGAATCAATCAATAAGCATAGTCAACCTCTCGGGCTCAAACGATGAACATTCAAACGCAAAACGATAAACGACGTTTGTCAATCTATGACAAAACGTCATCATGTTAAACTGCCTTCCAAGAACAACACCAAACTTAAGCAAAACTCAAAATAAAACATTTTTTTGTTGATGTGGATTATGCCATTACTTGGATGCTCCTGCATCAAACAGCCTCAAATTCAAGGGCGAAAGAATCTCAAACACATCTACAGACAAGACTTACCATGGGTAAAGCCTACGAAATCCCAATAAAGAATTACAGTCGTCATTGATTAGAAAGAATTGTAGGGCTGCAAGATGTCCTTTGTTTCTTCTCTTTGAGGATGAGAGAAAACTTGTCTTAAATTACTAACCTTAAAATTACTAACCTTGCTAGTTACCAACTCTTGGTTTTGTTATTGAGTTATTGGAAAATAGAAGTACATAAGCCAATAGAATAATGGAAAATAAGTTGTCCTCATACTTTTGAAGATGGTATTAACTTTATCGGTAGTCAAGGCAAGTATACTAACAAACACTCTCCAAGAATGCCACTGTAGAATAGAGTCGGGCATAACCAAGACAATCATCACTAGCTGTAGAGTTTTCTATTCCCATTGCTTGAGGACAAGCAATATTGGGAAGGGCAGACTGTCAAATCCCCGCCATAAACCACAATTGCAGCCTATCTTGAAATCGTTGGTTAAGGAAATAAGAAAGTGGTAACTAAAAAAATATAAATAGCAACTCTTCAAAGGGGGTTCGATGGAGTCTATGCAACGGTTCCACAATAAAATAAATAGTTAATAATTAATGGAGTTCTTGAAGGCAGCGCTTGGGAAATAAAAAAAACAACATTAAGATAAACAAAAAGTCATAACCTTTGTCAAGGAGATCTATTCCAAGGGGTGCATCATTTCATGGAGATATGAAGATATATAGAGGAGTTCACTTTCTTGGAGAAAGAATCAATCAAGTGGATTGGAAAAAGGAAAATAAGAAATTGGAATATAAGAGATCTCTTGTAAATAAATATTATTTTTACAAGAATATTATTGGGAAGTAAGTTTTTAGATTAAAAAATTTTAAGATTAAATAATTTTAAGATTAAAAAATTTTAAGATTAAAAAATTTAAGATTAAAAAATTTTAAGATTTAAAAATTAAAAAATTAAAAAAAATTAAGATTAAAAAATTTATCAGGATCACTGGCAGCAGGGGAAGAAAAACAAGAAAAGAATAGAATAGACAGATTATGAAAATGACATGAATTTTATTTCAAGTTTGTTCAAAACATGTTTCACCTATTTAAGGCTCATCAGTTGAGCTTAGAATGAAAATTACATGAAAAAGAGGAGTATAAAACGTGTGTGGAGACAAATCCACTAACACATACTTCAATTACAATATGTCAAAAATTAGTAATTTGAAAAAATCACTAATTGTCAAAAAATAGTAATTT
Source organism: Sequoia sempervirens (assembly GCA_007258455.2). Lineage (NCBI taxonomy): Eukaryota > Viridiplantae > Streptophyta > Pinopsida > Cupressales > Cupressaceae > Sequoia > Sequoia sempervirens. The sequence continues at coordinate 16,416,920 of VDFB02072274.1, read as the reverse complement.
CCAAAAGTTTGTCAAAAATTACTAATTACATTTGAATTCAAAATCATTAATTCTAGTAATTGTCAAAAGACAATAATTGTTGAAAATCCAAAGATTTAAAGTTCATAAAAGTTAATAAAAACTTTATTTAAAACTTAAATTAACTTTACTTAGAAAATCTGCTTCTGATGAGGAAGGAGCCAAGTCTTCTAGGATTAAGCCAATAGATCCGGGGATGTGGAATATGGCTGAGTGTGGGAACTTTTTGGCAGAGCTGAAAGAGTTCAGGGTTTAGGGTAGCCCCCAAGTTCATCGCCTTAGTTTGATGACTAAAATCAAGTTTGAAAAGCAGGGGGGTCCTCTTTCTTATCTTAGGTGCAATGACCCGATGAAGAAGTGTTGACTTGTCCTTCGTGGAGATTTTGTTGAAGCACAGAAGCAGAAATTTTCTTGGATAGCTGTGAGCACAAAGTCTCTAAAAGAAAAGTCTCTTGAGCTTGACGAAGCCTGAAGAATCTGATTCCCGAAGAAAATAGTGTCAAAGCTCACTGATTATGAAAGACCTCTTCTGATGCAAAGGGTGCCCTAATCTAAAAGGGATGTACTAATATGCATTCATCTGTTTCTAAAAACATTGAGTGGAAAGAATGCCAGTAGAGCTGAAATTGGATCCCTTGAAGAAAGTAATGTCCAAAAGCACTACATTAGAAGAAGAGATACACGGGTTGATCTTGATCTCGAGGTAGAGGCATGATAGGAAGAAAAATATTGATGAAGAGAATCCTCATAACTGGACCAGATACCAAATGCATCATCAATGAATCTCTTAAAAAAGATAAGAGGAGAAGTGTCAACCACAGAAGGGAGTTGTCGTTCAAGATGACAAAAGAACAAGCAAGCATAGACCACAGCACAGTTGATTCCCATTGTCATACCTCGGATTTGTTTGTAGATGAAACCTAAGTTACCGATTCGTTTTTGGATTCGGGTACGGGTACGCGAATCCGGTACGGGATTCGGCAAAAAAAAAAATTTGGATTTGGGTACAGCTTGGGTACGGCAATACAAAAAACATATAAAAATCAGAAATATATACATATTTGCAGTAGTAATTAAGTTCAGAATACACCACCATATTAATAGTCTAACAACATAGCAAAAATACATCACCACTTTCATAGTCACTAAGTCAAATATTAAAATATTAGTGATTACTCGATTGTCATGATATAAAATTATAAATTAAAGTTCAAACATAAAATGTCAAACGTTTACAATCAGCCATTATTGATCATTGATCAATCTGAATCATATGGGTCATCACTATCAAACAAACTAGCATTATTAGATGCTACATTTTGCGTAGAACCACAAATAGCATTCGTGGCACTCGCACAAGCACTGCCACTAGCAGTAGCAGTAGCACCGACACTACCACTCTCACGATCAGTAGCTGCTTCAGGCTCATACTCATCATCAATATCAAGTGCAGCTAAGTGACTTGTGGAAGCATCCAAGTCAAGCTGCTCTGGCTCAATATCCCACCTCCTTGTGTCTCCTTCTTTGTAGGAAGTTTGCTTGTGTGTAAGGAGGCGCAAGTTTGAATGCACATACACCAAGTCCTCTGCCTTTTTTGAATGCAGCCTATTGCGTTTTATTGAGTGGATGAAGGAGTATGTGCTCCAATTCCTCTCTGATGAAGATGAACTAGCAACCTATTAAGAGTCAAGACCAAATTAAATAGTTAAGAGTTACAAAATTTAACTAAACAAAATTATTAATTAATATAAAATTATAAATTAAAATTAAAATTACAAACTATAAAACTTACTTGGGATAAGATTTTTATTGCAATTGGTTGGATGTTCATGTATTCTTGCCCATGGAAATACCACCAACTATGACCATCTACCCTGTATTTGTCTCGAAGAGCATCAAGATTCTGAGCAACACTACCGGAGCATGCAAAAGCCATGAACTCAGCCCTCACTCGATCATGTTGGTCACGATCAGTGAAGAGTCTCCGAATTGCTGCCTTGTAACCTTGAGCCACTTCAACATCCCTATATGGAGCAACTCTTGATGTAACAGAAAGAAGCTCAGGACTATAATATTTGGAACTCAATGCAAAAGCAAGAAGATGCAATGGAGTGGTCATTTTGTTCCATCTATCAACCATGATTTCCTGTAGCTCTTTGAAGAACTTTTCATCAGGATCTTCCTCTTTTGCATTGATGATGGTATTCATCTTCTCAATCATTGAGTCGATACCATCATATACTTCTCCCAAACAAGGTCTATCCATGTCTGTGTAACGGATCATGCTCAGTATAGGCTCAGTGAAACTGACCAGGTACTCAACACGATCCCACCAACAATCATCTAGTATCCTTTGCCTGATCCTATTTGCCCTTTCACTGCTAGATTGCTTCCATATGGCCCAATTAGGGCTGATTACCATGGCACAAAGTGCCTCACGAACCTTTATAAGTCGTCTCAACACAATTGTGTTGGAGGCAAAACGGGTCTCTGCAACCTTGTTTGGAAATCAAAATTAAAATTAAAATGTAATTTAAATTTACAAAATCAAAATTTAAAATTAAAAGAAAACTAAAAATTTAAGAATATTGAGAATTTCAATTAACTTACCTTCAACAATTCCAATTTTGAGAATTGTCTAAATATTCCTTGTGTCATATGGTGGTTGGTGACAAACATCTGGATGTCTTCGCCCTCAGCATACACCTGTTTGATCCACTCAATTTTGGATCCAATTTTTTGTAGCATTAGATTGAGGGAGTGGACAGCACAAGGTGTCCAAAAAATGTGTGGATACTTCTCCTCAATCAATAACCCAGCAGCCCTACAATTTCTGGCATTGTCGGTTATAACTTGCACAACATTTTGATGGCCCACATCTTCAATGGCTTGGCAAAGGATGTTAGCAATAAATGGACCATCTTTCACCTGTCCCTCACAATCCACTGCTCTCAAAAACATTGCCCCTTTAGGGGACACGGCAATAACATTGATCAATGGGCGATTTTTTGCATCTTTCCATCCATCAGAAACGATGGTCACCCCTGTTTCAATCCATGAATCCCTTATGGGCTTCAAAGAGTCTACTACATGTTTCACCTCTTTCTCCAATAAGGTGCAATGCACCTTCTCAAAACTTGGGCCCTTATACCCCTTTGGAGCCTCATTAATAGATTTCACCATTTTTTGCCAATATGGTGAACGAACAACGTTGAATGCCAATCCATTGGCATAGACACATCTTGCTATGTCTTGATCAGCAATCTCTCTTGCCTCATTCTGAAATGAAACTTCCAACGGTCCCTTAGATCTTTTATTTGATGAGGGCACGGTTTGCTCTTGAGGGATGTTCATAAATGGATGGCTTTCTGTAGGTGGAATATAAGTAGGTGGTGTAGGGGGTTTCATGGATTGAGATCCTTTCTTCAAAGGATGGTTTTTTTTAACACTAGTAGCTTTTTGATCTGCTTTTTCTTGCTCAGCAATATATTTCAACACTATGTCATCTGCAAGGCCTTTGCCATCACCTTCTGGAGGTCCCGAACAAGGTTTGATGCCAATATCAGGGATACTACACAAGTGGGCTTTCACTCAACTGTATGAGCTCGTGTATTGAACTTTGCAATGACCACAAATCCAAACAAATACTCCACCACCTGGACATTGTTGAACCATTTCTACATATTTCCAAAGGGGAGAGGTTGCACTTATTTTGAAACGAGATTGGCCTGAATTAGAAGCAGATGCCATTGTAATACCTAAGGGCCAGGGCACAATAGATTGAAATAATTTTGGTATTGAAATTTGAAACTAAAAAGCTTAAAAGAATGAGAACAATCAACAAAAGTAATAGTAATACAATAAAAACAAAACTAAATAGTTCATTTGTTAAACAGAAACTTAAAAAAAATGTAAAAAAAAAATCAAAAAATTTCAAAGAAACCTACCTTTTTTGAACAAATCTTGCTCTACAGTCTTCTTGAATCTTGGCAAACACTTGCAAGTGCTTAGGAATAGCACAGCAATCAACCTTGAACCACCAACGATCAGCCTTCAACTCTGTTTGAGCTTGTGCAAGCAAAAGAGCAAGTTCAGCAATGGAGGCAAAAAAATTCGTTTTTCTTTCACAAATTGTTAAAATGAAGTTGTTTTTACCTTTTTAGTGTGTTTGGAGGTCGAAATTAGGGTTGCAATGAATATTTTAATGTTTAGAAGTCAACATAAGGTCAAACAAATAATAAAAAATGATTAAAAATAGACATTTTTTTTCGGACTGGGCTTTTTGACGCGAAATTCGGCTCGGATTCGGCTCGGATTCTTCATGCCGGATCCTGGAAGAATCCGCAGTGAGTTGAAGAATCTGATACGTATCCGCAGGCCAAAAACCGAATCCTGGACGAATCCGTACCGTACTGTACCCGAATTTCGTACCCAAATCGTACCGTATCGTATCCGGAGGCTAAGTATGGCGAATCGGTAACTTAGGATGAAACCATTGAATTCTAGAAAGTGGAAATGCAAAACCAATTCAACAAGGCTTATAATCAAGTTAATAAGCCGGCAATCAAGATTGTGATCAACAAAATAAAGATCATAGTCTTTAATGCAGAAATCCCAGCAGTTGTAAGAATGCTAGGGTAAATAGATTCTACATCAAAGGAAAACAAGATGCAATCCCGGGGAAGGCTGAAGGATTGAAGATCACAAAGCAAGGATAAGGAATCCGAAAGATGGTTTCTTTGACTCAAGAGGATTGGCAAGAGGAGATAATCCAGCAGTTTGGAAGCTTGTTCAAGAAAGTAACCAGAATAAGAGCAAATCAGTCTCCCTACAAGAACAGGTTTATGTATCTTGGGCAAAAGATAAAAAGCACAAGGTTTAGCTTTCTAGAGCGGAATCTGTAAAAGAAAGTTCCTAATTTCTTTAAGAAAAAAGGAATACTTGTTGAGTAGGAAGAGAAGCTTATTGTGAATCAACTGCTATGGAACTTCAGAGACCAAGGTGTAGACATCAGAATCCGAGAGTTGTCGACACCGTTCATTACAATACCAAGACTTATCCAAAACGACAAGCCCCAAGTTTTTATCTGTCGGTTTGATCACAGTGGAAGAGTCTCTGTGAAGAGACTTTAAGGCTTTGAGAAGCCTTGAAGGCAACATGGGTTTGGAATCAAAAGAAACTATAGCCAATTGTTGAACAAGAATTCTTTCACCAACTTTGAGGATGTCTTCAAACTCACAAACTTCAACAAGAGGATTCCAAGAGGAATTGGTAGTGTGAAAATGTGGAGGAAAAACCCCAGAGAACTGGAGGTTCACATCTGCAAGAATATCTAGTTCTAGGCCGAAGAAAGCTCGGAGACAAAAGCACCTGGAAAAAGAACAAAATTCACAGCCAATGAGAGCTATGTAGACATTGAAGGGGGTCGGGGAATGAATTTCAACCCAAGAATGAGCACTCTTGTCTCATCATATGAAAGCGGTCTAGAGGAGAAAATATGAATAGCCGAGTTTGAAACTCGACACTCTACCTCAGAAGAAGACTTTCAAGAGAAGAGAATGAGAGAAAAGAGTGCATGGTTTATAACAACCCCCCATAGGCCTATGCGGAAGCACGAGCGTTTGGAGGATCTTAGTGATTTGGGAGGCTCTGACTCTGACTTCGCCCATGGTTCTGGCGTCAGTTGCGTCCTTGACACCGGCCACGGTTCTAACTTTGATTGCCTTTTTGGTTGCCTCTTTGATTTTGGCCATGATTGACTGCCCTTGTTGAGGATGAGGGATGTACAACAAATTGGACACAGCGGCTTTTGTTTTGGACAGATGGGGATTTTGAACGCCACCTTCCAAAACAAAAGCCACTCTATCCAATTTTCCGTACAGCCCTCATCCTCAACAAGGGCAGGCAATCATGGCCAAAATCAAAAAGGCAACCAAAGAGGCAACCAAAAAGGAAATCAAAATCAAAACCGTGGCCGGAGACAAGGACGCAACTGACACCAAAACCGTCGGCAAAGTCAAAGTTAGAGCCTCCCAAATCACCAGGATCCTCCAAATGTCTTTGCTTCCGCATAGGACTATGGGGGACTGTTATAAACCGTGCACTCTTTTCTCTCATTCTTTTCTCTCGAAAGTCTCCGTCTAAGGTAGAGTATCGAGTTTCAAACTCGGCTATTCATGATTTCTCCTAGATAACTTTCGTATGATGAGAGAAGAGTGCTCGGTCTCGGGTTAAAATTCATTCCCTGAGCCCCTCTGATGTCTGCACAACTCATTGTCTCTGAATTTTGTTCTTTTGTCAAGCACTTCTGTCTCCGAGCTTTCTTCGGCCAGGAACCAGATATTCCTACGGATGTGAACCTCTCATTCTCTGGTGTTTTTCCTCCACAGTTTCGCACTACCAATTCCTCTTGGAATCCTCCTATTGAAGTCTGTGAACTCGAAGACATCCTTAGAGCTGGTGAAAGAATTCTTGTTCAACAATTGGCTACAGTTTCTTTTGATTCCAAACCCATGCTGCCTTTGAGACTTCTCAAAGCTTTAAAGTATCTTCGCAAAGACTCTTCCATTGTGATAAAACTGGCAGATAAAAACTTGGGTCTTGTCATTTTGGATGTCTTGGTACTGTAATGAAGGGTGTCGACAACTCAAATTTTGATGTCTACACCTTGGTCTCTGAAGTTCCATGGCAGTTGATTTGCAGTAAGCTTCTCTTCCACTTGACAAATATTCCTTTTTTTCTTAAAGGAATTAGAAGCTTCCTTTTACGGATTCCGCTCTGCAAAGCTAAACCTTTTGCTTTTTATCTTTTGCCCAAGATCCATAAACCTATTCTTGTAGGGAGACCGATTTGCTCTTATTTTGGTTATTTTCCTGAACCAACTTCCAAACTGTTGCATTATCTCCTCCTGCCAATCCTCTTGAGTCAAAGAACCCATCTTTCGGATTCCTTATCCTTGCTTCGTGATCTTCAATCCTTCAACCTTCCCCGGGATTGCATCTTGTTTTCCTTTGATGTAGAATCTCTTTACCCTAGCATTCCTATAGTTGCTAGGCTTTTTGCATTAAAGACTATGATCTCCATTTATTTTGCTGATCACAATCTTGATCGCCGGCTTATTAACTTGATTATAAGCCTTGCTGAATTGGTTTTGCATTTCCACTTTTTGGAATTCGATGGTTTGATCTACAAACAAATCCGAGGTACGGTAATGAAAGTAACTTCGTTGTGGTCTATGCCTGCCTGTTCTTATGTCATCTTGAACAGCAGCTCCCTTCTATGGTCAACACTTCTCTTATCTTTTTTAAGAGATTCATTGATGATGCATTTAGTATCTGGTCCAGTTTTGAGGATTCTCTTCAGCAATATTTTCTGCTTATCAAAGCCTCTACCTTGAGATCAAGATCAACCCGTGTATCTCTTCTTCCAGCACAGTGCTTTTGGACATTACTTTCTTCAAGGGATCCAATTTCAACTCCACTGGCATTCTTTCCACTCAATGTTTTCGGAAACAAATGAATGCATATCAGTACATCCCTTTTAGATCATGGCACCCCTTGCATCAAAAGAGGTCTTTCATAATCAGTGAGCTATGAAGCTATCTTCTTCGGGAATCAAAACCTTCACGCTTTGTCAAGCTCAAGAGACTCTTCCTTCAAAGACTCCGTGCCTGCAACTATCCAAGAAAATTTTTGCTTTCATGCTTCAACAAAATCTCCATGAAGGACAAGTTAGTGCTTCTTCATTGGGTCTTTGCACCTAAGATAAGAAAGAGGACCCCCTGGTTTTCAAACTTGATTTGTCATCCGACTAAGGTGATGAACCTGGGGGCTACCTTAAACCCTGAACTCTTTTGGCTCTACCAAAAAGTTCCCGCACTCAACTGTATTCCACATCCCCAGATTTGTTGGCGTAATCCTAGAAGACTTGGCTCCTTCCTCATCAAAAGCAGATTTTATAAGTAAAGTTAATTTAAGTTTTAAATAATTTTTTTATTAAATTTTATCAACTTTAAATCTTTGGATTTTCGACAATTAATGATTTTTGATAATTACTAATTAATGATTTTGAATTCAAATGTAATTTGTAATTTTTATTTTTTTTAAGACTGCAAGAATCGGTCAAGTATTCGTCCCCCTATAAACTGCAGTGCACCTGGTAAACTTTTTTCATGTGACCGGTGACGCTAGCACAACATGCCCTCTAGTACCACGAGGACGGTGGGGAGACTAGACCTTGTGATCTCTTGCCTACAACAGGATGCTTTAGCCAATCGAGCTAGGCCCACCGCCGTAATTAGTAATTTTTGACAAACTTTTGGAAATTACTATTTTTAGACAATTAGTGATTTTTTCAAATTACTAATTTTTGACAGATTGTAATCAGAATATGTGTCAGTGGATTTGTCTCCACGCACATTTTATACTCCTCTTTTTCATGTAATTTTCATTTTGAGTTCAACTGATGAGCCTTCAATAGGCGAAACATGTTTTGAACAAACTTGAAATAAAATGCATGTCTTTTTCATAATTTGTCTATTCGATTCTTTTCTGGTTTTTCTTCCCCTGCTGCTAGTGATCCTAATAAATTTTTTAATCTTAAAATTTTTTAATCTTAAAAAAAAATTAATAATAAGATTCCTTTAGCAATCTATCTTGAATTTATAGAAGTCTTTACAAAAAGGGAGGCCAATCAACCTTTTGGGTTCGGCGTTCCCTTCATCAAGTATGCCACCCCCGAGATGCAGCTCTCGTGGGGCTTGGAGGCATATGAGTGCTCCCAGGCTTGTTGAGAGAGGTGGTCTTCATGCATCTTATCAAGTACGCCACCCTCAAGATGCAACACTTGTGAGCTAGGAGGCGAATGAGGGCTCCTAGACTTGATCAAGGAGGACGAAGCACCTCTGAGGTGGACTAAGGGATGGCGTGGGCCAAAGATCCTACCGTGTTTGTAGGCCAAGAGGCGGATGAGTGCTCCTGGGCTTAAGGGACTTCTCAAGTACGCCACTCCCGATATGCCATGCTCGTGGGGTCAAAAGGCGTATGAGTGTATTAAAGTTCACTCTCCGGTGGTGTAAAGTTTTTGCGAATATTTTAGTTTGATAGACGTTATTTTTTATCAAACATGGATCATTGTTTAGCAAATATGAGCACAACATTCATATGTATTAATCATGCCAACATGGAAATGAACTTAGATACTTTAGTTATCTTGCACTTCTCAGAATTTGACATTAATGTAACAGACAAATACAGATGTGCAATAGCTTGACAACTCTTAACACCCACTGACATTAACAACTCCTAGCAAGACTCAGGAAGCTGCTGTAACAGAAGGTTCATTATAGCTCATTTAGAAACAATTTCTGAGAGTAATATAATCTGATTTCTACTAGCAGTTAACCCAAAAAGCTATAGCAAGAATAACTTAGACCAATACAAGAGAGAGTGCGGAAATTTATGCTCAAGACCTTTCAGACCATTACAAATATTTGGACAATAAGGATGGACCAATGGCTATCTATATGTTGCCCAAAAATACTCAGAGACACACAGAACTCAGAAATACCTACATGCTCGGACTTGGTCATACATTAACAGCAATAGCAATAAGAGTATCCAACATGGAAAACCACATCAGGTCTGGAAGAATGATAACAGCAATTTGAAGGCGACTGAGAACACAAAGGTTGACCATATCCAGCCCTCTTCTATCTCCAACGCCCCCTTAAATGGCAAATATAGTGCCCAGCTTCACTCGACCAGCTGTTGTACCCTTAGACATCCCTCATAGAAACAATATTTGAGCATTAAACCCAACGTACAGCTATTGTAGGCTTAGGGAATGAGATATCTGATGCGTATGGGTCTACCAACACACACGTCCAACCAAGAAACCCTTATACGACAAGCACCTAGGTTTCTCACAAAACCCACATCCTTCTCTGGACTCGCCCAGCAATAGACTTCAATGGCGAACTCTAAAAAGGAGACTGGAGTGATTTAAATAACAATTATCTCCTGCAACCTTTGGACGCCATACTCAGCCAGCTAGGAATAACAAAGCATGTCGTTCTCTTCAATCTAGTCCTTTTGAATATAAGTCGAATCAATCCTCAGATGATTGAATTCGCAATTGAAACTTCATACCAATAGTACTTGAAAGATAAATCGAAACCCTTCAGTTTCTATAAAATAATTTGTCTTGCCTGGAAAGACACAAATTATAGAATTGATCAATCCAACCATTGGAGTGGAGCTACTAATCTTGAGTGAATCTGCCAACACCAACTAGGGAGGAATCTTTCACCATCGAAACTGGAACCCATAGGAATACCCACCCAGGGTTTTGATCTCCGAAAAGCTCCACCAAAATACAAACCCCAAACAAAATAATAATTCCAGAATGTTAAGAGAATGAGCTCTCATGTCCTTTTATAACACCATTTTGCCTTTTTAGGGTTTACCTGCCAAATTCACTTAATTCAATATTATTAAGTGACTTTAATAATTTAACTTTTAAATATTCCTCAACGTCACTTTATAAACCCATATTATTTAATTATTTAATATCACCAAAATAAATGCACTTTTGCCAAGCAACATTAAATAATTAAAATGATTAAATATTTTAATATTATGTTGGCGAGCTGAAAAATGGGGACATTACAGCTGTAATGTCCTTGTTTTCCCGGCTCGCCTAATGAATATTAATTAATTTAATTATTTAATGTTGCCTAGCAAAAAAGTGCAAATTATAAAGGTAATATTAAATAATTATATTAAAAAGGTTATAAAGTGACAATGGGGAATATTTTAATGATAAATTAATACACTTTATAATAATGTATTATGTGATTTTGGCGGGAAAACCCTAAAAAAGAAAAAAAAGCTTTATAAAAAGCACTTTAGAGTTCATTCTCTCATATCTTGGATTATTATTTAATTTTGGGGTTTGTATTTTGGCGCTCTTCGGAGTCCAAAACCTTAGGTGGGTATTACTACGGGTTCTAGTTTTGGTGGTGAAAGATTCCTCCTTAGCAGGTGTTGGCGGATTCATTCAAGATTCGCAATTGCACTTTAACGGATGGATTGATCGATTTTATTATTTGTGAGTCTTGTCAGGCAAGACATTATCTGATGGAGATTGAAGAGTTTTCAATATATCTTCAAGCACAGTTGGTATTAAGTCTCAATTGCATAATCAATCATTTGAGGGTTGATTCGTCTCATATTCAATGACAAATGGGAGGCATCAATTTCTGATTAGTAGTGGCCGATTTCTACATTGTTGGTAAATATTTGCAAGGGTTTGAATAGGGTTCTTGATGGCAAATATCTTCATATTGGAATCTGGGCACCATCACTTCTAAGCTTCATTAATTGCATTTAATAGTGGTCTCTATTCCTAGAAGCCGTACAACACTCTAAACCCCCAGGAACTAAGGTGTTCTCTAATCTGAGCAAAGATGTGGTTTTTTGGAGGGTTTAGAGCACTCTTAAGAGGATGTGTTCATAACAGGAGGAAAGCGACTCTTATATACAATTGTTGTGCACCTTGTTTCAGTCTTAAGTCCCTTATTGGGAGGCATCTCAGTCAACCAGACCTATGTGTGGCCTTCTGGAATGGTATTCAACTCTTATCCATGTGTGCGGCTTCATCCAATAGTTGCCTATGAATGTATGGAGTGTTCTTGCTTGGGAAAAGTCATGCCAACCAGATCGGAAATAAGACGTGATGATATCAGGGAGTTCTAAGCAAATTGTAGGAAGCCTCAAGTCACTATTTGCCCTTGGCATCATAATTTCCAGGTCTATGATAATTTAATTCCTATTGTCTTTCGCTGGTCTGATATTTGTCCTATTATCTGCTGCCAAAAATCATTGTATTTGCTACTACGGTCAGTTTGTATGAAGGGATTGAAACCTTGTCTCAAACTGATTCCATTGTCATTAAAAAATGTGAAAGCTGCTACAGTTAGTTTATGAAAAGATTGTCTGGAAATCATCTTTGTTTCAGTCATAGTAATAGTACTGGCTTCATGCTGGCTATTTCTGAGTGTAAACACTTTCAAAATGACTTCATAACAGTGCCCAGTTTGGTTGTCTCAAAGTCTGAAATGCATTTGGCTCATGGTATGTCACCTTAGACAGTAATAGTGTAATGAAGTGCAGACCTTGTTATCGAATTCCTGTTTATCTTTCCTTTGTGAAACTGATTGTTACACCTGCATTGTAATGTTCTTAATTTGATAAAATGTAACATCTATCAAATTGAAAAACAATCGTAAAATTCTGCACAATCTGGGAAGGGAACTTTACAGTGGTATCAGAGCTGTGTATCCTGCTAGCCTGAGGGTGAACGGTGAAAGGTCAACTTCAATTGATCAGCTACAGATCAGAATTTCAATTTGGGTATCATGGCTACTTCCAGTGATCACATGGATTCGTTGCTTGAATCTATGATACAAGATCAACCTAGGTTTGTGTGGAAATGGAACAAAGAACAGGAGGCTGCCAAAGTTCTTCAAGAGAAACTAAAATATATAGGTAAGAAGCTAAAACACTTACCTGAGTCAAAGATAGTTCTTCTCAGCATGTTGAAGGAAGCAGAATGTAGTCTATGCAAGGTTGATCAATCTTCTTCGCAACCAATGTGCAAAGATATGACGTCATTGGTGCACCCTTTGGTTAAGCCAGTGCTTATAAGACATCAAGATGAAGAGGTAAGACTTGCAGCTGTCACTTGTATTAGTGAAATGGCAAGAATTGCAGCTCCAAACGTACCCTATGATGATGACATCATGAGGGAAATATTTCAGTTGTTTGTGGAGTGTTTTTAGGGTTACATGATGTCAAAAGCCCTACCTTTGGTCAAAGAGTTAAAATACTAGAAATTATGGCAAAGGTTAGGTTATGCCTCTTTATGATGGACCTTGGGTGTGATGAATTGATTCTTCAAATGTTCCACTTCTTCATAACTAGAATCAAAAAGCGTCATTCAGAAAATGTCAAATCAAGTATGCTAACTATCTTGTCCCTAATTCTCGATGAAGGTGATGATGTTTGCAAGAGTTGCAATCAAATTTGTTGGTCATCTAGAGGAAAGAGCAACAAGTCTCAACCGCAGCATATGATTTCACAAGAAGATTGCTTGAGCAGAAAATTGAGAAGTTCAAGGAACAATTATCTGTAAAAGAACTGATCTCATTGGGTATACAGGTTCCACTTTCTCTACAGGAAGAAATCAGGCCATCATCCAGTGAATCAGCTGAGTTGGATGATGAATACAAAGAGCAATCTGAGCTCTATTGTGTTGTAACACCTAATGAGAGTACCAATGATGATTCTACAGGTGGAATTAGTGCTGTCCTAATTCCAAAACAGAATGTATGTATGGATGATATAGCAAAAGAAAACTGTTGTGTGACTCAAGCACTTCAGGAACAATCTGATGCTTCTTCATGTGAAGTAGAAGTTGTTCATACGCCTAGTAGTCCGCACAATTTGGAGAACTAGTTGAAGGCAAGGGAGGATAAAATTGTTGTTGCATTGTCTCATTATGATAGAATGCACAAATTGATTGAGGATCACCTTTGGAAGGTTCAACTTGAAAGAAGACAAAAAGGAATTGAAGAAGAATCTTCTCGAGATAGATTGCAAGTAATCAAAGATGGTCTGGTGGTAATGAAATCAAACTACTTACATCTTCTTTCAGATTGTGACCATCTCCTCAACCTCGCTGAAATATATTTAGATGCATTGAGAGGAAAAGACGAGGAAGTTGATAAACTCTCACATGAGCTTGAGGTTACCATGGATTCCTTGAAGAACACTTAGATCGCCCTTCGAGAATCCATGATCCATGTTGATGACCTTTGCTTGGAGTTAAGTTTGGGTCAATGTCCATCACTTACAGCAGAGACTCAGTTGTTTATGGCAATCAAAGTACTTGATGAAGAGAGTAGTGTCAAGTCATCCATCGTTCACACTCAAGATGTGAGTGAGGTGCCTATTGTGTTGGTCAAGCACGAGTCTTCTTTTGTTAAAGATTCCTATAAGGTGCATGAGGCCTCCTTGATTTCAGATCAAGTCACTCATGGAGTCATTGGTTGGAGAATGCATTGTTCTTGATCTCGAGAGGTATACGCTCAAGATTCCGATTGATTATGTGTCACGTCTCAGACTTTGATGCTACCTACATTTACTATATGTGGAACTGATATATGAATAATTGTGTGTGGTAGAATAAATGTTATGTTATTTAAAAGATGAAATAAGTGAATGTTTATTTTATTTTAGAAAAGATGAAATACAATGAATATTATTTCATTTTGAAGTGATGCAATATAGGAAATGTTATTTTGGAATGATAAATTATATTGCTTTGATTTATTTTTGGACACTAATCTATTAATGTGTGCCTGAGTTTTCATGAGTTATTGGTTGTCAAAGACCAAGTGTGTGGTTAAGGTAGAGGAGGCTAGCTACCTGGCAGGGTTAAGATGGAATGGTCTCTCCCGCACACACAAACACTTAGTAAATATATTGTTGCATTTAGAATTTCATTTAGTTAATCATTTTATATTGTTTCTTACTTTATAGTTGTTTATTTAATTAATTGGTAGTAAAATTAATTGCACATAGAAAATAAAAGAAATAGTTTTTTATCTTAATTATTGATTTCATTTGAAGATTAAATTATTATTATTTATTATTTTGTGGATAATTGTGATGCATGGCTAGAAAATCATGTTTGCTATTTGTTGGCGTAACAACTAGCACCTCTGGAGTAAGAGTTGGTACGGACAGCTATGCACACTACGCAATGAGTGCTCTTCAAATTAGGAGGGGAAGCTCCCTCGTTGTGCTTGACAAAAGTACTTGCAAAGGAAATAAACTAAACTAAATCCTGTCTTTTTGCTTCAGCTGTAGAGGTACAAGGCTTTCTCGGAAACTATATACGTTGCAGCTGAGTTTTTCTGGTTTTGCAGATCTACTAACTACAACTAAACTTAATAAATTAAATTCTATCCAGTTTCCTCAAGAAAACAGAGCATGAGGAAACGGAGCAAGGTTTTGACTATCAGACGATAAACGAGTTTAGATTCTCTACTTGAAGGCAAGGTGGCGAGACTATTATCTCAATCTGAACAAGTTTATTAGGCACAAAACAGATTTATCTAAACTATGGGAAGAATTTACCATGACAATCTCATGAAACCCTATGTGGCATAACAATTGATTATAATAGTAAAGACTCACAAAACAGATTTATCATCACAATCGCATGAAATCCTATGTGGCATAACAATTGATCATAATGGTAAAGATGCACAAAACAGATTTATCCAAACTATGGAAAGAATTCACCATTACAATTGCATGAAACCCTATGTGGCATAACAATTAATCGTAATAGTGAAGACGCATGAACAAATACCAAAAGAGCAATATTGAGGGCAAGGTAGGCGCAGCATATATTTCTCTCTCAAGCAAAAGTTATTTACAAATGAGCAAAAGCTCTTATTTATATACATCAAGGTGTAGGGAACCCTAAAATCACCTTGAGTCATCTACAGTCTTGCAATGCATGCAATATTTACTGCTAAGCCCTAATAAAGTAAACTATACAGTTAACTGGAAAGCTACCATCAGTTAACCGAAACATCTAATCTAAAATGGACAACTGTGCAAGCATGCACATCCTTATTGAAAGCGAGTTAACTGAAAGACTACCATCAGTTAACGTAAAACCCTAAATGAAACTCCTAGTGTGTAAAGCTGATCTCAAATAGATATGCATGTGATAAAACAACGAGTTAACTTGAAAGGGTAATGCCAAGTTAACTCCTGTGTGTAATGTCTATCTTGAGAGGTGGAAACTGAAGTCTACTGGTCGTGATCTCGAGCAACCAATCCCTCAACGAGATTGTTAACTGTATCACTATCTGGAGCTATGAGACTCTGTCGAAGAATGCTATGTCGATGCAGCATATCCTCACCAGCTGTGATCTGAGACTGAAGTTCACCTCTGCTCCTTGTTGCCTTATCGAACAATGCTGACATGACTGTAAGCTAAGTAACCTTACAGCCAATGGTTTCCCCACTAAAAATGGTATGAATGAGTGCCTGGAGCTCTGACTGAACATCGGTAAGCTCAACATAGGCACCACCCTCAATCTGATACCGGCACGGTAAGCGAGATACTAGAGTCCTCACAAACCAAAGTGCACTAGTGACGTGCTCTCTACTCTCAGCCAATTCTGACGCCAAAGTGTCTTCTATCTTTGCTCTGAAAACCAATTGTGTTTTCCAAGAGTAGATAGCTTCTCTGTCTTCTGCATCTGTGACTGCATCATATGCCACACTCAAGTGAGCAATCATAATCTCATCCTGGGGTTTGTTAATTGCCATATCTCGTTCCTCATCCTGGAGACGAAGACGGAGCTCTTGTGCATTGTACCGCAACTAATATAACTCTGTAAGCATAGCACGGCCTTTAGCATCGAACTCCTCCTCCCATTCATCCAAATGCTTGCCATATGCAACCAAGTGATTAAGTTGACTTTGCTCTACTGGAGGCTCAAGCATTTGCGGGAGTGTGTTAATGGCATCGGGTCTATGTACAAGGCTAGAAATGTACTGACGAAGCTGTCTGATTTCAGCCTTGAGGGCTGCCTTATCCTCTCCATCCTTCAATATTCTATCCCTGGCACTGTCTGTAGCAACCTGTAGGAGATCAACCTGAGTCTGACGTGTGCTACGACCAAGGTTGACTGTGATAACCTCAAAATCCTGAGATTCTAACTCAGCCAAGTTCTTCCCCTGTGGAGGTACAGCTGTCTCGACGACAATCTCCATGTCAGTGTTTCTCTCTACGTGAACCATGTTCTTGACCCTCTTGTCTGGTGCATCCTAATAAACCTCATCAAAATCGGAATGATTAAGAACATAGGATGGCTACCTCCTCTTCCTTCCAAGCTGAGCTTCGATCCAAGATTGATCTGGGCTAATGCTACTAGAAGGTCATCACTACCAAGTCTTGATGTAGGGAGTGAGCGTGTAGAGGACTCCATTTGGTAGGAGAGTCTAAATCCAATTCAATGAGAATCGGGGTTGGTGACGCTCTGGGCTGGTGTAGGAACTTGAGGCTGAACCTCGGGCAGCGAAGACTCAACCGCTCTGTGACCGGTGTCTGTCGGCTCTGTGTGTGTAACATTGGCAGCGCCTTGCCCTTTGAATTGTTTGGCTTGTACTTTCTTGGGAGGATTACTCCTCTTCTTTTGTTTAGGTTTTGGCGAGGAAGGTAGCGGATTCACCACTCTGGCTCTGCTCTAGGAATACCCACCCTCCTTGTCTTCTTCTTGTCGAGGTAAAGTATACTGTTCGAATAACTCTACTTGACCTCTCTTTGACCGTTGCGTATTCCTTGGCGTACCAATCAACTGCTGGCAATGGTTGTGTATCAACCTGCTCTCTGAAAAACTGAGGAAGAACTTCTCCCTCATCATCTGATAAACCTCCCACATCTTCTAACAAGAAAATAGAAATCTGTGAGAGAGAGAAGCGGCCGTAACTACGTCTACGAACCTCGAAGTCATCTGCGCAATTTTCCCAGTAATCCTCCATAGAAGGCTCATGATATGTACCTCCAGCAAGGCGAGTTGTATAATGACCTGAAAGGTCATAGGCACGTGCTTCAACAAGATACTTAAGATGATATTTCTCAAACTCTTGCCCTACAATCTTGGCATCAATTGCCGACTTGCACCAATACACTCCAAACTGAAAAGGGAAGTTGAGAGATGGTTTGTGCCTGGGCGTAGAAGACGATGATCATGCATCTGTCTCAGAACTCCTGAAAGATTGTCTTATCGAAGGATAACGTGGAAGCATAGCTGGATTTCCTGTAAACCCGTACACTCGGATATAGGTGTATGTTGGAAATTGAATAAACCAATCCGCCCATCCATCCATCGCTGCCCTAGCAACTGCCAAGATATGAACGTGCAACTCCCGGTCCAAATTTCTCACTGTATAAGTCGAAAAGCCTCGTGAACACGCTTGAAATGACGTTCAGCTCTGGTGAACTCAAGCTGATCATAATACTGATAGACTTTCTGAACATTGAGAATTCCCACGGTGTTTAGTCCTCTAAACCGACCGATAAGCGATCAAGTACATGAGATATGAACACATGTGCAACTCATGGGCAACTAGGAAACCGGTGATCTGCCTGTGGAGAATATCACTGATGAAGGATGCCCAGTCATAATGCTCATGCCCATAAATGATGCGACCAATAATGTAATACATCCAAGGCTGGAAAACATTTGCATGTGCTTGACCTGAGACACGATTCAGGAGTGTGATTAGAATCGCGTACTCATCCTTGTATTCACCACGACCCACATTGTTTGGCAATCTGTTTTTCGCTTGTTTTAACCATCTTTCTGCCATCTTCTTCTGACACTTGTCCACATCAGCATCAAATGCCTACTCACACTGCTCCATAGAAATAACTAGGCTGTTAGGGTGTTGAGGAATGCCAAAACTCCTTTCGATGTCTAGAGGCTTGAGACTGCAAATGACTCGTCCGTCAACTGACACTATCTCACGAGTAGTAGAATTGTAATGCTTAATACAAGCCATCACGAATTCAACACAGTGAACGGAGATAGGTATGGAAGCGGCCTCTAGTAAACCAGACTGCTCAATATTTTGAATGATTGAAGCTCTGATCTTAACAGGATCAAGAACTGCTTCTGGCAACACCTTGTGAAGATCTGTCTCAACCAACCTGCGGAAATCATGAGTAAGGACTGTTTTGGTCCTGTATTCGAGCTGAGTGAACTGCATTCTGAAAAACTCGCCTGTTGACTGTGAACTTGACTATGTTCTGACAAGATTTCTGGAAGCTAAAAATAGCCTGCGAGAGTCAAAAATAGCCTTTCGAAGAATTATTTTCAGCGAAAAATCTGAAATATGGGTTTTGTCCAGAAAAAGATTCTAAGACAACCCAGAACGTCAGTTTTGCGAAAATTCAATTTCTACTCAATTGTACAAAGACTTTTCAGTTGAGAAAATTAGTAACTCGAGAACGAATGTTTTGAAGTTAAAAATTCCTGAAAAATCAAGCGCACGATTTTAACTCGAGGTAATTATATAGAAATGATCCAAATGTTTGTACTTGTAGAATTCGCCAATTTCAGGAACATGCAAAATGGAATTTGAGAGAAATCTGAGTTTCAAGGATGAAAAAGACGTTTTTATGACGCTCTTTTTCTGTGAAAATCGCCCTTGAATTCTTCAAATTGTTGAGAATTGTAAACTTTTAACCTGCAAAAAGATTTGTTAGATAAAATCGCCTTTGATTGTAGATGAGGAATTCGCCTTTGAACTGGAAGAATTCGCCTTTACTTGAAAACCACGAATTTCCTTGAAATTTGCGCCTTTGTTCTGAAAACCACGAATTTGCTTTTGCCTTGAGAAAATACGAATTCCTATGAAGTTTAAGAATTCGCCCTTTAATTACTGAAGGATTGCGAATTTCTTTAAGGAAAACGCCTTGGTTTGTTGAAGAATTGTGAATTTCTTTTGAAGAAATATGAATTGCTTTTGAAGATGAGCGCCTTTATTTCTTGATAAAACCACAAATTTATCTTGAAGAAATGTGAATTTCTCTTGATAAAATTTGCTTTGAAGAAATATGCCTTTGAAAATTGATAGAATTCGATTTCCTCTGAAGATATGAATTTATTTTGAAAAATACGTATTTCTTTTAAGATTGAATTTTCTCTTAATGAATTCGAATTTCTTCTGAAAGCTTTGTGAATAATAAATGATGGCGCCATACTTTAAATAAGAGGAAATTTGCACCAACTGGTAACTGCAAGAATTCAAAACCCTGACAAAAATAGAAGACCTCTGATTGGTTGCCTTTCAGTTGAACTGCCACTGACTCAGAGTTCAAAAATAAATAATAATAAAATATTCATTCATGCAATTAGCAAAAGGCGCCAAAAATAGAAAATCGCCATTTAATGCTAAAATTGCAAAAATAAATAAATATATATTTAGAACTTCAGTTGACAATTCAGAATCAAGCTTTGAGATTCACCGTTAGACTTCACCGATTCCGAAAAGTCATCTTTTGGGCTCATAGGCGTCCACTTGCTCAAGCTATTCCACTTTTTATTAACTTCCTACTTTATAGCTGACGACAAAATCACGACTGGCCAACTTCAACACTGATTTCTGAGTGACCGGGAGATGCTGAGACTAAGCTAGAGAATTCAACGGAAAGCCCACTAAACAAGGAAGAAATGTCTACTAGGAGACACTACTGCAAAATCCATCATTTAACCCCCTGAAAAATTAGGCGCCCCTGATTAAATTCATTTACGGGTTCCAGACTTGAACCATTTTCCTAAACTGCCATCTGACACTTCAAACGGATGCTGACGGCGAACGGTGAACCCTGTTGACAGGAAACGAAGCTCACTACATGCCTGGAGACATTCTGCATCCAACAGATATATGTACGACATCTGAAAGCTGTGTTAAGGGCCTCAAAAGTAAAAGCGCCCCTGGCTCTCAGTTGCACTGGCACCATTTTGACGAAAATTGAACTTTCAACCAGATGCCCTACTTTGACTTCTGATATCTGGAGCTGGGATGATCTGATTCAGGCACTCTGTTTTAACGGACAGCCAGAAGGGTCCACAAGAGAAGTCTTTAGAGGTGATGAAGCAAGAAAACTGCTTCTAAGACCTCAAAAACACCAGTGCGTATTTTATTTAAAATATCCGCTCCAGACTAGGCCATTTTCCGAATATCTTCACTTTTCAGTATTTCACCAAAGACCTCACACACACGAGCGTTTGCCAAATCCCGAAGGCTGACGGCTAGGCTCATTGAGTAGATAAAGTAATTACGCTCAAAAGTCGTGAAGACTTCAAACGCGAACGACCTCATCTGACAGGCCTAAAGGCTTAGGCGCCTCTGGACTGTAGAAATACACTGCAAACTTTATGTTGGTCCGCCCGTGAAATTACGTGCTTGGTAGAACCTCTGCCACGATCACTCAGAATGTCGGATCGACAAGCCGGATGGTGCATCCCGGAGCTGGGCTAGAATAGTACTGATGTCAGGAAGACCTCGTCTGCAAATTTTGCCATCTTAAGGGTCAACTTAACCAACGCCCCTGGGCTGTAGTTGCACTGGAAGTGAAATGAAGAAGCTCAGGAACGTGAAACCTCCATTATAAGCTGATCTTCAGACAACGGCTACCGGAGCTCTGAGACTCGGATGACTACGTTTGATAGTTCGTTGGATAAGCAGACTAGTCGAGAAAAGATTGACTGCATGAGCCACCAAAAATACCAGAATCTACCCCCTCTTTAAGATGGGCGCCCTCAAGCTATAGTTGCGCTTTTGCCTGAAAAGAACAATTTTCTCCTCTCTGGAACTTTGGGAATTTCTACTTCTGACGCTATTTTCCGGAGTTACAGGTATCGGAAAACTTCGCTGGATAGCTCATCGGATAGCCAGACCAATTCTGAAGAGATTGACTGTATGCATGTGCATTTTCAACAAGATCTTGACCTTCAAAAAGAAGGGCGCCCCTGGGTTATAGTTGCGCTTTCTTGCTTTTCCTTTGAGAAATCTTCATAAATTGACCATTAAAAACTCCATTTCGATCACTGAAATCATCATGTGCAATGTGAAACACCGTCGTGAGATGTTCCTCCATCGTGAAAAGCTCCATTCTGAGTCTCTGCTTCAGGTTCTGTTCAATAAAACTGACTTTGACCGACAAAATATTGACAAAAACTCCATGCTTGATATTGCCCAAAACTATATTTTACATCATTTTAGCAATGTTACTCTTTTATGCAAAATGCCTTGATGAAGCAAAATATTTGGTTTGGGTACAACACTATTTAAAAATTAGTTTTATTGGATAGATTTGAAATAAATCATGGAAAAGAAAGTAAGATTTTCGAAAACAAAACAATGAGATAGAAAACATTAGAAAATTAGAAAAATAGAAGAAAAGAAGTTAAATTTAGAAAATAAAATGCAAAAACAAAGCAAAACAAAGATAGAAAAAGAGAAGGAAAATAAAAAAAGATAATAAACTCTTATTCTTTCAACAATAGAAGATTCATTCAAAACTCTAGATTCATTTCTCCCAAAATTTCAATCTGCAAAACGAAAACCAAAAACAGGAACAATAGAGTTAGGGAATTTGGGCAAAGTAGAAGAACAGTGGAAAAGAGAGGAGAACAAGAAGTGGGCCAAACAAGATAGCGTTTTACGAGGTTTTTATTCATTTTCCATTGTATTTAATTTAAGTTTGTGTGGATAAATGAAACTATCTCCGTTTGTTTTGTGTGAAAGATTAAATTTCATTGTTGATACCCAATTGAATATATCAATTGTAATTATGCATTTGGTGTTTAATCATTATCTGTATGAGAAATTATGCTTTGTGACTGTACTATAACTGTATATTTATATTTTTTTTCATAATATATATATGTATGTATATATACATATATGTATGTATATAAACATATTTTATTCTAAATGTGCATAGCATGGAATATAATCATAATTTATACATACATCCCACCAAACCTTCATTTTCGAATCGATGTATTATTTTCATTGGATGGAAGTTTCTTTTTATGAAATATAGTAAAGATTTAAGCCACGACAGTCCATGGGAAGCGATGTTATGGAAGAGACAGTGACCCATCCCACAAGCCACAACCTACGGGAAGGGCGTTGCCTTCCACAGGCAGCGCTCCCCATGGAAGGCCATGATGAGGGCTCATAGAGACCTCATATATTTTCTAAATTTAACACTTGATACTTTATATTTCGCTTAAAAACTTATAATATTATCATTTATATGCTTCATTTATGAACTTAATTATGCATGAAGACTTAGAATATGAATGCTTTTATATAAATGCTTATTTTCTTTGAATACATAATTGAATGGCATTTAATGTGTGATTCTTCCGTTATGTATATTTAACTCATGACTAGAAGAGTATTTATGGATCAGATGAAGTGCTAACTATTTTTCCGTTCAAATGAGATTGACGACTAACCTGTCATGACTCGGAAAGCTTCAACCAAGATACTTATCAGTTAAACAACAGTCAGCATTCCACCTCTACAGTTTTGTTCGGCATCAACTAAAGATAATCATGAGACTTTCATGATTGTACTCCTGCGCTCCAAAGTATCTTTAATAATCTAGAGATTAGTTTAATTTCCCGCTTTTCAAATAAGAGAGGATATATATATATATATATATATATATATATATATATATATATATATATATATATATATATCTGGTCTCAAGTTAGTTAGGCAGTAGATTGTATTAGTTTCTGATTTTCAGTAAATTATGTTCCTCAGTTCTTCACTGAGTATTTTGTACTTCGTCCCTCTTTGGGAAAATTCGATGGAATAAAAGAAGTTGATCATTTCTGTTGTTAAGATCCCTCCAGAGGCAGAGCAGGGCCCGCTCTTCCGAAGGAAGGTGATCCTGTTAGTTAAATATTTCATCTTCATTCTTGTTCTGTTGGAATTGTTTCATCAGTTAAAAGTTAGAATAAATCTTAAATCCAGCATTGTTGAAATCTTTGTTTCGATTATTGTGTTAATTAATTAGAATCCTTTTTGCTTTAGTTTGGTTCACTTTCCAATTAATTCGATTGCAAATAGAATAGTTAGTTTATCACTCATAGATGGTTATGTTCTTAATGGAATATGCACAGAGCAAGAATTATTGGTTGTTAAATTGGATGAATGAGGAATGGAGTAGTTTGCTTCTGAATTAGATTTCAATTTTGTTGATTGATTAGATTTTGAATTCAAGTAAATGTTAGATTTTCATTTTCCTACAAGTTAGGTTAAGTTTAATCATCCATTCCTCACGATCTGATTCAGCTTGGATTATGGCCTATCTCTGCACATTTTCCATTCTGAAATAATTCGTTTTGAAGCTTTAGAATAAGTTAAGTAAGGAAGAAGTTAGAAGAATAGTGTAGTATAGCATAGAGAAACTACCGATAAAGAAGGAACAACTCCGAACCACTCCTAACAAAGTGGACCAACAACAAACCCCCCAAAAAAACTAATCCAACTCTTACCGCAAATAGCTTTAGACACCCTCGGGATGACAATTAAAGATTAAATGATCAGGGAATTGTGACAGCAACAACCCCTATCCATCATTTTTGGCGTCGTTGCCGGGGAATGATCTGGCCTTGGAAAGAAAATTTAAGCCTCAAGTGTTGGTAAGAATTTTTTTGTTAGTTGATGAACAGTCAAAGAGATCAATTTGGAAGATTCACAAGAATAGATCTAATACCTTCTCCTAAAGGATCTCAAGCACACAGTACAAGTTCAGCATCGTCTACTCGAATAGTCTCCAACCACATAGAAAACATGGAAGACGAAGAAGAGGGAGAAAGGCATGAAAGGGAAGAAGAGGTTCCTAACAGAACATTCTCTTTCCCTATTGCTATTAATAGGCAGGCTGATGAACCACCTATGAAAAATATTTCACCCTCTGTTTTACCTACATTTCGTGGGAAAACCTTGGAGGACCCTAACCAATTTTTGTTCAAATTCAAAGTATTATGTCAAACTTATAATTACACTTCTAACAATCAAAAGTTAAAACCATTTCCATCCACTCTGAAGGAATCAGCCTTGCATTGGTTCATGGGGTTGAATGCTAATTCCATTAACACTTGGGAAGAAATGGAAACAATTTTTTTGGACAAATATCAAGATTACTATTGAGTTAGGGACAAGAAAGAGGAACTGTTTAAAATGAAACGGTTAGAAGAGGGGAGTTTAGAATATTTTGTGGAAAAATACCAATTTGTTTTGAAAAGATGTGGGAATGGGTTGGATGAAGAAATTAGTAAATTCATTTTCCTAAAAGGAATTGATGATGATTCAAGAGATGCCTTGAATTTGATAGGAAAAGGAGACATCAATAAACTCACTTTTGAAGAAATAGTTGAGATTTGTAGGAACTATTCAAGAACAAGACCAACTTCTAGGAAGAAGAACAGAGGTTCCTCTGCTGATATTTCTAAGGTCATGGAGGAAATAGCAAATTTAAAAACCAATATCCTTCTTCACCTTAGTTCTCAACCTGACAAAAGAACAGTAGAACCATTGGCTATATATTGTCTAAATGTAGAGACAAACATCCATTAAGGGAATGTCCTCTCAATCAGGTAGATTTGTGTGACATTTATGAGAAAAAGCATTCTACTGGTAAATGTAATCTCCTCCCAAAGATTTAAAACCATTTGAAGAAACCTTCTCAATCTTCACCTGTAGAGGAAGAACTCAACTACATAGTGTTGTGACCTTTTCACACATTGCCCCATTCAAGATGGGGATCCCCTAATTTTTGCTCCATTCTGGTCTTTTGGCTTTGGTTTTGTCTCTCTCTCTCTTTCTGTCTCTTTTCTGCTGACTACCTTCCGGGGATTGTGCCCGTCTGTGAGCTTTAACGTAAAATTTCAGCCAAGTCCATATTATTAGGGTTTCTATCTTTCTGGTCAATTTGAGATCAAATGAAGTGAATAAATTGAAAACGGGGCTCAACATTGTTGTCAGTATGCCTCCAGTAGGTTTTCACTGAAATTTCATCAGGTTTCGGCAACTTACTATTTTTAGTAAGCGTGCAATTACAGATGCTTCTCTCAGCATTCTTGGAATTCCGACAGTCACATCGCATCCAGAACACATCAGGCTGCTCACTGGCAAAGTTTGAGCCCAAACAGACAACTTGCTATTTTTAGCAGTCTAACTTCCAGAGCAAATTTCAGGGGTTATATGAAGAGTTTTTCAGTGCATGTCTGAAGATTCCTTTTGGGTTTTCAGAGACCTTCGCGACGGTATAACATGCAAAATGAGATAACAACTTTCAGAGTTCAGCCTTCGGAGGCTATTTTTAGGGTTTGCATGTCAGGGTTTCTTTTGCACATCTGCATATTCTTTATGGGTTTTTCGAGAGCTACGCAGTGATGTGACATGCAAACGGAGATGGTCACTCATTTAGGAACTTATTATTTTTAGCAAATGCATCCCGGCAACCGCCTCCCAGCACTTCAAAATCACGAACTGATCGCAATGCAACAGAAACAAGGACAAACGGAGATTATTCGATACGCATGCAAGACCAACTAGGGTTTCCAACTTCGGGACCCAAAAAGAGGGGTAAAAAGTCAGAATTTTTGAAAACCAGTGTATACCACCGCGATCAGCATCTTCCAAGCTATCCACTAATAAAATTTGAAGGCAAACGGAGCACTTACTATTTATAGTAAGTCATTTCAGAAACAGGGTAAAAATAGCAAATCAGCAGCAGGCGCCGATGTTAGCAAGCCGGTCACGTGGTGAGGAGCGCATCATTTGAATTTCAAATCAAATGGAGTTGTGGAGATATCAGAAACGAGTGGTTACTATTTATAGCAAACTACCTCCAGAAATATGCTATTTTTAGCAAGTCAGCTCAGAGTAGCAGTGTGAACGGGTTGACAAAGTCGTGAAGGCACAGTGTTTAAAATTTCAAAACGATCTGAGCTTCTGAAGTGTGAAAATCAAGGGACTTACTATTTATAGTAAGGCATGGAGGAACGGGCAAAGACGAAGAAAAAAAAAATGTCTAAGTGTTGGCTTCATCCTGCACCACCTTCCAAATGCGCCCATCTACAGTTGGAGTCAGGAAAATTCCTAAGTGTTGATTTCATCCCCCTGCCTTGTCTAAATGCGCCCTCAAGGAAAATTTTCTAAGTATTAAGAGTTCATCCTTCACCTATGGTCAAATGCGCCCTCATGCAAGGTAGATGTGTTTGAAAAATTTCTAAGTGTTGGGTTTATCCCTCACACATAGCAAAATGCGCCCACTTTGAGAGTTTGATAAAAAAAAAATTCCTAAGGCATGACACTTCATCCTCCACCACCCTCCATATGTGCCCATCTTAAGAGGAAGTCAAAGGTTCAAAGAGGAGTCAACAAGCTTTCATCCACTTGACATGCTGAAATGCGCCCTCACATGCAAGCCAAATGCTAGAAAATTTCTAAGTATAAATATCCTCCACTTATGATGAAATCCGCCCATACAACAAGCAAGTCAAAGGCGTTTGAATGAACTTTATCCACCACATATGGCAAAATGCGCCCAAGTTCACAAGAAGTCAACAAGTCAAAGCAAATGCTAAAAGTTTCTAAGTTAAGAACTCATTCCTCTCTCCTTGTCATATGCGCCCATCCTTTACATCTTGCTAGATACGCCCACAAGCTAGAAGAAAGAGGGTCAAAGGTCAAAGGTGGCGTTGGAAACATGTTCTCCATGACAAGCAATATGCGCCCATCTTCTTCAAGTGTCAAATGCGCCTAAGGTGGTGAGGTAAAATTGCTAGGCGTGGTCAATATCCCTCATGAAGTGTGATATGCGCCCAAGGTAAGATGAGTAAAAGGTGACTTAAGAGGGAGTTGAGGTTAAGTTTTCCTCCATGTACTAGATGCCGCCAAAGTGAGGTGAAGATGAATAAATATTGTTGGGCGTTGAAATTAAAATATCCCTCTCAATGTGCTAAATGCGCTAAGGAAATATGTAAGGGTGAGGTGATGAATAAATATGGTAGGCGTTGAGAATTAAATATTCTCCATGAAATGTAAAATGCGCCCAAGGCATTCAAGAAAGAAAAAATTTTCTAAGTGAGTTGAAATAAAATTTTCCTCACCACCGGCAGAATGGATTGAAGAAAAAATGAAATTTTCTAAGGAAAAAAAATTCAAAATGCTAAGTGAGTAAAACAAATTTCTAAGGCACAAAGAATTTCTTCCTTAGGAAAATCACGCCTGGACTTGGAAGTGTGAAATTTTTCAGAAGCACGAATGAAGTTGCCAGTGGAAAAGTCAGTAAGTGCCTTCTTCGCGAGGTGAATAAAATATTTTCAAGTCAGAGCAACAAGAAATGTTCACAGATGTGAAAAACGGGATTAAGTTTGTTAAAAGTTATTTTTCCAAGGTTCAAAATTCAAGAAAAATTAAATGAACCCGTTTGTTGTATACCCATGAATTCGATGCGTTCTGAAGAAAATTCTCTTCTGGGTATTGAAGATCTTCGACAAGGAGTGGATTTCAGGGTCCTTTGCACTTCGCCAAGGCATTTAAGATGGAGAATTTGATTGGCGCTTGAACAATGAATTTTTCTAAGGGAAAATTTAAAAATTTTCTAAGGCAAGGGATAAAATGTGTTAAAAAAAATGCCTTGGCAGATGAATTTGAACGCGAAGTTGGCTAGTGAAGACGATGAACACTTGGAGGTCAAAATGCCAGGATCAGGTAAGTAGGGTGAGTTTATATTATGAAGTATTATGATGCTCTTCTCCTTGCTTGTTTTGCAGGAGGAACGTCAAGACCAAGCGGTGATGACTTAAAGTGATGAAGAAAATAATCCAAGATGACATTCCAACCTCAAAGGAAGAAAAGTTGCAAGAAAATGGCTAAGTGTTGAGACTTAGTGACAAAGAAGAAATGTTTTCAAAACTCAAGATGGAGAAAAGAATGGAAGCTCGAGCAAAGTTGAAGAACAACGTCAAGAAGAAAATCAAGAACAGTGTGAACGTGTTTCAAGGCTGGAATCTTCTAGAAGGATGATGGACATTAATGGCTCATTTATTACCCCACCCCTCTTGGTGATAGTTTTTAGGGTGAATCTTGTTTAGGGTTGAAGTGGCACAATCTGGGCCATCCAGCCGATTGTAATCTGAGCCGTCTGTTGGACTGGGCTATCTATAAAAGGGGGAGTCCCCCTCATTTGTAATTCATTAGATCAGAGTTAGGATAACAGAGAAGGAGTAGAGATGTAACAACCTTTCCGGTCTACGGTTTCAAAAATTCAACCATTTAACGATTTCAGCCGAAGAACAACTAACTTGTTTTCATTCTAGGGTTTCCAATCGTTTCAACTGGTCATTTTAAATTTCCAACTAACTTCCAAGTTTTCAGTTTCAGCTGAAAGGTAACATCTAACTGATTCCATCAACCGACTCTCCGAAGATTAAAACTAAATAACTGTCAAACTAGGGTTTTTCCAAAATAAAGATAATCACTCTAAAGAGATTAATTACTAGGGAACGATTAACCAATTTGCATCCTTCTCCTACTATAAAAACTAGGGCTTCATTTGCAGCTAAAAGAGAATTCAATCCATATGCCGTACGCTATACACTTCATCAACTATCTTTTAATTTCATTTTCAGCTGAAAAGAAACTGTTAACTATAAACATCTAACAGGAATTTGCAGAAGAATAATAATTACTTTTCTTTGCTTCCAGAAGATAACGAATAATTACTACGGCTATGAAACAATATAACAGCTGAATAAATTCAAGTAGCTATCTCACTAAGTCTCTGAGAATCTTACAATGTTCATTAACATAAAAATAGCATTCAAGGCATAGATGAAATAGAGATTCAATTACCATTACATGTACCTGGACTTACGAGAGAGGAAGAAATCCATGTGACATCATCTCCATACTATCTTACTTAGAAATCTTTATCGAGGGAAAGAGAACTATCATCAGGGGCTTTACCGCCCAACCAAGACCTACTGGTCTCCCGAGTTTCTTCAACTGAAGAACCCGCCCTTCACGAGGGTAATCAACATGGATCATTTTATCATCATGTCTCTGAGCCTGGTGTCCATGATTCCTATACTGCTGGTCGATCCCTCCTCTGTAGGTTCCTCCTATCCAGAAGGATCATTCTGACCAGAGTATATCTGGATCATGGAAGCTGACTTTGCCTAACTGGCATCTACCTTGGCCAAGGATTTTCAATGCTCTGGCACCACTGTGCCGATATCTCTGACACTATTGTGTCAATGTCTCTGGCACTACTGTGCCGTCAGCACACTCACCCTTGCTCGGCATGACAACTCTTAGGATTAAGTTGTAATTTATAATAGCAATTTTAATTACCTTTTCTTCTTAGTTCGAGGTTATATTTTAACCATTAAGTTTCATTCATAATAAAGGAGATTCATAGGCATTAAGGATTTTCAAGTCTCATATTTATCTCATAAAAGACTCAGAGAGCAATAATATGCACTAACCGACTTCCAACTTGAGGAAAGAGAATTTGGTTTAACCAAATAGATAAAGTTCTTAGATGATTTCCAAATGATTCAAACTGAACCCAGTTTCAGAATCTTTTCACTTATTTAAGTTTAGGCTGATGCCTTATTGTAATCATAGAGCGGAAGAGACTAGGCACAGGTATCCTCTTCTTATTTTAAATATCTGATGATTACTTAATGCTTTTACTGAAGAATTAAAGACACAAGGCTCTTAGCTTTCTGCATCTTACTAGCTATTATATATATATATATCCAGATTTATATCAACAGATCATCCACAATTAGGAACCATCAAGATTTCCAGAATCAACAGGTAATTTACTATTCAACCATTAAAGCTTTAGAACAGAGAAGAGGGAAGAGTTTTCGGTATATACAAGCACGAGTTATGATGGCCTGAGGGTAATTCCATCCCATTCAGGTTCTTATCATTTCTCTTCTCTTGGGTTCATAACCTTAGGATTCTTTGTTTATTATCATGATTTAGATCTAATCATAAAATAAGATTATTTGATGACTTAAAGGAAAGAGAAGGTAAGAACGTAGTTTGATTTAAGTGTTCACCTAACTCCCATCTTTTAAAGACAGGTTAAGATCACAGTAAAGAAGGATTACTTAGCCAGATCAGACCAATGTGAGTGATGTGAGTCTTGAGTAAGGCAGAGTAGTTAATGTACTCGGTATGACTTGGTTATACTCAGAGTTCAGGTGGTTGGAATTCTAAATTAAGATACTTCACAGATTGAACATGAATCACTTGTCGCAAAGGGTCCAAAAAGAAAGATGAAGACCTTTTAAATTCCTATACCTCTGCAGGGTGTCTACACTTTTTCTAATTTCGTTACAAAGAATTAGAGATTCAGTCTAAGGAATCGGTTACTCAAGCTACCAGCTGTAACAAAGAATAAAGCTTGTGGTAAAACAATGAGGTGCCAAAGAAAATAGAGTTTCAAAAAGAAAAACGAGTTGGCACAAGAAGAGAGGTAGTAATGATTGCGAAGTGACACAGATGGGGTCTTAACCCAGATCAAGGAAAAAAAAATACAAGATTCAATTCGTAATTACAGAGCCCTTCACTTACAGGAAACGAAGATATTTACACCCCAAATCATTATTATAATTTGATCTCACAAAAGAATCATTAACTCGTCACTATCAGAAATATACATGCTTCTGAAAAGAAAATAAAGCTTATGAAAAGAAACACCGAACAGATTCCAATTGGAATAACAAGCTATTAAGATTTTTACGTGCCTGAAGATGTGGCTTGAAGCCTGAAGGAGAATTTCAAATCCTGCCAAGATTGAGCCGTGGCATCAATGAAATCTTCATCCCTTCTATTCGGAATTTGAGTGGCAGTTGTTGACTAATTTAAAATGAAGCAAGTGGGATTATCAATCGATAGGTGCGGAAGACTCATCCTCAAATACACCATGATTACGCAACTGAGGCCAGAAGATATTGTCTCCCGTGAAAGTGGCTAAGTCGAAGGTGTTGCCAGGCAACCATTTCAGAGTCCCTCTCCCGGAAAGGAAGGAGCCCCGACAAAGAGGAACCTCCCAAAAGTTAATACCCTCCCCCAGAAACTTCCGATCCAAGATTACCAAAAACCTCGCGTCTGAGTTGTCTTCCATCTTGGCCGTTTCTTCCGATGGAAAGATGGCGGAAAGACTTCAACAATTTAAAAACCACCGACGCTTCTACTCCAATTCCCTTACATTTTATTTTTGATCGATGGCTTCCAAATTATGGTTATTATTTTCTTTATTATTCCACTATCGGCTTAAAGCATTACAATATCTTTATTTATTTAAATCAATCACTTTATTATCAGAAATTTTATTATTTTATGTCCTTTAAATCTCCTAAGAGGCATTCCAAGAGTTAACTCTTTTCAACTTCAAGAGGAGATTATTATTAAATATTTTAAATTGGCTTATTTAGAAATAGTTTATATTAAACTACTTATGGCCAAGGTCATGACGTCAGCACAACTGTTGTACACTGACTCAAGATCTGATGATAAAATTGATCCATTGTTAACCACGTCCTCTCCCTGATGATATTTCCCTTTCTCCCGTGGCGTCAGCAAACCTGCATCCACTAACAGAGGTTATGGTTAGATCATTATCAACGGCTAAATAATATGCATTTAAATTTAATCTCATGATCTCATACGAAATCAATACTTTCACTTGCAAATAAAGAGTTCGTTAATAATCACAGTTACGACAAAAGTACCAACTATTGCATTCTCAATGTCACAGTCATATGAAAGTAGTTATTTGCAACCAACATTATATTCGAAACACTTAACCAAACATGTAATCTCGATGTAAGAGATGTGACAAGAGAGAAATTGATAGAGTAGAAAGTAGAATAGTTTGATAGTGTAGTTTAGATTGAAAAGGAAGGAAAGTATTCCCTTTGGATACTTTGTAAGAAGTTGTCGTGAATGCTTTCATAATAAAAGAATTTTCATTGATGGTGATTTCTTCTTTGTTATGAGTAGTTGTCGAGGCTTCTTCGTCCTTCCAATTCACGTAGCAACTTGAAGTAGCTTAAAGTAAAGTAGATTTCATTTCATGCAAGTACTTAGTAATTGTGGAATGTGGTGCTCGATTTGAACAAGACTTTGCTCATCCATACCACTAGCGAGCTCGCTGACGGTGGGTTCGCCCTGCGTGGTCAACTGGATTACTTTTCAAACTTAACTTCGATTGTGACTCACGTGTTCGTATGCATCGTCTTGATGGTGCTTGCATGTTGAGTTATAATTTGAACACCTTTCGCTACTCCCCTGAAGATTGCACCGGTTTTGTGGAAGCTGTCTGAAGCGAGGCAAAGCAAGGCTCGGTTGAAGTTTGTAAGAATTGATCGCCATGTCCCATGCCTTAGAGTAGAACATAAACTTCTTAGGCCCTACACCCTTTTAAATTCAGTTCATTTCTGGTTAGAATTAGGTAACTTGTGCTCACTTGCCAAATCATCCAAATTACATGAAATCCCTTAGTCCACTGTCTGCTGTCAGCTGCCGAACAATTGTGTAAGTCCCCTTGAAATACTAGCAAAACACATCGAGCCAACTGAGGGTATTCTATTTCATGAAGGAACCTTAGAGTTAAATGTATGATCTATCTCGCAATCTTAGCATGCAAGAAACTTTGTTCAAGAGAGGATAGGGTAGCCGTTGGCAACTTTATTCTGTGTTGGTGCGGTCGCAAAAACCACGTCAACACATAGGACAAAGGCAATTTAACCCTACTTTTGGAGGATAGTCTTGTTGTGACCTTTTCACACATCGCCCCATCGCAAATGGGGACCCCCAGTTGCCTGCTAGTTTTTAGGGTTTTGTCTCCTTGCAACGGTTTCATGGGGTCATCACTTTGAGAGTTTCAAGTCAGTTTTTCGAGAGTCATCCGAGCCAAGTCAGTAATCCATGCTTGAATCACTGCATAAACGTCATGGAAGTGCTCAGAAGGCTCGGGAGACGAGGATCGCCTGTGCTTTCGGCCAGTTCTAACACTTCCTATTTTTTAGGGAATCTGCTTTTTCGCTTTTTCGTTTTTCA
The DNA here is from genome assembly GCA_007258455.2 of Sequoia sempervirens. Taxonomy (NCBI): domain Eukaryota; kingdom Viridiplantae; phylum Streptophyta; class Pinopsida; order Cupressales; family Cupressaceae; genus Sequoia; species Sequoia sempervirens. The sequence goes on along the minus strand of VDFB02072274.1, from coordinate 16,383,120 downwards.
TTTTTGGCATTTTTGGACCAAACAGGGTTCCCTATTTTTTTAGGGATTTTGCTTTTTCTATTTTTAGAAAGTCAACCCTGGTCAACGAGTCAACTTTCCATCTTTAGATCCAAAAAATCAACCAAAAAATTAAAAAACCATTGAAAAATCAAAGAGAAAATCAAAAAATCATTGAAAAATCTGGAAGAGCAAGCAAAAAGCATGAAAAATCAGACTGAAAAGCATCAAATTCTGGAAAAATCAGTCCAAAAATCAATCAGATTTGAGCAAAAATCACAGAAAAATCACCCAAACGAGTATGAAATTCATGAAAATTCTGGCTAAGTCTGAAGAATTCGCCATTTTCAAGGTAAGGAGGTTGGTCCTTGATATGTGGGACGGAAAGAAGGGAATGTCCAAGACTATGGAAAGTCCGCCAGCCTTGAGGAGCTTGGCAAAGGCCTTGGAAACTCCGCCACACCTTGTCCAAGAGCTTAGAGAAGTCCGCCCTCACTTTGGCAAGAGGTTAAAGAAGTCCGCCTAGACTTAGAGGAGATTGGAAGGTGGTCTTTGAAGTCCGCCATACTTTGGCAAATAGGTTGGGAAGTCCGCCTAGGCATGTGGGAGAAGAAAAAATTGAAAATTTTACTAAGTGTTTGGTGCCTAAAAGAAGAAATCCGAAAATCTGCCTAAGTTTAGAGGCCTAAAGGATGAAAAATCGAAATTTTGACTAAGTATTCTGACATTTTCAAGAGGTAAAATGCTAAAGTTTGAAAGGCAAGTGCTATGAAAAGTTCGCCATACCTTGAGGAAAGATGGAAAAGACTTAGGAAAGTCCACCTGGGACATGGCAAAGAATAAAATGAAGTTTGCCTAGTATGAAAGAAAGAAGGATTAAAAATTCGCCTAAGGTTTGGATGTCTAGACAAAATCGACAAATTTGGCCAAAGAAAAATGCACAAGGCAAAGAGAAAGGAAAGATCGCCCTTGGCCAGAAGGAATAAAAATTTGTCAAGCATCACATAACTGCGCCTAATAAAGACATCCAGACAAGGATTTTGCCTAGAAAAATTCATCTGAGCAAGAAAAAAATTGACTTTGGCATAAGAAAATAAGCTCAGTGCAATTAAAAATTTCGCCATGGCAGGGAAAAATAAGGATCTAGCATAACAATTGTCGACGGAATGGCTTAAATTTTGACTTGGCTAGACGAAATTGGGAATAAAATTGGAAAATAAACTTTTAGCCATGGGTCCAAAACAAACGGGTTGGAATAAATTAAAATATTTTAATATTTTAATAATTTATTTCCACTACTCAGAAATTTAAATGACCTTGGACAAAATAAAGTTTGCCGGAGATGTTTCGGAAGAAAATAATTTGCGCCGGCCAAAGATAAAATCCAACAGGCAAACTTAAAGTCACCATGATCGAATTTAATTGAATATTTAATGTTTTTTTCGAAAAATAAAGATAAACATCTAAGCAAAAATCAAATTTTCGAAAATCAGAGAGATTTGCCTGGATAAGCTCGACATAGTTTCTTTTTCGAAAAATATTGGAAACTTGCCTGTTTGAACAAATGAAAACAAATCGAGATCGAGAGAGAAGAATGCAGTTGCTAAAATAAATCACGTTCTTCAACATTATAATGAGTTTCAGCAACTCATTTTTCACACACAGCTAAAGAGAAATTTAATCTCTCTCGAAATTCTAAGGCAGACAATTATTCAGCAAGCAAGATCGAATCTCCCAGAGGAAGTTTTATGCTAAAGGAGAATTCTATCGGAAAAGGAAAAAATTTATTTGTTGAAGGATGAATTCTTCTGTGCAAGACGGGCACACTTCATCATTTGCCTTTTTGAGTAAATTATCAGAATTTAAATCTGATTTGCAGCCATCAGTCTTTTTCTGAGGTTTGAAGTCAATTGATAAAATTCACCATTCTTCTTCTGTCTCTTTCATGTTGATTCAATTCTAGCTAAATTTTCAACTTCATCCATTTACTTTCAGCCTGCTTTTTCGCAGCAATTTATTTAATAAGCTGAAAGTAAATTTTTCGAACACAAGGCATGAGAATAAATTAATTTAAAAAGGTCTTTATATTAATGTTAATATTTTTTACTGCAGGTCAATGACCACGGTGGGCGAATCATCCAAGAAAGCAGCAATGAAGTTCGCTAGCAAAGGTTCCCAGCGAGAGTCTAAAATTAATTCAAAATGGAAAAATGTCGCAGACACCGATCTAGGACATGTCGACTTCGAAGAGTTCAAGAAAAGAATGTATGGACAGAACGGACTTCCAACACCAATTGCCAGAAGAATGGTGAGAAATGGAATATTTCAGGCAGCTGGATTCCCGCCTGCGATGGATTGTGCAGAATTGATGGTAGAATGTGCTATCAACTATGATGCTCAGAAGAGGCAGATCATTGCACCAGACGGCAGAATTTTGGCACGCTTGAGCAAGGTGGCAATTCAGGAAACTTTCGGCATCCCAGCACATTCGCAGACTGTCTATAAGACCAAGGAGGAGGCTAAGCATTTGTATGACAGTCAGCTAGATTTATGCGCCACAAATGTTAACAAGGCATGGCTGGATAAACCTAAACCATCAAAAAAGAAGATGCCTAAAAGGCCACGCCGGACGAACTTCAAAGAAGATTTGGGGACATCATTTTGATGTTGAACAGAATAGCTGGCAACCCTCAAGGTGCATTTTTTGAGAGCTGGATGTACTACTTCATAGATGAGATCACTTCTGGCGTAAAAATGTTCAATTGGTCTCGAATGATAAGTAACAATCTTCACGAGTAGTTGGTCAATTTGGAAGAGACTAAGTCTTTTCACATGAGCTCGTATATTGTCTACTTATTGGCCAGGTCATATAAATATCCGGGACTAGTGTGCAAGGGCAAAGTTGGCAACGGAGAAAACGAACTCAGACCTTATGATTGCTACCCACAACTCCAGCTGAAGGAGAAGTCCCATTTCAGAAGGGTGCACGATGCCTTCTTAATGCACATTACCAAAGCACTTCAAGGAGGAGTGCATCAAAGGCTGAGTCATGAGGCAAAGAGCCTAATCAGTAGATACGGATCTTGGTTCATCTAGTTCCCAAAATTCACGTATGTCAGGATCCAGGGGTTTATTGGAAATTCCTATAAGTTGCCCATTTATCCGACAAATCGGATGATTCTGCTCGAAGTCTTGAGGCAACTAGAAGAATATCAAAACATCCAGAGGCCGACCAAGAAGGCATCTGTTACATTCCCATTTTTCATCGGGAATATGTTAGAATCCTGTCCGTCGGCACAGGCAGCCGAGAGTGCCAGGTTGGAGATTCAGTGGTACCCGTTCACAGCCTACAAGTCCAGGGCCAATTTTGACCCACATCATCACATCCGGACAGTGGATGGGAGAAGGTACAAGCACAGGGTGGAACTGGAGGACTTCTAGGCGAACGCTGCTAATGAATATGAGGTTAGAAGGAGATTATGGTCCAGAATGCCAGTTGACTTCATGAGGGCAATTGAACTTTGTCGGGTGCCTGATCAGTTGCAGGATGATGGGAATTATATCCAGCCACGCTTCGAGGAAAGCCGACCTCTTCCTCTCGTAAGGTGGTCAGAGCCTGAGCACTCAGACTTGGCAACCTTGATGAGACCAGTGACCAAATACTCCCAGTGGTGGGTTGACCATCATGTCCAGGAGATGAGACAAAAGAGAATAACGCTCACGTATGATTTACTGAGCGAGACAGAATCGTATTCCTCCAATGCTAGCGCATCCCATCGAGATTTGGCTAAGATTGGAGAGAAAAGGAAGGAAGTAGTTCCAAGTGTAGAGCCTGTTCAGAAGAGACAGAAGGGAGAACCATCTCGTTCTGCGGCATCCCGGAATATTGACGAGCTGGTGGCCACCATTGATGAATCCTTGGTTGAAATGATCGTACCTCCTACAGTTCAAGAAGAGAACAATGAGCCTATTCAGCTGGATGACAAGGAGCCCTCATCACCCACGGGCACGGAAATACTAGGTTCAGATAATGAGATGGAAGTCCGACATTCTGACTTCGAAGAGGGAATGATTTCCGCTCTCAGAGAAGTAGTGGATGTTCCAAATGAGGAGGATGTTCAGGTAGAAGATGGAATTGAGCAGCCTACCATCCCAGATTGGCTGATAGAAAGGATGAAGATCCAGGTACCAGAGGAAGCCCAAGAGGAAGATGATACTGCGGATTTCTTGGCAAGGTTGGAACAGGTTGCAATTAAGAAGCCAGCCAAGAAATTTTCCACTATTCAGCGGGACGAGGCAGGCAGTCGTTCCATACACATCGCAGTACCAACAGTGGACAAGCCACAGGATGAGATCACTCCTCAAGAGTACGCCATAACCACCATAGATCTTGGCCCAACCACAAAGGGTCAGGAAGTGAAGGAACTAGACAATTTTGTCTCAACCATCAAGGCGAGACTGGAAAAAGAAGTGGCGAAAAAGGAGTATAAAAGGGAAGTTGAACGCCTGAAGGAGTACATACGGCATCTGACCCAGCCACTTAATCAAGGTGATTCAGCAACTCCTCCTTTCCTTAATCCCTCACAGGAGATAACCAAGGATGTAGAGCACGGGATGGTCACAGCCAAGGAGGCTCAGGAATGGATGACAAGCGAAGGCACTAAGGCAGCCTTGTTCATGGAGAAACTGGCACTTGCCTATGGGAAAACCTCTTCTTTTCTTTCCAGACTTGTTGATATGGCAGAGACATGGGAATGTATTCCAGATATGCAGGACAGGCTTATTCCAAGCCTTAGGGTCCTAAAGGGCACTCCAAGAGAGGAGTTGGTTGAAAGAAGGGTGATTGCTGCAGGAGCAGCGTATGATTTTCACCATTGGTTTTGGGCAATGACTATACGAAGAGAAATTCTAGAAAAGGCGAAGGCAGATGGGCTCAGAGTTGAAGAGCAAGTCCAAGAGATTCAGGAGAAAATTTATATGACAGCTGCAAAGGTGTTTGACCGTGAGATTGTCCGGGAGAATGACATGCAACTGGAGAGGTTGAAACGTAAGGTTCAGGAGGTTTTCTTCTCGACTACTGGACCAATTTTGAGACGAGATTTCACGAAAGTGGCAAGTCTCTTGACCATCCGGAATGATTTTGTGAAGCAGGAGGCGGATTGGGCAAGCGCATTCGCCAAATGTGCCGAGGACTTGGATGGATTGGAATTCCAGATTAGCATGCTGCCGCCTGTCACGATGGAGGAGGTTATCGCAGTCGTGTCCAGGTTCGTCAAATGCAATGCTGAACAAGCAAATAGGGACGCCTCTCCTTGATGATAGCTCCAACTGCCACTTCACTGCCACTTTACTGATTGTTCACTGATTGATAACTCATGTTATTTAGGGCAACCCTAATTAGGGTTGAGTTGTAATAATCTTGGCCGTTGATATTGTTTTAATCTCGGCCCTTCATTTGATTTTTGAAACTCTATATAAACTGGTGATCTCTCACTTTCATTATGTGTGGAGACAGTATATGAGATTGTTGCATTGAGACTATTTCGAATAATAAAAGCTCTTATGCATGAATTGCTTTGAATAACTTTTATTGTCAAATAGTAAGCGAGGTTGCATATCTTCTTCCGCCATAGATTAAAGTTAGCATTAAGTTAAGTAGAATTTGCTTTGGAATATTGGTTAAGTGAATGAGAGATTGATCGTATAGATTCAATGGTGGAGTATTGCTCATACTTTCTTCGAATGGATGATTTGCATTCGATGCATAAAGTTAGCCTGAGCTTATAGTTGTGGAAGCTTAACTTCAGTCTCATTCGAGGCTTGAAAATCATTATCACACCCCTTGAAGATTGCACCCATTTTGCGTATGTTGTCCAACAGGAGGCGAAACAAAGTGTGGTTTATTCCTTTCACCGGATCTTTACTGTCTCTTAAATTCTTAGGCATAGAATAGATCCCCTAAACCCTTATCTTTTTGCTATTTTTTGAGATCCAAATTGAAGTCCTAACTGAAAAGCCTTTAATGATAAATCCGCCTAAGTCCCAAACTTGTGAACATTTCTTTAACGTAAGTCCCCTTGTTTATTACCAGCTGTAATTGTAAACAAATCTTATGACAAGACTGAGAGACTACGGGTTCTATATGAATTCTAAGTTTCCAAAATTCTTCCTAAATTCTAAGACAGTTTTCGACTTCCAAATTTTATTAATATTCAATGTGCTGAATGCAGAACATTATCTGATTTCTATATCTGCATAACAAGAAAAGGATCCGCCATAAATATGTGAGGAAACCCTACCTCTAAGAGACACGTCTCATGAGAGGACGTGTCTCCACAAGTGGAGATATGTCCACTCATGGGACGTGTTTCTTTAGAGCGCGGGTTAATATAAACACAGTTTAATGATTCGTTTAGTATAACGCATATATACTAGATGGCAGATGAGAAGATAACTTCCGAATACAGAATATAACACCATATATGTAATTTGAATTTATATGAATGCTCATAAATTCGATTAATATGATTTCCAGAAATATTTCTAAATAAAAGATAAACTCGAATCAAGTATGAATGACGATGATGCTTGCAGCAATCGTCCTTCATATCTGACAGAAGTTATCATTCATTAACACTCCCTCTTAGCTAGGGAAGATATTTCAAATCAAATAACTAGAGATATCACCTAAACACATGATATCTAAGACATGGTATGATTTCTCAAAATTGTCAAGTCACATCACATTCTTCATATCATATCTTTATTATGGTATGTGCACTGACTGACATCAAGTCACATGATGTCTACCATAATTCATGGCATATCCACGGATATAAATATCCACCATGATTATCTCTTAAGGATCATAATGATCTACAAATGATATCAAGTCCCATGATATCAATAAGAGATACTATCATGACATGTCCATAAATATCAAGTCACATGATATCTATCATGATAGTTTTAATCATTGTAGAGTTGTCACTTTACAATGTCAATTACAAGTGTTCATTATTAGAAAGATCGTCACCTTTCAATAATGCACACAGGGGGAGTAGTCCCATGAAGTCATGGAGTCACACACATGACAAAAGAGTTTACACATTAAACATCTTTATATATATTAGTACAATTTATAAACAATTTGTATTTCAAACATAAATAACAAATTACATTTCAACCATACCAAGTTTCTTCCTGAAGTGCTCCACCTTGATTCGGGAGAGAGGCTTGGTGAGAATGTCTGTAGTTTGATCATTTGTACTAATATACTCCAACTGAATTACTTTCTTTTCCACCATATCTCTTACATAATGATAGGGGATCTCAATGTGCTTAGATCAAAGAGTCCCACAAGCTATTTACGAAGCCAAACTGCTTCTCTTGCTCCCATTGAGGCTGCAATGTATTCAGGTTTTGTTGAGCTCTATGCAACTGAAGATTGTTTTCTGCAAATCCAGGAGATCATAGCCGATCCTAAACTGAAGCAACATCTTGATGTGCTTTTTCGATCGGTTACACTTTCAGCCCAATCTGAATCAGAGTACCCATGTAGATCTACTTGATCATTCTTGTAAAGAAGACCATATCCAATAGTGCCTTGAAGATATCTCAAAATATGTTTCACAGCCATCAAGTGAATTTCCTTTGGCTCACACATGAACTGGCTGAGAACATTCACTGCATAGCAAATATCAGGTCTGGTGTTAACCAAATACATCAAGGATCCAATCATTTGTCTGTAAAGGGTTGGATCTGCACACTTGGATTCTATTGCTGCTTCTTTCAATTTGTGAAGGTTGGTTTTCATAGGTGTAGACATCGGTCTACAATCCAACATTCCAAATCTTTTCAGAATATCAATAGTATACTTTCCTTGGTTTAGTATAATGCCCTCTGATTTCTGCCATACTTCTAAACCTAGGAAGTAGTGTAGAATGCCTAAGTCTTTCATGTCAAATTCAGAAATTAGATCATGCTTCCCTTGAGCAATGAGGTGATCTTCTCCTATTATCAGCAGGTCATCAACATATAAAATAATTATTAGCATATCACCTTTGATTACCTTGAAGTAGAGATTGGAGTTGGCCTCATTCTTGGAAAATCCTAATCCCAAGAGATAGCTGTCAATTCTTTCATACCAAACCCTGGGAGCCTGTTTAAATCCATAAAGAGCTTTCTTCAGTCTGCATACATGTGAGTCAGGTTCATGTATCACAAAAGATTGCTTCCTACTACACCAGGATATCATCGCAGACCTCAACCTGAAACAACATCCAGAGGTACTTTTTTCGATCATCTTCTTTAGGTTCAGTAGGCTCCCTCGAAATCTTCAAGCACTTGCATCAACCTCCCGACCTCATCGTCCAAGATTGTCTGCAACACTTGCTTTAGAGAAATGGTTTCCAAAGCACACCTCTGTAGAGATTCAGGGCTGCCCTCTTCAACCTCATCCCAGATCACTCTATTCTGAATAGGTTTTTGGAGCTACCAATGTCAAATCCAGATGACAGTCTAGAGCAATTATGATCTCAGTAGCTGAAGGGATCTTCTAAGCATTTAGCACTTGGCCTTGCAATACTACAACCTTCACTTCTTCTCAGTGAGTCACAGAACTCCCTCTCGATCCCTACTTCAGAGATTGCAAGGAAGACTTCTGGAAGTGAACTCCCTCTAGCCACCAACTTAGTCCCATGGCTGCAAGTTGTGACTCCATGCTTGATCATGTCTCCAGTCGGCATGAATTCCTCACTGGATGCCTCAAGCTTTTCCTCTCTAAGCAATCTCCCATCACCCTCTTGCTCCTTGATCCGTCCTGGAAGCATGTTAGAGAGAGATTACTAACAATTTATAACTATCCAAAGAAATGTCAAGGCTAAATCATACAAAGATTACTATTTCAAGTTATAGCATGAATACATAATAATTTATGAACAATATTAAAACATGAATAAATAAATCAACCTATCAAGAGATCAGAATGAAGGGATAAAGAAACTTATCTTTGATGAATTCTGATATAACTCTTTCTTCCATCTTTTGCTCCTCTTGAGAGTGCAAATCTCAGTACAACAAAAGACAATCTGCACAACACACATTATGCAGCCAGCATATTCAATATAGGACCAGCCTTCTCAAGGCAACATTGTAGTCCAAGCACATAGAGAATGGTATCGATGTGACCACCCAATCATGACGAATTTGCATTTCACTTTTCATCTCAGAGTCACACTCAGAGATCTTCACAACGAAATGCAAAGAATGATTGACATCTTCAAGGGATCTTATGCCAATGGTCACTTTTACCAATCACAAACAATGTTAGACCTGCACAACTTAGCAAACTAGATTTCAAAAGAATAAACAAAAGGAATACTTATCTTGATGAAATCAGACTCTATTTTTCAGGGTTGCACTTTTCCCGATATAGGACTTCTTGATTTGCTCCGCCCTTAGCAGTGGCGTCGCTGGCATCGCTTCTGACTAATTCCAAGCGAGATTGATATTACTCTCCAAGTGATGTTAGGTAGATCTTTATCACATGTTTGAAGCCCTAACCTTAGTCCATGCTAACGCACTCAGCCAAGATCATAGATATCTGAATACTCCTTAAGTGTTGTACTTAAGCGCTTTTTAGGTTTGCACTTGTCTTTCATGAGAGCTTGTTCACAATAAGTACCTAAAGCATCTCAATTTGATCCTGAAGAGCTCTCCCACTAGTTTAGATGGTACCACAAGAAGATACCAGTCGCAGCTGATGGAATTATTTCTCAGAATAACCCATCTGAAGAAGATGAATCTGATCTTCTCATAATGTCATGAATGACTCATTTCCAGACGGAGGAGAGTTATCATTAATCAAAATTGAAAAGGTGATCTTTCTTCCATCACATAACATCTTTTAATCAACTGCAGATCTCAGGCTAAAATCTTTCTTTTACTGCAAGTGACAATAGTGCGAACATAGGTATTTTAATGACTAATCAACAATACAGAGTCGACAGAAGGCAGTCTCCACATATTGCGAATATGTATATGGCACGATAAGGAGGTTATCCCCTCACAGGATAAAATGACACTCGTGATTAAATCAACATTAAATTTATACTCATTGATATTTTTCTACACCTCCTCCGACAAAAGAAGCTTGCTACAGACGAACGAATTTATCAGAGGAGAAAAATAATCACGATCTCCAGTTGGTCACCAGATACATGGCAATTATCAATGTCAATCTTGCTCTTATTGAATGTAGGCAATGATGGAATCGCGGGCCTGCTGAAGCAAATTGATGTCCCACAAATCTGATGCCGAGTCCTCAAAATTAGACACCTTGCAATACTTATTTGTTGAGGTGATTTGTCAATGGATTTGTCGTTTGAGCTTTCCAGTATGAGTGATGCAAGTCACGGGAATGCAATAATATGATTTCTAAAATAGTGTCATCTAATACCATGATTCCTTGCTGTGAAATCCGTATGATATGCGACCAGCGCCAGTGACTCAGACCAATGTTCAGATCGAACATCACTTTCAATGTCTAGATTGAATAAGTCAATGGCGTATGGTGAAGATGCAATGCGAGAAAGTTCATGGACACCCACAAATACTTTGAAGGATCACGGAAGCTTTGCAGATAATATGCGGGAATGCTACATGGATTGAAGACTCATCATCCAAAAGAACTGGATTAGCACCTTACTCCAGCGCCGATAGAACTTCAAGCCATCATACCAAGGAACAACTCGAAAAAATTGCCCAATATAAAATGAGCCAAGTCCCCGACTGTAACGAATGAGAGTTGTCATTAGTAATCACGCCCCCACTGTAAACTCAATGATCTTTCCACATCGAACAGGCCTATCACAAACTTGATGCTTTCCATTACATGGATGAATTCACAGGCTTCAAGTTAGATTTGTTTAGGATTCACACAACGTGGCTCTAATACCATGTAATTGTAAACAAATCTTATGACAAGACTGAGAGACTACGGGTTCTATATGAATTCTAAGTTTCCAGAATTCTTCCTAAATTCTAAGACAGTTTTCGACTTCCAGATTTTATTAATATTCAATGTGCTGAATGCAGAACATTATCTGATTTCTATATCTGCATAACAAGAAAAGGATCCGCCATAAATATGTGAGGAAACCCTGCTTCCAAGAGACACGTCTCATGAGAGGACGTGTCTCCACAAGTGGAGGCATATCCACTCATGGGACGTGTTTCTTTAGAGCACGGGTTAATATAAACACAGTTTAATGATTCATTTAGTATAACGCATATATACTAGATGGCAGATGAGAAGATAACTTCCGAATACAGAATATAACACCATATATATAATTCAAATTTATATGAATGCTCATAAATTCGATTAATATGATTTCCAGAATATTTCAAAATAAAAGATAAACTCGAATCAAGTATGAATGACGATGATGCTTGCAGCAATCGTCCTTCATATCTAACCGAAGCTATCATTCATTAACACCAGCAAATCACAACACCCATTGAGCTTATCCACACGTCAAGACTTGACAAAAGAAACCTTGGAATCGCCATATGATCTTCTTGCAATCTTAGCATACGCGGTGGTTTTTCAAGAGAGGATAGAGTGTCTTTGGACATTTTATTCTGTGTGTTCGGTGGATGATAAAACGTAAACCAACAAGTCTAATCCTAGAAATAATTCCAATTGGGGTTTGAATCAATGGAATAATCAATAAAATCCTTCTAGTCAACGGAATCCATAGTCTCAATGGAATGCCCAACAAATGCCAATTCCACCTCCTTCTATGGCAACATCCTGGGGACTACCTTGGGGACAACATGAATGGACTAATCCTCAATGGAACCAGCCACAGTGGCAACCTAATCAATATCAGTGGCAGCCTAATCAACCTCAATGGCAGCCTAACCAAGGTAATAATCCTCAATGGCAAAATCAGGGACCGAGAAGACCTTGGAGTCAAAATCAATCACTTTTGCCTGGTTCCACTCAACCTTTAAATTCTGAAGAAGTAAACCAACCTCAAATTCTAGCTCAGCCAATTCCCAATCCTAAAAATGTTAAACCTCGACAGCCAACTTACAACACTAAACCTAATACAGTTGGTTTAAACAACATTGATTTGAATGATATTCAGTTGAGGGCTCGATTAGTACCATCAAAACCTGATTTGAGTAAGGATGAACAACAACAAGATTTGATGAAGGATACATTGCAGAAGAATGAAGATATTTCTTCTGATAAACAAGCACCATTTCCTACACGATTTCAACAAGAATTGATGGTTGGAAAGCAAGCTAACGAGAAACATGACGATTTGGTAGATTCCCAAATTATCAGAGAACTTAAGAAGATTAACATTGAAATTCCACTTTTGAGAGCTATTTGTGATATCCTAGAAATTAACCAGGTGGTTAAGTCTTTGTGTTAAAACACCTGGAAGGAAAAAGAAGTTACCTTCCACAATTAAAATTGGAGGAAAACTATCTAATGTTTTGTCAGGAAAGTCGATCCCTCAGAAGTATGGTGACCCAGGAAGTCCAGTGATTACCCTTAATATTAATGGCATTGAAATCCCAGATGTCCTTATTGACTTAGGAGCTTCCATTAATGTTATCACAACTGAAACAACTGAAAAATTGCGAATTACAAATGTTCAACCAGCAACCACAGTTTTACAACTAGCAGATCAATCAAATGCAAAACCGAAAGGGATCCTTGAAGATGTCATTGTTACTATTGACACATGGGAATATCCTATTGATTTCCTTGTTTTGAAAAGTAAGCAAAGAAAGACGGGCTATCCAATCATTTTGGGAAGACCTTGGTTGGAAACAGCCACTGCCCTTATTGATTGTAGGTCTGGAAGCATGACCATTTCTAATGGAATTAGACGGAAAGAATTATCCCTTTAGCCACCAGCAAAACCCTCTTTATCATCTGAAAATTGTTGGATATTCCATCATTGCTTCCACGTAGATAGGTTGTTTTGTTATTTGTTATTGTTTGTTTTTGGTTTATTTTAATACGTGTGATATTTGTTATTCATTGTGAACCGTGTGAGTGCTATTTCAAGAACTTTGTTCACCGCCATAATATGTATAAAACCCATGTGATAATAAAGTAGATCATTCGATGGCTCTACCAAATCTGATATGGTATCAGAGCATATGCAGATTATGTGCCTACAATTTAGTTTTCAATTGAGTAATTATTCATTCTATTGTTTTGTCCAACTTAGAATAATGGAATGAAAATTGTTGTTATTAAGTTTGTGTGATTTGAAGTAAATTTAGAGATGTTGGAGATTTGTGATGTTTAGGCTTGCATAGTGGAAGATGCTGATCCATTTTTTGAGGAGAGAATATCTAAATTTATGACCCCTAGCTGGTCTTTCTCAGACGCAGGGTAGTCATTGGATCATTTTGCAAGTGGCATCATGGAGAATCTTACTTGCATTTCTAGTGCCTGTTTGCGCAATCTCAGGTGCAGCAGATCAGACGAGTTTGTAGACATTTTGGTGATTGCGGAGGATTTGTCGCGGATTGAGCGAAGTCAAGGCATCGTGATTTCACAGAGCCATTCGAAAGTAGGATGCTAAGCTGCCTAGGCTCTGAACACCGCACGTTCAAGTTGACATCCCCTCATCAGTAGGGTCGACGTCTGCATATTTGATGTCTTAAACATAAAAGGATTTTCTTCGAGATCTCGCAGAGGTTGAAGTCTCCAAGTCTTGATCGCAGTCATCACTGGTATCTGCAGGCGTCGATTTCTTGTTGGGTTCAGCGTCTATTTTGGCATCTTAGTTCAAGCCAAACAGTCTAGTGGTTTTTGTTGGGCTCTTCATCCCTTCACAACCTAGACGTCCATTCCGGCCCCCAACCAATGGAAAGTTGTTGACAATTGTTAATACATAGATTATTGTTGATTCTCAGAGATGTCTAAGAGATTGACTCGTAGAAAGCAAGGAGCATCATAGTTGCTAATAATCGAGCCTTAGTGACTAAGGATGAAGATCTTGCTTTGCTATGGCATCGTAGATTTGGTCATTTAAGCACTAGTTACTTGCTAACACTTAGTAAGAAATGCATGGTCAAAGGGCTTCCCTCACTTGAGAAGTCGAGTGCTATTTGTTCTAATTGTATTGCTAGAAAACAACATAGAGCACCCTTCTATCCTAGTGAGCATCATGCAAGCCAACCTTTGCAACTGGTGTATACTGATCTATGTGGGCCTATGCCACCTAGTCACAATGGCTACAAGTACTTCCAGCTATTTGTTGATGATCATACAAGGAAAATGTGGGTATATTGCTTGCAGCATAAAGATGAAGCTCTATCATATTTCAAAGAGTTTTGCACTCAGGTAGAGAAAAATACGAATCACTGTATTCGTGTCCTCCACTCAGATCGAGGGGGGCAATACACTAGCACAGAATTCTCCACATATCTATAAGAAAATGAAATTCAGCGTGAATTGACTACAACATACACACCTCAGCAAAATGGAGTTGATGAACGGAGAAATCGCATCATCATGGAGATGGTCTGAAGTATGTTGAAAGATTCTCAACTAGAGCATGCATACTAGGTTGAAGCTATTCACACAGCAATTTATCTTTTGAATTGTGCACCAACCAAAGCACTTGATGGCATTACACCAAAAGAAGCATGGACAGGGGTAAAGCTTTCTATCTCTCATCTTCGTGTGTTTGGATGCACTACCTATATGCACATTCCTAAACAGAAAAGGAAGAAGCTAGATGAAAAATCAATTAAATGTATTCTTCTAGGATATAGTAATAAATCCAAAGCATATCGCCTTATGGATCCCAATACAAAGAAGATATACATTAGTAGAGATGTAATTTTTGATGATAAGAATGGTGTAAGCTCTCCTCCTGCATCATCATCTACTTCAAATAGTGCTCCTATTTTCAACGTGAATGGTAAAAATGATGGGGACATGTTGATAATCAGTCAACACCCACCAAAGTCACAAAACCTTTACCAAAGTGGTACACTAGTACCATTCGAGATGCAAAGTTAGATGAAGTCCCAGACACTTCCACTTCAGGTCCGAGGACTCGCAGCATGGCTCGCAATGAGGTAAACTTTGCACTAATGACTTTAGTTGTTGAAAATTTTGAACCATCTAATGTTCAAGAAGCACTAGAATCAAAGCCTTGGAAAGAGGCTATGGATTCAAAGTATCAATCTCTAATGAAAAACAACACTTGGGAGCTTGTTGATCTACCACCTGGTAAAAAAGCAATTGGTTGTAAATGGATTTTTAAAACTAAGCATAAAGCAGATGGTAGCATAGATAAACATAAGGATAGACTTGTAGCCAAGGGTTATGCCCAGAAAGAAGGAATAGACTATGAGGAAACATTTGCTCACACTGCAAAGATAAAAACTATTAGAATGATTTTTGCTTTAGTTGCTCAATTTGGATGGAAATTGTATCAAATGGATGTAAAAAGTGTCGTTCTTAATGGGGACCTTAAGGAAGAGGTCTATATGACCCAACCAGAGGAATATGTTGCACTTGGCAAAGAGGAAAAGGTATGCAAACTTGTCAAGTCCCTATATGGTCTCAAACAAGCTCCAAGAGCTTGGTATATTAAAATTGATGAACATTTTCTAATATGATCCAAATCTCTATCTCAAGGATCAAAGGGGGAATATTGTGATCGTTATTGTATATGTAGATGATTTAGTTATCGCAGGTAGCTCAGAAGCAATGATTGAGACAACCAAGAATGATCTCAAGAAGGCCTTTGATATGACAGATCTCGGACTTCTTCACTATTGCCTTGGTTTAGAGGTATGGCAAACAGATCACCATATCTTTGTATCTCAAAGAAAATATGCCAAAACATTGCTCGAGAAGTTCAGAATGAAGGATTCCAAACCCATGTCTACACCTATGGAATCAAGTTTGCAATTATTTGTTTCTAATTCATCTCCTCAGGTGAATGCAACTCTTTATCGACAAATGATTGGAGGTTTGATTTACTTGACTTATACCAGACCAAATATTAGTTCTTTTGTTAATTATCTATCAAGACTTATGCAAGAACCAAAAATGTGTCATTGGAAAGCAGCAAAATGGGTACTAAGGTATATCCAAGGTACAATGAATCATGGTTTGGAATATAAAAGGAGCGATCAATTCTTCTTGACAGGGTACACAGATGCAGATTATGCAGGTTCTGTTGATGATAGGAAATCCACATCTGGTTTTGTTTTCTTCTTGGGTTCAGGTCCTATTTCTTGGGGAAGTAAGAATCAAGCCATAGTTGCTCGTTCTTCAACAGAGGTAGAGTATCGTGCAGCAAGTGTAGCAGTTTGTGAAGCAATTTGGCTACGTCGCATATTAGAAGGATTGGGGATACCACAAAGCCAACCTACAGTCCTTTATTGTGATAATCAGAGTGTTCTCAAGCTTGTTCGTAATCCAGTGTTTCATGAGCAGACCAAGCGTATTGAAGTTGACTGTCACTTCATATGAGAACATGTTCAGCAAAACAACATCCAACTCCAATACTGCTCAACTCAAGATCAATGTGCAGATATCTTCACCAAGCCTCTTCCACGTGTGAAGTTTGAGAGTTTTCAGGGTTCTCTTATTAGTAGTTTAAAGCAATGATGTAATAAGGGGGGAATGTTGGATATTCCATCATTGCTTCCACGTAGATAGGTTGTTTTATTATTTGTTATTGTTTGTTTTTAGTTTATTTTAATACGCGTGATATTTGTTATTCATTGTGAACCGTGCGAATGCTATTTCAAGCACTTTGTTCACCGCTGTAATATGTATATAAACCCATGTGATAATAAAGTAGATCATTCAATGGCTCTACCAAATCTGATAAAAACCAAAGCTGGACTGACGATTTTAATTCAGAAGATGATGAGGTTCAAAGAACTTGCCATGGTAACATTGACAGAGCATGTGGAAGAGTATGAAGAATGTATGAATGAAGAAGAGGGAAACTTTGAAGTTCATGATGTTACTGATATTCAAGATCGCTACCCCTTAACTAATATCATGAATTCTGATTCGAATCATAACCAATTACTTCATCAAATTTTGCCACATCCCTATCCTTTAAATACTTTGATTGGAGACCCCTCTACTCTTCAAAACAAGACTAAGCAAATCTTAGTGCACGTAGATAGACCATTACTCATTAATGCGTCCTTATCAACTAAGCAAGAAGATGATCTAAAAGAAATTTTAGAAAAGAATGTTGAAGCATTCACTTGGGATTATAAGGACATGAGAGGAATTCATCCTAATATTTTTACCCACCTTACCCACCACATTTACACTGAAGATGTTAAACCTATAAGACAAGCTCAGAGAAGGATTAACCCTAGAGTAAGAGATTTTGTGAAGCTGGAAATAGAGAAGTTTCTCCAAGTAGGATTCATTTATCCTATTTCGGACAGTCAATGGGTTTCCCCATTGGTCATAGTGCCTAAGAAAAGCGGTAAATGGAGAGTATGTGTGGATTACAAAGAATTGAACAAGGCTACTAAGAGAGACTTTTTTCCACTACCTTTTATAGATCAAGTATTGGATAATTTATCAGGCAGTAGTTACTTTTCTTTTCTTGATGGTTTTAGTGGGTACAACCAAATTCAGGTAGCTCTAGAAGATCAAGATAAGACAACATTTACTTTCCCATGGGGTACCTATGCTTATAGAGTCTTGCCTTTTGGACTATGTAATGCACCTACAACTTTTCAACATGTTGTTCTTGCCATTTTTGCAATTTAACAGCAACATGTGTAGAGGTATATATGGATGATTTCATAGTCCATGGTAAAACTTATGAAGAATCTTTGAATAATCGGAATAAAGTTTTGAATAGGTGCAAAGAACATAGGTTATTATTGAACCATGAGAAAAGTTTGTTAATGATGATTGAAGGAATTGTGTTAGGACATCATGTGTCAAAAGAAGGAATCAAAGTAGATCCTAAGAAAATTGAAGTTATTCTGCAGACACCAGTACCTCGAAGCCAAACTGAAGTGAGAAGCTTTTAAGGACATGCTAGCTATTATAGAAGGTTTATAGAAGGATTTAGTAAGATTGCAGGTCCTTTGTTTAATTTATTAAAGAAAGATTCAGAATTTCTTTGGACTGCAATGTGTCAACAATCCTTTGATGATATAAAAAAGGCCTTAACAACCTCACCTGTCATAGTTGGGCCAGTTTGGAGTGAACCTTTTCACATAAATGCGGATGCATCTAATTTTGCAATCAGAGCAATTCTTGGATAGAAGGATGAGTCAAGAGCAATGCATGCCATTTATTATATAAGTAAAAATCTCAACCCAGTTGAACATAATTACACCACTACTGAAAAGGAATTCTTCGCAGTTGTGTATGCTATCAATAAATTTAGACATTTTATTATTGGTTATAAAACTTTTGTACATACAAATCATGTAGCTATTCGATACCTAATGAATAAAGTTGTGGTGGGAGGACACATCATTCGATGGTTATTGTTATTACAAGAATTTGATATAACAATAGTTGATAAACCAGGTAAAGATAATGTAGTGACTGATTTTTTATCCAGAATGGTTTTACAGGGACACAACGAACCAATGGAAGATGCATTTCCTAATGAACATCTATTTTCCATATTTGTTCAATCACCTTGGTTTGTTGATATTGCTAATTATCTTGTAACTGGGAGATGTCCTTATTTTTCACCTAAGCAGCAAAAGAGACTAATTAGAGAAAGTTCCAGATTTGAATGGATTAATGGTTTGCTATTTAAAATGTGTCCAGATCATGTCATGAGAAGATGTGTACAAGAAATAGATGTTTACGATATCTTGAAGGCATGTCATGATGAGTCAGGTGCAGGAAATTATTCCACAAAAAGAACAATGCATAAGATTCTTGGAGTAGGCTATTTCTGGCCAACAATGACTAAGGATGCAGCTCACTACATCAAGCATTGTGATCAATGTCAGAGAATGGGAAGGCCTACACGTTCTACAGAAATGCTGCTTCAAACATAAGTTTCTTTGGAGCCATTTGAAAAATGGGGAATCCACTTTGTTGGTCCCATAGATCCACCGTCAAAAGGAAATCATTACATCCTTGTATGTACTAATTATGCTACTAAATGGGCAAAGGCCAAAGTGTTACCAGCTGCTAAAGAAGAAAGAGTTGCAGATTTCTTATAAAAAACATTCTACAAAGATATGGAGCACCTAGAACACTTGTATCAGATCAAGGACCACAATTTATGTCTTTAACACTTCAGGCATTTCTTCAGAAATATCAAGTTTAGTATAGAAAGTCATCACCATACCATCCTCAAGCAAATGGGCAAGTGGAGGTGACTAATAGAGAACTGAAGAATATACTCATAGACAGTTTCATCAAGAAAAAGTGATTGGTCTGATAGATTGATATAAGTTGTATGGGCATACAATACAACTTGGAAAACAAACACAGGTTTTTATCCATATTAGTTAGTTTATGGGAAGATGCCTATTCTTCCTATAGAGTTTGAACTTGAAACACTTAGAAAAGCTTTAAATGTGGGTATAAATCTGACTGAAGCACAAGAAAACAGAGTGTTGCAGTTGAATAGGTTAGATGAAATGAGGGTGGAAGCTTTGCATCAAACGGAGATCATTCAAAATCAAAGGAGACAATGGCATGACAAGAATATTCACAATAAACAATTTACTCTAGAAGATTGGGCATTATTGTTTGATTCACGATTTCAAAAATTCAAAGGGAAGTTGCATACAAGATGGCTTGGACCATATGAGATTAAAGAAGTCTTTGATAATGGAGTTGTCGAATTAATACCTATTGATGGAGAAAGGAAGACAATGCTAGTAAATGGACATAGACTTAGGCTTTATCATAAACCAGCATCAAAGGAAGAGTTTACAACTGAACTTCAATCAAGGATAGAACATTTTACCGACAAAGATTTTTCTTCTTTAGGTGAAGTGTCTTGTTCTTAATACTGTTCGGTTACCATGAATAAAGAGGGTAAATTGAAAACCAGAAATGGCAGTTTATCTTCCGAAGAATGATTCAAAAAAAAAAATCCTAATCTTCTCTTCTCTTGTAGGTACAGGTTTGGATAGGTTTTGATAGCTCCTCACAGAACCAAAAATATCCTAACAGCTCCTGATCGCATTGGAAATTAATTCTTTAATGGAAGCGTTCATTAAATGTTCAAATTAATTCAGCTCTCGATAGCTCCTAATTGCTCCTAATCGATTGTTCTCGGTGTACAAAAAAGATCTTGAAAGGAAGACTTCCAATAGCTTTGCAATGTTAATGATTAATGGGAGCAGAGGAATTAATGCATCATTTCAAGCTTTCAGCTTCATTCTTTTGCTAACTTGTTTGTTCAATGTGCAGGTATAGGTTCATTTGATATTCTAGATTTTCATGGTTTGAAATGACAGCATGTGGAGAAAAGTGGGCTCCCACAAAGGTTGAGCTCAGCATGCTAGATATGAGCGAAAAGCATTACATTTATTAACTGTGATTAAATGCACTATATAATCTGGCAAACTCTGACAAATTTTGATCATTTTTGAAAATCGCGAAGATTATTCCGGCTTACTCTACTATCAAATATACCATCTGTCAACATCGATGTCATTTCACATGAGGTAGGCGTTTATATGATGTATTTATTTTCAGAAGTTAAAATACATTAAATTATGTGTCAAAGTTGTTATAGAAGTCATATCATCATGGTAAAACGCCAAGTGTAATTTATTAAGCAGTTAAAATATGAGGTGACATTACTTGTTCAGTTTTCAAGTAATGATTATGAAGTGATGTTTAAAGCAAAAGGCTAACTGTACGACAAGATCAGTGAATGTACTTCCGCCACCTTTCGTCAACAAATTTTAAAAAAAATTGGTTGGCCAGAAGTTTCAGGCGTGTGAAGTGTACTCTGGTTTAATTGAACATAATGGCGAGTAAAGGACATTTAATGTCCAAATAGAAACAATTATGAGTTATTTCAAATACATTGAGCAAAGAGAAAAAAAGACCCGTTGTCATTTCTGCAATATCACTTTTTTTCTGCATTTTCTCCTAACTAAAGTTATTCCTGAATTTCTCAAGTTCTCAATCTGTAAAAATGGGTTACAAGAGAATGGTTGAGCCAAAGGAGGCTATAATTGACAATGAAACCAGAAGATGGTTGCAGCAGGCCGGTTGGTTGGACCTTATTCTCAAATATGAAGGGTATGAATAGGATGTAATTCAAGAATTTGTAAGGAATTTCCACATCAACTTCACAATAGTGAGAAGGGAAGTTATTCAGGTATCCACGGTCGTAATCAGCTCATTGTTTGGAATCCCAACTGAAGGTGAAATTGTGAAGTGGGGTCAACATGGTTTAAAGGAGCTTCTAGAAATGTTCCATGTGGACCCAGAACCTTGGCCTATTTTCCAAATTCACAAAGGGAAAAATAAGGGCATTGACAGAGGAAGTCTTCAGGAGCCTTGGTCGTCAATTATCCACTACTTAATGAAATATTTTACCTGCAAGGGCCAGTTTGCTACAGTTCTAGGACCAACTCTTTAGCTGTTGATTCATATTCGTCATGGAGAAGCTAAGCCAGAGGTAAGGGTAAATTTTCCCGCTTTTTTGTTTTCTCAAATCAGTGATATGGCAATGAAATGTAAAGAAAAGGAAAGTAGGATTACCCACCATAGGTTAATACATTTAATTGTTAAGCATCATTCTATGCAAAAACTAGATGGTGAGGAAAAATTGGCACAATTCTTGATGAATACTGAGAGTGAAAACTTAGGAAATATAAAACCCCCATAACCAAAACTTTGAAAGTAGAAAAGGAAAAGAGCTCAGAGAAAGTTAGGGAGAAACCTTTAGGGAGGCCTCGGAAACAAGACTCTAAGGAAGCTGAACCTTCTATAAAAAGAAAAGAAAAAGAAATTAAAAAACCTCAGAGGAATATGAGCCTGAAGAAGGAAGCAGTAAAAAGAAGAAAGGGGTTAAGAAAGAAGAAAAACTAGAGAAAAGAAAACAAGATGAAAACTTTGACAAACCTAAGGAGAAAAAGAAATTGAAGAGAGGAAGAAAGAGAAAAGCTCAAAAATCTCCTATAATTCAAGTTGAAGAATCTAAGATGGAAGAACTTGAAAAAGGAGATAAAGATTCTCAATCTACAGAAACCCCTATGGCCGAAACTACCATGACAAACCCTACTATTGCTCCAGAATCGCCTATTGAAAAGGAATTTTCTTTGCCTTTATCCCCAGTGTTTGAAGAAAACGTTGAATTATCAGAGTTTCAAATATTTGAAGAAGCCCAAATCCATGATGTTACCCTTGATTCTCCAACTCAGCTTGGAGAACAAATAGAGGAACCATTTATCCATAGAGAGAGAAAATAGCCCTTAGAGCAACAGGAAGAGCCCGGTGATAATGTAAATCAGAGAAAAGAAGAAGAAAAAGAGGTTCAATTTGCACTGAAGTTGTCAATGTTGGAAAGAGAAATACAAGAATTCAAAATGCAGAACATGATATTGGAAATGAAATTGAAACAAAAGGATGAAGAAATTTCAAAGTCTGAAACAGAGGTAGAAAAACTAAAATCACAATTGCAATAGGGCACAACCCAGTTGTTCACCCAACTGGAAAATGCTAAGGAAACCTTAGAAAAAGTTAATGAAGAATGTACACAAAAAGATGAAGAAATTCAAAGGTTGACGCAAGAAATAGAAAGACACCAGTGAGTAGCTCCTGAAAGGAAAGAACCAGAGCAAACTATATTCTCATCTTCTGGATTACTTGATTTACCTCCACCAGAGGAAAAACCACAGGAAAAATCCACAGGCCCAAGGTATCTTTCCCTTACTACCATGAAATACAAACAACTCAATGAACAACTTTAGAATAAGATAGAAGCTACAGGAGAAAAAGATGAAGCAGAAAAGAGGGTAACTGAAGCTGTGGACATAGCCTTTGCACTAGTAGCAACCAGAAAACCTTCAAGGATGTATGGTTTATTTCTTAGGGAGTTGTTTTTGAAATGGAAATTAAATCAACTTGTGTTGAATATGCCTATTGATTTCAAGACTAACAATGATTTTCTTCGATCATATTTTAAAATTCATCCAAGTATTCAAAATCAGATATGTGAATTTTACCAGCATGCTTTCATTATGGGAGACATAGATGATTCTATCCTTAACATTTATGTTGGAGAGCTCCAAATTAGATCATTTGTTTCTTTGTTGCGGAGTCAGATTGAATGGACAAAAAGAATGGGAGAATACAGAGAAGCGCAGAAAAAATATGGTCTGCCAATGAGAGGAGAGCACCTAATGTAATGGACTACATTAAGAAATTCAAATTGGTGGCCAGACTCAATGATATTGTGCCCATTTATGTGTCTAACTTATTGAAGAGTATTGCATGTTTTCAAGATGAGGAAGGGACATTAACTCCATTAGCTCATTAAGCATGCATTGAAAGATTTAACTCCATTCTTGATCAATTAAAAAGAAGAGAACCTATCAGTTCAAATAATATCAGATGGAGTTTGACAAGAGTGAGGCATGTGATCAGTTTGATACAACAATAGCAGGAATTTTGGATTGGAATGAGGTTCAAGATCCCCATCATTATTATGCCTACTCCAAAAATCAACGCACCTGAGAAGGTACCAGAGGAAGCCTTGAAATCCTGATATGAGAAACTACAACACAACCATGGCTTTGCCAATAAAAACAAGACAGCAGAACAATACATAGGAGGTGTCTTTGATTGTGCCTTGTGGATCGAGACTCTGAATAAAGACATCCCTAGTGTAATCAATTTGTCACCATGAGGACATGGTTATGATCAGGAGGGGCAGGATGATGAGGGCTCACAGAAACCTCATATATTTTCTAAGTTTAACACTTAATACTTTATATTTGGCTTAAAAACTTATGATATTATCTTTTATATGCTTCATTTATGAACTTAATTATGTATGAAGACTTAGAATATGAATGCTTTTATATAAATGTTTATATTCATTGAATACATAATTGAATGGCATTTAATGTGTGATTGTTTCATTATTATGTATATTTAACTCATGACTGGAAGAGTATTTATGGATCAAATGAAGTGCTAACTGTTTTTTCTTTCAAATGAGATTGGCAGCTAACCTGTCATGACTCAACAAGCTTTGACCAAGATACCTGTCAGTCAAACAACAATCAGCATTCCACCTCTGCAGTTTTGTTCGGCATCAACTAAAGATAGTCATGAGACTTTTATGTTTGTACTCCCTACGCTCCAAAGTATCTTTAATAATCTGGAGATTAGTTTAATTTCCCGCTTTTCCCCGCTTTTCAAATAAGAGAGGATCTTTCATAATTGTACTCCTTGCGCTTGGAAGTATCTTTAATAATCTAGTCTCAAGTTAGTTAGGAATTAGATTGTATTAGTTTCTGATTTCCAATAAATTACATTCCTCGGTTCTTCGCTAAGTATTTTGTACTTCGTCCCTCTTTGGGAAAATTCGATGGAATAAAAGAAGAAATTGATCATTTATGTTGTTAACATCCCTCCAGAGCCAAAGTAGGGCCCGCTCTTCTGAAGGAAGGTGATCCTGTTAAATATTTCATCTTCATTCTTGTTCTGTTGGAAATCTTTCATCAATTTAAAGTTAGAATAAATCTTAAATCCAGCATTGTTGAAATCTTTGTTTCGATTATTGCATTAATTAATTAGAATCCTTTCTGCTTTAGTTCAGTTCACTTTCTAGTTAATTCGATTACAGATAGAATAGTTAGTTTATCACTGATAAATGGTTATGTTCTTAATGGAATATGCACATAGTAGGAATTATTACTTGTTAAATTGGATGAATGAGGAATGGAGTAGTTTGCTTCTAAATTAGATTTCAATTTTGTTGATTAATTAGATTTTGAATTCAAGTAAATGTTAGATTCTCATTTTCCTACAAGTTAGGTTAAGTTTAATCATCCATTCCTCACGATCTGATTCAGCTTGCAATATGGCCTATCTCTGCACATTTTCTGTTCTAAAATAATTCGTTTTGAACCTATAGAATAAGTTAAGGAAGAAATTAGAAGAATAGAGTAGTATAGCATAGAGCCACTACTGATAAGAAAGGAATAACTCCAAACTACTCCTGACAAAGTGGACCAACAACAAAACCCCCCAAAAAACCAATCCAACTCTTACCGCAGATAGCTTTAGACACCCTCGGGCTGACAATTAAAGATTAAATGATTAGGGAATTGTGACAGCAACAACCCCTATCCATTAGGTCGTCGACCCCCTTTGCTCAGCCTTTGTGCTGTGGAAAAATGTGAATTCTCTTGCTTTATAAAAAGAACCCTTCGCTGCCTGCAGATGTAGAATGTGAATTCTATTAGCTGCAATTCTTCTTGGGATTATTTTGTGTTATATATATATATATACACTGCTGTGTATTTGACAATTATATGATGTTGTATAAAATTTCCTTTGGTCTAGGTTAATTACTGTTTGTAAATTCATTTTTTTGAATACGTAATATGTGTGTGTGTGTGTGTATATAAGTAAGATTTTCTTCTGAAGTAAATAGATACATGTATATCTGTTATGGAAAACTGCTCCTCTTGAATACATAAATATAAATCTGTATTTGTAGGTAGAACCATTTAATTTGGGAATTGTTTATACAAATGAATTATTAGAATTTTTGTGCACAAATAGACAGATTTATTTATTCATATATTTGCAATTTTTCACTTAGAATGTAGGTAAACTGATTGAATTGAGTAAACTGTTGGATGCAAAATTTAATACAAGCAACTTATTTTACCTTTTTATAGATGGACATGCAAACCAAAATAACAAGCTTTGGAGTTAAAATGTGTTTCCGAAAGAACTCTTTGATTAGTGACTGCTTTAAATCTTAAACAAACTTGTGAGATGCTATGTATTATTTATTCTTTCTATGGAATTACTTTTGCGACAGGATGCCGAATGTGGGCTCCAAGAGACGGTAATTTACTTTTTCTAAATTACCATTTTGTTATTTATTGCTTGGCCAAGCTACTGTACTAGTGAAATAGATGGTTTGAAAAGCCTAAATTATATGTAATATATGTCTCTTCCACATCCTGTATGCGAGTATTTTGTTATTCTAGTTTAGGAATGCATATAGACATCAAGCATGCATCAAGAGATTCCCTCCTATTTATATCGTTACAGGTTGCTAGGCTCCGCGTGTAGGGTCGGTGCTTTCTTCGTGTTAGGAAGAAACTAGGGGAAGTTCAGTACTTCGTGGTTGGGCGGAAAAAGCGCCTTCACCTCACTCTTGGCCTTGGCCTTTGTATTATTCTTGTATGGCTACTTAGCCAATCTGTAATATATGTAAATAACTTCATGGATGTAATTGTTGTATTGATACAAAACTTATACTTGTAACATTGAAACAAATGTAATTGTAATGCCCCTACTAGTGTATGAGATTTGTACTTCATTATTGTAACTTGCTATAGAGCATTTATAGATATTTTATTTAATATATGATTCACTTTCCTTATTTGGAATAAGCATTGCTTTTTGGAATACTATTTAATATATGGTACCAAATGTAAAGCGCAGAAAACTCACATACTAAAAATAGTATTCCAAAAAGCAATGTTTATCCCAAATAAAGGAAGTGATACATATATTAAATAAAATATCTATAATTGCATAGTAGCAAGTTACAATGATGAAGTACAAATCTCATACACTAGTAGGGTGTTACATTACATCTGTTTCAATGTTACAAGTATAACTTTTGTATCAATACAACAATTACATCCATGAAGATAAATATACATTTACAGATTGGCTAAACAAGCCATACAAGTAGAATACAAAGAAATATATCCAAATAATAAAAGAATCTCTATCCTCAACCGCCATGACTCTGAAGGTCTTCTGCAAGCCGAGGCCAAGAGTGAGGTTAAGGCGCTTTTTCCGCCCAACCACAAAGTACTTAACTTCCCTGGGTTTCTTCCTAACACGAAGAAAGCATCGACCCTGCATGAGAAACATAGCAACCTAGAACGGTATAAGCAGGAGGGAATCTCTCGATGTGTGCCTAATGCCTATATGCATTCTTAAACTAGAATAACATAATACTTGCATACAGGATGTGGCAAAGACATATATAACATATAACCTAGGTTTTTCAAAACCATCTATTTCACTAATCTGATAGCCAACCAAAACAAATATCATTATGTAATGGTAATTTAGAAAAAGTAAATTACCATCTTTGGGAGCCCACATTCGGCATCCTATCTCGAAAGTAGTTCCATAGAAAGAATAATTATAACATAGCATCTCATAAGTTTGTATAAATATCAAGCATTTACTATTCATTGAGTTCTTTCGGAAACACATTTTTACTCCAAGTTAGCTATTTTGGTTTGCATGTCCATCTATATTACAAATCCAACGAAAGGAAGTAATCCAGAAGAAAAATTGAGTTATTTATCTAGTTTTAACTAAAATAAATGATTTATATATATATCATGTATACTTACTAAATCAATTTTATATTCATCCTGGTGTCCTAAATAAATCTTGCATATATATATATACATAATATATATATACATTTATGTGTATATATATTTATATATTATTATTACCTTACACATACAGAAATACAGAAATATTATTTTTCAATAGATATAAATACTGATCAACCGGAGTTTTATACAGCTGAATACACTAAGAAATATACAATGGTAAATTTGTATATATATATATATATATATTTTCAAACATTTTATTTCCACATAAGAAAATGCAAACCAGCGCATGCAAAGAAACAAAGTTTAAAGGCTATGGAGTATATATATCAAATTTCATGCACAGTGGCAATGAGGGAGGCTATCGGCCTTTTTAAGGGGCGTTGCCTGTGGAAGGGCGGCTGCCTTCCATAACGCAACCTTCCTACAGGCAGCCATGGCTGCTTATATAATCTTTTAAACTTTATTTTTTTGAAAGAATTTCCATTCAATGAAAATTGCGATATAGATTACTATTTGAATGTTTTTGATTCTAGTATATGATATTATTTTATCCATTTCAAAATTATATATATAATAGTATTATATATTTATATATATACAATACAGTATAATATATATAAATATATAATATTATTATATTCTATTCCAGTGAACACAACGGTACAGTAAATTATTAAAAAAAAGCAATTTGTAATTTCTATTCAATATATAAAATATTCAATACTAAAATTTGCAGCAGTAATAGTATATGTATAATATATAATAATATTATATATATATATATATATATATATATATATATATCAGTGTACCCCGGGGACACGTCCCCCCCTAAATCCCGAGCATTCCTGGAATGGGGACGTCCCCGGGACGTGGGGACGGCGTTCCCAAGTTTCTAGCAGCGCCACCAGTTTTGGTGGCTCGCCGTCGGGGACGCAGGGACGTCCCAATGTCCCCAAGACGCTGAGGGGGACGCCTGTGCGTCCCTCGAGCGTCCCGAGGATGCCTAGGCATCCCCCGCAGTGGCAAATTAAATCACATGCTTTAAAAAAAATTAACACATTTTGATTTTGTACTTGTTTTGATATCATGCTACTCATTGTAATCATCTTTATGATCAGATATTTTTGATATCATATAATAGAAATCTTCCATTTGCCGATTCAACAATTGTAGTATTAAGTATTCTAATTTCCAATTAGTAATTCGATATTGAAAACTTCAATGTTCATCGTTCAATGTTCAAGTATTTACTATTTAGTATTTCAATTTGGCATTTGCAATTTTGCTATTTTACTTCTTAATAGTCTTAGACTCTAATACATCTTTTCATAACTAGCATTTTAAGCACCATATGTATAGTATATAGTATATAGTAACAGAGAAATTAAGAGTACCCAATGGTGCCAAGAGCCGATTACAGCACAAACCAAAGTAATTCAAAGGTCTATGTTCAACCAAGAAATTCAAGATACTATAACGCTGTTGAGTAGGACAGTTGGTTTACGAGATGCTAGTAAATTTGAACCCTAGATGTTTGTAATAATATCCAGACTGATGGAAAATCCCGTGCAAATGCATTGGGGAAAGTTTATCAGTGACAGATTATGTGAACAGATAATGGCATTCCCCAAAACTAGATGTTTCATATGTGATTTATTCCTGCGCCATGAGGGCAAGCAAACAAGGGATGAAAAAGATTGGTACTCTGGGCAAGGAAGTTGGAAACAGTTTGATATATGCTCATTTACCCCAAATCACTATCCACGGATACAAAGAGAGTTGCAAGAGAGTTAATGATTTGTTCTCCATGAAGCTGGTCAGAATGATGGAATGTGATAAAACCAAAAGATTGTCCTTGGAGGCACAAAGTGTCATTAGACCAATGGGAGGCTGGTATATTCAATTCCCCACTCACTCCTACATTAGGATAGAAGGGCTTGACAACCTTTCATGCTGCCCAAGTATCCAACAGACAAAATTGTTTTATTAGAAGTAGTGAGACAATTAAAACCGTCTCAGGCTCTTTACAATAATGCTCACAAGAAGGCCTCTTTCAGATTTCCTATTGTGATAGGGAATTATAAGTGCAATGCAATCAGGGTGTTTGACTTGTGTGAAGAAGAATTAAGAACATATAATTTTGAGTATTTTCCAATTCAAAGAATGTATTATGACATTAAAGGGAATATTGCCAAGGCCATAGCTCATTACCGTGCTCATGTCCACACCTAGAAGATTATTGGCTTAATTGTGAAGTTGAGCATAGAGCAAGAATAAGAAAGTATCAAAGATTGTCTTTAAAATCTGCTCGGATTCTTATGCTCCATGACATTCCAGATCAGTTGGAAGAGGATGATGGACAAGTGTTGAATAGAGCCTATAACGAAGACAGAGTGTATGATGAACCCATCCCAGCCCCAGATTATGAAGGTGAAGAAATGACATCAATTGATGAGTTCTCCAGACCTGTTCTGTTATACACTCAATACTGGATAAATGATTTATGTAAAGCTTTAAGAGAAAGAGGAATTGAACCCACATTCTTAGAGGACAAAAGAAGAAAACAAAGAAATGAAATTGCATTTGAGAGTGGAGAGCCTACTAAGAAGAGAAGGAAAACTATTAAGGCAGCTCCTGGTATAAGGATTGAAGAAAGAACCCCTGAAGCTTCAAAACAAGAAGTTCCAATAAAGCCATCTGATAAGCAGAAAGATGTAGAATCAAGCAAAGATAAGTCAAAAGCAAGACCCAAAGGTGCATCTTCCTCTACAACAAAACCAAAAGTAAAACCGGTTATTGAAGAAGCAGGAGTAACAAAAAATGTTGGTACACAGACCAAGTTTGCATCTCAAAGGGCTGCAGCACTATTTACTTCTCCTCCTTTTGTTAACATGGCTAGTATGAAACAAGCACTGGGAGGAACTCCTGTGGTTTTGGATGAGATTTCTGAGGCAGATGAAGCCAGAATTAAAGAATAGATGGATAAATGGGGTGCCATGTGGGAGAAGCTAAAAGAAAAGAAATGTAAAGATAAACCCATGGTACAGCCAGTGATAGAAGAGATTTCGGATACATGGTCCACTCCTATAAATGTTGAAGATGAGGAATTTATACAAGGAACACTCGCTTCAAAAGTAGGGAATCTTGATATCCTTGAGATGGAAACAGAGGAGACTGCAGAGCAGGATCCTATTGATGAAATTATTTTTGAAGACACTTTTGATTCTCAGCCTTCGCTTGGGAATGTTCCAAATGATAATGAACAATCGCAGGTCTTTGCGGAAACAAAAAAGGACTAGGTCGAAGTTGAAATTGAGAAAGGTGAAGCTACACAAGTTTCAGGTGATGAAGTTAGAGATAAGGAAAACCCTAGTGTAGCAGAGAATAAAGAAAGTAACGTCCAGGAAACTGAGGTTGAACATCTGGATATACAGGAAAATGTAAGTCTTCAAATAGAGGAGACAATGCCAAATCCTAGTAATCCCGAATCTATTCCATAAATTGTTGAGGAAATTTCTATTTTGGAGGACATGACAGATAAGACTGAAGAAGGAAGAAAGGAGGTTCCTGAATCAAGTGGAAACCAGGAACAACGTAATGTTGCAGAGGTAGAGCATGATGAAGATGCACCTGACTAGCCGATCAAGGAATTAGCTTCCCCAATGGAAGTAGAAGTATTGCCTTTGGATCTTAATAGTTCCATACAAGAAGTAGATACTCCTAAGCCTAGGCACAGAGCTAGAATAAAACATGTCATACAGAGAAATGCAGATGGTGAGAGAACCATCCATATAGCTACTCCAACAGTTGACAAAAACATATATGAAATAACGCCTGAGTATAAGATAACAAGTATTAATCTTGGACACTCGTCTTGGAGGCAAGAGTTGGAAGAAATAAAGGTGAACCTGGATGCCACTATTGCTAGAGTACAGAAATATAAAAAAGAAGAAAAGAGAATTGAAAGAACGGGTTGCTACCTTGGAATGTTTTATAAAATCCCTAACCCTATCTGGTCAAGAACAGACTGAATTGCCTCAACATCCAGTACTGATGTCACAAGAACAGGTGGATGCAATTGTAGCAATTTGCCACAAAATGAATGTATTTGAAGAATGGATTGAGTACTGGGTGAGACAGGGAGAAGAATTCATTTCAAATGCAATAGGGAAATATAAGGAAGCATACCACAAGTCAGAAAAATCCAAAAGATTTGAGAATGAATCCAAGCTTCACCAAGAACAAGTTAATGATGAAAGGTGAAATATTGAAATTCTCATGCAAATGGATGTTCAAGAATTAATACAAGGAAATATAATTTCAGAGCAAGAAATTTTATAGCCAAAAAAATGGAAAAAACAATTGAAATGGGAGGGTGACATGCTGATGCAATGCATCGAAGGATTTGAAAAGGTCACCATGGAATGTAGAAAGTTGCTTGATAAAGATCAAGATTTCATTGAAATGTTAGCACGTCAAGGTTGTGATCCCCAAACGCTAGGACAGGATAGTAAAGAAGCTAAAGCCTTCAAAGAGTGGATTGAGAGAATAAACAAAGACCTTGTTCAGCTATTAACTCGGGAGGTCATTGACGAGATTATATAGTGCAGGAACACTATAGCTAGATATGAGACAAATAGCGCGGAGGAATAATATTGTACTCCAGGTATCTGAAGAATACACCAGGCTCAAGCTCACTTGGAAGGCAGTGCAAGGGATTTCAAAAGGACATATGCATCAAACATTGAGTGCTTTCTGAGAATATCACTTAAAGAAAGGCGAAGAAAAGATCTCGGAGCCTACGCCCTAAATGATGAAAGAAAGAACCGGATACCGAATGCCCGAGGAGTTACAAAGATATTTGTTTAGGTTTTGAATTTTGCAAGTTGTTCCCGGTCCCGGTAGATGTTCCCTGTCCAGTATTTTGAAGAGTGCTAATAACCTTGATTATGTGAAGTATTGCGAGCTGGAGTATGAAGTGAAAAGTGTTGCTGCTGATGAAGTCAAAGCTTTGACTTCATCTGGAATATTCTAATGATAGTTGGCATATGCCACGTGCTACATTTTGATTTGTTATTTCCGATTCTCTAGATAGACTTTAAGTTTGAACTCTTGGGGCCTTGTTCCTATAAAAGGCCATTTACTGCTTTATTTTCATTTTTAAGTTCAAAATTTGTGTATGTCGGAAGAGCCAAAACTTCTTTAAGTTTTGTTCTTTTTTCCTGTTTTCTAGATCATTCCAGTGTAAAACTTTGTATGCACGTAGACATTGATTAATATCAGAGCCAATTAGATAACTAACTATCTCATGAATCTTTTGTAGCTGGTTTTGTTAGTTCAGCCGAACAAGACTGTGTGTTGCGCCATTTAAGGGTGCATGCAGAACCTACTCGGTGTCCAAACTAAAACCCCTATCTTTAAAATCTCGCACTGTTTATATGTAGCTGTGAAGCAATTTGGTGAAGTATAAAGTGGTTTGCTCTATTTTAGTTAATTCTTTGGGGCATGCATGGAGAATAACCAGGAGAAAATTTTAATTTTCAGTATTTTATACTTTATTTTAGAATAGATGTTTAAATTCCTTGAAAATGTTCCAAAAAATAAGCATATGGGTGGAAATTTATTGAAAATATTTCGTTTTCTATGAAATTGTTGAATGCTTAATGCTAAATCTACTTAAGTGATAGCAAATAAATTGTTGATGTTCATGAAATATTATTTCAAATCTTTTGATTTCATGATGTTATTTTTATGAATGAATTTGAAATCTTGTGTAAAACGCTTATGATTCTTAATGAAACCGAAGGTAACCATATTCCCTTTGAGATTAACAGCAATATCACGTTATACCCAAGAGCGAACCTAGTACAATCAAGACCTAATTACCAGAGACTTGGGATTGAACTAAGTCAATCTTTTCCTATTAAAGCAGAATCCCCCTTTAGATTGTCTTTGTTCCATATCTTTCAAGAAGGATAGGCTCTTTGCGGTTTACCTGTGAAGAATTTATTCGCCTTGTTGTTGAGAGTAAAATCATCAACACTACCCAGGGTGTTAATGGTAAGGTTTGTGTCCCACCAACCTCGGAGGTGAAGGCATGAAGCCACGAACACAGTGGACACGTGGCCGTGGAGCCCCACCATCTGCTTATTAGGTAAACGCCTACCAACACGACGAGTTACATCCATCGGGGATTAGCCCTTCATGCACGAGACATTACACACTCGTGTGCCTCAAGTCAAAATGTACACATCATTACTAGTTACCTAGGTGAGAATAAGAAAATATCCTAATTATCCTAAGTAAACTTATTAAATAGGTGAAATATCACACTTTAGGATATAATATATCCAAGGTGAATAAAATATTACACCAACAACCATCTAACTAACCAACACATGCATCAACTTATTGATTCTACTACAGATGGGAGAGATTCACATGCTGACCCATAGCATAGATTCTAAATGTTGCCTTTCAATCCTTTATGTTAATGTTGTCAAGATTACTTTCAATGCATATTCTATCATTGATCAATTTCATGTTTTCTTCGATTACTATTGTGAGGATTCTCCTCAATTATGCTTTCCAATTTTTTTGTTCAATTTGTATATTTCCTCTTCATCCATATTGTTGCATTTGTTTTCACTTCAAAGGTGTTTTTGAGTTTCAATTTGTTTATTTACATTCCTCTTACTCTTTGTTTTCTTGTGTTGCTGAGTTTCACCTCGTGCAACATACTCAATCTCTTCTTTACACATGATGCTTGGAATATTTATGCACTAAATTCCTTCCCTTTAAAGGAACTCCAAGTACTTCAACTCATTTATGTTATGCACCATCTACCACTTCAAATCATTTTTTGTAATGCACGCTATAACTAACCAATACATGCATCAACCTATCAATTATCATACGAATAGGAAAGACTCACTGACCCATATCATAGCTTGTACATGTTGTCTTGCAATCCTTTATGGTAATGTTGTCAGGATTACTTTCAATTCACATCCAATAGTTAAATTTCATGCATTCTACAAATAGTGTTGTTGGGATTTCCTCAATTATGGTTTCCCATGGTGTCCATTTTGCATATTCACATTTTTTGGATTCATTTTCAATTAAAAGGTGTTTGAGTTTCAGTAGAGTTAATAACATCCCTCTTATTCTTTGTTTTCATGCATTGTTTCACTCCATGTTTTCTATTCATGACTTTCAATGAATTTCTTAGGTTTGACCACTTAACCTCTCTATATGTATCTTGTGTTTCTTATAAAGTTGAATGTCTACATATGTTGAGTTTCAATCAATTCTACTTGTTTATATTTTTAATATTCTTATCCATCTAGATTTTGAACTTTTGAGTGTTCATATTCTCTCACGAAGTTAATATTCTTCTCAATTTTGGCTTCCACTTTGTGTTGAATTTCAATGCATCCTCATTATTATTGCTTATAATAATCTCAATATATATATAAGAATTTCTACTTGTTACTTCAGTTTACTCTTTCTCCTCTATAAACCTTGTGTGGATTCTTCTCGGTTGAATTGACAAATGCAATGACTTTAGTATTAAATTGAAATGCTTCTTGGATAAAAACTATGTGAGCTTTTTCAATTCATTTACAATGGATTGTGGAAATATAATGTCTTTGGTTGACTTTGATATTTTTTAAGTGGTGATTTACTATGGATGAATCACCAATCAACTAAATAAATTGGTTGAATCTATCAAACTAGAATTGGAGGTTAGTTTTGGTAATATCAACTAAATTTTCTTGTTGTCCTCTCTGCTGATGTTGTCACCTGATTCTTCTCAATTTGAGTTGCCATCTATTGCTGAGTTTTAATTAAACATCTTTGCAAATGTTGACAAAATGTTTCTAAGTTCAGTATCCCATGTGTTGTTAGGTTTTTATTTCTCTATTAATATTGTCATTATTATGACTCCAACAAACCGAGTATTCTTCAGTTTTAATCCATCCTCTATATGATTGTTGCTGAGATTCTTCTCAAATTGGTCATGCAAGCATTCTCAATGTTTAGTTAATTACCAATATTAATGTTGTGGGGATTCTTAGAAGCCCTCCATCAACATATATGATTCAACTCTTACCCTCTCTATTTCTTATTCTTCCAATATGAGTTCCCACATGCTATTTCATTTCAATTCATACTCTCCTTTTATGTTATCAACATTCTACTTGATTTTGCTTTTCTACAAGTCGCTGATTTTGAAGTTATGTGTGCTCACAATGTTGTCGAAAATATTCTCAATCCAAACTTCTTTATTATTGAGTTTGAATTTGTGTTGTGTTACTTTTGCTTGATTTTCTTATCCAAGCTTCCAAATTGTTGTTGAGTTTCAAATTCAAGCCACACTCTCTTACTTTTGGTGGGATTCTACCAAATCTTGGTTTGACTCTATTTAAGGTGTTGAGAATCACTTTAATTCAAATTTCCATGCATTAACGTGTTTGAAATTACTCTATTAATTGTGTTGGTATTCTTCTCAATTAGGGTTTCCACTCATTTATGCAACAATCATGGCTATTTGCATCTTTTTTTAATAAAAGATAAACTATGTTAGATTACTCAAGTCAACTGGTTATTCACTCCCATGGTATCCTCTCTCCTCACCTACATGAAGGTCAAACTCGAAGACACCTCAATACCAATTGAAGCTCAAATTTGAACAATCTCTCTTCCTTTCGCTCTCCCTCTCACTCAGATTTGACTTGTTCGTTCATACTTATAGAAAATTGCACAAAGAGGATAAAAGGGTGATAGTTGAAATAAGTCTTGTTTTATTTCTTATTTTGTACAATGATCACTCTAGATCTAATTTATTATTAACCATAGTTTGGGTATTTAATGTCCCCTTTTCAAAATTAAATGAAAACTAAACCTAGCATCCATTATTTCCCATGGGCCTTTGGAGTTTCGCACTAAGGGAACGGGATTTGATTATTTCAATTCAAACTCTCGATAGTCTAAAGGAGATTTAATTCCTTGAGGAGGAAGGAAGAAAATCTTCTGATTAAATTAGGGAAAGGAACAAGAATCATCCAAAGGCAGATGTTATTTACCACTTCTCAGCTTGAAGTATGTATTCAACCTAAATGAGATATAAATTTAAATATATTACGTTGCCTCTAATGAGTATATTGCAGTGAAGTCTAGCCATTACAAACATGAAACAAATTCGTGGTCTGCATCCAAATGCATTGCATCCAGGAGTAGAACTTCGATATTTTTCTCAACTTTAGAGAGAGAGATGGTTCCAGAATGTCAAACTGGTTCGCATTGAATATTGGCTGGAGAAACACAAAGTAGGTGTTCATTTTATGGGCAGCACCCTCCATACAAATAATCATATAAGGTATGCACGCTATTGGTTTTTGTGTGCTAACTGTAGTCTGCAAGGGTGCTGCTACGATCTGGAGTTTACTGTTGATTCTAAGTCTGTTGCAATCAGCAATGCTACTCTTCTACATCAGATGATAAACATTGATCGACGGGAATGAAGGAAGATACAAACCTGAGATAAGAGAAGAGGGATTGCATTTGTATTTCTTATATAAATAACAGTTAGTACAGAAGCAAAAGGTAAGACACGTATAGGGTTCTGCAGTCATCAAGAGTTAATGTTAAGCATAATGAGCCAGATAAGTATACCAAGCAGACAACAAAGCTCAAGGGGCAGGGATATCCTTACAAGATTTACAAATTTCTGCCATCAATCAGAAACGCTACTATTGTCTAATACTAAAACAAATTTGGCAATGAGGTGCTAAGTGCACAGAATACTCTTCTTAGTGATCTCATATTTGCAGCTTCTTGAAATTAGGCTGTGATGAGATTTGATGTGATGAGCACATTGTGTCTATTATGGAAAAGTTTTTGCCAAGGAGAGATGTGATTTTGAGCTTTAAGGGAGAATTAAGTAATACAATAAAAAGGAATTATAATTAATGTTGATCAAGGGACGTCTAGGTAGTTGTGATTCTTGGAGGGGGAAAAGATAATTAAAGAAGACCAAGCAAAGGAGAAGGAGATCATTGAGAATTCATTTGTATATTTGATTATTATTCCTTGTGGAACATGAATCGTGGTTCAACAACCTGAGGATGAAAACCCTTAAGATTTTAAATTAAAGGACAAAAACCCCTTAATTTTCATCACTAAGTTAGTGAACAGAAACCCCTGATTCAGCAAACTCTAAGCGGATTGGAGGAAGATTTACAGCAGAGATAAGAGGATAAGTTCTATGTTTTCTGAGATACATTCTAAGCATTAAATCTGAATTATAGAATAAACTGTTAAGCTACAATCTCTAGGTTAATTTCATACTTGTATTTAATTGTACAACTATTATTATGAGTTAAGGTTTATTATATTTAAAGAAAACAAGGAAAATTCAAAAGGGGACATTGCAGAGTATGATTTTTAGTTTAGAGATGATTTCATAATCCCATAGTGTTTCTATGAAAGAAAAAACTATAAGAAATGATACCAAGGAGATGATACTATGACTGCCTTAATTCAATGAGTTGTAGGTCTTGCACAGAATGTAAATATTTTAACTATGTGAGAAGGTTTTGGATTTCTACCAAGTTATACCAGTAAAAGGAGATTCTCTATACCTATACTAATGGCATGTAAATAGCATAGCTTATTTAATCATAGCCTAGATTTATCATTTGTGCCAAACTTCAAATGCTGTAATACTCTGAACTTGGGAGATCAGTTTGGTATTGTAATTAGTAACGCACTGAGGAACAATATTTGCTCTCTTATAAACACTACCGATAAATGAAACCAAGATTAATTAAGTCATGAAATTAATGTAACCAAGACTATTGGTGTGTTAACAAACAAATGTTGACAGATTTGTACCAATTTATGTAAAATGAGGTATAAAAACTTGAATGGATCTGAGCTGACCAATATGGTTTTCTTGCCATGAAACCTCCTACATTCTATATTTACTATCAGATGACTCAATTTGGGATTCTCAAACCAATATAGACTGCATTACAGTCATGTAACAGCTAGAGTGTAACTGTTGGGAGGAGTAATTAATAGCTATTATAATATTATTTGTTCTACCCCTTGCTTCACTAGTTGAAGTTGACAGTAATTTGCTTGAACTAAGAGCAAGGGTAAACCCCAATTATGTAGTGAAGTTTGATCTATTGTGATAGGATCCTTAAACTATGGAATGTACATACCACTGTCTAGCATGAACACAATGAACCACATAAATTCTTTTCTTGAAACCCTACAAAACTTCCTTTAATATAGAAATAACTCGTGGTTCCCCATCTGAGGAATTGACACAAATATAAAACAGCATACTTGAGGTAAATAAATGTTGTAATTCATCGAACCATCTGCCTATATGATATGGCTTATATATTGGGAAACCTCCATCTGAATAGAATGATCTAATTCCATTATGTAAGATAAAAGGGTGTTCCAATAAGTTTAGCTTTCAAGA
Organism: Sequoia sempervirens; assembly: GCA_007258455.2. Lineage (NCBI taxonomy): Eukaryota > Viridiplantae > Streptophyta > Pinopsida > Cupressales > Cupressaceae > Sequoia > Sequoia sempervirens. Next base: position 16,343,999 of record VDFB02072274.1, on the reverse strand, counting down.
AAAAAACATTCCTTTCTAAGTTCCTATATTTTGGGCATATTCGAGATAAGCCTGTTATGAAAAATATCCACTACATTGTAAATTGTAGTCACTAGATGCATTGTAATAAACTATGTTGTAACATCGCAAACTTGACCTCTATTTTTGAACAATTTATAGGGAAGTAAATTAATTAATGATGGAGACCCAATATGAATCTAGGGATACCACTTCAAACCCCTGCATGCTCAGGATACTTCTTCCCAGTCTTAAGAAAAGAAATGCTTTTCTGTAAACATCAGCAAGTGAGACTTTGCATTTCAATAGGAGGACAATTGGAGTTCAGGATTAGCAGAATAAGCGATATTTTTTCAGCTTTGAATGAGCTTTGTTTGCCAGCCACTCATTAAATTGCTACAAATTTGAATCCCTAGATAATCAATTCCCTTGAGAAAAAAGGAAAAAACCCTGCCATGTTTTCAATATCTCAAAACCAAACAAAAAAATAAAAACATGAAAGAAACCCTGGGAATACAACACATAGATAATTCCAACACATAATAATTTGCATCAGCATACTTAGCAATTCAGGATGAATAATAACTTTCACAAAAAAAAAAATCTGAAAAAAAATGGTGTAAATAGAAATAAAAGAAGGTCAAAACTGAAAAATCTTGAAAAAACTAAATATTCAAAATGAAATAAAAATAAAGCAATCTTGTGTTTTTTAGGCACTACAATATTTCCTAACACCTAAAATTTATCAATCTATTCAAGGAAACATGAGAACTTTCACAGAAAATTTCATGAAAATAGAGGCCATGTGAAGAAAAGAAAAAAATAGTAAAATGGCCTGCCATGTTTCCAAAATCACAAATGAAAAAAATGAAAACACTGTGCTATCAAGGCAAGGATAGTTCTAATAGATTAACATAATGGCCTGCCATGTTTCCAAAATCACAAATGAAAAAAATGAAAACACTGTGCTATCAAGGCAAGGATAGTTCTAATAGATTAACATAATGACCTGCCATGTTTCCAAAATCACAAATGAAAAAAAAAAAACATTGTGCTATCCAGGCAAGGATAGTTCCAATAGATTAACATTATCAGTTTCGCTAGCAATTCAGCGAAGTATATCAATTTCACAATTATTTTTTAAATTGAAGAATACATAATGAGCAAAAGCTCCCATGCTGCGAAAGCCCAAAACCAAAGAAAAAGAAAAATACAGCATGAAAGCAAACTTCGATAGAATTATGACAATTTTAAAACAAAAACTTCGTCAATTTAGGGGAAAAACAAAACAGATTTGCTATTTACTTACCAGTTACGGAAAACATTAAAGCGTAATTACTAATTATTATTAGAAAATATGAGCACAGGAAAATAGAAGCTACAATAATAAAATACAAAATAATGTGTGCTTCCTTCATTTCCATTCAATACATATTACATATATATAGGAGGATGTCTCCTATATTCTAGGATATTATTAGCTCAACCGAAATATCCCCCAAGCCTATTATAATAACAATACCTTAATCATATTGTTATACTAATTATATGCTAATTATATTATATTATAACAACTCATTTACATCCTCACACTAATATTACCTTTACACATAATAATTACTACCACAATGTGAAGCACTAGGGGAGAGGGGCCCATAGTGGGGCGGAGACCAGTAGTGGGGATAGAAGTAGTCTTCAATGGACCCCACAATGGAGCACCTTAATATCCAATTGCAAAACACTTTTTATCCATAAAGTACACAATCTGACAAATCATGTGATGCCACATCAGCGAAACATATTCACGACTTAGTGCCCCACTATTGGGTGTGATGTGGTTTTTGAACTTTTTTGGATACCTCAACAAAAAGCATGCTGATGTGACATCATATTTGATGATGTGACCCTAAAACAAGTGAGTTGCCAAATAACCTGCTGTACAAAATTGGGACTGATTTGAAATTATACGCTATGAAATTTAAAAATCCACAGTTGGGGTGCTCCAATGTGGGCTTCTCACCCCTAACCATATTTCCTAACAATTATTTTCCTTAATAATTGATAAAATGTTTTGTGAAGAATACAGAATAGATTAAACGCCGGCACACTGCAAACACCCAAACCAAAGTGGGAAAAAGGCATGAAAACAAGACCCCTGCGTAACATGCCTGCTATAATTCTCACACATGAACCTCATCAGTTTCGGAAAACATTAAAACCTCATCAATTCCACAACAAATTTCCTGAAATTTAAAGCTGTGTGACGGATACACACAAAGGAAAACAGCCCGGGTGTACTGCCAAACCGGCAAACAAAAAAGTAAAAACTGAAAGCGGGCATGAAAGAAACCCTGTGCATAGCAGGACTGGGAGAATTCTAACACATAAGCCTCATCATCATACGAGAACTTTAAAAATTCATGAATTTTACATCAAAACTCCTACAGTTAAACAATGCACGGGGGATAGAGAATAAAAAACCTGGCGCCTGAGGTTAGCCTCTTTGAGCTTGGCTTCGATTTCTTGGAGAGTGGGGGGCTTCTTCTCCGCTGCCTCCATCAGCCGCTGCCTCAGTCTCTTCGGCACGCTTTTCGGCAGCCCATGATTATGATTATGATTGTGATTGCTAATCCAGTCCGCCACTTGAATTTCAAATGCAATTCCGGCAACACGGGCGACCCCATCTCTGCCCATGTCCACCATATTCACGCTCGCAGAGACGGCCATTTTCCACAGATTGACTCCAATGCCTTTCGCAAATTGAACCAGGGCCTGACCAGTGAGCATTCACAGGCATGCAAAGAAACAGGCCGTGAAATGCCTTCTTTCCCAGAAAAGCCCAATAGTAGAGGAGGGATCAAACAAAAGCTCTGTGATTCCAGGTTTTCTTAATTCAGGCAAGGTGATGTATAGATACCGATTTTGAGTTTTTAACTTGAGGATTTTGTAGGAGCAGAAAAATGTACGCAAATTGTGTCAGCAATTCGCACAGACATCACAGAAATCCTCATTAATTAAGTAAAATGAAGAGTACGATCACACAAACGTTCTATATAAAGAATCGGGAAAATGCTTCGGGAAATGTGTCACTGCTGTTTTTTTGCTTTTTCTATAAAACGGCATTGAAATCGTGTTTATCCGTTCTATTTTTTGAACTTCTGGTTTGAGGACTGAAACGGAAACAATCCTTTTTTAAATCTTTTTAAACGCAAGGATTGCTTTTTAAGCGTTTTTGAATTTAAACATATGGGGTTTAAAAAAATTAAGGTAGTAAAAAAAAAAAATTAAATAGTTTTTGAAAGAGTAATTTTTATGGATTGGAAATGCAAATTAATTTTTTCAATTATTTTTAATAAAATATTTATATTAAGAAATTGATGTTAAATTTTTATGTAATTATATGCAGAATTACTTTCATATATTATTGAAATATTTTTATTAGGGAGTTAAAAATTGATGTTAAATTTCTATGTAATTATATGCAGAATTCCTTTTATATATTATTGAAATATTTTTATTAGGGAGTAAATATTGAGTGTGTAGTTGTACATAATTTGAAATTTATATTATTGTAATTTTAAAATAAATGAGGACATAATTTTTAGTACTATTTGTCAAGTAGTTTTATTCTAAAGATTTAATTTTTAGTAGATTATTTGTGAGTTAAGCAACTTTGTTAATGGATCAACAACCACTAGTTTTGATTAAATTATTTTTTATTTTACAAATTCATCTCTTTTATAAGAAATTTTATCCATTTTTTATCACCATAGTATAAACTAGCAATCACACCTTGGTGTGCAATAGATACACTATAGAGGTGTGGAAGGTCAATGAGCAGTTTGTTTTCCTTGTTTTTACATGCATTCATATAATTCATTAATTTATATATTATTTAATGTTTAAAATTTAGTCTTCTAAGTGGAACTTCCTTGGAATGCCCAAAAAAATTAAACATAGAGTTGTCATATATAAGAATATTCCCTCTTTTTGTAGATCTCTCACTACATATCTCTCTCTTCCTCTCTCTCTCTCTCCCTTCGTCCTTCTATCCTTCTCTCTATTATACATTAAGAGTGATTGAGTATGTGTTTCAAGTGCCACCAATTAGATGTAAATTCATAATATGTAAACTATTTGATCGCACTTTAAGTACTGTGTAATTCATGTCTTTGTGTCTTCTTACCTAAAACTTGACAAGAAAAATCCTTATGTATGGCATTCATAGCTTGCAAGCATACAAGTATATTAAATTAGAGATATGTGGAGGTCAATTGGTATTTGATACATCAACAAGAATGTTGACATAGGTTGGCACATAGTATGGTAGCTATACCTTTGATAAATCTTGGACCAATGGTAATAGGTTCAATGGAATATTAAATTATTTGTTATCAACATGTATGTTCTCATCTTGATTTTTTAGATTCATGTATGCATAATTCTTTAGTGCATTTACCCCCTCATCCTTCTCAAGATAGAAGACATATAAGGTATCAAAACACAAAACAAAAGGGTGGTTTGTGTAGCTGCACTTTTACATTTTTCAAAGGAAAGTTTGCATAACCACTTGGTAAGATGGGGTTTAGAACAACATCATTCTCCAATAATCTCACTTTTCTCAGTGGTAGGCTTAAGTGAGAATTACTTTTAAATGAATTTTATTGTATATATATATATAGCATCAATTATGATGTCAATTAATTAAAATTGAGATTGTAGCTTCTTAGTAGTTGTGTATTTATTATATTCACTTTTTTTTTACTATTATTTTCTATAATTATCCTTGTGTTTACTTGTAATTTAATTTTGAATTCTCATTGTATTTGTAAGTATAAAAGGAAGGAATTTGTGCTTACATATAAAAATTTACTCAATTTCATTCCAACACAAAATAAAAATTACAAACACCAACATTTACATAGAGTGAGACATAGAGATAGAGAGAAGAGGAGAGCGATAGAGGGAGGGGGAGAGGGGGGAGAGAGAAGAGACAGAGAAATGAGGAGAATAGAAAATGAAAGTATGCAAAAGGAAATTGATAGAGAGGAAGAGAGGCAGATAGATAGAGGAAAAGAGGGGGATAGAGAAGCAAGGAGAGATAGAGAAAAGAGAGTGAGACTAAGAGAAGAACATGTAAAGCATGGTAAGGAAAGAGAGAGGGGGCGAGAGAGATAGAGATAGAGATAGAGGAATAGAGAGAGGTAGAGAGAGACAAATAGATAAAGAGAAATAGAGATATGGAGAGGGAGACAAAAATAGAGGGAGAGAGAGGGAAAGGGAGAGGGGGTAATTGATACAGAGATATGAATAGGGAGAGATAGAGTGAGAGAAAGATAGAGATAAGAGATCTATTAGTAGAGAGATGTAAAATAAAAGAGAGAAAGAGGGAGGGAAAGAGATGGAGGGAGGGAGGAACAATCTAAAGATGACATGTGTCCATAAAGAGCTATGCTTAGGGAAATACATCATTTCTTTAAGGCTCATTAACTCACCTTAAAGACTTCTTCAGTGGAGATAGAGACAAATATAAAAAAAATAGAGAGATGGAGAGGGAGACAAATACATATAGAGAGATAGAGAGATCAAAAGGAAGCGAGAGGGAGGGGGTGATAGAAAGAGGAATTAAAAAATAGAGGTAAAGTAGTTGAGAGAAATAGAGATAAGAGATATAAATGGAAAGACAAATTAAGAAAAGAGAAACTAAATTTTGATTGATCATTTTGTGACAAAATTCAAACTTGAGATGTATATATAGAGACACACACATTGAGGTGGAAAAATAAAGTGAGACATAGAGAACAAAGAGAGTGGAGGACAAAGATAGAGATATACACAGAGGATAAAGGTAGAGAGAGGTAGAGAGAGATAGAGGGAGAGGGAGATAGAGAGAAAGACACACACACATAGAGAGAGATGGAGACAAATAGATATATCTATATATAGTGAGATAGAGAGACCAAGAGCTAGAGGGAGAGAGATAGATAGATAAGAGATATAATTTAGAGAAAGAAAGAGAGAGAGAGAGAGAAGATAAATTAACAATTAAAGTGTCATATTTATGGTTCCACATTTTGTATACATGTCTACCAAGGTAGTTTCATCTATAAAATATAATATAATCCCCTTTAATTACAATGTGATAGATGTCATTCTAGAGCTCATGTTTTGAAACAAGCAAGGAGAAACTAGAAAAGTTTTCTTAGACTAACTTTATACATGTCGATTACATGTGCTTCAAAGTTTCCAAAGACTTTACAATAAATCCATTTTGTGCATATTCTATGATCATAGTAGACCATGAGAACACATCTTTGAGGCATTTTTCCATAGAATTTACTCCCATAAAATTTGATCAAATTTTATTTTTCTTTGGTGTGTCATTAGTAAAATCCTTGCAACTTACAGAGGGGAATATATACATAGAGAGAGAGAGAGAGATCACAAGAGAGTAAGAAAAGAGATATAAAGGAAAAGAGAGAGAGAAAAGTAGGAGAGAGGGAGGGAAAGAAAAAGAGAAAAAATAGAGAGAAGACATATATATATATATATATATCGAGAGAGAGAGAGAGAAAGAAAAAAAGTGAAAAGAAAGAGATAAAGAGGGGGTGAGGGAGATAGATAAGGAGAGAAAGAGATGTATTTATAGAGGGAGATTGATAGAGGGATATAAATAGAGAGAGAAATAGGGCATGAGAAAGAAATAAGAGATATAAAGGGAAAGAGAGATGGAGAAAAGAGAGAATGACTTTTGATCAACTATTTTGTGCCAACAATCCAAAGATGGCACATGTCCATGGGAATCTATCTCTCTATCCATCTCTATCTATCCATCTCTATCTATCACTCTAGTTGAATCCCTCTCTATCTCTATCTCTCTCTATCTATCTCCCTCTCACTCTTATCTCTCTCTATCTCTCATTCTCTATTTCCCCTTTGTACTGGAATTCTCTCTAATTTCCTCTATTTTTATCTCTCTCTAAATATATGTCTCCCTCTCCCTCAATGTTGACTTATCCACCAACATCTACAACAACAACATCTAACATGTCATTCATAATTGTACTAATTGGTGAGATGGAATTTGTAGAAGAGAGAGTACCAAGGGAGGAGGTCACTTGGAAATTGCATGGGATTTATCATTTTTCATTGAATATTTACTAAGTTACAATTTTTTTGTTGGTTTGAGTCCCTTGTGATTGAATCGATGTATCATGTTTCTTACTTCTCTTGTTTGCACTTGTTTCTCACCTTTGGGAGTCTTAAATTACATTATGTCATTGTTTTCCTTATACCAATACTTTATTTTCTTCAGCTTTACATACAACCTTATGACTATGTAGATATTACTTTGATTATATATTGTTGAATGTTGATGCATTATGAGGTGAAGTCCTCCTAAGGCATGTACAACCTTGCACCCTTCTAATGACTTTTGTGTGTGTTGATAATCACATTCTAAAATTAATTAACATTAAAGATATGATTTTCTATGCAATAATCATATCAAGTTTTTTTTTTTTTTTTTATTATATCTATACATTATTTGTAAATTTAATTATTAACTAAAATTAAGATTATCTCTATAACTACAAAACAATATTAAAATAATCTATAAATTTTTATATAATATTAAATAGAATCTAAGTAATGTTTATTATTGGTTAATAATTATATGTAATATGATTATATAATAATTAGTATCTATTTAATGTATAAATTTTTATATAATATTAAAAAAAATTATTTATTTTTTTATAGGTAAGTGCTACCAAAAGGGGTAACTCCCATGTACATCCAAACAGAAGTAAGGAAAGCCCGTTAGCATAATACAACTTTCTCTAAAATCTAATGAACTAGATACTGATAAATTACAGCCAAGTATTTGCCCAACATAGTAACCTGGCCTCAGGCTCCCTTCACCAAGCCATGACCAGCCGGAAACCATGAACCGGGAAAAAGCCTCCATGTTCGCATTTTTGACCCCAGTTCAAAAAACTTCCCATGCACCTGACATATAGTTTACCTAAGCCTCCCGACGTTGGCGTAATGTCTCTGCCTCATATTCTTCGTCATCCTCACCTTCCACCAACACCATTGCAGGGTCAAAGAACAAACGCAAAAAGCACACCTAGTCGTTTGCCCCCAATTCCAAGGTTGCATTTGCCATTGCTTGTACATTAGAGATCACCACAAACCCATTTAGTAACACAGACACCTATTATCGGGATTCAATTATATCCATGAGAGCACCTACCACAGTCTCATATATCCTTCTGTCGCACCAATGTCGATCCGCATTCAACACCTTCGACACCAATTCCACGATTGCATTATGCACTTCCATGTTCTGAGTTGCGAAAATCCTTCTGCATTACGCATTTAAAGACTCCTTATTGCACAAGCAAACCAAAACAAACTGATACACATCTCTGAACAACTTCAATCACCCCTCACCTACTTGATTCTGAATGAAAAGGGGCAGATGCTCATGCCTTAAAAAGCCACACCATCACATCTTTGATCGGTAGACTCCAGAGTGCCCCTACAACAACCTCTACCCCGATACTAGGCCACGTCAACCCAAACATGCTTGCCGATATCGAAACAAACCTATCACTCAACTCACGGGCTCTTGGAAAGAGCAAAAGTGACGGTGCAATTTTCACTATAATCTTTAGAAATGATCTCCTGTAAGCCCGACCAGAGTGTTGCAACAGAGCCCATAACAATTTTTCCATCTTGTGTCACCCCCCAATTTTCCAAGAATTTTTCTGCCTTGTTTGCTTCCCTGTACACATGTGACAAAGAGTAGTCTGCCAGCTTATCTAACAAGCCTTTGATTGGTGCAATCCAATCATCAATCCACCAGTTTTGAGATCTTCCAAATGTTATTACCTAAACACAAAGCAACAAATCACCCTCTATCTCAACTGATTCTATGCCATTTTGGATGAAAAGCTGCAAACCAAGCCAAAGTGCTTCCATCTCTACAATATCATTAGTGCATACTCCAAGCCTCTTCAATGCAACCCACACATAACCACCATTTGCATCATGTATTATGCAACCAGCCCTTGCGTTTCTGGGATTTCCTTTTGCAGCCCTGTCAAAATTTAGTTTCCATTTCAAATGGACCAGGAAAATCTAATGAATCTCTTTCCTATTGACCTTTGATCTGCTATATGATGTCACCTTTGAAATTCTGAGCTCAGGCCACACCTTTTTAATCTCTTCATTCCACATCAAAAAAATTGCTTTGGAACTGACATTGATTATGTTGTTTGTTGTCTCAATGATAGCACTTTGAATTTTGACAATGAGCTGCTCACAATTCAATTCTTTCTCCCTGAAAATATGTTTGTTCCTTTCTTTCCATAAATTCCATACTAGTTGGATGGCACCAAAATCCATATTCCTTTCCAGTAACTATTATTATTCACATTTAGACAAGAAGTCCAAAAGCTTGTCTTTCCTTGGGCCCATGAAATTGAAAGTACTTTGCAACCAGTCCCAGCATGAGGCAGCAATCGGACATGAGAAGAGCAAATGATCCATTTTTTCCTCAGCACACTTACAGAGAACACATCTTGTCGGGCCAGCTATTCCTAGTCTCTTCAATCATTCAGCCGTAAGGCATCACCCATGAAGTGCCACCCATAGGAATGCCCCAGCCTTGGGCAATATTTCCTTTTTCCAACAAAGCTTCACCATCCATGACTTATCCTTAGCTTGCATTGTTTGAATTTGATACCCCAGTTTGGTCGAATAATCCCTAGAAGCCACACCATACCAGATTATTGTATCCTCCCGATCATACAGTTTAATCGATCTGCTCTCTACTTCCTTGCATACTGCAACTACCAAGTCTTGTGGAAGTGGAAGCAACTTTAAATTGATCCATTTGTTTTCTCCTTCTAACGGTGAGCCTTTCATTTGTATGTAGTATTCCACTTTAGACCCAAAATTCACCTACAATTTGTTGACATGCATATCCAAATTGAAGATTTTCATCAGGCTTCTATATTCATTCCATGAATCTAACGAGAATAAGGCCTTCCTCCTGTTCCCAGTCCTCCATGATATGTGGCTTTTTATTACGGTTTGGCAACTTGAAATATATCGCCATGCCACCGAGCCACCATCAAGGTTTGCAATCGTCAGTATTCTTGCGGGGTCTGAATTGTCTAAGTATTTCTTCTACATGATCTGACACCACATTTTGTTCAGGATTTTACACATCTTCCAAATGAGTTTGGCCCCTAATGCGTTGTTTTGCAGATGAATCTTACGAAGACCAACCCCGCCGTCTTCTTTTGGTTTGCAAGCCATATCCCAACCAATTAGGTGAATTTTCTTATCTATCTTCGAACCTTCCCACAAGAATTTCTTCAATATTTTCTCCAAATCGCTCTCTATTTTCCCGGGGACTTCAAAGCAAGACATCATATAGATTGGGATTGCTGAGAGGACAACCTTTGTCATAGTAATCCTCCCAGCCAATGTAAGCCAGTTGTTTTCCCATGCCATAGCTTTGTTTCTGCATTTTTCTACCACTTCTCCCCAATGCTTAGCTTTACAGGCTCCTTCAAAGATTTGCACACTAAGAAATTTTGACAGGAGTTTCCCTACTTTAACCCTGAGTATTGCAGATATAGCCTGTTGTGCTTGCGGTCTTGTGTTAAAAAAAAACACTCAATTTTTCCATATTCATTTGTTGACCCGACTGCACTTCGTATTCCTTAATCACCCTGTTAATGCATTTGGCCTTGATTTCAAACTCACTTCTCCAACAAGAGTAGTATCATCAGCGAATTGAGTGTGGGTGATAGGGTCCATGTTTGGTGCCACTTGCACCCCTCTCCATTCTAGATGTTGATGCCTACTTTTTATTTCACAACTAAGGGCTTCGACCATGATTACAAAGAGGAAAGGTGACATAGGGTCACCTTTTCTAAGTCTGTTGGTTGCCTGGAAGAAACCATGGAGTGAACTGTTCATAGCAACTAAAAAGCGTACTAAAGCAATACAGTGAAAGATTAGGTCGCACCAATGTCTACAAAAACCCATTCTTTTCATAACCTCCACGAGGAATGACCAACACACCTTATCATAAGCCTTGCTTACATCAAGTTTAATGATCATAGTAGCTTGCTTACTTGTGCTAAGGGTATGGACTGCCTCCGAGATGAGTAAAATGTTATCTGTTATCTCTCTGCCTGACACAAATTCATTCTATTCAACCAAAATGATCTTCCCCAACAGTGTCTTGAGCCTATTGGCCAATACTTTCACAATAATCTTGTATAAAGTATTGCACAATGAGATTGGTCTATATTCATTAAAAGAGGAGCAATTAGCCTTTTTTAGAATCAGTGCTATAACTAAATTGTTTAAGTCTTTGATGAATCTTCCAATTTTTTGGAAGTCCTCAGCCATCCGCCATAAGTCGTCTCCTAGAAATTCCCAAAAAAATTGAAAAATCTGGTCGTAAAGCCATCTAGGCCTAGCGCCTTATTAGAATGCATCTAAAAGAGTGCGGCTCGAACTTCATCCTTTGAAATCTGTTCATACATCATATTGTCTGTATCACTGACCCTGCGACTTATCAAATCAAGGAAGTCCTTATGGCATCCTTGTGGCAATTGTTCTCCCAGAAGATTGGAGAAGTACTCAACTATTGCCTTGCCAACCTCAACCCCACCGTGGGTAGTCTGACCATTATATGGGCTGATTTCCTCAATTTTATTAACCGCTCTCTTTGCCAAAACTGAGGCATGAAAGAATTTGGAATTAGTGTCACCTTCACTTAGCCATACCTCCCAAGATTTGTCCTTCCAATAAATCTCCTCTCTTTTCAAAAGTTCTGCAAGTTTTCCTTTTAATTCAGTTTCTTTGATAAAGTCTTCATTCTGCTTACCATTAGCTATTACCTTTTCATTAAGTGAATCCAGCTCAGCTTCAACACTTGCCTTCTCAACAAAGATGTTCTGAAACTTCTCTCTATTCTAGACTTTAAGCTTTTGCTTGATTATCTGCAGTTTTTTGACCAATATGAAGCTTACGGAGCCCCCCACCCTTGTTTCCTTCCACCAAATCTCCAATAACTCCTCAAGGCTTGGATCACACCACCACATGTTTTGGAATTTGAAACATATTTTCTCCATATCACACCCATCGATTATTGCCAATTCCATAGGAAAGTGATCAAAAATTGAAATGGAAAGAATGCAGGCAGAAACATGCAATCTTGAGTAGAACCAAGATGGAGAGATCAAGAACCGATCCAATTTCTCGGCTATGGCGGTGAAATTTTTGCGATGATTGGTCCATGTGAAACTGTCGTTTCCCGTGGGGCAATCCAACAAACCCATTTCTGCCACAAAGGCTCTGAAATCCAAATTTGTTTGTGAGACGCTCCCAATTTTGCCTCTTTTCTCTGACATGTCTAAAATGGCATTAAAGTCTCCTCCTACAATTAGTCTTTCCTTGGGATATAAGTGGGAAAACTCCAAAATCAACTTCCATACCAGGGCCTTCTCCTCTATTCTTGTCGGGCCATATATGTTAATGATTATGAAGCAATAGTTTAGGCCTAAATCATAGACTCTTGTCGCCATCCAGTTTGTAGAGGAATTAATGATTTCCACAGAGACCTATGCCACTTTCCATAGCATATCTAAACCCCCTACTAAACCTGATGAGTTTTGAAAGTAGCCTTCCCAAGAGCAATAGTATTTCAAAAAATTTGGGCAATCCTCCCCTAACAACTTGGTTTCTTGTAACAAAATTAAGTAACTTAAACACTTTTGAAGTTGACGCCTGACTAGGTACCACTTGTCAGGGGCCTTTAGGCCCCTAAAATTCCAAGTTGTGATCTTCATTGCTTCCCAAGGGAGGTGTTTACTCCCTTGGTACTCAAAAACTTGGTGATACAAGTGAATTTCTTAGCCACTGCTTCCTCTTCCTGAAGTTGTTTAGAAGATTTCCTTCCATGGGTATTGCCCGATGTGCCAACCTTGCCCAAACCCATGTGTTTAATTACAGACTAGGAAATGCACCTATTGTCAATTATGTCCAGCTCATATTCTAGGTCAACATTTGAGTCCAAATCATCGCTTGCCCTAGAAGCAGCATCAACTCCTTTACCTTCCTCCATCTTATGGCCTTCCTCCTAGAGAGAGAACGCATGCTTTGACTCAACTCAACCTCGATTATTGGGTGTCAACTTGGGGGATCTGACTAATTCCTCTAAGGCCTTGCTCTGATTCCCATTCACACCTGCTTGGGTCGGCCTATCATTGGATATATTCCGTTGGGGCTGGGAGTCTGAAGGATGGGAGTTCCCTTGAGGCATATTTTTCCTCCTCTCCTCCAAACTTTTGTTGCAATCAATAGTTCTATGATTTCGTGAACCGCAGTCAATATAGAATTTCCTTGTTTCTTCAATCTCAACTCCCTACATCCATCACTCCCCATTTACCACTAGAAAGATGTTGGAGGGAATGGTATCAATCACTGCAATATTAATTCTGGTGTACTTGTACAAATCCCCCTCTAGAATGTTTGTATCAATCTCAATTAAAGTGCCTAAAGAGCATCCAATTTTCTCTAGGCATTTGCCCACCCAATATTCTATTGGGAGATATATAGCCTGACCCATACTAGATGATCATATGGCCACATTTTGACTAGATCGAAGTTCTGATTCCACGGCCGCATGCATAGAGGCTTATCTTCCATAAACCACAAATCCCCTTCCATGACCCTTGACTTTTTTTGCTCATTAGCGAATACTACTAAGAAAAAATCCTTTAGAAGAAAACGTATCAGAACCTTTATCTTCCAATTCTCCTGTATCTAATTTTTAATTGATGCTTGATCGAGTGTACCGCCAATGAATCGGCAGTAGAAGGCTAATTATTTAAGGATAATTGTATTGGACTTTATTTCCTCGGAGACCTCGATTTCAATAATTGCTTCTTTATTTGGTATGTTGACTCTGGCCTTTTCTCTATTCACCGCTCCACCTCGGGCCTTTGGTCCAACCGCCTGTGCCTTATTCTTCGCCTGCCCCTCGGATTCCTCCTTGCTAGAAGCTCCGCCCATTCATTCCCCCTTTCGAGCATTTTTTGCCCTATGGAGCAGGCATGCCTCGGCCAAGGATCCCATTTTTCCACAAGGGTTTCTAGGGTATCATGTCATTTCCTTGTAGGTCTGCTTTCCTTCTCCGATGGCTCGCCCTATGATCGATATGTCAGATGACACTTGTCTATCCATTTTTCTCCTTCGAACACCCATTGTGGAGTATGATCCAAAGTCTGCTTCACCTCGCTAACCTTAACTACTTCGTCTCCCCAGCATAATCATGTAGGTGTTTCTCCAGTCTTCGCCAAAACACCCTTCTTCTCCTCCGTACTAGCTCTCAACCCTACTCTGCTCATTTTCGCTCCCTATATTAAATAAAATTTATTGTTGACTAATAATTTAAATATAATATAATTATATAATAGATATTATTTTTATAATTACAAAATAATAATAATTTAATTTATAAATAAAATGATGAAAATGCTAGTAAATTGGTATAATGTGATGATTAATTATGGTTTTGTGGCTCTTGATATCAAGGTTCAAACTCCATCAGACTGCTATTCCTTAACATATTTATGTTGGGGATGAGACAACCCATTTGTGACCTCACCAATTCATAGCTTTGGGTCAAAAGCATTTACCCCTCTCTAAAAAAATAAAAATAGAAAATGATGAAACTAATATAGCATATAAGCTTGTAATTAATAAAAGGAATTGCTCACGACAAAAAAATTGTAGAAAGACTTATTCAATAAAACTCTTCCCTTCAGAATAAGGAAAAGAGCTTCATAGAGTTGAGTATGTGTAGGATCATCATGGAAAAAATAGCCCCTTAAGTGCCGAAAAATTTAGAAAAATCAGAGTTAGACAGCTTGACGTAAAAATTTGAATAAGTTATCTATATTATTTCAAAAATATGTAAGAATAGAATCTGTAGCATATTGAATGTAGTTTCTAAACTACTAGGTTTATTTCAGAAAAAAAAATCTATTTGGTCAAAATTTGAAATTTCAATGCAGTAGTACTTAAATTTCAGGGGAAAAATATGAAGTAGGTGTCTATCTAACCACCCTAACCACAAAAAAATGATAATATTTTTTTATAAGATTTTAGATATAAGTAGAGGTCTGATGACCTGATGTGATGCATATTTTTATGTAATTTTTTTCCAACTAAATAATTATGATTTTTTTATTACAACTTTTAAAAAATATAAAAACTCGTATGTCTGACCACCTTAACTTGGTCAAAACTTCATGAAATTCATTTTTTTTAATCCTATAGCATGCGAAGCATAGAATGTGAGGCATGTTTCAGATTCAAAAAATGTGATACCATTTGAAAGCTATAGATGTTTTTCAATCAACCTATCAATTAGGACTTTAGTCGTAATTCAAATAGAAAATGAATAATAATTATTTATTAAATTCAAAGTAAACCATAATTTATATTGGTGGAAAGCTAAGAATTTCCTTTAAAAACCCTTTCGTTTCATCAAGTTTGGGTAAAAAAAAGGTCGCTAGCCACATACCCTACGCATACCCATCATATCGCCACTTTTTGGCCCATCATGATCCTGCACATGCCTAGTTGGAATGAAAGAAAGAGAAATCTTGGAGTGAAACAAACCAATTTAATAGAAATACTTAGTCAACAAAAAATTTCCCTTTTGAATAAGACAAGGAGCTTCATAGAGTTGGAATAAAAGAAAAGAGAAATCTTGAAGTGAAACAAACCCCATAACCCTAGCCAAAGAAGCAGATTAACTTGGAGAAGATAAAATATTGGTCAACAAGGAATCAATGGTATTGGGATTTCAAAAAATTGGGTAATAACAACCAATGCAAATCAAATTCCTCTCCAACAAAGAAAATTGGTAAGATACAAATCCATTTTTTTGAATTCCAATGATCTTTCATCTTCTATAGGCCACCTTAGAGATTGTGATTTTTCATAAAAAGGGATGGGGAATGACTCATTAGGGTAAAACTACAAAAATTGTGTGTTGACTCTTGGGGGCTAGAAATTAAGATCAAATCCCTCCCTAAAGGTTTCTTCTTGGTGGAATGTCCCACTAGAAAAATTAAGAAGGAAGTTCTCAATCAAAAACCTTTGATGATGGATGGGTTAGGATTCAACATAATTGACAAGGTTTTAAATTTCAACCCCATCAATCATGAGATAGGAAAAACTCCAATGTGGGTAAGACTCTACAATATTCCCTCAAAATACTAGAATGAAGCAACCCTTTGATTCCTTGGTGAAGCATTGGTAACTTTTATCAAAGAAAATGAATAAATCTATGCTGGGAATTTTGGAATGTATGTCAATATTTTCTTTGCAATGCCCTCATAAGATTTAGAGCTTAATATGAGTAGGGAATTTGGAGTTAGAAGGTGGATGTGGAAATGATGTCAATAATATGTAAACAATTTTTGATGAGTGGTCACTCAGTGGCAGATTGCAAAATATCCATGGAAAAAATATAGTCAAAGAAATAATTTAGGGGAAAGACAATCAAGTGTCCCCCCCTCTTTTGATCAAGATAGAAGTAATTGAAAAGGGGTTCCCTAGCTCTATCAATGATCAACTAGAGAATGATAATTGTTGATTCCCCTTTGATCCATAGTGGATCTTAAATTTAGACATTGATATGAATACCAACCCTTTTGATGTGGCTTATGATCTTTTTGGAATCACCAACAAGAAAAAATCCCTTAATTTGGTTGAGAAGTACATGGTTGGGGAATTCCCTACGATTCCCACCTAGGTTTCTATCATCAAGGAAATAAATGATAAACTGAAAACCTATTTGGAGGATGGTGGGATTGTAGTTGAGGAGGAAATAGAACAAAATCTAGCCCCCAGTATCATTGTAGCAGGAGATGAAGAATCCAATCCTCTTGAGAAGTTAGGGTTAATCCAAATAGAGACAACAAAGGATTCCCCTAACTATGGTGATCTAAAGAAGAAGGGGTGTAAATCCAACAAAGAAAAACTATGACAAGATGGGGATGATGGTCAAATGAAAATTAGTAAAATGTTGAGATATGGGAAGGGAAAACCCTTCCCAAAGAGCAATGAATGTCTTTTCATGGAATTTTGAGGGCCTAAACACCCCTTACAAAGAGCCTTTGGTCGAGTGCCAAATGGAATCCTCAAATGTTGACATTTATATGCTATAGGAAGAAACTAAGTTGAGCAATGAAGAAATATATATCATGAAAGTGAAACTAAAATTTTGGGATGTTATCTTTGTTGAGGCTAATGGTGTGTTACATCCCTTTTGTTGTGAACAAGATTATGGAAATAATAATATGGTCATTATGTTAGTTGTAATCAACTACCTTTCATGAGAATGTGAAAAATGGGAAAAATATTTTTTAATTTATTTGATATAACAATAGTTGTGAATCATTTATTTATGTGTGTGTGTGAATGTGTTGATGTGTTGATGTGTTTTTATTTTGAAAAGGAAACAGAGAACAGTCTAACCCTATTTCTTTACCAAGTGGATGCAGGATTGTCAACACCTTGAGGGAAAGGGAAATATCATCAAGGAGACGCCACAGTCTATAAAACAACCAAATTACCATCAAGTCACAAGTTTGGCATAAGGTTGCTAACGTGGTAGTCGTAACCTTGTGATATTATCACACTTAATTAAATAATTTTAAAAACAAGTCAACTTAAAATGAGTATCATCATTCTCCTTTTGAAGTCACGTATTTAGCTCTTAAGCGCACCTTGGAGTAAGAAATTAAATTAAATATTAATGTCGATATTAATATAAACTTTAAATCCATGTTTGAGAGAGAAAAATGTCGAGGGAAAATAACTCTTTTCTGTTTGAGTTGGGTGGCAATAACTCCTCGCCACCTTGTCCATCGTGTCATGTTGAAACACCCAAGAAGATGCATGCAAATGTTTATCTTTGAGGTCTTGGCTCTCTTAGAGTTATAGGTTCGCATTCTTCTTATCTGGGCTCTCTCTCTCTGGTCAGCATTTTTGGGGGTTTTGTATTATGTCAAGTTTTACCATGGTTGAGCACTATTCTCATTTATTTGTCACTTAATTCTCAGGGGTGGGAAATACAATATGCATTCTTGAGTAAATCCATCATAGTCACTCTCTTCTGGTCAGTGAAGAATCAAAACATTTATTGCCATCATCTTTTTTCGCTAGGAGGAGACATCAGGAGAACCATCAAGTTTTAGATTTGCATATCCAAGCACGTATTTTGAGTGTTCTTAATTTTTTCAAGTTATAAACATTGAGTATTCCATTACTTCATTCATGAAATCTATATGTAATGTTAGTATATTCATTTGAAATCACGTCCTATTTGAAGAATAATGGTATTGAATCCTTTCCAAGACCTCGTGCTTCATCTAATTGAGTTACTTCTTTCTTACCTTCTTGAACCAGCTGTGGTCACTTGATCTTTCTACCGAGATGTTATGTAATTTTCCTCCATCATTTTTTACTAAAAGTAAAAACCTTACTTTTCCCTTAGTCCTCGAATCAAGACAGTTCATTTATCATATATTTCCATGACAATTAGTTGAAAATCAATCAGAACTAAAGAGTTCTTTTCAATATCGAAAAATGATTATCAACCCCTCTTCTAGTGAGTAGAAATGCACATAGTATTCCTGGTTTAGAAGAACAAACTATGAGTTGAGTCTCAAATAATATAAACTTAAGATTCAAGTCTATTAATGTTGAGTAAGGGTGAGAGAGTTGATGGCACGAGAAATGTGCTAATAATCATTAAATCCTTGGCCAAAGTTAGATGCTTAGAATAAGCAACAATCAACCATCAAGAATCAAATATACCCCTGGTTAGGATGGTAATTCTAGTTAGGAGAACCTATAGTGAAAGATCGATGAGGGTAGTATAGATTCTTGACACCAAACTGAGATGGCAAGATGGCAATTGGGGAATCCTTTATAGACTGCACCTCATGAAGGGTCAAGTTTCTTCAGTTGAAGAAACATGGGAGACCAACAAGTCTTTGGTTGGGGAAAATCCCTTGATGATGTTTCTCTTTCCCTCAAAGACTAAGACTTGTTCAAGCATTTCCACAAGAAGCCTTCAGAATGTACTATCTCTTAACTCTCTCTCTCTCTCTTAATTTAAAATTATTATTATCCTATGTTGTTTATTTTTGTTGCTGCCAATATATGCTCTATTCATCTCTTAAATAATGGAATAGTTAGTTCATAATCAACTATAGCTTCTAGTTATATAATCTGCTAATTGTTTTGTTTTAGCTATATTTGAAAACTAGAAGTTAGTTATTGAATGTTAAAGTAGTTAATATTTAGATTATTTATCTTTTTAGTTTGTTATATGTGATGAAACTCTCGTCAATTAAATTAGTTACACTTCAGTTGAATCTAGAAGTTAGTTATCGTTCTTCAACTGTAGATAACTAGTATGTTACATATGGTATCAGAGCTACCAGGTTTGACACTGAACCTCGAGGCTCATCAAGCAAACATAGAAAACTGAAATCAAGCGTCGGTGTTTTTCTAGGATGAGGATGCAAAAAACACTCTGAAAGAAGACCCTAGACCCCGTTTCCATCTGACTGTGGAATATTAGGCTTAGATATGATTATTCCTACTATTTTTTTTCCCTCAGATTCAGAAAAAAAGGCTAAAGCTCTAGAGAGACTTCAAAGAGAAAGAAGAATTTGGACTACCTCTAGGAAAGAAACTATTAAGTCATCTATTCTTGTTGAAACTGGGAAAAGAAGAAAAACTAGTTTTGAGAACCTTTTGATTAATAAGATCGAACCCGAAACATCTAAAGAAGTTTGTATTCCAACTCCTAGATACAGACTTATTCCATTTTTTGAGTATAGTGATCAAGAGGAACCTATCACAGGCAGTGATAGTGATTCCTAATTATTTTTGTATTAGAATCTATCACAGGAAGTGATAGCAATTTTGTAAACAATTTTGTATTGAATCTATCACATGAAGTGATAGTAATGTTGTAAACAATTTTGTATTGAATCTATCATAGGAGGTGATAGCAATTTTGTAAACAATTCTGTATTGAATCTATCACAAGAAGTGATAGCAATTTTGTAAACAATTTTGCTTGTAATCATGTAGCATTTGACTTGAGTAATAAAAGTCATAAAATATTTGGTTGTTATCTACAATGAAAACTTCTTTAAATTATGTTGAGAAAACTATGGTAATAAATTAAAAAAAATACTAATTAGAATTACCAAACATATCTAGGAACTTCATTGGAATGGATAATTCTAGAAATGGTTTTAGAGGGGATCAGGATAACAACAATCCTCTAGAAAAGTTAGAGCAATTATTGAATCTGATGAATGAAACTCAAGCCCAACTAGTCAACCTAGAAAGGAAAGTAGAAGGGCAACCCGATATGAGAGATGAAAGGTCAGAAACTCAAAGCGATTGACACAAAGATAACTCTAAAACTTTGAGCCTGGGAAACAAGAGAAGTCAATTAGCCAACAAACTCTCTAAAGATCTGAAAAAGATCAAACCCCCTAAGTTTGAGGGCTTCGCTTTAGGAGATGTCGTCGAGGCATGGTTGAATAAAATGGAAAAGTACTTTGAGCTAAGGGATTACTTTGATAATTCCAAGGCAACTTGGGTATCCTATCAATTGGTAGGAGAGGCCACCACTTGGTGGGAAAATAAAAGGGTAGAAATGGGTCTTGTAATAGCAAAAGTGACCTAGGATTAGTTTGTGAGAATTTTTCATCAAATATGGCTACCACAACTATTTTACGATCAAAAGTTGCTAGACTTTGAAAATCTTAGGCAAGTTCCATTAATTGTTAATGAGTATTGGGAAAAGTATACTCATTTATTAAAATATGTTCCACAGTACTAGCAGAATGAAAACTTTGTGTTCGGAAGTTCATTTTGGGGTTGAACAATTGTATCGAGGGTCCAGTAGATGTTTTGGCACCTCAAACAATGGATGAAGCATATGAAAAAGTTGTTCAACAAGAGAAAAGGTTGAAAAAGGATGATTCCTTTAGGGATAAAAATCACAACAAATTCAAATGGAACCAGTCATCTCAGAATTTCAAAAGGAGGGGCTATAGGAACAATTAGTATGACTACAAGAAGGATAAGAAGGGAAATAATAGTACTAGAAAGGATGAAGTTAATTCAAACAAAGGTTCAAAAAAGAAGGGACCACCAGGGGGGATGTTTTACATGTGGAGGAGAGCATTATGCTAACCAATGCCCTACCAAGAATCAAAATGGACAGCAACAACATAAGCCTCTACCACCTCAACAGACAACTTTCCAGCAAAGGATCCATGTAGTTGTCGATAACAAGTAGGTAGAATATCAAGTCACACCCATTGAAACTATAAGTATGCTATATAGGAACCCAATAACCATTTTAATAGACACCGAAGCCACTGAATGTTTCATATCCCCTAAATTGCTAGGTAGATTTCCTAAAAGAACTGGGTTCATGGCCAAATCATGGATGGTTGAATATGCTAATCAGACTAGAGCTCGGGTAGAGCAATGTCTATTTGAAGCTAGGGTAGAACTTCCAGGCTTCACCATAGAAATCAATCTTTACATAACACCTCTGGGTTCCTATGATGTGATCATTGGAATGAATTGGTTAAGAGAGCATAGAGTCAAGGTTGATTATTTTTCAAAGACAATGGAGTGTGTGCATGACATAGGAAACATGGTGTTTGTTCAAGGAATTCAACGAGAGGTTAAGGTATGGAAAATTTCAGCCATGTAGTTAAAAAGAAATAAAAGGAAATGATGCCAAATATTTGCAGTTAAAATGGAAGAAGTTAGGGAATACAAGGAAAGCCTATTTCATGATGACATGTGGTAATGCACACACAGAGCATGGAAGAGGAAATGGAATCTGAATTTAAGGAAGAAACCTTCATTGTAAAATATCCTTACCTTTAGGAATACTAGGATGTGTTTCTGAAGGAGCTACCTGGTTTACCGCCTAGAAGAGTGTTTGATTTCTCTATAGATTTAGTTCTAGGGGTTGAACCTGTTTCTAAGGCACCGTATCGTATGACCATTGTGGAACTAATGGAACTAAAGGCACAATTGCAGGAATTACTAGATAAGGGATTGATTCGACTAGCGTATCAACATGGGGAGCACTGATAATATTTATCAAGAAGAAGGATGGGACACTTTTCCTATGCATAGATTACCGAATGCTAAATAAGCTCATCATCAAAAATAAGTACCCCTTTCCCAGAATAGATGATCTTTTTTATCAAATGAAAGGGGCATCAATATTCTCCAAAATAGATTTAAGGTCGGGATATCATCAGTTAAGATTGAAAGAAAAAGATATTTATAAAACAACCTTTAGAACTAGGTACGGTCATTATGAATTCATAGTTTTGCTATTTAGTCTCACCAATGCCCCAGTTGCATTTATGAATCTAATGAACAGTATTTTTTGTGATTGTTTGGACAAATTTGTATTGGTATTCCTTGATGACATTCTTATTTATTCCAAAAATGAGGATGAGCATCTTTAGCATCTTCGGTTGGTTCTTCAACGATTGAGAGAACATAAAATTTATGGAAAATTATCAAAGTGCACCTTCTTCCAAAAGGAGGTACAACACTTGGGGCATATAATATCAACCAAAGGAATAGCAGTGGCTCCAAAAAAGATAAAAGCTATGGTGGAATGGCCAATACCAAAAAGTGTGCACGAGGTCAGAAGTTTCATGGGATTTGTTGGGTATTACGAAAAGTTTGTAAGAATTTTTTCTACGATCATCCACCCCATTACCTCCCTTCAAAGGAAAGGAAAAAGATTTGAATGGATAGAGAAATTTCAAGAAGTGTTTAATACATTGAAGGAGAAATTAACAACTACACCAATATTGGTAGTACCAGACCCTAATGTTCATTTTATAGTTATAACGAATGCATCTAGTGAAGGTTTGGTTGAAGTATTAATGCAAGATGGGAAGGTAGTGGCTTATGAATCTTGAAAGTTGAAGCAATATGAGCATAACTATACACCTTGCGATCTGGAGTTAGCAGCTATTGTGCATGCCCTACAAATGTGGCGACATTACTTGTTAGGGAAGACCTTTGAACTTAGATCAGACCATCAAGGTTTAAAGTACATATTCACCCAGCCTAATTTAAATGCTTGCCAAAGGAGGTGGATGGAGTTAATTTTAGACTATGATTTTGAGGTCAGTTATATCAAGGACAAGGAGAGAAAAGTAGTCAATGCTCTAAGCCAACGAAAACATATAACTTCCATGGTGTCGGTCAATACAAATTTTAGAACTCAAGTAATATAGAAATTGAATGAAGATGAATTCTACCCACAAGTCCATGAAGCTCTACAGGAAAACTCATAAGAGCCTAAATATGAGGGTTTTCATGACATTGATAAGTAATGTTAGTATATTCATTTGGAATCACGTCCTGTTTGAAGAATAATGGTATTGAATCCCTTTCAAGACCCTATGCTTCGTCTAATTGAATTACTTCTTTCTTACCTTCTTGAACCAGTCGTGGTCACTTGATCTTTCTACCAAGATGTTTTGTAATTTTCCTCCATCACCATTTACTAAAAGTAAAAACCTTACTCTTCCCTTAGTCCTCGAATTGGGATAGCTCATTTATCATATATTTCCATGACAATTAGTTGAAAATCAATTAGAGCTGGAGAGTTATTTTCAATATCAAAAAATGACTATAACCCCTCTTCTAGTGAGTATAATGCACATAGTATTCCTGGTTTAGAAGAATGAACTATGATTTGAGTCTCTAATAATATAAAATTAAGAGGACCAATTTTATTAATTTTGAGTAAGGGTGAGAGAGTTGATGGCATGAGAAATGTGCTAATAATCATTAAATCCTTGGCCAAGGTTATGATGCTTAGAATAAGCAACAATCATCCATCAAGAATCAGATATACCCCTAGTCAGGACGGTCATTCTAGTTAGGAGAACCTATAGTGAAAGATCGACCAAGGTAGTATAGATTCTTGACACCAGAATTAGATGGCAAGATGGTAATTGGGGAATCCTTTATAGACTACACCTTGTGAAGGGTCGGGTTTCTTTAGTTGAAGAAACACGAGAGACCAGTAGGTATTTGGTTGGGTGGAAAAGCCCTTGATGATTTTTCTCTTTCCCTCAAAAACTGAGACTTGTTCAAGCATTCCAGCACAAAGCTTTCATATTGTACTATCTCTTAACTCTCTATCTCTCTCTCTTAATTTCAAATTATTATTATCCTATAGTTTTTATTTCCACTACTATCAATATATGCTCTATTCATCTCTTAAATTATGGAATAGTTAGTTCATAATCAACTGTAGCTTCCAGTTATATAATCTCCTAATTGTTTTGTTTCAATTGCTTTTGAAAACTAGAAGCTAGTTATTGAATGTTAAAGTAGTTAATACTCAGATTATTTATCTTTTCAGTTTGTTATATGTGATGAAACTCTTGTCAGTTAAATTAGTTAGTTACACTTCAACTGAATCTGGAAGTTAGTTACCATTCTTCAACTGTAGATAACTAGTATGTTACATGGTGCCTCTTGAGTTATCACCACCTTCTAGAATCCTCATACTTCTCACTAGTAAAAAATTGTTGAAGCTGGATTTTAGCTAGCCTGCACGATAAAGTCTCCAATCAAATATCCATTTCACCTTGATCACCATTTATGGTCCATCCACTTCTTTGAAAAAGAAGAAATTTTGGAAAGAACTTGAGAAATTAATTATTTCAATCCTCTCCTAATTATTTCTTCATCCTTGGTGAGGACTTAAATTCCATTCTTCATGATTGGGACAAGCTCAATGGGGTTCATCGGATATTTCAATCACAATTGGACTTCAAATATCTTTTCGAAAGAAATAATGTGATCCAAATCCTTATGAGAAATGGGTCCTATACCTAGACTAACAAAAGGTCGGGGTTTAGTAATATTTTTAAAAAATTAGACAATTTTCTTTGGTGTGGTGATTTGGGTGCTTTCTCCAAAACATGTGAATTCTCATTGATTCCTTACTCTAGTTCAAATCACTACCCTATTCAATTAAGTATAATGGGAAAAAAAATTGACAAGGTGCCCTTTCAAATTTGAAAATGCATGGATGAGAGATTTGGAATTCCTCTCCTACATAGAGAAATAGTGGTATGAAGACTCTCAACCTAGTGCCAAAATATCTAGGCTATTCACTAAAATGAATTTCATGAAGGATAAATTGAAACTCTAGAATAAAGAGTGTGTTAAGAATATTTTTGAAGAGAAAGGGATTTTGAAAGAAAAGATCACAGAGTTAAACAAAGACATCATCTTGAATAGAATGTATTAAGAGAGATATTTGGTGTAAAAGGAACTCATGAGGAACTACTCTAAAGTGTTGGCCAAAGAAGAAATATTTTGGCATCAAAATTTGGAAAAGTTTGGTTGAAATATAGACATAGAAATTCTATTTTTTTCATAATTCCACCAAGGTTTCATGAAGGATAAATTGAAACTCTAGAATAAAGAGCGTGCTAAGAATATTTTTGAAGAGAAAGGGATTCTGGAAGAAAAGATCACAGAGTTAAACAAAGACGTCATCTTGAATAGAATGTATTAAGAGAGATATTTTGCATAAAAGGAACTCATGAGGAACTACTCTAAAGTGTTGGCCAAAGAAGAAATATTTTGGCATCAAAATTTGAAAAAGTTTAGTTGAAATATAGACAGAAATTCTATTTTTTTCATAATTCCACCAAGGTGCATAGAATCTAGAATAGAATCGACAAAACCTTCTTAGAAGACCTAGAGTCCATTAAATTAGAAGTTTTTTAGTTCTTCTAGAACCTTCGTAATAATTGGGAAGGCTCAAATATGAATTCAAACTTTAGCAACATCCCCAAATTGGTCAAAGAAAGCCACAATAAATTACTAATGAAGGCCTTTCAAAACAAGAAATAAAATAGGTGGTGATGCAACTTCACCTAGATAAATCTATGGATCTTGATGACTTTCCAACAAATTTCTTTCATAATTTTTGGGATAGGATGTCTTAGAGTCCATTTAAGAGTCAAGAAAAAAGGGAAAGCTTTTGAAAGACTTGAATAATAATTCATATCTCTCATCTCAAAAAAAGAGCAAGCCTTGTTCTTTGATGATTATCACCCCACATCACTTTGCAATAAAGTCTATAAAAAATTTAAGGCTACGGAAAATAGACTAAAGCTAATTATTCTCAACATCATTGTTGATAATCAAAACAACTTTGTTCCAGGAATATCTATTCTTGACAAAGTTATCAAAGCATAGGAGGCTATTCATTCATCCCAAGTGACATGTAAGAACTATATGTTGGTCAAAATTGACATAAAAAAGGCATGATAGAGTGGATTGGAGATTTCTATCAAAAGATCTCGAAGTAGTTGGCTTTGATAAACACTATTTGGATTGGATTTTTAGTTTTGTTTCTAGCCTAAGGTATTCAATCCTCATCAACGATATCCCACAAGGATATTTTGATGCCTTTGGAGGAATATGTCAAGGGATCCAATCTCCCCCTTTTATTTATAATAGTGGCAAACACCCTAGGGAGAGCACTCAACTTTTTTGTCGCTTCTAGAAGATTGGAAGGCATTTCTATCACTAGGATATCTCCTCTTATTTCCCATCAATAATTTATCAATGACACAATATTCTTTGGATCTTGAAAAAGAAAGGAATTAAAAGAAATGAAAAGGATTTTATCCTCTTACTCTAATGTCTTTGGGTAAAAGGTGAATGCTACCAAATCTAAATTCTTCTTCTTTTCTACTAATTCTATAAGTTATTGGAAATATTAAAGGTTTTGGAGTTCAAAAAAAGGTTGTCTTGCTAGTACCAATTTGGGTCTTCCCCTATCCAATAGGCTAAAAAACTAAATTATGAAATCATTTACACGAAAAATACACAAAAAAATTCCTCAGGGAAGAATCATTGGCTCTCATGGGTTGGTAGAATTATTATGCTAAATTTTTTCATTTCGGCCATCCCTATCTTTTTCATGTCTTTCCTTTCACTTCCTATTGGAGTTAATCAACAATTGAACCAAAAAATAAGGAAATTATTCTGGAAGGACACCTTAGAGGATAATAAAATTTCTCTCATCACATGGGACTCCATTTACAAGCTTAGGGATGAAGGTGGTGTTGGAGTAAGAAATTAGATTTCACATATCAAAGTTATTGGGGCAAAGCAGTTTGGAAGATGTTCTCTCAACCTCACCTAAAGTGGGTTGCTAGAATTATTATGATAAAAAAATTCATTTTTTCCACCCTTATCTTTGTCATGTCTTTCTTTCACTTCCTACTAGAGTAAATAGACAATTGAACCAAAAAATAAGGAAATTCTTCTAGCATGGCACCTTAGAGGATAAGAAAATTCCTCTCATCACCTAAGACTCCATTTGCAAGCCTAGGGATGAAGATGGTGTTGGACTAAGAAATTAGATTTCACATAACAAAGTTCTTGGGGAAAAACTAGTTTGGGAAGTGTTCTCTTAACCTCACCTAAAGTGGGAAAGTATTTTGCAAAATAAATATTTGGATAACCAAGACCCTATTAGGATTCTTACCTCATGTACCTTGCCCCATGCTCTTGTATTTTGAACTTCATGATATCTTGCAAACATTTAATCATTGATCACCTTACTTAGGATGTTCAAGATGGATGCTCAACTCTCTTTTGGGAAGACTCATGGGATGGCTACCCCATAATAGAAAAACAAGACTCCTTTTCTCAATCCAAAAGGATCCTTACTTGTTGGAGTAATTTAGTATTCTAGTGCTTAATCTTATTTAGGTCATGTTCATTTTTTAGTGTCTCAAGTCATATGATGTGGACACATGTCATGAAAATAGTTCTACCCTTAGCTAAGTTCTTCATAGGGTTGCTTTATTAGCTATTAGGTTTCCTTCATAGGGATCCATTGTGTCATTATTTCATTATTGAGGTTGTTTTCATAATCAACATGATTCATCATTGGATTAATTCTCCTTTGGCCTCTATATTTTGGATTTTATCTCTATGCAATAGGTGTTTGATTGCAAGTGATTTTTGGGAGTTGTGGGGTTGACGGATCAACCCCAAGATTACTAACCTCAAGGGCTCTCATGTAGTTGATTATGTGAAGAAAGACACTTCCTTGGGATTTACAAAATGGATCTAAAAATTTATTGGCTCTATTGACATTCCTACAAAGCGAAAAGGAAAGCTAGGTGTGGAAATAACTTCCAAACATGGATCTAAGTAGGAGAGTTGCAAAAAGTTTGTTTCAAATCTTTTTACTTTTACAATTTAGATACAAATTCATTAATTAATTTCATATTTAAACTCATAAACCACAACACACATATTTTCCATGGGAAAACCCTTTTAGGAAAAACCCACACACCAAATCTCATCAATTGCATTATCAGTACTAAGGAGATTGCAATATAATATCAAAGTCTATGCTCTTGCAGGTATATTTACACTGTGATACAAATTTGGAGTAATTTCGACAGCATAATGACTTCTCAGAAAATACAAAAACCAGCTCTACAAATGCATATACATTTCTCATATTTATAAACCTCTATCATTGGTTCCCAGAGCTTTCATGTGTCATATCCACAGTATCTTCATGCATGCAAACTAAAATGGAGAACATGTACAAGTCCTATCTGACCAAAAAAACAACCTATCAAACATGCAACGACATGCGCCAACATGCAACAATATGCAAGCACATGCAAGGCATCCAACTCCAATATTTAATACAAATATTAATTAACCTTGAAATGCATTTGCATTGCACTAGAGAAAATCAAGCCAACTTCCAATTTAGAACTCCCCTTTGAATTCTAGTCAACCCGATTAGTTGTCATAGTCCTGTTTAACATCTTTCCAAATCCTGCCAAGTGACAAATTTCAAAATCAAGGACACATGTCACTATGGTGCATCTTTGAGAGGTTTTCACAAACTTCTCTTCCCAATTGAGCACCCAAGTGACAAGTGACATAATTTTGTGCTCTCCTCCAAACTTGTGGGAAGCCAACTTGCAAATAGGTCCTACAATTTGATTTATCAACTTAGAAACATATCCCTCAGGGTTTAATTAATTAAATATGTAGAAAAAGGACTAATTTAATTAATTAAATAATATTAGGACTCTCTAAGTTTGAGACACATTAATCCCAACATTTTCCTGCTTGTCAAAGACCTTATAGAAGTCATTATATCACTACTCAAGCCATAAGGCCCATAGAACCTACATACCATCTAAACTTCTCTATGCTCACTAGCTTTGTTAGTGCATCTACAACATTCACCAAAGTATCAACCTTTTCCAACTCCACATTTCCATCTCCCACCATATCATGAGCAAAGTGAAGCTACACATCAATGTGCTTTGTTTTGGCATGGCAAGTAGGATTCTTCGCTAAAAAAATAGCACTCTGGCTATCACAATAGATGGTAATTTATCTTGCATCAAAACCAATATCAAAACACAACCTCTTAATCCAAATGACTTCTTTACAAGCATGAGTAGCTGCCATGTACTCTACTTCTATAGTGGACAAAGCAACTATAGCTTTTCACTTACTCATCCAACTTATAGCATCACCAAACATCATGAAAACATATCCAAAAGTAGATCTTCTACTGTCAATGGCACCTACCCAATTAGAATCCACATATCCATGAATTTTCACTAAATGTTGAGATCCAACAAGATAACCATGAAAACATAGGGCATACTCGAAAGTACTCTGCAAATATTTAAACACTCTCTTCATTGAATCCCAATGCACCTGTTCAGGATTAGCCATAAACCAACTAAGGGCTCCCACTACTTGGGAAATGTCTAGCCTCATATAGACCATAGCATACATCAAGTTTCCAACAACACTCACATATGGTACTCTATTCATGTCCTCCATCTCGATAGGATATTTTGAATAATCCTCCACAAAAATCTGTGTTCCTTGCATTATAGGAACAACTAACTATCTATAAGTTGTCATGTTGAATCTCTCCAACACAAAATTCACATATTTGATCTAGCTTAACCAAAAAAAATTATTAGCTCTATCTTTTTTAATATCCATCCCCAAAATATACCTTACTACACCTAGATCCTTCATCTTGAACTGTGCTAACAACTGAGACTTCAAATCTGAAATCATACTCTTACCATTCCCAATAAACAACATATCATCCACATATGGGACTATGATGAGAATGCAAACATTGTGAGTCTTGTAATAGACACAATAATCAAATTTGGATCTCAAAAATACCAAAGACAACACATAGGTGTCAATCTTTTGTTACCACATTCTAGGGGATTGCTCCAAACCATATAGATATTTCTTCAACTTTCATACTAGGTTCTCTTTACCTTTCTCAACAAAATTCTCTGGATGTGACATATAAATTTCTTCCTTAAAATAACGATGAAGGAATTTTTTCTTCACATCCATCTGTTCCACTTCTAAATCATAAGCAGTTACAAATGATAGTAGGAACCTAATAGATTTCAACTTCGCTACAAGAGAGAATATCTCACCACAATCAATTCCCTCCACTTGAGAATACCCCTTTGCAACCAACTATGCTTTATGTTTCTCAACACTACCATCTAGACCAATTTTATTTGATGTAGCCATCTCTTCTTTAATGGATTCCATCTAGGAATCTACATCATGCATACCCATAGCCTCTCTAATAGTCCTAGGCTCATAAGTGTTAGCAATCAAAGCAAATATACAACTAGAATCCAAAATAGAATATCCAAACCTTTTTGGTTGCCACCTAACACACATAGTCCTCCTCAATTATTGAGGTTGAAGTTATTGCTCTTCTTTAGAGCTTTCGGAGCTACTTGAGCTCTCCTCATCATTAGGTACAACAAGAGTGTGTAGTTCATCTTTCTTTGAAGTGGGTGGGATCCGAACTACCTCCTTTTTATGTTTCTCTTTTTTCTCTAGCTACAAGATAGTAGTAGAAGGTTTCAACTCTCAGAAGATCACACTTCTACTATAGATAACCTTCTCTACAACTAGATCCCAAAGCTTGTAACCCTTCAAATCGACACCATAGCCGATGAAGATACACTTAACTACCTTGTTATCCAATTTATATTTTTTCACTAGGCACATAAGCATATGCCTCAGAACCAAAGACTCTAAGATGTATCATTGAGGGATTCTTACTAGACCATGCCCCCATGGGTGTCTTTTCAACAAGCACCAAAGTAGGAGATCTACTAATTAAATAACATGCAGTAGCTTCAACTTCAACCCAAAAAAAAATTTCAAGGCCAACACCACTTAGCATACTACTAGCCCTCTCCATCAATGTTATGATCATCCTCTCCACAACTCCATTTTTTTGAGGTATATGGATTTTTCTTGTGTCTATCAATCCCATGGTCCTTACAGAACCTATCAAATTCTAGCAAACAAAACTCACCACTGTTATTCGTCCTCAAACACTTAATTTTCTTACCAGTCTAGTTTTCAACCAAGGATTTGAATTCCTTAAACTGACTAAAAACTTCAGATTTACTTCTAAGGAAATATACAAATGTACTACTAAATTCACCTATAAATGAGACAAAATACACAGATCTAGATAGAAAAGTAACATTAACAATACCAAACACATCTTCATGAATATAATCTAATACCCTAAAAGACTTATGAGAACTAGAATAAAAAGAAACACAGTGTTGTTTTCCATATATACAGTGTTCAAAAAAATCAAACTTGAGATTACAATCATCAAGGCCCTCAACAAGGCTCTTATTTTTCAAGGCTCTAAGATCCTTCTCACCAATATGGCCAAGTCTTTGGTGCCATAACATTGTCTTCTCAACTAGGAGTTTCATATCCAAAGATTGGAACCTTTAGGTACCCAAAAAGCATGACCTTTAGATCTAGAAACCACAATTTTCTTTTCTTCTCGATCTAATGGTGAGGATAAAGAATCCAAAGCCCTCTTCTTAGACTCCACAGAAGTACTATTACACTTAATGTGCATGCATCTAGTTTATACAAGGTTCCAATCTGAACACCCTTAGCAAGCACCATAAAACCTCTAGTCATCTAACATCCACCACTCAAGAAAACAACTTGCACACCAGCATCACTCAACTTACTAAAATTAGATTCCTTTCCAAACTAGGGATATGTAGGACACCATTAATTCCCTTCACTCTACCATTAGGGAATTGAATCTTCACTCTTCCATGACCAATAATCTTTAGCTGAGAGTCATCACCCAAATACACCTTCCCACCACCATACTCCTCATGCTTCAAGAACCAACCTATGTGAGAGGTCGTGTGGAAAGAGGCACTTGAATCTATCAACCAAACATCTTCTGATGTGTGGGTTTCCAAGGCTGCAAAAAAAGCATCTACATCATTCTAAGAGGATTTATCAAATTCAAAATTGGAGGAAGACTTCTTGTTCTTTTTTTTCTCCTCCTTACAATCTTTATAGAAATGACTAATTTTTCTATAGTTCTAGCATTTTTCCATGAACTTTTTACCAAGAGACTTAGAATTTTTACCAAGAGACTTAGATCTCCCTGAAGACTTGGACTTTGAATTCTTGTCTTTCTTCTTTCCTTTCTCCTTTAATCTTCCATGAACAACAAGGGCCTCCTTGGCCATCTAAAAAGACTTCCTCTACATCTCTTCAGACAACAACAAAGCAACCACATCATCAATATTGAAAGTGGTTGTTGTGCTTCCAATAGCCATCACCAGCTGATCCCATGAGTCCAACAAAAACACAACAAGAGCATACGATGGTCGTCATCCTCTATTTTCACACCAACCAAACCCTACTGTACAAAAACCATATTAAATGCATTGAGGTGATCACCAATAGATCCTCCTTCCTCCATCTTTAGAGAATACAACTTCTTTCATAGGAACAACTTATTTACCAAGGATTTCCCTTGATAAATGTCTCCAAGTTTCATCCAATACTTGCTACAGGCTTCTCTTCATGGACATTTAGGAGAACAAAATTAGCCAAAGAGAGTCCTATCAAACCCTTGGCTTTTTGATCCATTAGATCCCAATCATCTTGGGAGATTATTATTGGTTTGGTTTTGGATATTACAACCCATAGATCTCTATCTATGAGAATATCCTCTATTTTGAGTTTCCACAACTCAAAATTGCTACCATTAAAATTCTCCATCTCTATTCTACTAGATGTGCTTGCCATCATAAATCCTGCAATAATAATACAAAATCTTTTCTTGCAAAAATCCCACTGAAACTAAGATCAGTATAAAAACCCTTCAACCCAAAAACATAAACAAAGTAGGCCAAGCTTTGATACAAATTGAAAATGAAATCTAGGTGTGGAAACAACTTCCAAACATGTATCTAAGCAAGAGAGAGTTGCAAAGAGTATATTTCAAATCTTTATACTATTACAATTTAGATGCATATTCATTAATTAATTTTAGATTTAAACTCATAAACCACAACACACAAATTTTACATGGGAAAACCCTTTTGAGAAAAAAACCACACACTAAAGCACATATCAATTGTAAATATTAGTAATAAGGAGATTACAATACAATATCAAATTCCATGCTCTTATAGGTATGCTTCCATTATGATACAAATCCAGAGTAATTCTGAAAACATAATGGCTTCTCAAAAAATACAAAAATCAGCTCTACAAATGCATAAACATATAAACCTCCATCACGGGCAACCAAGACTTCCATGTGTCATCTCCACAGTCTCTGCATGCATGCAAACTGAAACATAGAACATGCACAATTCATATTTGACCAAAAATGCAACTTGTCAAACATGCAACAACATGCACCAACATGTAACAACATGCACCAACATGTAACAACATGCAAGTACATGCAAGGCATCCAAATCCAATATTTTATGCAAATATTAATTATCCTTGACATGCATGGCATCCCACTACAGAAAATCAAGCCAATTTCCAATTTAGAACTCCCCTTTGACTTCTAGTCAACCCAACTGGTTGTCATAGTCATGTTTAGTATCTTTCCAAATCCTACCAAGTGACAACTTTAAAAATCAAGGACACATGTCACTATGGTGCACCTTTGGGAGGTATGTACAAAATTCTCTTCCCAATTGAGTGCCCAAGTGGTAAGTGGCACAATTTTGTGCTCTCCACCAAACTTGTAGGAAGCCAACTTGCAAACAGGTCCCACAATTTGATTTATTAACTTAGAAACATATCACTTATGATTTAATTAATAAAATATACAAAAAAGGACTAATTTAATTAATTAAATAATATTGGGACTCTCTAAGGTTGAGACACCTTAATCTCAATACAAAGGAGGAAGAAAAATTAAAGGCCATCCTTAAGGAGAGAATTTTTTTTTCATATGGAAAAGTTTGCTTTAGATGGAACCACTCAAAGTCTAGTCAAATAATGCAAAAGATGGATACATGATGGTGGAATTTGGATTTGAGAAAAATAGCATCCCCATTCATCTTTGTTGGGACAATTTTTTTCTTCCTAAGGCAAGTGTCTTCACTTGGGTTATTCTTTAAAATAAAATCCTAGTAGAAAACATATTCTTAAAGCTAGGGTTCCATGGCCCTTCAAGATGTCCTCTTTGCAAATCATGGGAAGAAAATGTGGATCACCTTTTTCTAGGATACAAATTTTCTCAACAATGTTGGAAGTGGTTATGTGCTAAACTTGGTTGGATTGGAATCCTTCCTTATGACATTCACAACTTATTTGATGTTTGGCCCATTATCTATAAGAAGTGAAATTTTCCTATCTTTGGGTCTATAGTCCTTCAATTTTGATGTGGTAAAAACTTGGAAAGAGTGAAATGGAAGAATCTTTCAAAAAAAGGAACTTTCAATACCCTCCTTGAATAAGTTTGAAGCAATAATTGTGTAAATGGTCAATAGTAGAGTAGAATCCTAATCTATGTAGATCAAGACCTTCACTGGGTAGGACAAC
Source organism: Sequoia sempervirens (assembly GCA_007258455.2). Classification (NCBI taxonomy): domain Eukaryota; kingdom Viridiplantae; phylum Streptophyta; class Pinopsida; order Cupressales; family Cupressaceae; genus Sequoia; species Sequoia sempervirens. Next base: position 16,308,851 of record VDFB02072274.1, on the reverse strand, counting down.
TTGATGAAAAAAATGTGGTTCAACCTTCAAACTCTCCCCATTAATGGGGTAAGGGAATTGAGTCCTTGGTCAAACACAAGGAGTTAAGGACAACCACCACAACATGGGTGGTTTAAACTCAATTTCGATAGTGCCTCTAGAGGAAACCCTAGAATCTCAAGTATTGGATACCTAATTTGTGTATGGACTGGGAAGGTTATCTATTGAGTTTCTAGGCATTTAGTGAAAGGAACTAATAATGAGGTATAATTATAGGCACTTATCCTTGGTATTCAATTTTCCAAAAAAATTACCTTTCCAAAGTTGAGATTGAAGGGGATTCAACCCTTGTGATTAATACAATGAGGAAAAAATATCTACAATGTTTGAAACTCAATACCTTGTTAGATGTTGCTAAATATTTTATATTAAAATTAGAAGAATATATTGCTAATAATGCTTATCACAAGACCATTGTGGAGGAAAATTCGCTTGCCAAATTGGTATTCAATGGTAATGAAGTGTTTGATGTAGTGTCGCCACATCAAGACTTGGATAGGTTTTCTCTTGTATATGTGAGTTGATTTAATAGGTATAATACTAATCATTTCTTGATCATTCTTAAGTTAATGCCATACAATGGTGTGATAGGCCTAAAGGATTCATTTTCCATCACCCTCGGCCTTTCTTGTGCATGTGAAATGGATGGGATTGAGTTTATATTACTCAAGAAGCTTTCTTTTCCCTTAGCTCTACTTTAGTGATTTAGATTTGTCAAGTGCATTGTTATGGATTCCCCAATTCATTTGGTAAGCTTCTAACAACAATTAGATTTTTGGGTGTTATTTTAGAAAAAAAGGTTAATATCTATTTTCAAAATGCACTATGGCTCAATCCTTCTAGCCATATAATGGGTTTTGGGGGATGATTTCATGAAGGCAAACCAAAAATATAAGGTTAATACAAATATTTCCTTAATGTTCATGGCCTCATTATTGGACCTCGATGAGCTAAAAGACATAGTAAAATCCCTTTTTGAAGCTCTAATTAAGAAACATTTTTTGGGCAATTTGGACAAGGTGCTAGGGTTGGCTCACTATGGTGTTAGTGTCCCTTTATCTTCAGATTTTTAAAAGCTTCTTGAGCATGGAGAAATAGTTCCCCTTTCTCTCCACTTTCAGGTCATCCTCTATGACCCATCACCGCCATAAACCTTTAAAAGGAACATCATTTTTGAAGAAAATTTTGGGACTGGAGGCCTCTGATGGAATTGAATGGCTAGTTGAGTTCATCGATGAGGATCTAGATGGGTGACATGTACTTTTATATAGGTGATAGATTATAATTGTCTTTAGAATGTATGGTTTCTATGGCTCTAATTTTTTTTCTTTTCTTGGATATATGTCTAGTGTAAATGTCTATTGATAGGTTCATTCAGGAAATGTATCTCTAGGATTTTGTTGACTCATATTTTTGGGAAAAAATAGGTAATATCCCAAAATAAAAATTTGTACTTTTTTTATTTTTTTGATCAATATATACAGGAGAAATCCTCTAGGTTGTAGTTTATCTATCAAAAAATATATAGCATATAAGTGTGGTGTTATATATCATAAGTTAGAAAAAGATATGAAATATGAAACATTCAATTTGACACTATTTTTTTAAATGGGTTGCTCCCTTGGATCACATGTGAAGGAAAAAATGATTTTAAAAAACATCTTGTCCATATCCAATTGAACAATTATCTTGCACATGGGACAATGAAATATTTGATATGGATGTGTTTTATTCTATCAGTGGCCACAAATATCTAACAATATAGTAGAGGAATGGGAGAGGAAAAGTAGAAGAGGTGATAATGGGGAACAAGAGAGGAATACAAAGGTAGTGATAGTGGAGGAATGGGAGAGACAAATTAGAGGTGGTGATTGCAAAGGAATGAGACACACAAAGTAGAGGCAAAAATGAAACAACAAAAAATTGATGGTTGAGATCATTTAAATCATCTTGTATTATACTCAAATGATATCAATCATTGATCATAAAAATTAGCTCACTCTCTCTTGAAGAGGGAATGCCTTCAACATAAACTTACATAGCTTGTCTCCAAAAATAAAACAACAAAAAATTTATGGAAAAAAATGAAAAAATATGACAATTGAGATCATTGCAGTTGTCTTGTATTGTACTTAGACAATATCAGTCATTGATCATGAGAATTAGCTTACTCCCTCTTATAGAGGAAACACCTTCAACATAAACATACATATCTTGTCTCCACTATTTATTTTAGTGAAAGGTGAAAAAATGTACCACCTTACATAACTATCTAGGTTAATTAAATAATCAAGCTATTATATGAGCAATCAGACTAGATAAATAAGGTCATATTACAATTAATAAATATTGATATTAAATATAGAAATTAAATAAATTAACTTACAATGTTTAGCTATATTTTGAAGGTGGGAAAATAAAGTTTCAAATGTACATCTATAATTGATTTGTCAGATAACTAAAATTTTAGTGCTTACATAGATGATTGATTTATAATTCTATGAGAACTGGTTTTGTTTCAACCCACTTCACCATTGTATGTATGAACCCAATATTTATGCATGCAAACCTAAACCTAGTGGATATATGTAAACTAAAACTTGTACATGACTAATATGATAGATTACTAACTATTAAAATTTGTTTGTATTAGCCTTCAAATAGCTATGTAAGAACTAGTATTGTTTAAGAATAATTTTGGGAATTTTTGAATTGTGAGGGTTTATCTCCCTTTAGTTAGACCCCTATTTAGACCAACTCTATAGCTCTAAGTATAAAATTCAAAGGTAACAAGAAAGTGTATAATAGATCTAGGATGTTGCAAGAAGATAATGTGCATGTTTTAAATATATTGCTCATATTATTTCCTTCCTTCCTTGGCATGTGAGTGATTTTCTCTTCATAAGGTGCATTGGAAGGAATACATATATCTAGAAATTTATGTTTACATATCATATGATATACAAATCAAGGCTCTTAAGGTACTTTATCTTCATAATTCTTTCTTATATTCTCCTTAATTATTCTTCTAATCGAAACTTGCATAAATTATGTATATCATCTTTTCATTCATATGAAACTTAGATATAGGTCTTGTACGTATTTGTTCAATGTAAAGTGACTAATATCATATAATGGCTACTATCTTGTGCCGAGATCTATTAATTTTGAATACTTTACCTTCATATATTATTTTGACACATCAATGTAAAATTGAAATCATTATATTTCATTGTTCAATGGTCTATGAAGTGATCCACCAAATCTATGATCTAAAGAGCTGGAATTATATGACACAACACTAGTAGTTATTTATAACCAAATTTCAAATTTAGAATGATGCAATCTAAGGTTACAGTCAATATCCCACTAGTTATCTTCAATGGTTCTCCAAAACATACATATTCTTGATGTTGAATTTGACTATTAAATAAATGCTCATTAATTCATATGCTATATGACATGCAAGATCGGTGAGAAACTAAGTAGGTGAAGTGCCTCTAATGATACTAAGAATATATGCTAGACCATAATTTTTTTTGGAGGGTCTCCTAATTATAAATATAATCAATTGAGTAACTAAGACGTATCTCTAAAATATATAGTAGCCACAAAAGTATTTGTATGTGATGGTGCATGAAAGACTATATAAAAACCATTCACAATGTCTATTCAATATGTGTATGATCTATAGCAATAGAATATTGTTCATGAGATGCATTGATATTATTTGAATTCTTAGGAAAATGGTTAGTATTTATTTTTTGTTGGGGAAGTAGCCAAATGATTTCCCCCACTATTAATACCCTCAATATGAGCTATGTTCTTGTTAATAAAATATTGCACTTAATGTTTTGAACATCTTGCAACCCTAAATATGTTTTCCATTAATTCTATAAAAATTACAAATGCAATCTCATTGTAGTTCTTAGGTATCCCTCTACTTGTACCTAATGCACAAATGGGATGGAATAAAAATCAAATTTGAGCTCAAAAAATTTGGAGCATAGTGCCCAAGGGCTCCTGTAACTTAATAAAATTCCTAAGAGTATGATGTTTTAAAGAAGGCACATTGGAAGTATTATCCACATGATGCATATTATCATTTTTCTCTTTATAATCGTCAACTTAAAAAAATATTAGAACTTTAGATTTTGAAGGATAATAATATGTGGAGAAATCATGAGAAGATGAACCATAAATAAGTGGATTGGATGCAATCAATTTCAATTCAATAATATTTGTATGAGTACACATCTATGAAATAAGGAAAACTACTCAAGCACACACTATATTTTATAATAGGAAGGAATCATTCATGAAATGTAGTTTATAGCTCATCATCTAATTAATACTTTGTTAGATTAATTGTATCTTTTAAACATATTTTGACAAATTTCATAATTATTTTCAAGCACATACTAATTATAAAATGATCTAAAAATAAAGAAAAAAACTTGTTTATTTATTAAAATTAGATTAATTATATACGAATATCTCGTCTTGAAGTGAAAACATATTGTACGTAATCATCACATGACATGTTACTTCATTAATCAAATGTTCATCTTATAATTTGAGTGAGCATGAATGCATACACATTGTAGGCACTTGTCACATGATATGATGTGTTACAACATTAATCAATGATTCATCTCATAATTTGAGTGAACATGAGTGCATAATTGTTAGAAAAATTAGTCGATCTATTAAATTTCCTCCCTTAAATATCATTTTTTTGTTGAAGGATATGATGGATAGTTGATTCTTGTCAATACCAAGCCATTTACATATGACTAATTAAGATGTGCCTTTATTTCAACTTGAGATGCTTCCTTTTTTCATTATATAAAATTTATAAAAATAGTTTGTATATCAAGTTTAGAATCTTTAACTTAGCTTATAGATATAAAATTTGAAAGATTACTAAAGTAGTTGAATTGGTTATATTTTAGATCAAATGGTTACTACATGATTTCTTTTACATTGAAACAATGAAAATAAATTATTACATAAGAAAAGGGCAATCAATAGGCTACCAATAAAGAAATATCAACCATCACACTACATGATACCCAAAAAATATAGAAAGCCCTCAAATTGAAACAAGGATTAGAACCAACCAAAGGCCTACAAAAGGTGTTGTACAAAACTATACAACAGGGCATATTACAATATGATTTTTTTTTTAAAAATGTGGCTATCTAGAATAGGTGAAATACTCATTTTGTAGCTATAGGATTTGAAGTTTAATCTTGTTCAAAAGAAGGTTGGTCTTATATTGCTCCTTAGAGTCCCTCTGCAACTAAAAACAAAGATAAATAATTTGAAACAAGATGTTAGAGTAAAAATATAACATTTCTACTTCTTGATGAACCAAATGATTTAAAAATATAGCCAAACACTTGGTTTTCCAAACATTAAGAAAAAAAATATGCCTCAAAGTATCTACCACCACATTATTATGAAGTTCAAGACCCAAAATGGTAGTATTCCAATGCAAATCATGATAAAAGATAATAGGGAAATGATTGACAATAGCATTCCATTTTTTAGCAAAAAAAATTCCCAAAAATGTGGTTAATACTTTCATTATGTTAATAGAAAGGTCATTTGATTGCTTGAACCATCATACATTTTAGCCTATCCCCAATATGTAGTTTGAAATGTAGGATTTTCCAAACCAACATTTGAGCATTACCCTTCACTTTAGACCTCCATAGTTGGGTGCTCAACTTCATCCATGTCTTTTCATGAAGCCTACATTTTTATTTCTCGTTCAATCTTGGGTTTAATGAGATAACCGGAAGAAGGCTTAAACAAATTATTTAAAGGAAAGTAAGAGAAAGGGAAATTAGAAATCCACAAACAATATTTTACAAAATTGCATTGTAAGGGGGTGCATAGCTTCATAACTAGGTCAACTAGCACCAAATATTTGACAATAGTCAAGAACCCTTTAGACGTGTTGTTTAACTGATACATGTTTTGAGACTTTTTCGAGGAAACCCAATTTGAGATGTCAAAATCTCATATCTCACTAAACTATTTAACTCCTTTTTTGAATAAATAGTAAGCTTTTCTAGGAAATGAAATGGAAAGATTGGTGATGATATTGAATTAACCTATTCCACCAAATGGATGAAGAAGCAAAGTTGAGCCAATGTTTTAAGGAAATATTTTCTAATTTAAAAATTTTAAAACTAATTTCCATGCCTTCCAAATAGAATGCAGAGGAACCGAAGCCCTCATATGGAATAAAAGGGAGCAAGAAGGATTTTTCCAACCTATCCAACATCATACCATTTCCTTTTTACAACAAGGTTAATTCAATTTTAGACCAAACATTTACAAGGTTCCTTTTTATAAACAACCCTGATTATCCATTTAGTAGAAAGAAAAATCCCTTGTCTTAGGTCTAGAAGACCCAAACCTCCTATAAATTTGGGTTTAATACAGTGCAACCACGAAGTCAATTTAAAACTAATTTTTTTTATCCCAATTAAACCACAAAAATTAGCAAATGATTTAATTTAATTCCTTGTATCCCTCCTTGGAAGGTATTCAACAAGAGGAATAATACACATGAGAAGTAAGGAATATTTGATTAATGAATTGGATCTTGTCGATCAATGGTAAAAACTAATTTCTCTAATTTTCCAAAGTCTTTTTTAACTTAGTAATAAACCAATTCCACATTTTAGAAAGAGGAACACCCAACCCCAAGGGTATACCAAAATAACGTGTGATTTGTCCATGTTGGATGTGTTTCCATTCTTTAGGAATCCAATGTGGTGCTAGGTTAGGTTGAATCAAGAAGAATTCAGTTATGATGAGCTATCTTCAAACCCACAATAGAGAAATGTAATTTTAAAACCTCCAACACATTAGTGATTTCCTTTTCAAAAAATTTGTAGAAATAATAGGCTATCATTAGTAAAATGAGATTTAAGAACAACCAGATTTTTGGGGATATAAATTCCATTTATCAACTTTATTTGATTATATTTTTGCAGGAAATAACCAAGTGCATCAACAAGAAGAACATATAGGAGTGGAGCTAAAGGGAAACCTTATTTGATTAGGCATTGAAGAGGGAATGGTTGAGATAATGGATTATTAATTACCAACTGAGCATTGGCATCCTTGGATAACATTTGGCATGCTTACAAATTTTGGGATCAAAACCCAACCATTACATCTTAAGGATAAAGCTTCAACACATTCTATCAAGGATTTATCGAAATCTAACTTGAAAATCAAAGCATTTTGACTTGATTGTTGGGCCCATTCACTAGTTTCTTAGGCCAACATGAGGTTATCAAGGATAAATCTTCCACCAAGGAACCTTGTTTGTTTAGATCTAATTATCCATTTGTCCACTAGTTTTATCCTTGTAGCTAAGGATTTAGCTATAATTTTAGAGGTGTTAAGCAAAGTGATAGGATGCCATACCAAGATAGTGTCTTCATTCTTCCCTTTTGGGAAAATTTAACAAGGCCTTTATTAATATTAGGCCCTAAAGATCCTTTCTCAAAAGCCTCCAAGTATAGAAGATAAAAATCATCTTTAATACATGGCCACATAGATTGATAAACCTCAATTGATAGCCCATTAAAATCGTGACTTTATCAGGGGCCATTAAAAACGTAGCATGTTCAAGATCTTCAATAGATAGGTCATGGTCTAGAAATTGACTATACTCATAATCCACATTTTTAGGAATGTGATCTTTAATAATGTTTTCTAATGTTAATTGCATTGGTTAGTACATTATTAGCTATTTTGAGTTTGCAAATAGACATATAGTCCTAACTTATCATAAGTTATCATTAGGTTGGACCAAAAAATACATTTTTCATTGCTTTAGTATTAATTTTATAATTCATATCATTTGTTCATATAATAAATCTATAAATCTAATTCATCAATGTAATCAATTTATCTATTTGATCGTCAAATATAATTTGTAATAGATAGGTCTCAACTATTTAAACAATAGAAGAATATAATATTGCAATTGAATTGTTAAAATAAATTAATTCACTTACAACTTCTAAATTTGACTTACAAGCTTATGAGATTTAATAATGAGATTTAATCAACGTTTAAAAGTTACAATTTCATTCAATCAATGTCCTACAAGTTAGAATTTTTATAATTAAAGTTTTTTAATACATCAATATTTTCCATAATTAATTAATGTATTAATTTCATATTAAATACCTCTTAAATCTAATGATATATAACCAAATTCAATAATGAATAAATAATATTAATTTGTTTATCCTAGTTTACTTATAAATACTCAATTATTTAAATATATAAGGGAAATATATAATAATTATGAAATAATTATATAAGTAAGGCTTAAGTGAAACCATTTACAATTCTTTATAACAAATTGGCTAATTGAATTAGCATTAGTATTATTTTTGCTTTCTACAATTCATCAAATATTAACTACAAAAATGACCTTATGATTCCCATTAAATTATATTGTACAAATATAATTACAACCATAAATTAGAATTACAATTCCAAATTTTTTTATAATTATCAGTAAAAGTGCAAGGAAGAATGATATTTGCAACATGAAGAGACACTTTTAAACAAGATAGTAACATTGACTAGTAACTAGAACATGAAGGTAATAAAAATAATTTTGGAATATTATTCAATATTTTAACCATTCATGAATAGAATAGTCATAGCCACCCACACCCAAGTCATCAACATAGGATGACACAAAATAGAACATCGGCCAAAATAATTGATTAATAATAACTCAAGTAAAAATTATATTAACTTAAGTAAAAATTATGAATGCATCAATCTTGAAAGTTATCTTTCATGCTATCTAAATAACTTTGAACTCAAATTTTAAATTTAATATTAATTACATTCTTAAAATTTATCTAGGTTTATGACTTGGACAACATACCAGATAATCTATCATATCTCACATAATAAAAAATCGATACAATCACAATAAAAAACCAAGACCCATTAATTCTATGGTTAAGAGAAACTTGAGTTTTAAATTCAATGTATTGCTATAATATTACTACATAGTCATACCCATACTAAATAAATATATTATAAATAACAAATAAAATTAATCCCAATACATGACATTTTATATATATGATGATATGATTCCTTGCTAAGAGAAACATGTAGTAATCACTCAAAATTTGTGCCCTCTCTCTCTCTCCATAGAAACTTGCATTCACACCCTTAAGGTCTGCCACAGAAATCTCCATGACCACCTTAAACTCAACTTAAACATAAATCCAAACTTTCAATCTATATACACTCATAAGGTTTACTCTTGACCAAACCAACCTACTAAAGACTCTTTAATGATAATAAAGAAAATAGCAACCCATTCACAATCATACACGTATTTTTTGATGAATATTTCTTAATAAATTTTATTTAATAAAGAAAAACAATACAATACTCACAGAAAAAGGAGGCTAGTAGAAAAGCATGCTTATAAAGTTTATTAGGACCAAGCCCAACAAAGCTTAAGAAACTAAAGGAAAGTTAGGAAGGTCCTTATCATGTGGATTGCCCCAAATATCTCCAAAAACAAAATCATAAATCAATGCTCAACTAGCCAGAGCACCTTCTTCAAGGGGGGTATCTAAGGGTTATTAAGCACAAACTAGAGAAATGGCCAACTCCAAGAGGGAACACCTACTTGAGTTAGGCCAGCTTGGAGCACCACCATGCCCCTAAGAAGAAGTAAAAAGTGGCTCAGAAGGCTAGGACCATCCCCCATGAGAAAAAAATATATTTGAAAACTAGAGGCTAAGAGCCATGGGGACCACAAGAGTGGTATCCATTATCACATTTGGTAGGTTGGTTGCACCCACATTAGTGACCTTAAGGAGGATATGAGGGATTAGAGATAACTTTGGCAACAATGCAAGGGGAATCCTTAATGGTTCATCAACTCTTGAAGATGAGAAACTTTGAGTCCAACTCTAAAATCTTGTACCTAAATATGCATAAGCACATTAGAATAAATCATGGCTTTAGTATATGAAAAAAAGTGAGCATCAACGAAACAAATAAAAAGAATAGAATTATTTCTATCATTCCAAATACTAAAGAGAATTTCCATTACATGTATTAGACCAAAGATAATATTAATTTTTTTATAACAAGAACACATGATTGAATACTAAATCAAATACATAATTACAACATTTTATTTTAAAAATCCTCCTAGCAAGCACAAAATGCATCTTCCTTCATGTTGGGCCTTTGACTAAAATTAAGAAATTTTGTATGTGTTAGTTCAATATTTCTCTTGTATTGGTTTTTGCATCCTTCATTTTTCTTCAAAATGACCATTGTTAGGAAAAACCAAAAAAAATATATTCTAAGAGTTGTTGGGGTGTTTCCTTTTGTTCAATAGAATTTTAGGGTTCCTTGTGCTCCCATCTCAAGTATCATTTTTTGAAGGATGATACACCTTAGATGAGGTAATATTGCCTAAGTGAGATATTTTTCAGGTGTCAGGGTTTCAGGCTACCCCTTACCCTAATACTTGTTCCTTTGTTTCCTTGATTCTTGATCTTAAATCAAATGTTCAAAAAAAAAATTTAAGTGTTTGGTTTTTTCAATATTTTAAAGTTTTCATTATTCCCATCCCATGTTTGATATAGTAAGGAGATATATGGTACAAATGGAAATTAATGTATTTGGCAGGGTGTCAGGGTTTCATGTAATTGCATCCCTAGTATCAGGAGGTCAAGTGGTTTGCTACCTGGTGGGATGTCCGATGGGGGATCTCTGATAGATGAAGTAAAACAACAAAGTACTTTCAAATGATTTTATCGAGACATCAAGGTGGTAAGTCATTGTCTCCCCTTTGAACATATATTGAATGTTTAATTTGTTAGGGTATCTAGGTATCATCTACCCCTGTCCCACAATAAGTAGGTTGAGGATGGTTTGATGGCCTAATAAGGAGAGGGAATTTGGTATTGCTTTTGAGGATATCAAAGAATTTTATGCTCATGTCACATCATGAATGATTCAACAAGGCCAAAAACTCAACATTTTTTGATGGTTCAATTATGCTAGTTATGACTCCTAGATACATCATTGGGGGTCTAAGAATACTAATTACATCACTCTATGATATTTTCAAGCACTTAAACACCAAAAATATGTACATGATGGATCATAATTACAATGGCAAGATATTTGCAAAGGAATATGTATCAATTTTTAATAGCTTTTTTTAAAGGAGTTTTGAGTGCCAAATGTAATGGTACTATATTTACTTGATCACATACCCACCATTAATGCACGGGACCTATCCTAGCTACCTTTCCTACCTTTCACAATTGCATCTCATTTGAGGCACTCATTTTGGGTGGGATTGATTATATGCCATTAATTTGATACAACTATAGTGTTACATATTAGGTTTTGGTACCCTATTTTTGATAAAGAAGATTTTGATCATTTTTAGAGAGAGGTTGGTTCTTCTAGGTGATCTCCATAAATCCAAAGGTTGTCATTGTGGTGTAAGGTAACCATAAATGATAGTTCAACTCATTGGGTGCATGACAGGTTTATAATATTAAGAGATAAATGTTGTAATTAATTTTTGTAATAGAGTGTCTCCATGGTATTATGTATATCTCCAAGACGGTATTTAGTTGTAAGTAGAGAGTTTCTTTTGCCACATTTGGTGGAAAGAATTTAATTTTGAGTTAGATGAATGCAACACCATAATGAAAATATTGAAAGCTTTTTAATGACCTTTCTCTCATTATATATAGATGTGTACAGTTACTTTTTGGATAACTAAGTATGCTTCACTATGAATTTCCTAATATTTGGTGTAAATAAAATACACAAATTGAACGATTCTTGTGATTTTAGTTTTTTCTTGTCCTAATGAATTGTAACTCCATTTCCCAAGGAGTAGGCAATGATCTGGAACTATTTTACCAATCTCACATCATAAAAAATAAATCAAAACATTCAATAGTTTAGAGATAGAACCATCGATTGTGTATTCATGACCTCATAATATAACCAAGGACTTATCATCAAGAGAGATGTAAAATGAACCTATTTCACGAGGTTATTATTGTTAGTATACATATAATCATTATCATACCTAGTTAGTTAATCATCTTTCTAGGATTGATCTATCCATGCCTAGCTTAAGTTTACTTAGGTTTCTTTTGCTTGTATCTCACTTCATATGGTTAAGACATGTGTCCTCATTACTTGAGACACCTATTAACACTTGCTCACACATTTATCAAGTGAGCTCACAAGTGTCCCATTTTTAAGGGGTAGAGTTTCACTCCTACCTTCACACCTCCTCATCCTTTCCTATATATGCAAGGCTTGATCATTGTATTACACACTCTTCATATTATATTGATAGACATAATATTGTGTTCATAATTTCACTTGTGGAAGGTTATCAAATTTGAGCTCTCTGATCTTGGCATTAGCCAACATGTTATTAGATCCATGCAATCATGTTCCTTCATGCATCAAAGTGAATCCCACACATAGCCCTATTGATAAAGCATCATAGAGCCAAATGGACACCGTCTTTGCACCCAAAAGGCTCGGGAAAAGAAAAATATCTTTCATTTTGTCAATTTTGATAGTGTGAGCAGTGGTAGTGAAAAGAAATCACATGACCTGCATAGGTATGATCAACTCAGTCAATAGCAAAACAAAGAGTCATTTGTAACATCTAAGATATATGACCTTTCCTTTGCACAAGGTATGAATTATTGTGTGGGAAATTGATGGGATTTTGTAACATTTTTTGTTAGTTCATTGTTTACCTATTCTTAAGGACACTTGACCTTGTCTCACATCATTTTCCAATGACTCTCCACTTCCCCATGCGGCCTCCTTTCACTAGCACAAAGGCACAAAGAATAGTCAAAGTAGTTGTGTAAATCCACATTTGGTGTGAAGATACTCCATTTGAAGTAAAGACCCTTCATTTGGCATGTGTAATGGTCAAAATCCCACTTGGCATAAAAACCAGACCATCATAGGCCACTTTTTTTATGGTTAGACATGTTTTCTTTCTAAAGCTTCAACATTTGATTTTATTTTTTAATGTAATATGTGTTGTAAACATAATAGTTTATGCTAAGAATCCATTTAACAATCACAGTTAGGATTAATTACCAAGTCATTTCAAGTGTTTGTAAAGGGGGAGTTTTCCTTTTTTTGCATAACTTTCAAACGGAATATTGAATTTTCAATTGTGAATAGTCAAAGGGAAGTTGGTTTTGTTGTCAACATTTTGGTGTTTAGATGTTTTTTGATTTGATACTATTTAATAGCATTTTTAACCTCCAAAGTCGTATTTGTAAGTGAATTTCAACAAGGCATAACTTTCACCCTGATTATCAAAATTTTGCAAACTTTTGTTTGATATCTATCAAAATTTCCCAAGGAATTCAATTTTCCATGTCAAAATAAGATTTAGATTGTCATTTTATCACAAAATTGCAAAAATCTCTGTGAGTTATAATGGAATATTTTAGCATCGAATCTTCATAACCTGTAAAATTTTCTTGCACATTATTGTGGCGGGGGGCTACAATCAGCACTAATCCTTTTGGGGGTCAATCTTGTATTTCACTTTTTTTTTCTTCTTATAAACGGACTATGTCTATAAAATGCAAAAAGAAGTGTATATGGGATCAATTAACATGTGGATGAATTTTTGTCTTCATGTCTCCCATCAAATCATTGACTTACTATTGGAGCTTGAAAGAAATAATCTCACTAAGGCATCTTGTGAGAAACCATCATTTGGGGATGAACAATGTAGTCTGATGCTTATGTTGAGATCTCATCACCCATATCACTTGTTGCTACATCAGAATCTATTGTTGACTCATTCATGAGTTCCACATATTATTTACATCAATACATTGATATTGTCATTCTAGGTCCACCACATTGGGATGCATATCTACCAGACATCACATCTTTGTTTGTAGAATCCCACCTTGCTGATTTGGTTGACACTATTGAAGATATTCATCTTCTATTTGATAAATTTGCATCACCATTTCCATCTTTAGATATTGTTCTTACCTCACCTACATCAACTCCTATCATGATAAATTATGCAAAAATTCATGAGTTGGCCTATCCAACTTAGTTATCATCATCTGTAGTAGTATCAAATTTAAATAAGTCCAGATATCACCATACATCCATGGTCCTTGTTCCTGAATCACATATGGTACCTAATCCATCTTATCAACATTTGTCACACAAAAACATTGGCTTGGAGATATTTGATTTGTTAACAACATATAATTTACACAGATGGAATGTCAAAGTACAAAAACTACTTCAATTTAAGGGATTATGACAAATGATCAGTGGAAAAAAAATGCAATTTACTAGAGATTTTGAGTAGTTTACTTATTGGAACAAGTTAGATGAATATTTGGGAATAATAGGTCTTCTTGTTTCTGATAATTTGTAGTTTCACATTTTAGAATATAAAAATACTAAGAAAATGTGGGACAAGATTAAATATCTCTTCGGTACAATTGATGAGTTCAAAATACTACAAATGGATGTTGAAGATGATCCACAAATGTTGAACAACATTTCTCCCCTTGGGAAGAAACAACACCACGAATGTGTGTAAAATGAACTCCCATTCTAGATAGGAATATGTAGGAAGTAAGATGAATGTCTCTGGATGATGCACATGATCCAAAGACTAAAATGATGCAATTGAATAAAATGTATGAAGAAGATAGAAGAAGGACTCATGATGACCTATCAAGGATTACTTATAACACATAAGTACAAGAAATGTTCCCCCCATAGTAGAGAAAAGAGAGAAGTTCATGTGACCCCCCAGAAAATGTGAATTCATGAACTCCATGTGAGGAAATACTTCCTCCCAAAACTGATAAGAGAAGAGAAACCATGTAGCCTCCCCTCAAAATTATGTTTGTAGTGTTGGTAGATGTTTGACACTAGATGTTGAAGATGATCCACAAATGCTAAACAACATCACTCCCTAAGTTGCACTTAAGGGGGGTGTTAGTGTAAATAGAGTCATTATCATACCTAATTAACTAATCACCTTTATAGGATTGACCTATTCACACCTAGCTTAAGTTTACTTAATTTTATTTTGTTTTTATCTCACTTCATATGGTTGAGACATGTGTCCTCATGACTTGAAACACCTATTGACACTTTCTCACACACTTGTCAACTAAGCTCATAAATGTCCCATCTTTGGACCTGGGTAGTCAGAGTTTCACTCCTACCTTCTCACCTCCTCATCCTTTCCTATATATGCAAGGCTTGATCAATTACACACTCTTCATAAATTATATTGATAGATATACCATTGTGTTCATAGTTTTACTTGTCGAAGGTTATCAATTTTGATCTCTTTAATCTTAGCATTCTCCGACAATTCTTGCAAAAAAATTTATTATATATAGAGGTTATTGTAGCTAGTCTTTCTTGACCTAGTGATGCTATTCAAGGTTAAGAATGTAATTTGGTTTGGTTGTGGTTATTTTGGATGTCCATTTTTTTTATTTAATATGTATTTGGGTATACCTCTAGGAACACCCTCCCAAGTCTAAGATGATCTCGAAGTACATAGGAGAGAAAATACACTCTTGTAGAGTTGACCTTTAACCCTCCATTGCTTGTGGATGAACATGTCTCACTTTTATGATGACTTAGCCTTGAAAGAAATATTTTATTATAGGAAATAGAGCAACAATTTTCAAGCCCAACATAGTCATTGCTAGGGATCGAGTTACTTTAGTTACTGTTGGGTCTTATGAAAATTGATGTATTTTGAAACACCTTAATGATAGATAACTTTTGATGTTTATTTTTTTGGGTGAGCTTGATTACATATCAACTCACACTACCAAAATGACACTCTTGCTGGGGAGAATATAAAAGTAGTTTATTATCATTCTTGATAATATAAAAGTCACATTTTGTCGTGTATTGAAGTTGGAATCCCATCAATTTATGCCAATAGATTGGCACTAAGAATGAGGAGGATTTTTGAGTTGAAAACACTGAAATGGAAAATTTGTGGGATGGTGCTATCATATGGTTTTGGTCATAGAGCATACCCACACCTTCAATTTCATTCAATGGTAACCCTAAAGATCTCAATGCAAAAGAGAAATAAATATTGTAATAGGGTTGTCCTAGGGGCTGAATAAAAACTATTAAGGGGTTCACCACCAAGTTTAGACTTGGAAAAAATAATGAAATACAAGATGCAATACTAAACCCTAATTGAATGCAAACTAACACTAAATGACCTATGAAAGTGAATGAAATGAAACAAAAAACTGAAGATAGGAAGGTGTGCACCTAAGAAACTAGAGATGGTTGAATGGAGGTCTGAATCACTAGAAAACTTGATTTTAAAGTTGATTAGGACTCATTCACCAAGCTGGGCGAATCAATCCAGTTTTTGGAAAACTGTATAGGAACAAAAATTTGGAAAAAGGATATCCAAATCTACAAAGTCCTGAAAATTGATTGGAACTAGGACTCATTCACCAGAAGTGGTGAATCAGTCCAATTGGTATTTTCTTCAACTTCAAAAGTTGATCTTGCTTTTCTCTATCCGCTTTGTCCTTCCCAAGTGATTTCAAGATCCAAATCTTTGAATTGCAACCTGTAGGTCTTCTCCAAGGTTCTCCAAGGCTTGATGACAACTTTGACGACTTCAAATGATTTGCAACTTTTCTCTAATCTTGCTCCTTAGGAAATCTACAACCTATGTACCTACAAATCACACACAAAGGAGAGGGGAAAATTTTGTGGGTTAGTGGATAGGGGTTTTCCTTGGTCAAACCCCTTGTTGGAAATCAATCCTTGAAATAGAATGGAATATGAATGGAGAATGATGAATGAATAAGATATGATGTTGCAACTCACCAAACCCTAGTAATAAGGTGTTGAAAATATACTTGAAATGGATGTGATGGATGCAGACTTTGACTCTTGCTTGGAGATAGATTTTGAATGAAACACTTGCTTGAATCACAAAATCCTACACCATAATTGTTAGCACAATAACAAACATGATCCATGAAATCTTTGACATGATGATTGATGCTTGAATGCTACTCTAAAATGCTTGATAATCTACCCTTGAATGCTCTTGGATGTTCTTGAATACTCTTGTGAACTCAAACTTTCTATAAGAATGCTCATTCAACTTGCTAGGTGTAAAATAAATAAAAGGAACTTGTATTTATTATGCAAGAATTCCCGAAATTACAACACTACAAGCCGACATTAGATCTAGGATAATAAAATCCCACCAAAGATTTAAATTAATTTTGATTTTGAGTTAAATGGTACTCATTTGCCACCCTAGGTGAATGGGTCCCACCTAAGGGGACTCATTCACCCAAAATGGCAAATGAGTCGCACCTTAGCTTTTTGAGTTGGGTTTTCCATATTTTGATGTTTTAAATGGTTTTGTCAAGATTATCCTTGAAAATACACATAAATGAGGCTTGTGGATGTAAAATAGGGCCAATTAAAGCATACCAAAGCCCAATTATTAATGGCAAGCCTAGAAAAGTGTGAAAGTGTGTTACAACACTTTAAAATAAGGCAAGATTAATATACAAAAGAGGTTTATTAGTTGTATTTCATTAATAAAACCTTAGAAAAGTGTGAAAGTGTGTTACAAAACTTCACAACACTTAAGCAAGGTACCATTGATGTTCATTTAGTGCACAAGGGCCCAAGTCCTAATGTGAATATGTTAGGCATATTACAACACTAAATCAAGGCCAAGTTAAGGGGACATTTTTCTGTCATTACAAACACATTGAAGACTTCGCTAGTGGTTGAAACCCATAATCATTATCGTTCCTTGGAGATTTTCTTGCTTCAAAGATTTCCTTAGTTAATGAGGTGACAACTCTACTGTAAAAGAACAAACATTTTAATGTTGTTGTTCAAATGTTTCAAATTATAAGAGTGATTATAGTTGGTTACAAGTTCTCTCTCTAATATTTGAAGCATGGTTTCTTTCATGGTTCTCTTTTCTACTCTACAATTGATTTGTAATCAACCATGACGAATGGAATAGACTCATTTACCCTAGGGTTTCTTTAGTATATGGATCATATAATTTAGACCATATATGCTAGGATAGATCAAATGTTTAACAATATTATAAGGATGAATATCCATTTTATTCATATATTCTAGCACAAAATAATTATTCACATTCAAAATTACATGCTTCCATACTTGAAAACAAATAAATGATAGAAAAATCTAAGAGTCTTAAAAGATAATGTCAAGAAAGAGTCAAGGGGTTGCAATAAAAAAGGTACCCTACTATTATAGAGGAATATGTTTCTCCATCCACAATAGTTTCACTCGATCCAATTTACAAGTAGCTTAAACTTTCTTGGGTCAATCATGAAAGATAAATAATGAAACCTAAGATATATAGATTGATGCCTAGGTTTGATGGGTATGATTTTCAAGAGGGGATGCACATGTTGAAATATTTTCAAATTTCATGGAAGAATTCTAGTTCCAAGATGAAGACATATGGATGATATTTTCATTAGGTCATTGCAAGAAAAGGAAAAGAGTTGGTCTAATGGTTTCATAGAGTATTCTTATTCTCATAAAACCATCTTGTAGTTGCATTTGAAGAAGTGTTTACATTGCATCTAGACCCTATTATTATTGTCTAAGAGTTAGAACAAATAAAATGGAAAGAATGAGAGTAGCATGGATAAGTTTGTTGTTTCTCTTTACAAGATTCCAAAATACTTCAAACCTAACACTCCCACTAGTATTGATATGTTCCTTGAAGAATATGATGCTAGTCTAAGATTACTATGGGAAGAATTAATTTGGTCAATATGTAGTAGGCATATAGATGCCTTGATTACATTGATGTCTTGAGGAGCCCGATATGATATCAAAATCATTATCCTCAAGCAAGGAGGTTGCTAGTAATTAGCAGGTTGTTGTGAATAGTAATGGCATGGATATTATATCAAGTCCAAGCACAATATCAAGTGATGCTTGTGTTTGTAGGAAAGTGGAAGAAGGCATTGGTGCAAGGTATAAAATTAGTATAGAGGATAATGATAGTGTTTGTACTTACCTCTAGTTGGATTGGTCATTTATGGATGATAGAAATAAGAGATATGTGCGATGGTTTCCAATTTAAGAGTGAATAAATTGTCCCTACTATTTGTTGTAACAATATGAATAGTGAAGAAGATGTTTATAAAATAAAAAACTAGATGAATCAACACATATATCTAAGTATACCAAACATGCACAAATTGTTGATGTAAATGGTGAACAAGAAAGTGTTTTATTGTTTGATATTTTCCCCTCCTTTGTCTCTTTGATTTTGAAGTTGCAACTATTTTTTTTCATGAGGACAACATAGGCACATATGTACATGGTGATGAAAATATCACAAAGGATGTTGGTATAGTTAATGTTGTTTAATATGAAGAGTTTGCAATTAAGGAATGTGAAGTTGGTGATCATATGCACTTTATATGAGAGCCTATTTTTTTGTTGTGCAACATGTTGTCTCCCTCATGCACCTTGCACTGCAAAAGAGTCATATGAAAGTGTTGTTGCAAAAATGAACATTGAAGAAGAAATATGGGTAAAATTAAAAACCCATGTCACTTTTAGAAAGGAATCGGCCAACATAAATAAAAAAGTTCAATTTCAATTGCATAAAAGTGGCCTTTATGTTTTGAATTTTAAAATGGTGTAAACTAATGAAATTTAAAACTCTTGATGAATTTTATGCTTGTAATTGTTTTCAAAAAAAATCAAAATTATTTTGCTATTTTAAAAAAAATTAATAGGATTTTTAATTGCTAAAAATTTCAAGAAAAGGTGATTTTGAGTCAATGTCAAGAAAAAAAGAGAAAACAATTTTATTTTTCCCTAATTTTTTCCCCAAATAGATAACCTTAATATTTAGTGCATAGAAAAAAATTCAAAAAAATTGATGTACATAATTTTTCGTAATAACATTTTAAAGTCAATCTTACTGAAATTTGGTAGTTTTCACTTTACGTCAACTTTTGTCTAATTTTTTTATGATTTTCAAAAAAAATTATACCCTTTTGGAGAGAATGGAGAGGATTCTCTCCTCTAGTGCACCATATATTTTTAATTTTTTTTATATGGTTTCATATTTTTTTAATTTCTAATCAGCCTCATTTTTTATTATAACAATCTACTTGCATTATTTTAAAAAACATATTAAAACTAATCAAAATATAAAAAAAGTATACCTTTGGATTCCTAACTCCAAGCTCTACAAAAGGGTATTTTTTTTAGAAAATCATTCTAACTGAAGAAATATTTAGTTAAAGTGGAAAGCTTCAAAAAAAATTTAAAAAAGATGAATTGGCTACCAACAAGGATGTCACATAGATAGTTTTAGCTGAAACCTTTTCGAATGAAAACGGTCTGGCAGAAAATGTTTCATTTGAAACCTGCTCAACTGGAAATATGTTGGTCGGATGCCTGTTGGCTAAAATCCTTCTAGCTGAAAACACCCTTATAAATACTTTTTTCTTTTTATTTTTTCAATTCAAGCATCTAGAGAAAATACACAAAATGACTTATTTCAACAGGAGAAGAGCTAAATTTTTAGGTATAATGATTTTCAACTTGTGATTGATTAATTCAAAAGGTTTACATGGTATTGTGCTCAATTATTTACTCATTTTAGGGTTTTTTGAATGTATACTTAACTCCTACCTACCTTTATTTCCCTCCCATCCTATCTCCAAGATAGTGATAATTGAACATGCAATGTGTTTTAATTAAGTAAATTAAACATTTGATAAGGTTTCAAAGTGAAAACTACTATTTATGTTATAAAATTTAGCATTTTTTTCATTTTATTGGTACTTAGATTATCTTACATTAAGAAATTAGAGTTCTAGATGAGTCGGTTTCTCTTTAAAGAAAGATAACAATATAAACCATGTTCAATTTACCATAAATTCATAATGCTACCTCTGTCTACTCTCCCTCTCTCAAGTTCTACCTTTGGGGAATGACCATAGTACTACTCTTTCTCTTTCTTCTTATATGACACCCGTCTCTCTACCTCTCTCCTATCATACATGTAGTGAGATACCCTCGCTCTCTCTCTCCTTAGATAGAGGTCATTTCTCTCTCTATCTCTCCTTAGATACTTCTCTCTTTTTCATTTTAAATTAGTCTTATCTTGTACATTAAGAAATTATAACTATGAGTTGATTTCATCTCTCCCTCTCTCCTATCATACATGTAGTGCTACCCTATCTTTCTCTCTCCTTAGATACCTATTCTCTCTCTGTCTCTCCTTAGATACTTCTATCTCTTTCATTTTATTAATCATATCTTATACATTAATAAATTAGAACTACATGAGTTGGTTTCATCTCTCCCTCTCTCCTTCTACCATAGTGAGCTAACCTCTCTCTCCTTAGATAGGTCTACTCTCTCTATCTCTCTTTAGATACTCTCTCTCTCTCTCTCTCTCTCTCTCTCATTTTATTAGTCTTATCTTGTACATTAAGAAATTATCTAACTATGATTTGGTTTAATCTCTCACTCTCTCCTACCATAGTGAGTTAACCTCTCTCTCTCTCTCTCCCCCCTTAACTATACCTAAGTTCTCTCTCTATGTCTCCTTAGATACTTCTCTATATATCTTTCATTTTATTAGTCTTATTTTGTACATTAAGAAAAATTATTTATCAATTAGTTTCATCTCTCCCTCTCTCTTTCTAACATAGTGAGCTAAAATCTCTCTCTTAGATACCTACCCTCTCTATCTCCTTAGATACCATGATCTCTCTCTTAGGTTCTACCTTGGGGGCATGGCCATAGTGCTACCCTCTCTCTCTTTCCTTATATACCCCTCTCTCATATCTCCCTCTCTCCTTCTATCATACATGTAGCACGCTACCCTCTCTTTCTCTCCTTAGATACCTACTCTATATCTCTCCTTAGATACTTATCTCTCTCTCTCTCATTTTATTAGTCTTATTAGATTGTATAAATTAAGAAATTAGAACTATGAGTTGGTTTCATCTCTCGCTCTCTCCTACCATAGTGAGCTAACCTCTCTCCATCTCTCCTTAGATACTTCTCTCTCTCTCTCTCTCTCATTTTATTAGTCTTATCTTGTACATTAAGAAATTATCTATGAGTTGGATTCATCTCTCCCTCTCTCATAATATAGTAAGCTAAACTCTCTCTCCTTAGATAACTACCCTCTCTATCTCCTTAGATACCTCGAGCTCTCTCTTAGGTTCTACCTTGGTGGAATGACCATAGTGCTACCCTATATCTCTTTCCTTATATACCCCTCTCATCTCTCCCTCTCTCCTTCTATCATACATGTAGCATGCCACCCTCTCTTTCTCTCTCTCTCACTCTCATTTTATTAGTCTTATCTTGTACAAATTAATAAATTAAAACTATGAGTTGGTTTCATCTCTCTGTCTTTCCTTGTACCATAGAGAGCTAACCTCTCTCTCTCTCCTTAGATAGGTCTACTCTATCTTTGTCTCTCCTTAGATACTTATCTCTCTTTCATTTTATTAGTCTTATCTTGTACATTAATAAATTATCTAACTATTATTTGGTTTCATCTCTCCCTCTCTCCTAACATAGTGAGCTAAACTCTCTCTCTCCTTGGATACCTACCCTCTCTATCTCCTTAGATACCCCAAGCTCTCTCTTAGGTTCTACCTTGGGGGCATGACCATAGTGCTACCCTCTCTCTCTTTCCTTATATACCCCTCTCTCATCTCTCACCCTCTCTTTCTCTCTCGTTAGATACCTACTCTCTCTATCTCTCCTTAGATACTTCACTCTCTCTCTCTCTCTTTCATTTTATTAGTCTTACCTTGTACAAATTAAGAAATTAGAACTATGAGTTGGCTTCATCTCTCCCTCTCTCCTACCATAGTGAGATAACCTATCTCTCTCTCTCTCCTTAGGTCTACTCTCTCTCTTTGTCTTATCTTGTAAATTAAAAATTCATTTGAGTTGGTTTCATCTCTCCCTCTCTCCTACCATAGTGAGCTAACCTCTCTCTCTCTCTCTCCTTAGATAGGTACACTCTCTCTATCTCTCCTTAGACACTTCTCTCTCTCTTTTATTTTATTAGTCTTACCTTGTACAATTAAGAAATTAGAACTATGAGTTGGTCCATCTCCTACCATAGTGAGCTAACTTCTCTCTCTCTCTCTCCTTATATAGCTCTACTCTCCCTATCTCTCTTTAGATACTTCTCTCTATCTCTTTCATTTTATTAGTCTTATCTTGTACATTAAGAAAAATAGAATTTAGGTTAAAAATATATGTATGTGTACATTTGTATGCAGGTGAATTCAAACTTAAGAAATTCGTGATGGGGCATAAAAGGACTATATCAAGGTTGTATGACCAAAAATGAGAGACCAAAAAAATGGATGAACATCTACTCAAGAACAACCCATTGAAATTATTGATGACCAAGTTAATGTAGAGGTACAAAAACAAATTGATGGTAGTGAAAAAAAATTTGTGTGGTATGGACAATCTGATGGAGATGGATGAGGATTCTCTTTTCAAGAAGATTTCTCTTGAAGATATGTTATCTAAAAGCACAATAAAATTACACTAAAAAAATATGGGATATTTTTTTGAAAAAAAAAACTCTAATTAGAATAGCACAATTATGTGCAAAGTTATTTTTAGGAGAAAAGAAATGAATCGTGTTTTGGAGTTGTTAGTGGTTAATAAGAAAAATCTATGAGATTTATTAAAACAAGCAACTATTGAAAACCTGCAAGAAGCATTGAATCAAGTATTGAAAGCAAGAGTCAAACTATTGATTTAAGTGTTACATGTAAAGCATTGATGACTATAATTTATAGTAAGAAATGATCACATAGAAGACAAGTTCAAGAAATTTCCTAATTACTAAATGTATTTAGTAGAACTGTTTAAAAATATATTAAGAAGAGAAATAGATTAGTTGAAAATATTGAAAATAATTGGGTAAATATTTGTAGGGAAATGTATTTAGGAGAATTGTTTAAAGATATATTACGAAGAGAGATAGATTAGTTGAAAATATTGAAAATAATTGGGTAAATATTTGTAGGGAAATGTATTTAGGAGAATTGTTTAAAGATATATTACGAAGAGAAATAGATTAGTTGAAAATATTGAAAATAATTGGGTAAATGTTTGTAGGGTTCTCTGAAAAGATAGAATTTCAGAAGATGTGAAGAAAGAGGCAATTGAATATTGGACCAACCACTCGTGTTTCTTCCAATAGAAAGTACACTATCCAAATAATAGGTGAAGATGGTACAAAAATTTCTCATCCAAAACATTTTATAGATACAACACAATAGCGAAAAATTTCACAAATGAAGATTTTTCAAAAGATGTATAAGAAATTACGACCATGTTTTGTACATATAAATAAAGTATGTGAAAATTGTTGTCGAAATCATGTTGAATTTCATCTACACCTATGTTCATATAAAAACTATGGTAGTAATTAATCAAATATAACCATCCCTAGAAGTACAACACAATTTTTGAAGTCTCTTGTATGTGAAAAATCAAAAAATTTAGATGAATTTAATGTACAGTGTATAAAAAATATATGTAATAATTGTGGAAATGTGAAGAATCTCTTACAATTTGAGAATATTGATCATTCAATGGAAATTATTTGGAAAAAAATTGAATATGAGAAATACTCAACAAAGTTAGGAGTTAAGGCCAAAAAAATTGTTCTGAAAGAGAGTGAATTGTCTTACAATGAATTTATGAATAAAATTTGCAATATCATATATCTACATATCCAGCATTGTCATGCTGCAAGATGGAAAGCTAAGCAATTTCG
Source organism: Sequoia sempervirens (assembly GCA_007258455.2). Lineage (NCBI taxonomy): Eukaryota > Viridiplantae > Streptophyta > Pinopsida > Cupressales > Cupressaceae > Sequoia > Sequoia sempervirens. The sequence goes on along the minus strand of VDFB02072274.1, from coordinate 16,283,833 downwards.
TGCCTCAAAGAATTGTTTTCACATATTGTATTCTCTCTATTGTAAATTTCTGAGAACTATACATTTAGTCCTCAAATTGAGATTCAAAATCAATATTATCATTAAGAGCAAGTTGAAATTTTTATTCATGTTTTCTATAGGCATGTTGAGTTACATGTGGATGGTGTAGAAAGTAGCAAAGACGAACTAACTATTATCAAAGAGGTCCAATTTTATATCAATGATGATACGAGTCATGATATAAGCTATGTAGCTCATTGTTTCAAAATGTTTTTTGAAGACTTTAGACAACGTGACAAATTTTTTACAACACTAGATATGTTATGATGGATATGCTGATAAGTGTTGATTTATTTTTTAAAAAATTATATAACTATTTATTTTTTTAACTTTAAGACTTGAATTGTTCAGTTACTTATACATTACACATTAGTTCTTTTAACTAATTTGGTTTAAATGAAATTGTTTGTAACTTCATAGGACAATTTAAGTCTACAAAATATTTTAATTGGTTAAGCCAACAACATGTTAGATGTAACATAAAGTTTTTGTGGAATTTTATGAAAGTGGACGTGGAAAAGGAGAGTGCAATGGAGCAGGAGCATGTGTGAAGTGTGCACTTCACCAAAATGAACTTGTAAGTAACATCATATGGAATATTATTTTTTTAAAATTCTTAAACCTCTTAACCTAAAATTTCACCAACATGAACACCATATGGAATGCAAATGAAATTTTTGAATGGTGCAAAAGTCATTTTGGCGCTCGCAACTCAATATACAATAAACACTATTTTTGGGAAGTTAAAGGTACATAATTGAATTTTTTATTTAAATTTGATTTAAGTGTACATGAATTGAATTTTCATTTACACACTTCTTAAATGGATGTTTAAAATTTACAGATGTTAATTGATCAAATCCTTATAATTTTCAAACAATTAATGGTATTAGAAATTTGCATCAAGTCATGACTACAAGGCATAGCAAGCCTCTTGTTATTCAAGTGAGAAAAATCATGTTTTTGTGTTGATTGCATTGAGAACAATGCAAATAGTCTACAATTTGAGAATATTAGAGATGGGTATGTTTCACAATGGGAAATAAAACAATTAGTGTCAATGTCTCCTTTTGAAGATAATGACATTGTAAATGTCTATGATCATCTATACTTAGAGGTAAATTTTAAAATTTAAATTAGATTTTAACTTAAAATTGATTTATATTCTACCTAAGTTGAGCACGATTAGAAATATTTGAATGATTTGTTAAACTCTAATTTGATCATGTGTATGTTTACTACATGGTGTATAGGAGATATTTTCACTATGGTTGTAGATCCTAACAATACAAAAGGTGTAGATTACTATCTACTAAGATGTACACAACCAAAATGCAAATTGTCACAATCAATGATAGATGGTGATGGACAAGAGTATCCCACTAGATCAGTCATTGTTGAAGGCACACACTATCAACAAATAAAGATAAATAAAAATGGTATTATATTTATTGATTATATGTTAGGAAAAAATGTTCTACATCATAGTCACTTAGTTATAGCAACATGAATAAATTTTGAAACTTTACCAAAATGAGGATGTGGTCAACAAAAGTGGAGGTTGTCTATTGAAGATCATGAAAAGATTTTAGAGATAATAAAAGGCAAAGAGGATCCAAATTATGTGTACCAAGAGCTTTAAGTTATTTGTGTATATTTTCTGTGATTGGATATATATACACATGTGACATTTGGACCTAAACTTAAAACTATTTTAAATTATATATTGAATTCAAATAATTTAATTCCATGTGATCTAAATTTGGATAATTTGTTGGATTAGATGGTGGTACATTTAGATTCTTAAATTTTCAAACTTGGTTGTTTGTAGGATATGTCATGTATTTTTATATAATTATAGGTCCATCAACAACAACCTAGATACCATTTCCAATATTTCTATTAGGGCTTGAAACAACAAACCTCAATCTTGTGAATAATATCTAGAGGCATAGTCAATAACAACCTAGAAGGATTCAAGGTCTTGATTAAGAAAAATGAAATTCATCTTTAGCTCAAGCCAAATAAGAGAATTCCTAGTCCTCAAAAAAAAGATCTAGAAGTTTCTCAATTCCCTTCTTAAAATCCTCGAAGCATAAACCCATGGAGTCTTAGTGTGGATGTGAAAATCTGCATATGGTTAGTATTTTAAAACCAAAATAATCCTCAACATCCCTATGAGATAATGAAACATGTTAGATATGCTAAGTAAGATATTAAAACAACAAGAAAAACCAAATAAGCATACAAACAACATGAATCAACTTCATCTCATAGTGGATTGGTGTCACATGTGCTAGTGATCCTTTCCCAATCCTTGATAAAAGCTTAAGATGATGTAAATGCAATGGAGATGATGAGCAAAATCAGTTCTCAAGGAGAGTGAATTTGCATATGCTTTTTGGATGAAATTGTGGAGGATTTTCTCAAAGATGAAGCTTCTATTTAAGGATTTTCAAAATGCTAAGTGTTGAAGAGAGACCAATGTGGGACTAAGATTGGACCAATAGGAAGAGGCCACTTGTCATCATGTGATTGGTTGATGTATGTGCAAGATTTGGGAAGAGTGCCCATGAGAGGGAGAATTTGAATTCAAATTTTGCAATAAATTTTGAGAGGGAGACAAGAAAAACAGCAATAAATGCAATGTTGGAGGGACAAATCAACTTGTCATGATTTTCAAATTTGAAGGCCATGTTGAGTGAAAATGAGAGTTTTTAATAAATCAATAAAATTGATTTATTTGTGCAAGTGGAGATATCTAGAGAATGCAAGTGGGTGAGATTAGCATTTAATCATGGTTAGATTAAATAAATGATGATTATGTTAGTTTAATGATGATTAGGTGAGTTTGACTTTTAGGACTTTGATATTTGATTTATTTAAATCAATGATGGAATATGATTTAGGATTTGATTTAAATGGATGTTTGATTTATTAAAAGGTTGATGATAATGTTTGCTTGATCTTAAATAAATGACTTTAGGAGATGGAGATTAATGAAATTACCTGATAAATGAATGAAGGTGAATCTGATCAATCGATGAATGGACCTAATACGACATTCATCTAGTTCAGTTGATGAATGAACCTAATCAAATGCAGAATGTTAATTTTGCATGTCTACATTTTGCCCCTCTTTGAAGCAATGTACTTGTTGTGTTGGTTCAAAGAATAAACTTGTCGCGATCGAAATCAAAAAAAATCTAATTTTTTGGATGCCCCAGCGGAAAGTACACTGGTACATTGCCCCCTCGAGAGATCGAGCGAAAAGATTCAATTTGAGGGTCAATCTCACGATAAAGAGGTTCAAAATGGGTGGTTATGGATGACGATGCAAATAAGATGATTTCAAGATGCTTAGAATAACAAATCTATATTATCCTAAACAACTTAAATGATGCTATGATATGAGATGGATGAGATTGATGATGTGATATGTTGTAATTATGCAATGGATGATTTATGAGATGCTTAGACTAACAGATCTATATTATGATGATGATATGAATGCACGAAGGATGCATGATGGATGCATGATGGATGAATTGGTGATGATGATTAACTATTCATGCTGTGATGTTAGTGTGGAAAATGAAGAAATTAGATGATGACAAGAGGATCCAACAAGCCAACATTATGAGAGATGATGATGAGAAATGACGATGAGAAATGATGATGAGAAATGATGATGATAGATGAATGATTTGCTTATCAAGGATTGGGATTTTAAAAGGATCACTTACTTTATGTTTGATAACACACCTAAGCACGATGCATCAAGGTATAAAGGACCAGGATGGTGTTGTACTTAGTGTGATGGACTTTGACTCGACAAATAGATAAGAGTATTCTTGTTCACACCTGACATACGGAAACCTTGTTAGGATGCACTTTAGAAGTTTTAAACACCTCGGACCAAAACACGGAAAGGTATAACCAATCAATGCAATAGTCAACAAGCCATTCAAAAAATCCTCTATACATATCTAACAAAGAAAGTATTCGCCAAGTTATTTTACAAGAACGTCCAACAAGCACAGCAGACAAAAGATAAAGATCATTGCCCCATTCCTATCTCTCTAAATCCTTCGTTCAGATATCATCGAGAGGTCCTTGGAATGAGCACAATAAGATAAATCAAAAGAAAAGATCAAGTGTGCAAACAAGCCAATGTTCTTCATACCTCTAGCCAAAGGGATGTGTTTTGATAGGATAAGAATCCAGGGTGATATCCAAAATGATGCCCATTATCGGAACGATATATCCTAGGACATGCATTGTATAGGATGATGATGGTTTGATAGGTTGTTGATATAAAGTTGACTGACATGTCTAAAAATGATCAAGAGTTTGATTTTGTTTGAAAGGTTTGTTGTTTCGATTTTGATTTTATGATTGAAGATTGATTTTGCTGACTGTTATGATTGTTTCTGTTTGTGTTGCCAAAGGATGAAGGTGATGATCAATTTATTATGGATGTTTGATTATTGTTGGTGCAAGCGAGATGAGACGGATGGATTTTTCAAATATTTGGATGTTTTTGATGTTTTGAAATATTTTGAGGCTATTTTTTTGGTATTTTTCGAAGTTTTCAAGTGTTTTGATTTCTCAATTTTCTAATGTTTTTGGTATTTTCTGAGATTTTGACCAAAAGACTAACCTAAAGACCTATCCTAGGGGCCTCAGGGGCTGATTGACAAATTAGCCTTGCCTACATTATACACACAGAGACCACGCAATTCGACTGACGACTTAACCAATTTACAAATGATGATATACATAATGAAATGTCAGTTTATTATGGAAAACTCCTAAAAGACTGACCTAAATGTCTCGGGGGATGATCAAAGATCAACCTTGCCTACGTTCAAGCTCGGAGACGACGTAGTTCGACAAGACAACCTTGTTTTGGCTTTTTGAATGAATTTTTTGACCGTTTTTGGATTTTGATATGTTTTGAATGTTTTTGGGTTTTTCGATATTTCTAATTTTTTTGGATTTTCTGATTTTCTAATGTTTTTGGATTTTTTGATTTTCTAATGTTTTTGGGTTTTCTGAATTTTCTGATGTTTTTGGATTTTTGCATGATTTTGACGATTTGAATATGGACATGTGTGATGATATCAGTGCTCTGTTTAGGATTTTTGCTAAAAACCAAGCTAAGGTTGATCGATTGGGTCAATGGATTGATGATGATGATAACATTGTTGAGGATACACAATAATGCAACGATTTGATTGATCAGGATTCATGATGATAACATTGTTGAGGATGCACAACAATGCAAGGATATGATTGATCAGGATTGATGATGATAACATTGTTGAGGATACACAACAATGTTAGGATAGTGTTAAGCAACACAAGGATTGGGAAATATATCCCCAAGATGATTGATGGATTTTTGGATAGGATTTGATTGATCATGATTGATGAAGCTTGATTTGGAACACAAGTTGTTCGAATGATTTGATGTGTCATTTGAAGGGTGCATCAGATGCGACTGATAATGATTGTTTTGATTAATGTTTGATGAAAGATGAAGTGTGATAAGGAATTCTTTTTTGTCAAAATATGCCATGGGCTAGTGATTTGGATTTTGGATCATAAATGCTTTGACCAATTTAGTTTCACGTTTTCCAATGTTCAGATCGCCACATAAGTTGGAGGATATAGATCAAGATTTATTCCCGAAGCAAGATGTAAATCTTTGCCCCCAGTGTCTAGCAATGTATGGAATGTCATGGATTGATGCTTGGATAGGCGTATGGATGGATGGATATGGTAAGCACGCAAAGGATACCAAGGATTATCTTGTGATAAGATAAGGTGCTCAGATAAAGAATGCTCATTTGGATAATGCTTCATGGCTCAGATAATGTTGCATAGGATAGGACCAATGAAAATGAACCATGTCAAGATTTTTACCATAAGCAAGCATAAAGTGTGGCCCAAACTTCATCAAGATCAAGATGACTTGGATGATGGATGCAAATGGATGAAAAATGGATTGGATATATGGTTCATGGATGAAATGGATTTATTATGGCTAAGATGGATGGAATGCTCAATTTATTACGGATGGGATGAGATGCTTTCAACTAAATTGGCGCACATAGATGCTCGATTCTACACATGTCGCCTATTTGCCAAGTTTTCATCATAGTCTTTCCCAAAGCGTCGCCCATGCAGTTTTCACTAGAGGACGATTTTTTTCTCTTTACTGTTTTCAATCCTTTTTCTGATTTTTTTAGATTTTCATGATTTTTTGATTTTTTTGTATATTTCTGAAAGATTTTAAACTCATGTTGAATAACAATGTGTTGCTGATGTAGATGCCCCTTTCATAATATGCCATTGATATCCTTCGTGAAGAATTTGCTTTGCTAAGATACGTGCACTTGAATGCAACTTTTGGGATTCTTGATCTACTTCGTTGATACCGGAGTTGACTTTTTCTTTGTGCGCACATCGCGATATATTTCCTTCTGAATCCTTATGATGAAGGGTTGTTGCCAATACACGGTCAATGTAAGAATTGGATATTATGCGTGGAGGCGTGATGGAGTGTGTTTAGGGATAAGAGATGGATTGGTTGACAGTTTGGAACCTTTGACTCTCCAAACTTGGGAAGATGAGCAATGATGGGTGGATACGAAAGTGTGTGTGGAATTAGGACCAATTGCTTGATATACCTTGTACGCTGCTTGAAAAGCCTGCTTTTTCTTTTGTGGACATCTTTGATGGATACTTTTCCCATTTTTATTTTGTCCCATAGTTTCTTTGACTAATGGATTTTGATAGGGATGATCTTTCTTTGTATTCTTTGGTATCCATATGTTTTTTATTTGTCCATTATGCTTCTTAGCTTCTTTTTCTTTGATAACGTCTCTTGTGCTTTGATTCAAATCTTTCTTTTGACGTTGGTCCCAATTCATGGATGGGGTAATGGGTGGATGAAGATTCATGGCATGACTAGTTGTAGCATTGACATTGGTTTCATCATAAGGATTCTTCATGCTCCCTATGTTGATGTTTGCTTGAGACGAAGTTGCCCCCAGTATGGTGATAGTATCACCTTCATTCCTTGATTCTGCTTGTTTTGAGATATCTTGTTCAATAAACATGCTCTGACAAATGACCACTGTAGATGACATTATTTCAATTCGCTGCTTTGCTAACTCTAGATTATATTGTTCTGTCTGATTTTCTTCCTTGAGTGGATAATGTTTGATATCTTTATTCATGATTTCCTCAATCTGAGTTTGGGATATATTTAATCCTGATGTTGATAACTCTGTTTGACTGTAGGAGTTAATAATCTGCTCTTTTTGTGTGAAAAAAATTTGTTCTAGATGAAGATCATCTCCATGTCCATCTGTAGAAAGCATCTCATGGGTAGATGGAGGAGTATGTGCATCTTGCATAGATAAGAGAGTGTCCATTAGATCATTATAGTATCTTGAAGATACAAATTCTTGATCTTGAATGATTTTGAATTTGCTTTCTACATGCTTTGGATCAAGTTCTTGACATAGGTTAGTTTTAAAGGATAGACTGCTTACAAATGACTCTTGGATATCTTCATTATGCATGGAAAGTGGCTTAATATCTTCGTGATCTTTGAGTGGACTTGGATCAAGTGTCGAGTTGAAGATTCCTTCAATATCGGCAATCATGAGGTCGACGGATGTCAATGTCTTGGAAAGGACCATTGCTATACTTTGGTGAAAGACATTGATCATACTTTAGAATAAATTCTTGAGATATTCCCTCTACCTCATTAGGTGATGTAGATACATCTTCAACATGATCATTGGTTGCTTGCCTCGCTTGGATGAAGCGAAAATATCTTTTATTGATGGATAGATCTTGAACATTGTTTTCAACAATTGCGGTAGAGAGATTTCTAATGTCTTCAACCATAGGGTCAAATGATGTTGACATTTCTTTGAATTGGATCATTGTTGGGTATTGTTGGTGGATTTTGATCATGATTGAGAAGTGACTCTTGACATATGTTCATTTGATCATTGGATGGAGTAGACACAACTTCAAGGTGCTCAATGATGGATTGATCTTGATCCTTGTTCTCAACAATTGTTGTTTGTTGGGTATCTTGAGAGGCTTGGGCAGCTTGAGAGGCTTGTTGAGCTTGTCTTACTTGTTGTGTGGCTAGATATTGTTGGATAGCCTTTTGGTAGGATTGGTGAGCCTTTAGCGCAATGTCATATTGTCTCGCTAAGTTTGGTTTTGGTGGTAGTGGTGGTGGATTTGGAATCGTGTTGGATACGATGACAAGTGGTTGAGATATGATGGGTGTGATAGGGGTGGATGAGATTGGTGGAAATGATGTCTCCACTATGGTACTCACATCAAAATCCGAAGGCAACTTGGCCCCTTGTTTTGCTAATTCAAGCATGTATAACTAAGGGTTGAGTCTCATCATGACATTGATGATTCGATGATTATCTGGATTTTGGAGCATTTTTGTCATTTCCTCGCGATACATTCCAAAAGTAGGCTCCTCTCCTTGGTTTTCTCCTTGCAGATTTTGCAATGATGAGAGGGTCAATGGATTGCTTGATTCTGCTAGATTCATTTCTGCGTTGGTTTGGCTAAGATCGCTTGAAGCGAGTGTTTCTTTGTTGGCTTCCATACTCTTCTTGTATTGAGATCTAGTTAGAACCATAAAACGGGGATCAATCTTCGAGGATATGGGAGATGAATCTCTCGGTTCTTTGGATTAATCTCTATTCTATGTCCCAAAGTGAAAGTTTTATATGTCCCAAATTGAAAGTTTTAGGATGATTTTTGGGGATCAAAGGTGATGATATGATGATGAATGATATGAATGTTTTGGCTTTCGATAAATCTTGAATGAGACACTAGGCTTTAGGACTTGGATTTGATTGGATTTCGGTTTTGGGATTTTGTCCTTGACTTTGATTTTGATTTTGTTTTGGATTTTGAACAAAAGGACCCTAAGATGTTTGATAATGATCTAAGGGATAGTTTTGTTCAAAGGATGATGATTTTGGATATGTGTGAGGAGAAGGATGCACCTACCCACACCTATCCAAATAAAATGATAGTTTCACTAAGTATATGAAGAAGGATTCATCCACACACACTAAGTTAGACAAGATGATTTGGATAACTTTGACTAAGGATATGCAAAAGGATGCATTTACACATTCCTAGCCAAAGGTGTTTTGATAAATGTTTTCAAGGACTTGGTCACAATGTTTTTGGATGATTTTTGATTTTTGCCACAAAGCCTAGTATCAAGGATGATTTCAAGATTGTCCAAAAGATTATTTGTGAGATGGATTTGATGTTTTGAAAGATGGATGAAAGAGGCTTGATTTGTTTTGATCCTTAGGTGAGCCTAAAAAGACACTTTGTTTTCCTAGACCTAGGTATTGAAAAGCATGCAAATGCTTCCTAAAGACCTTTGTAACCAAGAAATGATTTCATTTGAACTTTCATTTTTGGATTTTCAATGATTTTTTTGCTTTGGTATTTTGTGAGTTTCCAATCACACATGAAAATTCATTTTGCTTAGCTTTTCTTAATGGCTTTATTTTACCAAAAACACTCTCTTTGATTAAAGTTTCAAACTAAGATGTTCAATGTCTTAATTTATTTAAACCCCACAAGATATTTTATGTGGAAATTCAATGAACTTAAGGCAAGGGTTTTCCTATTGTTTACTCAAGAAGACAAATTGAGGTATAATCCAATGCTTAGGAACCTCTAAGGACGTGAATCCCAAGGGAAAGCAATAACATATGGATTGAGTCAATGATATTTGTCTTCAAAAGGGTTTGAAATTTTGAGAATCATGTTGAATGTTTGTTTGCAAAATGTTTTCGAATAAAGCATTGTGTTTTCGAACCAAGAACAAGTACAAACCCTATGGATGTGTAAGACAATATTTGTTGAATCCCCACTTGGACAAGTCCAGCTACGCTTATCTTTAGCGAATGGTTAAATGCTTGACCCCACTGGCTCCCCTCCACGACTCATTATCGGCAATCAGGGCAGTCAAGCATCAACACCCATGAAACTCACATGGCATGCTTTCCATCTCTACTAGAAGACCGTAAAAGTGTGGGGCGGCTTCAGAACGACCGTTCTTGTACCAACAAATAGATTAAGGATTTTGAAAAATTCTAGCACATGGGTTCTAGTAAGGACTTTTTGTTCGTGGAGATTGACCCATACGGCAAGAGTCCCCTTTCGGATCCATCTGTTTGGAGCCAACCGCGTGATAATGGAGTTTAACCAATACCCACATTTATATCCCGGCTAGAAATACTCTTGGATTTATAGTGTTACCGGTTGAGTCATTCCCTTGGATGAGTACTTTTTCCCCAAGGCAGGCCCTCTAAGATAAACAAAAGCAAGCAAAAACACAATCCGTAACTCGATCAATCTTTGACGGCACAAAGAAAGAGAATATACGCGAAAATGCCCCTACTCACACTCGCACAAGATGTTCAATTTTAATCCCAAATCGAAGTGTGGAGGTGATCACTTTATCTTACGCCAAAATCACCAAAAATGCCTTTTGATTCTCAAGATCGCTTGGAAGCATGAGAGAAGCGCATACGTCCTTTTCAATGACTTTAGTTTAAGTAAGTAACCACAAAACAAGGCAAACACACATTCATTTTATCCTTCCAAAGCAATTGTTTGATTCGTTTTAAGCACCAAATAAAATATGAAGATTGCTTGTCCAATTTTTAGCCCAAAACGAAATCTAGTAAGTGTCTAAGCTTGAATTTTAACCTTTTGTGAATGGAAAAAATCAAATTGTTTTTTTTAGACCCAAATGAAAATCAGTGTCCTAGGAGTGAAAAGGTAACAATTTCGTAAAGAAGCATTGAACAAACACTTAAAGCGTTTAAAAACACTTTGGTTTTTTAAAAATATCCTCCTCCTTTCGTTTTCATTTGCTAGCCTTCTCCTTGCTTTCCTTCATTTTCACGTTGTACCTATTCCATATTGGATTGGTGTCACATGTGCTAGTGACCCTTTCCTAATCCTTGATAAAAGCTTAAGATGATGTAAATGCAATGGAGATGATGAGCAAAATCAGTTCTCAAGGAGAGTGACTTTGCATATGCTTTTTGGATGAAATTGTGGAGGATTTGCTCAAAGATGAAGCTTCTATTTAAGGATTTTCAAAATGCTAAGTGTTGAAGAGAGACCAATGTGGGACTAAGATTGGACCAATAGGAAGAGGCCACTTGTCATCATGTGATTGGTTGATGTATGTGCAAGATTTGGGAAGAGTGCCCATGAGAGGGAGAATTTGAATTCAAATTTTGCAATAAATTTTGAGAGGGGGACAAGAAAAACAGCAATAAATGCAATGTTGGAGGGACAAATCAACTTGTCATGATTTTCAAATTTGAAGGCCATGTTAAGTGAAAATGAGAGTTTTTAATAAATCAATAAAATTGATTTATTTGTGCAAGTGGAGATATCTAGAGAATGAAAGTGGGTGAGATTAGCATTTAATCATGGTTAGATTAAATAAATGATGATTATGTTAGTTTAATGATGATTAGGTGAGTTTGACTTTTAGGACTTTGATATTTGATTTATTTAAATCAATGATGGAATATGATTTAGGATTTGATTTAAATGGATGTTTGATTTATTAAAAGGTTGATGATAATGTTTGCTTGATCTTAAATAAATGACTTTAGGAGATGGAGATTAATGAAATTACCTGATAAATGAATGAATGTGAATCTGATCAATCGATGAATGGACCTAATGCGACATCCATCTAGTTCAGTTGATGAATGAACCTGATCAAATGCAGAATGTTAATTTTGCATGTCTACACTTAGATAGAGGTCAACCTTGACAAGAGATGATAGGAAACCACCATAGAAAGTCTAGTATAAAATTCATTCCCATTCTAAACCAAGGTTTGATGCCTTCCTCATCTCTCCAGATGTTTTTCATCATAAAATTACCTTGAATCTAGACGGTCTTCTTCATGATAAGAAGGGTATGAAGGCCAATACCTTTCCAAGCTTGCCTCCCATAGGGAATAATTGAAGAGATGCAATGGTGCACAAAAAGATTTTCTAATCATCATTGCCTTCAAGAGCTTGCATAATCGATTTGGAACACAAGGTTGAACCTTGTCATTGATTAAAAACTAAGCTCAACCCTCTAGAGTTGTGAGAGAGACAACAAAACTCCTAAGAAACATGATGGAAGCCTCTAATTTTCTTAGAGGAAGCCCCAAAAAAGTACCGAAGAACTTTTCAAGGTTTTGATAGGAAGCTTCAACAAGAGTAGTAAACATGAGTAGCCATAAAAATATTCAAGCATATATAGCATTTCCCTATTAGAGAAAGATGCTTGGTGATCCAATAAGACACCTTTTTTTTTAATTCTAGAGATAATAGCTTGCCATTAAAAGGACTGGGTTGCTTGGAAAGCAAAGGAATTCTCAAGAATCTAAAAAAAATCTCATCGTCAATCTAGCTCCACCCAAAAGTGTCAAGCTAGGGAGGTTTAGGAGAAAAAAATTACCTATAACATCAACTTTTTTTCCATTGAATGTTGGAACCCAATGCTTTATAGAATATATCCAAACAATACAAGGCTTGTTTGATGTTATATCCATCCTCTAGAAGAGTAAGAAACAAATCATTAGCAAAATACCCATTCATTGATTGCACTAGGAATTAAGAAAAGAAATTCCTTTGATCAAATTATAAGAAACAAAATAGGTATCCAAAGCCCTCAAAAATAAGCACAAAAAGAGTAAGGGTTAAAGGACATCCTTGAAAAATGGACCAAAAAATCCCAAAGGCACTAGATTATTGGCCATTGATAGTGAGACAAGCAAAAGCGTCAAAGAAAATCATGTGAAGCGATTAAACAAAGTGAGGGGCCAAATCCTAAATCTTGAAGCATGGCAAGGATGAAAGCCCGCTCTCAATCGTAGGCTTTAGCAAAGTCAATTTTTATTAACATAGCCTATTGTGATCTTTGAGCTCATTCCATGCTTTCCTGGACTATAATAATATTATCTAAAATATACATGTACCTAATGAAACTAGTTTGTTTAGGGTTCACTATCTACAAAAGATGGCATAGCTTTAAAGTACGAGCATTGGCAATGATCTTATAATGGACATTAAGAAGAGTAAAAGGTCTCCAATTGCAAATATCCTCCATATCTTTGAACTTAGGTATGAACTTAACATTTCCTTTGTTTATGATTTTTCTTGAGGAATTACAATGAAAGGCTTCAAGGTAAACTTTATGGAGATCTCTCCAACCAACTCCTAGAGAGTTGTAGAATTTCATCACATCTAGGAGTTTTATCATTGGTCATTGAAAAAATAACTTCATGGAGATCAACAAGAGTAAGTAATCGATCACAAAAGCATTGTTGAGAATGGAGAAACCTACAAGAGACAACCCAAAGGCATTAATGCAAAGCATGATCTTGTTTAGGATAATTCTCTTGAGCTTTAAACACCTACTCATGATGACGGACAAAATCCTAAAGGATATCAAAAGGTTCAATCAACAACTAATTGTCATCTTTAATTTACTTAATGGTCTACAAAATGTGGTGAGCACAGAGAGCTTGGAAAAAATATTTAGACATGATCTCCCACTTTGGGTCAATGCAAACGATCTTTAATCTAAGCACCTTTGGTTGTACAATTATCAACATTTTTCTTTTGTTGTCAAAGCTCAACCACTTGCATTTGCAGAGTAAGTGCAAAGGGATGAGCTTCCCACACAATAGTGACTTGGTGCAGCTCCAAGGTGGTGGCCTTATAAGAGCAACAATGAAATTTTGCTAGCCAACAATCATAAATTTGAAAGAAATGAAAGGTGTGCTTGATAACACTATTCCACCATTCAATCCAACTTATCTGCTCAGTGGGTTGAGGCTCAAGGTTTCAAACACATAAGAGATTGGCCAATGTGGGTTAATGAGTCAACAAATAAGTGTTGAGAAAAAAAAAAGTGAGTCTTACTGACCTTGGGTTTGGCAATTTTCCATTCAATGCAAAATCAAATGGGAGAGTGGTCAAAAAGGACAACCTACAAAATTTGTTGGAAGGGAGAAATAGCTAGCAAAATTGAAGAAAATTTGTGCTAAATCATAGAATGATCAAGTTGTTTGTGCACTCCATCAAACCCAACTCAAAAATTACTCCATGTACCAATGACAATGATTATGGCAGCAACACATGTTGTGATTGTAAAGACCCAATTAATTATGCATGAAATATCAGGCTTCCCTTTCACAAGTTGTCTAGCACATGAGGAGAATACCATATTTATCACATGTTATCTCCATCATGTTAAAGTCCACATAGAACCCAAATGTCAACAAACATTGAGTCAACAAGCCAATGCCAAAGGGAAATCTTTCAATAGCATCATTAAAGGCACAAACATTAATAACTCCAAAAGAATGATTATCAACATTGAAAAGAGCCCATAACACTTTTTTAGTGGCATCACATCCATGACCCACTAAATGCAACTACCACCTAGGAGAGAGAAAGGTGACAACTCCTCAAATTGTGTCATGACTGCTACGCAAAAATGAATTGGATGGCCAAATAACATAAGCAGCAAAAATCAAGAAACTAATAATTTTAACTTCCTATAAACAAAGGACATCCAAACCTAGAAACCATTTTTAAGTATCTCTCACTGAATACTATCTAGAGAGGTTCATAAGACCTTGAACATTCCAAGAGAAAATTCATTGATGAGATTCAAGCAACATCGCCGCTATCTAACTTGTCAAGAGTGAACAATTCTAAAAAAAATCTTCTCAAGAAAAACTACCCAACTAAATTTCAAGGGCATGCAATCTCCTTTTATCTAGGACATATTCTCCTCTTCCAACCACTTAGGAGGACTGTGAGAATGACACAAACCCATTGGAGGGGAAGAAGGAGAATGATTAATATTGTCCAATTGGGAAAACAAAATTAAAGACATTAAGATGCACTAATAAACTTAGGCCTATGCACCCACTGGATAACTCTCCATTACAAAAAACCATTGCTTTCTCCTTGTCCTAAGACTTTGAAATTGTGTTAGGCATCATCCTTGCAACTTGTTTGCCGATGTTTCCTAGAGTATTAGCAGGAGCTCCACTATTACTAGGGTTTTTAGTGTTTTTATAACTTCCAAAGTGGTCCACTCTTCTATTTTAGGAAGGGAAACCTTAGCAAAAGGTCGAGAAGTGGGCTTGTTGTGTGGGGAATCCAAGAGAGAATGAAGAACCTGTTGGGAATGATGCATTTTCCCAATTTGAATTTCCATGGTTCCTTTGAAATCCTTAGAGAAGTCAACCTCAACATATACTCAACTTAGGATGAGCTGAAAAAACTATCAAGCAAGTCAATGGTGGTGAAAAAAATTCAACACTATAAAGAAAAACCCAATAATTCCACCCAAAAAGGACATGAAAAGCCCTTTCTTCAAAGAAAACAAACTCTTGAAAGTGTTGGAAGACCAAAAGAGACGTATGAACAAACCAAGGGCCATGTTTAAGAATGCTTAATACATGGTTGGGTTCAAAAATGTGAAAACAAAAACTCTTAGTGAGACTTTAAACAACATCAAAGAGGACCCCATGCAAGGCCCAAGTCTTGTTGATCCATTCTCTAAGAATGCTTTTAAGGAGAATCCTTCCAAAAAAAAATCCTATCAAAGTAAATTGGTCAAGCCATTTATAGACACTGCCAAACTCCAAGATGGGAAGCACCACATCCAAAGGGGAATCATAGTTCATAACTTGTGAAACACCGTGGAGATGACCGGATTGCTTGTTTGGCAAAGCCAACCTCAGGGGCTATCAAACCATCAACATCAACAAAAACTATTGGGTTGATAAAGTTTTAAGCCATTAAGAAGGCTAAGGGAAAGCTTGAAAGCATGGCAAATTGAAATCCCTTGCAATTAATATAAAGGAATGAGGTACTTTCTTGCACTAAGACACAATATGACATCAAAAAGACAACACGAGGCTAAACTTAAACCTTAAAATAAAATTAAACAATTTTAAAAACTAAGTAAATTTCAACTTTCTATTTTTCTTGGAAGATACACGAGTATAAAGTATATTTATTCATCTAACAGAGCATAACATTCTCTATGGAAAATTAAATTATATAACTGCTCATGATAAAGGTGAAAAAAAATATACTATAAGATAAAATAAAATCTTGTGCAAGGAAATAGAAGCCCTACTTTTCATATTTTAAATTTAAGCGAGTGTTTTTGGGATGGGGTTGAAAGTCTCAATCATCTGGTATAAAGTATATTTATTCATCTAAGAAAGCATAACATTCTCTATGCAAAATTAAATTATATAACTACTCATGATAAAGGTGAAAAAATATATACTATAAGATAAAATAGAATCTTGTGCAAGGAAATAGAAGCCCTACTTTTCAGATTTTAAATTTAAGCTAGTGTCTTTGGGACGGGGTTGAAAGTCTTCATCATCTGCTTCTTAAAATTTCACTACCAATAATTTAACTACTAGTATATATATATATATATATATATATATATATATATATTTATTAATAATATTCATAAAGAGTCAAGAGATATCCTTCTTGAAGTGCAGATAGGAGAACGTCAAAATAAACATAGTTTCAAAATATATACACACATCTTGTGCTTTCATTGTAGAAGCCTCTCGGCTTAATAATTTTTAAAATTATTTCCAATAATGTTTATAAAAGCTTTCCAATTATTAAAAAATGCTCGAGACCCATGCTTATAAAAGCTCCTACAAATTCTTACACCGCTCACTAAGATATTTCATGAAGGCAGCCTAATAGACACCAAATATGAACGCGGTGTTCCAGATTTCCCCCATTGATTATGTCATATCCTTTATCTTTGGAGACACTCACTTCCGAGCTCTTTCCTCTGGACAATACTCTACAATAGGCAGCTCGTTTTTTATTATTTGCAAGAAAGGGGTATGAATGGCCCCTCCATTTGTGTTCTCTGCAATATTTCTGCAGAAACAAAATGGCACCTTCTCATCATTCAACAGCGTTTCCACGTCCTCGATGTTATTACAAGCGTGGAAGCAGTGACCGACACAACTTTTCGACAATATGTAACCTCCATCTAGAACAAAGGACATGCCTTCGTTATTTAGTCCATCTAGATAGAAAGCAATTGACAAATATTCTATCATCAACTACACTTACCTTTGAGTGTCTGGTGGAAGCCTTGTCATCTCTTGAACAAAGTGTTAATGGTCATCTACAAAAGTTCAATTCACATATAGCTCGTTCCCACTGAGTAAGTGGCATCCTTTGTGCCTTATTAGCGTCCAGCTTGCAACACCTTATGAGTGGAAAGCTTACTGCAATTAATAGGAAATGTATGCAAGATGCATGACTTAGAGATGGATGCACGTATATGCATGCTGTTGGATGTGTGTGGGTCTGCATATAGAATTAGTTACAGACACACATGTATATACATGTAGAGTTATCCACATATCTACATGGAATATTTAAAGCTGTTTTCATGTGGTTGTTTAAGTGTGTTTTTTTCTTAAATTTGAGTTACTGCTTAGGAATTGAAAATAGGCCATGGAAAAAAAGGAGCTGGAAATAAACAGCAACTACATATTGCCAAAAATGCTACATGGCTCCACAAATTTATTTCCTTTTTTTTTAATATTTGCCTCAAAAAACAAATTCTAAATTTTAACTGCGCAAATCATTATTAATACTATTTTAATATAAATTTAAGATGATTGCAGAAAAATTATAAATTCATGGGACACCAGTTCTAAGTAAGTTGAACAGTGGCTGATAGTCAAAATAAGTTAAGCAACCACATGAGCATCTATCCTTAGAGACAGAAACATATTTGTATGCCATTGGAATAATTTGAATGTATGTGGATCCATGATTGTTTTTTTCTGTTGCTGTGTGCATTGCATGTCTTTCTATTTGTGTTTACAAGTGTCTTTCTCTAATTATATAAGCATATGTATCTGAATATCTAAGTTACCGGATTCACTATTGAAGGCCCCGGGTTCGAGTCGGGTCCGGAATTCGGGTCTGGTTCGTGGAAATTCGCCTTGGGTCCATATTTTAGACTCTTTTTTGACTTTTAATGACTTTTTTAATATTTCTAACCTAATACTTGCCTCAAAAATATGAAATAGGTAAAGTGAAACTCATTTACCAATTTGTGAATGAGAAAAAATGATTTTTTGCCTCCATTGTTGAACTTTCTCTTTTGCTTGCACAAGCTGGAATAAACTTGAAGGCTGATCATAGATTGTTCAAAGTTGATTGTTGTGCTATTCCTAAGCACTTGCAAGTGTCTATTCGTTGCTAAGAAGATCGTAGAGCAAGATTTCTTCAAAAGAGGTAGGTTTTTTGAAGTTTTTTTTTTTTTTTTACATTTTTTTTCACAAGTGAACTTCAACTCTTTTGTTTTGTTTTGTTTTACTTTTCATTCCTCTAAATGTCTCTAACACATGTTCAATTTTTTTATTTTTTTGAAATTAATTAAGTCTTTTAGTTTCAAATTCAATGAATCAATACCAAAATTTCAATATGTTGTGCCTTAGGTATTCACTATTCCGTATTACAATGGCAACCGGTACCTCCTCAGGCTCAATCCAATCTCGTTTCAAAATAAACCTAGCCTCTCCCCTTTGGAAATATGTAGAAATGGTTCAGCAACTTCCAGGTGGTGGAGGATATGTTTGGATTTGTAGTCATTGCAATGTTCAATATTCGAGCTCATACAGTCGAGTAAAAGAGCACTTGTGCAGGATCCCTGAAACAGGCATCAAAAATTGTCCAAGTGAAAACAACGAAGGCATTCGAAAAGATATAGTGTTGAAATATATTGTTGAGCAAGAAAAGACAGACAAAAAAACAACTAGTGGTAAAACAAGCCATCATTTGAAGAAAGGATCTCGATCCATGAAACCCCCTACACCACCTTCTTATTTTCCACCTACAGAAAGCCATCCATTTATGGACATCCCTCAAGAGCAAACCATGCCATCTTCAAATAAAAGATCTAAGGGACCGTTGGAAGCTTCATTTCAGAATGAGGCAAGAGAGATTGCTAATCAAGACATAGCAAGATGTGTCTATGCCAATGGATTGGCATTCAATGTTGTTCATTCACCATATTGGCAAAAAATGGTGAAATCTATTAATGAGGCTTCAAAGGGGCTCTCAAAACAACAGAGAAAAATCTCCTCCACACCTCGTAGCCAAGAGAGAACCCACACCAAGCAGGAAAACACTCCCCCACACAACGAACCAAGCACCCAACGTAAATCCTCCGTGAACAGACAAAAAGCAGACCCCGCATCCCTGAAAACATAAAAACCCCCCACCCCTTTATGCAGATGAACACTCCACCAGCTCTGGACACCACCAACCGACATGCACACCAAAAAAAATTGGGGTTGGGTTTGTTGGTACAAAAACATATAAAATATATATATTTATAAATGTAATATACATATTTTTAATGTAGAATATTATTATATTATATTTATATTATAACATTATATATTAATTTTATTAATATTATATTATATATTAACTTTATTAGTTATTATTTATTTATTTTTATTCAAGGGGTAAACGCTTTTGACCGGAGCTCTAAACTGGAATACAACCATTCAACAATACCACCCCAACGGGGTTTGAACCTTGGTGGCAAGAACAACAATGCCACCTATAAACCATCACACCATGCCAATACCGGCTATTAGTTATTATTTATTAATATTAACTTTCTTTTATAATTTTATTATTATATTATAATTAATAATATATTAATAAAATTAATATATAATATTATAATATAATAATAGAATTATAAAAAAATAATAATAAATATTAATATATATAATTAAGTTTAAAAATTAATAATATAAATTAATATATAGAAAGTTAGGACATATGTTACAACCAAATGCTCTCGTTCACGATATGCTGCACTAAAGGAATGGACGAGTTTGATGTATGTCGGGATCCAAGCTGTGAATGCCGATCTCAACGTAACTATTATTGCTTCTCCTGTCTCTTGGAACTCCGTTAATTGAGGAACACCTCTTCCCATTTCATTTTTATAACTAGTCACATTCACCCACCCCATTCGGCACAACTTTGCTTCGTAGGATGCTACTCTTTTCAGACTTTGTGATGATGTCTGAGTTGCGTGGAGTGACAAAATATAATACCACAAGTCATCCTTGTGAATCCCTTCATACTTGTGAACAATTTCCAACGGTTCGAGCCGGGCTTTCCCCAAGTCCATCAGGGCCGGACCCACAGTCTGTGGGTCGGAATGGACCTGGGCCAGATTGGACCCGTATCCCTTGTTGCAGAGCCATGAACTGATAACATTGTTTATTTGTGTATTGCTCCCATTTTTCACTAAAGAAAACAAAGTAGAAGGAAACGGCCCATATGTAATTGTTGCTTTGCTTTTGTTGGAGGGGAAATGCATTATTTAATCGTCAGTATCTTGGTATCTCTGTGCCACCTCCAAATTTGATACCTTAAAAAGCTAAGGCTCAAGCAATATGTGGCATGTCAACTCAGGTGGAGGAAGTTGAAGTAGCACTAGAGCATCCACCATAGCAAAATATGTCAAGCAGGTTCCTCAAAGTTTAGCCAACCAAGAATAATGTAGACCAAATGACTTAAATTCAAAGAAGGATGAGCCAATTCATGTGCAGATATAAGCAATGGGAAATTTTGTGATTTGGATTCTAGCTACAACAAGGAAGAGGTAGTCACCTTCATATAACGCAAACATATACTTATATTGTCAGCTCTACCTGCACTGTGCAGGTCCCTTATGACAAGGCCTCAATCATCAATTGTTTCACAAAGTCTATCCTTGAGATCCAAGCAACAACTTCTCTCATTTCTTGTTATGTAAATTGCTTTGTGACATTTCACCTTAGAACTTAAGTTGCCTAATCGCAGTGTCTTTAGGGTTTAGCATAATTTTGTGACTTAGCATGGGTCTAGTACATTACTTGTCCTCTTTCATGTTGCATCTTATAATCTCTTGACTTGATCTTAAGACGTGTTGGGATGCATTTCTTTGAGTGATGGATCCCCATGCCCCAATTTTGGTCATAGGACTGCAACCCTTGTAAAAGGTAGACTCTGTGGTGCAATTATGTGTTTGTGGAGAATCTATGATTTGTGATGTTATCACATTACAGATTCTTAGAAAGAGTCACAGGACCACAATGGCTAGGTCCTTGCTTTCCAGGTCTTTCCCACCTCTTTTTGGGCAGGATGAATCCATCCTCTTTCTTGGCTTACCCCAAATACTTTTTATTTAAGGCATGAGACCTACCTTATTCTTTATCTTGACTTTACTTGCTATTCATATATGTTTTCACAATGCTTTTATGATCAGCTTGCAACCTTTTTGAACTCAACAAAACCTATATCCAAGCATGGACAGTGTCAGATCTGATTGTTCTTGTTTTGAACTCAATGATATCATTCTGTAGTTTTGCATCAATCATCTATAGGTACTGCAATTTTGTAAAGTGAAGGACAACATCATTATTATTCTTCTCCTTGCCTCAAAGATCTTAGGGCTTTCCAAGATCTTATCTCATTCTGCAACAAAGCTACACTAACTTTTCACTGTCCTTCTCCATACCATTCTTCACTGCTGATCTTGGACCGTCTAGTTGGCTATGGTGGATGCGGATTGCTAGGAGCTCTTAAACATCCATTTTTGAATCAGCTGCATTGTTCTTCTCTCTTTCATCACTCAACCATGCTGTCTAGGATTCAGAGATGTGGTCTTAACCCACTTTGATATTTGAGAGTATTGATGTTGGTAGCTAAGTTACCGGTTTGAGTTCAAGGGTTCGGTTTGCAAGTTCAGTCAAAAAAAAATTGGGGTTGATTTGTTTTGGGTTCGTTGGTACAAAAGCATATAAAATATATATTTACAAATGTAAATACATATTTTAATATTTTTAATGTACAATATTATTATATTATATTTATTATATATGAACTTTATTAATATTAACTTTCTTTTATAATTTTATTATGATATTATTATTTTTTTTGCTAGATAAGCTGTGGGGTGAGGGCCCACTCCCATTAATAAAGTCATAGCAAAATAATAGAAAGCTTCAAACCTGCTAAGCGGGGAGCAAGGAGAAAAAAGAGGCAAAAAGGAACCCGTGAAGGGGAAGAAGAAAACTAGAGAAAATCAAAACTTAGACGAGGAGAAAGAGCAACTCAAGCCCATAGAATGAGACAGGCAATTTGACATCTACTGAATACAAATAGATCTTGGCCAAAAGCCAAACGGACTAAAGTTAATTGTTGCATCGAGAGAGGAGAGCATCCATAGTCGATTAGGAGCCCTCCTCCACAGCTTCCTTGCCCTCCATATGAAGTTTTTCTGCATTTGACTTACGCCCTTTCTCCTAGGCCGTACCATGCCTATTTATGTCTTGGAATTCGTGCATAAATCATTTGTTGGTGTTTGATGTAGTTTATACATCTAAACTTGGGCGCCATCCCTCCTAGTTTCATTTGTATCTTATTTCATGTTAATCCGATGAGTTTTGGAGGAGTTAGGAGCATTTAGGTGTGTTTCATGCTTGCTGGTCTGAGTTTAGTGCTTGCTGGTTTTGTATATCAGATTGTCATAAGTTTGAGTTTTGGGTTTGTTTTTCATAGTTGTGAGCTTGAGAAGTTTGGAGGAAGACATAATAACGTTTTGGAGTGACTGGGCAGTAATATCTCATTGTTATTTGCAGATTATATCTTATTGTAAGACTGATATCAGTAGTGCTGATTTTGTCATCTTATTTCTGCAACTTTACTTCTATAATTCCAACGATTGTGGAAGAGACAGGCCTCGCCGTCTTTACTTTCAGCATTGCTTTACTGTACTGCCCGTTGAACAAGCGGAAGGGGTTGGCAACCCACCCATACTTTACTTTTCATGCACTTTGTAATCCTCATAATGCTGATCGGCTGAGCCATCAATCTACTCCCGCTGAATAAGTGGTTGAGTTGCATAATCATTGTATTTCCAGTACTTTTAGTTTATTTGCTAACGATCCCCGACGCCATATGCCATCACCTTGCCTGTCATTGGGATCTTGGTGAACATTCTTGGTGTAGGGTTACTTTCATCAGCTAGTTTTGGTTTTGCTAACGCTGACAGGTGAAGTTGTTGATGTGAAAATTTGAAAAAATTGTAAGGGGGTTATTTCAGGAATCTCCCAGGAAAGTATTAGTACCAGATGATGCTCTTTAGGAAAACTTGGATCAACATCCAGATGATATAGTACTAGGCAACCCAAGTTATGATGACCATGTTGATTTGGATGAAGGGGTTTCTACAAAGAGACCTAAGTGGTGGGAAAAACTCATTGGTGATGTTTGGGATGAAGAAATGGTTGCGGGTTGATCATCCAAAGACAAGAGCAAGTAGAACATAGTTAACTTTGCTTTGGTGGCCAATATTCAAGGAGTGTATGAGCCACAGGTCTTTGTTGAGGGAAAAGATAAACTTGAATGGGAAAAGGTCATGGAAATCAAACATCAGAGTCTTATGAAAAGTAAGACTTGGGTTCTTTTAGATCTTCCACCAAGGAAGAAACCCATAAGCTACAAATGGGTGTACAAACTCAAGTACAAAGCTGATGGTACACTTGACAAGTACAGAGCACGGTTGGTGACTAAAGGGTTCTCCTAGAGACAAGGTATTGATTATGAGGAAACCTTTGTTGCTACAACAAAAATGAGCACCATTTGGTTAGTTCTAGCCATGGTAGCATGGTTTGGCTTGAAAGTCGATCAAATGGACGTGAAGAGTGCCTTCCTCAATGGCTACTTAGAGGACGAAGTGTACATGACTCAGCCTTAGGGTTTTGAGGTTGCAGGAAAGGAGCATCAGGTATGCAGATTGACGAAGGCTCTTTATGGCTTGAAGCAAGCACCCAAGGCATGGTACATAAAGATTGATAGGTCTTTGGATCAATAGGGATTCCAACAAAGTCCTTCAAATCCAACTCTACATGTCAAAAGCATACGCAATGAAATCATCCTTGTCATTTATGTGGATGATATCATCAATGGATTACAAACCTGGTGAGTACTCGCTGGGTTGCCGAGTACTCCAAAGTTTCTGGCCTAGGCGAGCAACTCGCACTTTAACTCGTGACTCAGCCTCTCAAAAAACTCGCCGGTTATTCTAAAAAAAATCGCCGAGTACCTTGCAACGACTCATCGAATACTCTGCAAAAACCTGTCACACTAAAACATGATTTTGATGTGCCTTTTTTTGCGCGATTTGGACACGTTTGGGATGCAATTTCGTGCCCTATAAAATCCCTGTTAAGTGATCCTTATAGACACTACTAGTTTGATGCGATTTGGACTGGTTTTTTGCCGTGATTTGCAGCTATAGGTAAGTTCAAAATTTTTATTCTCTTTCAAGTTTCATGATATTACTGTTTATAGTTACACATTATCAATATACACAAACCTGTTGATTGATATTACTCATTATTATACACAGTCGACATGTTTGTATTATTTAAACATGTGTAAACATGTTAATGAACATTATCATAATGAATAGTTTAAGTTTGTATATACACGGATTTTAATGGTATTAACTTATTAAGTATATATGTAAAAATTAAATATTTTTTTATTGTATAGTTTAAGTTTGTATATACATAGATTAGGATACAATGATCATACACAGTGATAACGTGTAATTTGTATCACTATGTATGCTCAACGTATCCTAATCTGTGTATATACAAATTTAAACTGTTCATTAAAATCTTTAATTTTTACATATATACTTAAAAGTTAATACGCAAACAGCCATACAAGATGCCATTGCTCCTAATTTGGTTGGAGAATTTGAGGTAGATATGCAAGGCATTGTGGGCTCTAGTCGCGGTCCATATACATACCTTATCCACTTCAAGCAAATTCCAATTTTTTGTGCTTAGAAATGAACAAGGATCACAACCTTCATTGGAAGGTATTGGGTGGAATAGGGAGGCGCACAAAGAAGCAGACAAGGCTTTTGCAATTTTTTGGTTTTATAACATCCTTCCCTTCAACATGGCAAGGAGTCCATATTGGGAGTGTTTGGTGATAGCACTGACAGATGCACGAAAAAGGTACAAGGGCCCTAGTCCAAGAGATATAAGTGGCAGGTTACTTGAAAATGCTATTGTAGATGCAAAAGAAATTTAGGAAGTCAAAAAGAAGCAATGGCATAAGTATGGATGCTCCATTCTTTCACATGGATGTACATATGGAAGAAACCACACTCTTATCAATTTTATAGTGGCTTCAAATGGTGTGATGTTTTTTCTAAAGTCAATTGATGCCTCCAACATAGTAAAGAATGTAGAAAATTTGAGCTTGATGTTGGAGGAGGTTGTTTTAGAGGTGGGTATAGAAAATTTTGCCCAAGTTGTTACTAACAATGCAACAACATATGTGGCAGCCGGTAGATTGCTTTAAGAGAGACATCCAACACTTTTTTGGACCCCTTGTGCAGCTCATTGCCTTGACCTCCTTTTGGAGGACATGGGAAAAATTGAGTGTGTGAAACCAATTGTAGAAGAAGCAAGAGATATAACAAAATATATATATAATCACCCATGGGTTCTTCAATAGATGAGAGATCACACCAAGGGGAAAGAACTTGTGTGATTGGGTGTTACAAGGTTTGCAACTAATTTTCTAACATTGCAAAATATTACTAGTTTATTGACATCCTTGAAGCAGATGTTTGTGAGTCAACCATGGGTAGACTCAACTTACTCAAAGAAGGTTGATGGAGAAAAGATTGTAAAAATAATCTTTGATGATCAATTTGCAACTAGAGCATTAGAGATTGTCAAGGTAACTTCAACTCTAATTAATTTTCAAATTGAATCCTTTATTTTTTAATTTTAAATTTTAAAAGTATTTTGTTTCATTGTAAGGTGTAATTTAAATTTGGTTCTATTTTGTACTTTGTAGGTGACTGAGTCGTTGGTGAGGGTCTTGCAATGGCGAGAAAATTGTAATGGGATATATTTATGAGGCAATGGATAGGGCCAAAGAGGCCATCTAACACTATTACATGGGGAATGTGAATAGATTTGCCCCTATTTGGGAGATCATTGAGTGAAGGTGGAACAATGAACTCCACCAACCCATTTAAGCAGCAGGATACTTTCTCAATCCCAAGTTCTACTTCGCTGATGGCTTCGTGGATGCTAATGGGGAGGTTATGGAGGGTCTATCCATATGTATTGAGAGGATGACACCTGAATCTGCAATGAGAGACCTCATCATTTTAGAGTTACAAAATTATAAGGTAGCTAGGGGGACATTGTTTTCTTCCAAATTAGTTATACGAGGAAGAGAGATCCAAACACCAAGTAAGAAAAAGTGAAGCCTTATATCTTGCAAGTTGTGAATTACAATTATTATTAGAATATTGTTTATTTACAAAAGTTTGAATATCTTTTGTAAGTTCTTGGTGGGAAGATTGGGGTGGAAATACCCCAAATTTGAAAAGGCTAGCCCTTCAAATTTTGTCTCAACCTTGTAGTGCTTTTGGTTGTGAGTGCAACTGGAGTTTGTTTGATGCCATTCACAAGAAGAAGCATAATAAGTTGACTCAACAACGCTTCAATGATCTTGTTTTTGTGCAATATAACCTTCGACTTCACAGAAGAAAGGTGCAAGACCAGCTAGACGAACTCACTGAGCTAGTCGAACTCACTGATTTGGATGACATTGATCCCTACAGTGATTGGACCGTTCAGGATGATGAAACCTCCTTGTTTATAGAGGATGAGATTTCTGATTTCGAGAGGCAAGCTATGGAGGATTTTCCTGCAACAAAAGTAGGGGATATTCGATTGGATGACATTGATATGGTGGAGGAGGAGCCACTGCCACCTACTAGCTTGGTGGAGCCACTGCCACAATCTTCTACGACAAGCAAGAAGCCAAAATCAAGTGTGAGGACCTTACCCTCTACCTCCCAATATTTCTCTAGGGTGGGAAAGAGGAAGATGTAAAAACTTGTAATGTCTAATTTTCGTAGATATGAAATTTATGATGATGATTTTCAAATACAATCATCATAAATTCATAATAGGTATTAGTTAGTAGCTAGCTATTGTATCCAGTTTCACTATCCGGCTTCGTATGATGATGCCATTTTGTAATCCATATGTATTCAACAATCAAATTTAATAGAAAACACTTCCTCATGGTTTTTAAACTCATTTGATACATTTTGTAATTGAATTTTGCAAAAAAAAAAAGTGTTTGTATAAGAAATTTTACTACTTTTTAAGTTGCCAAGTTTTTGCCGAGTCAAAATTTTTGGGCTTGCCAAGTACTCTCGAGTCCAAGCCCGTAAACTATGATATCATCATTACAGGTAGTGAGACACATTTGATTGAAGAAAACAAATGTAATTTGTGTAAGGCCTTTGACATGACAAACTTAGGCCTCCTACATTATTGCGTAGGTGTAGAGGTTTGGTAGACAGATGGTGGTATTTTTATTTCTCAGTGAAATATGCTCAGAGTTTAAAGAAGATGTTTGAATGACGGGTTGCAAAATACTGTCTACACCTATGGAGAAAGGGTTGAAGCTTAAAACCAAAATCGACTGAAAAGTGATCAATCAGTCAACTTTCAAACAATGAGTGGGTAGACTTATCTATCTTACAGCCACTTGACCTGATTTAAGTTATGATGTGAGTTACATTTCCCGTTTTATGACAGTCCTGTTGATGTGTTTTTCGTGACCGCATCAACACAAAATAAAATTTTTGACAGATACTCTATCCTCTCTTGATCAAAGTATTCTGCATGCTAAGATTGCAAGAAAGTTCATGCGTTCAACTCCAAGGTTCCTTTATGCAGTGGATAGTCTCAGTTAGTTCGTTGTGATTTGCTGGTATTTCAAGGGGACTTACAGAATTGTTCAACAGCGGAGAAAGGAATTCAAATGCTCAAAAGGTTTGTCTATGAAGTTCTTGTTTCCTAAACTAACCAGAAGGTACTGAATGTAAATGGCGCAGGGTTAAGAAGGCTCTAATCTACTCTAAGGCGTGGGACATGGCAATCAACTCTCGCAAACTTCAACCAGGCTCCACTTTGCCTCACTTCGAACAACTTCCACAGAACTGGTGCAATCTTCAGAGGAGTAGCTCAAGGTGTTCAAATCACAACTTATCATGAAAATGCCATCACAACGACGCATATAAACATACAAATTATGATCGAAGTTAAGTACACGATATTCCAGTTGACCACACAAGGCGCACCCACCATCAGTGAGCTTGCTAGTGGTATGGATAAGCGAAGCTTGCTCAAATTAAACACCACATTCCACAGTTACTATCTACTACTTGCATAAAATGAAACTTATTCTACTTTAAGATTCTATTTGAATTGGAAGGACGAAGAAATCTTGCTAGCTACTCACAACAAAAGATGAAATCATCATCAATGAAAACTCTTTTTATTGAGAGAGTGTTCACAACAACTTCTTACAAAACATTCAATGAGAAATTTTTCCTTCCTCTCCAATCTACACTATCAATCTATACTAAGCTATCTCTAAGTTGTCTCTCTATTCTCTAATGATCTAATGTCTAATCCCGTACAAATGAGGGGGGGGGGTGCCCCTTTTATAGCTAGCCAAGTCCAATGGACGACTCAGATTACAATCAAATGGAGGGCTCAGATCGAGCCACATAAGCCCTAACCCTAAAAAGAGGAGTGGAGTAATAAATGAACAATTAATGTCCACCATCCTCTAGAAGATTCCTGTTCATAGACGCATTCACACTGCTTCAACTTCTTGGACTGGTACGACAGGCACGTTCTCGATCTAATCTTCAAGCCTGCAACCTTTTTCTCCTGCTCGACGATGATTTTCCTCCTTGATGTTGTTCTTCAGCTTTGAAGTACTTGATGGTGACCATTAACACTTGGGTTTCCATCTTTCCCTCCATCTTGAGCTTTGAAAACATTTCTTCTTTGCCACTTGAGTTGGGCACATACTAGGTCTCAACACTTAGCCATTTCTTCCAAGTTCTTGCTTCTTTCATGTTTTGGGTGCAACTAAGATCTCGTGGAAGAGCTCGAAACACATAACTTTATCTCCCTTCGAAGGTTGTAATATCATCTTGGATTACTTGCTTCATCACTTCAAGTCATTGTGCTCTAGTCCCGGCGTTCATCCTACAAAACAAACAAAGAGAAGGACATCAAAACACTTTACAATATAAATCCACTTTACTTACTTGATCCGACATTTTGA
Source organism: Sequoia sempervirens (assembly GCA_007258455.2). Lineage (NCBI taxonomy): Eukaryota > Viridiplantae > Streptophyta > Pinopsida > Cupressales > Cupressaceae > Sequoia > Sequoia sempervirens. The sequence goes on along the minus strand of VDFB02072274.1, from coordinate 16,254,350 downwards.
TTTCCAAGGTCTGAGTGATCTCCGGATTTGATAGGGTTCATCGTTTTTCTCTAGCCAACTTTGCTTTCTTCATGATTTTTCAACATCTGTAGGCTGGGGCATACAACATCTGTGCATCATATTTCAATGCCTTAGACAAATTTCATCATCCTCAAGGGCGTATTTAAGAGATGCACTTTAAAATCATCTTTTGAAAGTGTAAACTTCAACTGCATCTTCTTCAAGAAATTTATTTCACCAGTTGAGGCGTTGACAACTTTGATTTTATTCATCTCTGGCTCAAGAAGACTATCTTCACGAAGAATTTGAGCAAATTCACCTAGGCAGTCAACTTCAAATTCATCAGCCAAGGCATTTTATTTCAACATCCTTTTCCTTTCTTGCCTTAAAAAAATTTTCAATTTTTTTTACTTAGGAAATCTCATTATTCAAGTGCCCATCAAAATCTTCATCCCAAAATCCTTGTCGAGCTGTGGAAGACTTTGAAATCAATTCCTTGTTGCAGATGTTCGATACCCAGAAGAAAATTCCCTTTAGAAAGCGTCAAATCCATGGGTCTACAAACAAAGGGGTACATTTAATTTTTTTGAATTTTAACTATTAGAGAGAGGTTGTTCAGACAAATTTATTCTTATTCTTCATCTTTGGACGTATTTTCTTGCTTGGCCTTGAAAATCTTCTTCAATCTCATGAAGCTGGAGTATTCTGACTCATCCTTGCCAATTTTATCCATGCCTTAACAAATTTCATCATCCCTTGTCAAGCTTAGGCGTATTTCTCTAGAGGTGGAATAAATTTCAACACTTAGAAAAAATTCAAATTTCTTCTCCAAACCAAGGGCGCATTTGCTAGGTGCTACCATTTCTCCATGCCTTAGGCATTTTCCAACCTCAACTTCTTTGTTTTCTTCAGGCGCATTTGAGGGTATGGGGTTTCATTTTCAACACTTAAACAAGTTTTCACGAACTCCAGGCGCATTTCACCCTTTAGACTTCCATTTTACTTGCCTTAGAAACTTTTTACTTGATTCTTCTTGGATGGCGCATTGATGGGCCTCCTGCCATTTACCAATATTTAGAAAATTTCTCATGTTTCCTTACAAGCTTGGGCGCATATCATGTGCTGAGGAGGAAATTTCAAACACTTAGCAACTTTTCCAAGAGTCATCTTAAACTTGGGCGCATTTGGAACTCCAAGGAGGAATTAACCACGCCCTAGATTCTTTTTCCTTCACCTTCATCTTGAGATGGGCGCATTTGGCATCTTGAGAGGGAACTTTGACTTCAACGCCTTAGCCACCCGTTTTATCTATCTTCACTTTGCATGGGCGCATTCAAAGGGTAGAGGAGAAAGTCAACACTTAAGACTTGTCTAGACTTTATTTCTAGTATGGGCGCATTTTGATAGTGGAGGAGGATTTAGTTCCATGCTTAGAAATTTCCACACCATCACCTTATTTCTCCTTGGGCACATTTTGAGGGTGGAGGTGGACTTAAAAACTTTTTTGTCCTTTTTCCAGCTTACTTGGGCGCATTTGAGGTATGGAGGAGGATATTTTCAACACTTAGAATTTTTTTCCTATCACATGTTGGATGAGGGCGCATTTTGGGGGTCTTGTTGGACTTAACTCTAGACTTAGAAATTTTAAATCACCTTCAAGGCAAGTTGGGCGCATATGGATGTACTTACTTCCAATTTCAAACACTTAGCCAAAATCTCCAGGCATCTCTCTCCAAGGGCGCACTCAAGGGGGTCCAACTTTCACTTTCTCAGCCTTAGAAAATTTCACTACCAACTCCTCTTCAATCTTGGCGCATACCATCCCTTCTACTTCTAATTTCCTTGCCTAGAAAATGACCAATTCCAAGTCAAGGCCAAATGAGGGCAGGATGGACATTTTACCAACTTAGAGTTCAAATCACTTCAATCTTACAAGGCTTTCATTTGACATGTGCTACTTCTAGTTTCTATGCCTTAGAAAATTTTCTGACTTCAACCTCCAGCTTAGGCGCATTTGGGGTACAACCTTCAAATTTACAACACTTAGAAACTTTTTAACTCTCACCCAAGTTAAGGCGCATTTCTATGGGTGAGCTTCCAGTTTGCAACCCTTAGAATATTTTCCACTCACCTCCTACAAGTCAAGGCGCATATAGGGGTGCCTACTTCAAATGTTCATGCCTTAGAATATTTTAAAGTCTCTCCTTCTTCTCAAGGCGCATTTGGGGGGGTCATACTTCAAGTTTAAAACACTTAGAATATTTTTCAGCCTTCCAACCTTCCAAGGGCGCATTTCCATGGGTGAGCTTCAAGTTTTCAAGACTTGGAAACTTTTCTTACCCCTCCTCAAGTTCTTGGGCGCATACAAGGGTCCTTGCTTCAAATTTTGAGGACTTAGTAAATTTTCCATCAATCTTCAGCTTCAAGGGCGCATTTCACCATGTCTACTTCCAATTTCAAGTACTTAGAAAAATTTTCAGCCATCCTCAAGTAGCTAAGGCGCATTTGGCATGCTGGACTTCAAATTTCTCAGACTTAGTGAATTTTTCATGGCTCTTCAAGCTTCTGGAGCGGATTCGAGGGTGTCAAGCTTTCATTTTATCAACTTGGATGAATTTTCCAGCTTTCGTCTGATTTAGGGCGAATTGTTCATGATGCCCTCAGCTTGCCCTAACCTGCTATTTTTAGAAAGTTTCTCAATTTTTGCATTTCAAGCTGATTTCAAGCTCCAGAAGGTTGGATTTTCGCTTTGCTTCGAACCTCGTGACATGACTGAGCTGCTGGCACCTGATGCCAGTATGCCCCTGCTATTTTTAGCAGGTTACTAAAAATAGTAATTGTTCAGAATGAGCTCAAATTTTGTGTGTAAATTGTTTGAAAGATGTTGATCGTGACTAGATGATGCCTTTGCATGACTGTCGTGTTTCGCCCTACCTTTTAGGAAACCCTAATTCCTTTGCATGGACATGCTAAAAATAGTAAATGCTTGATTTTCAAACCTCTGCAACTTCGTTTGATCTGAAATTCGCGCCATGGGGTCCTCATCACTTGCTTGACCTGCTCACACTGGTGCCTCGTACTGACCTGCTATTTATAGCATGTTTTAGAAGTGACTTACTATTTATAGCAATTGCTTGATTTTGAGACTTCCACAACTCCGTTTATCTTGAAATTTGAATGACGTGACCCTCACCGGTAGACTTGCCCGTTCACATTGGCGCCTGATGCTGACCTACTATTTATAGCATGTTTCAAACGTGGCTTACTATAAATAGTAAGTGCTCTGATTGCCTTCAAATTTTATCGGTGGATAGCTTGAAAGATACTGATCACAGTGGGATACACCGATTTTCGAAAATTCTGGCATTTGACCCCTTATTTTGGGACCCAAAGTTGGAAACCCTAATTTTTCTTGCATGTGCTTCAAATGACCTCCGTTTGACCCCGTTTCTGTTGCATGTCACTCTGTTCGTGATATTGAGGTGCTGGGCAGTTGCCGGAATGATCCTGCTAAAAATAGGAAGTCTCTGAAAAGTGATCATCTCGCCTTGCATGTTGCACCACCGCGTAGCTCTTGAAAAACCCATAAAGAATAACCTGACATGCGCTGAAAAGTCCTGCATGCAAACTCTAAAAATAGCCTCTGAAGATGGCTCCTGAAAAAGTCTTGATCCTGGTTTGCATGTTATACCACTGCGAAGCCTTCGAAAAACCCACAAGGAATGTTCAAACATGCGAAGAAAATTTCAACATGCAAACCCTAAAAATAGCCTTTGAAGGCTGAATACTGAAAGTCATAGTCTCATTTTGCATGTTATATCACCGCTTAGGTCTCAGAAAACCCAAAAATAATCTCCAAACATGCATTGGAAAACTTCGTATATAAACCCTAAAAACAACCTCTGAAGGTGAACTTGCTAAAAATAGAAAGTTGTCAGTTTGAGCTCAAAATTTGCAGAGGAGCAGCTTGACGTGTCCTGGATGCAGTGTAACGATCAAAACTTTAGTAGTGCCGAGAGAATGCCCCGAATTGAACACTTACTAAAAATAGTAAGTTGTCGGAATTTGGTGAAAACTCAGTGGAAACTTGTTTGTAGCCGTCCTGACAACAATGTTAGCCAAACTTGATTTGACCTCAAACTGATGTGAGAAATGCAAATCCTAATTCAACAGACTTAGCCAAAATTTCAATTGACACGGGCACATCCCCGGAAAGATAGATGGAACAAAAGAGAGACCATAGCAAAACCAACAAAAAACCAAGCCAAAAGACCCGAACAAAGCAAAAATTAGGGGGTCCCCATTTGCAATGGGGTGATGTATGAAAAGGTCACAACAAGCCCCAAAGGCAGAACATTGGGTTGCAGCGAAGCGGGTACTGAGATTTGTGAAAGAGACACTTGACTTTGGCATTCTGTATAGCAGAAACAAAGATCCTAAGTTGGTTGGGTTCACAGATTCAAATTGGGCAGGTTCTGTTGATGATAGGAAGTCAACTTATGGAGAAGTTACATGGACCAATAAGAAGTAGCAAGCAGTAGCTCTTTCCTTGACAGAAGCAGAGTATTGGTGAACCGTCAAAGCATCATGTGAGCCAGTATGGCTTCGGAGGATGCTTTTAGACATACAAATGTCTCAAGTAGGGCCTTCACCCTTGTTTTGTGACAATCAATGGGTGCTAAAGCTTGCCAAGAATCCAAACTTCCACAAGCGTACCAAAGATGTGGAGCTCCTTTGTCATTTCATCAAACAACTTGTAGAAGATGGATTAATGATGTTGTAGTATTGTCCAATTGAGGACTAGATTGCAGACATTCTTACCGGGTCCTTGAGTCCTAACAAATTTGTAAAATTTTAGGATAAGCTTGGTGTAGTTAGTAGAATGACCATTAAGGGAGGGTATTAAAGTAATGTTTTATATTGTAATGATCAATTAGCTTTTAGGATAAACTTTAGTAATCTTCTTTAATAAAGTCATGTTGACTTTAGATATTTTTGCTATGAGTCGTCATCTTTATCCTTTGTGGATAAGATATTTGTCATCCTTATCCTCTGTGGATAAGATATTTGTCATCCTATATAAGGATGCTTTTGCTCCTTATTTCTTAATAGATTTTTATGTAATTTTGGTTAACTTTTTGTGTGCCTGTTTTTGTAATACTATCAACCTTTGAAAGCTTGATTAATCTGCAAACGTTGTTAGCAAACAAACTAGACCACTCCTAACATTTTTGCAATGTGACAAGAATAATAATCCAACTGACACTTACTATCATGTCAAGAATACCATGGATACAAACTGCAAATTTGAATAAAAAGAAAAATTTCTATGAATATATTTATTGTCAAACTAGGTTTAGTGAATTTGTTGTCTTCATTTGGTGGGTTTTGGTTAGGTTTGTCTTGAAACATATCCTTATCAAGCTATTTGATCATGTTATCTTTGAATATCAGATTCTTTTTGCTAGATTATAGTCCTTTAACAAAGTGCAACTATGGACCTTCATCGAAATTCATGAATAATTTATTAATGTGGTCTAAAAGCTCTGAGAGTTTGTTCCTCAAAAGTTTTCCAAATAACATTATATGCCATGTTTTCATTGCCAAATTCAATCATATTCCATAGGTGATCTTTTGTGTGTGTGCTCATAAGGAGCTTGCATTAATCTCTAATAAGTGCTCATAAGATCTCGTATTGGTCTTGTATAGATATTTGTATAAGCAGAGTATTTGTAAGCAATATTCAAGAGAAATAAAACATTATCAAAATAAAGTAAATGATATAACTGGGATGAGGAGCACCATCAAGAATTCTTTATAAAGAGAAGCAATCATTTCATCATTGGTGGTAAGGTGAAGTGCTGGAAAAATATGGAAGGTGTTTGAAGTTGGAAGAGAAGAGTAGAATCAAAAATCTGTTTAAGAGGATTAAAGGTAAAAATCTCTGATAAATGCAAATTGAAATTGACAATCATAACAGTCAACTAAAAAACAATCAAGGTGGGAATAGTTGAATCCGACAGTGCAAGAAATATAGCAAGGGAGTTACTCTGCGTTACTGTCATCCTCTAATCTCCGATTTCACTGTTATTTCCATGCTGCTGTTGTGAGTCAGTTTATTTAAAGAGCTTCTTTGTTTGTAGCCCTTAATTGGGCTTACAAACCCTGTTTGCATCATCTACATTGGAAAATGGAAGACTTTGAAATCAGGTTTAGTCCATGGATGCCTCTACCTCTGCACTAGTGAATACCCTTAGCAATTTCTATATTATTGGGTTGTCAATAAGGTCAACATTTAGCCGAAATGTAAGTTTTCTAGTGCAAATGTCAAACAGATCAATTGCTAAGGACATTTGACTGTCAAAGTCAAATTGTGCTTTGGAAGGGAATCCGTTACTTATCAACATGGTTGATGATGAGAATCCATTCTTGAAGGCTTTGGGTTTCAAAATCATTCTAGACTACAAAGCCATATTTGCATGCACCTATAGAGACCTAAAAGGGTTGCCATCTTGTTTGTTCACAAAATCCCGTTGGGGTTTGGTCTGCAACATGTGTGGAGGAGACCATTCAGAATGAACCCCGATTAAACTGAATGCGGAGATAGGTAAAATGTTGGACGTGGGAACACTTTTGAATGAACCCCAGTTAATCAAATCAAAGGATTTTGACCAGATGGTCTGTATCTAAGTGGATGTTGGCATTTCAATTCGCACCTCTGGTATGTGAATTAGAAATGGACAACTATGCACAGATAAACTGCTCTTCGAATTAGGATGGGAAGCTCCCTCTTTGCTGATGTTGCTTAAAAGAAAGTAAACTAAAACTAATTTGACTATCTTTTTGTTCAGCTAAGAGCACAAGGTTATAAAACTCAAGTGTCGTAGCTAAGATTTTCTCTTTTGGAGGTTCAACTACGACTAAACCTACTCTAATGATGTTTCTAACTACTCAAGTAAATGCAAAGCATGAGAGTTAGAAATGAACAAGGAATAATTCTTTGACATAAATGCTTAAATAAACTTTCTTCCAACGCACATCTACTTACTTTCAATGCAAGCTGAAATATAGATCATATAAGCATAACACATAAAACGGAAATCTGAGACATTATATCAGGGAAAAATAGGCACAAGACTTTATTTTCTCAAATTTCAAGAACAAAAGATTACACTTCTGGGACGATAGGATTGTAGAAAAATAGGCATACAGCTTAGCGATCAACCAAAATACATTGACACAAGACACAAGAATTAAACAATAACTTGCATCTAAAGAGGCATACAAGCTTGCTCTTACACTAAGTGAATATGAAATTGAACAACTTGTTGCAAACAAAGTAGGCTCAACAATTTGCTATTACAATAACCGTTAAGAAAATAATGGGCAAGGCTGCCCTTATTTATACACAAGCAGAGGAGTAGGGAACCCTAAAATCTCCTTGCTTTTACAACTAAGACCTACCAATATGCAAGTTTTATTTCTAAAACTAAAACAAGATAAGCATCTAACAACCTATGAAAGCATAAAACAGGGAAAGTGCCAACTATTACAACTTGTTTTCTTTTCTCTTTCAAGAAATGGATAAGCCTGAGATAGGAATAGAAAAGGAAGCATGAGATAAGAATGGAAAGAAAGCTTGGAGAAAGCTTCAAGTTTGCTCTTGCTTTAAATCTCAACCACATCCGCTAAAAAGGTGGAAACTGCATCTTTATTAGGTGTATTGATACTATCTATAGCAAAATTCCGCTTTTCCAGGATCTCTTTGCCTTCAACAATCGAACTTAGAAAATCTTTCACCTCTTCAGCTGCTTTATGAGTTCTATTCTTGAAAAACATCACTGCCCCAAAATATGACTCATTAATTGATAACTTGGCAGCTCTGCAACTTCTCTTGATTTTCCAACGGAAGAGTATTGTACAATTCTTTTCCAATACTTGTCCTTTTTCTCACATCACACCTTTTCACGCTCTTCAGTTGAGATGATGAAATTTTCCGTCCATGGTGGTGTTGGAAAAGCACTTCTCAACATTGTCCGACCTGAGGCTGCAAGATACAATATTGGCTTGGTTTTGAATCCCGTGGGAGAGTACTGCATGTTGAAAAACTTGAATTTTAACAATAAACTCGACTATGTTCGGACACCTTTTGTGCAAATGGATGAAAATTGAAGGCTGATTTCTCCTGAAAAAGCAGTTTTCTCAAAAAAAAGTTGGGACCTGGGTTTTGTAGAGAACTTTGTTTTAAGAGGACCCAGATCGTCCGTTTTGGAAAATACTGAACGCTGGTCGAAAAAGCAGAAACCCTAAAATTTTAGGATTTTTATCAAAAAAGCTAAGAGCTGGGTTTTGTGTAGAATCACTTTCTATGTGGACCCAGTTGATCAGTTTTCAAAAATAATGAAGATTTCTTGGACATGCGAGAAAAAGCAGGTTCTTGAAAGCTGAAAAATTCTTCAAAGTTGTAGAGAATCAAGAACTGAGCTGACCCAGATTGTTGGAAATTGAAAATATTGACCCCCTTCTAAAAATCGATGCCTTGGAGAAATAAAGTATGAAAAAGCGAGCTCCTTTGTGTGCTGATCTAGAAAATATGAAGATCTATGAAAAAGCACCACGTTTTGGCTCTCAAATCCTAGAAAGAATAAAATTTTATGTCTCCTCTCTTGCTCTTGGATGCCAACCTACAAAAAGTGAATAATGAAATTCAAAGCCTTCTTAAATAAGTTTTGAGGATAAATAAAATGCTTTATTCTCTGCTTTAAAACTTTCGAAGCCAATTCTGAGCAGGTTCGTTGAACTTGGACACTTTTTATTGATGCATGATAAAAATTGAAAGATTTACTAAAGCATTCAGCCTTGGGCGCCCTTCTTGGCCTGGAGTGCTTTTCCTCTCATTTTTTCACCATTTTCAAAATTTTGCTTGAATTCTGACCTCAGTTTGATCCTCGATTTCGGGACAATCGGTGAATCTTGCGGGTTGACTGAATGATCCATCGCGGACCCTGAGTGAATCTAACAAAGTTGTCCTCGAGACTATAATTGCTAATTTCAACTTTTAGGCTCTCAAATTCTTGGGCGCCTCTGATTACCTGGGGTGCCCAAGTCTTCCAAACTTAAACCATTTTTCTTGTTCTTCATCTTTGCATTGCTTTCTGATCTCTTGATGAACTTGCAATTTCGGGAGCTAGATTGACTCGATGGACTGGCTGTTAGATTTGCTAAATAACTTGATGATTTTTGAGGAGGGTCTTCTGGAAGCTACATCATTAGAAAAGCTGATTTGGGGCGTCAAATCCTTGGGCGCCCATGGCTAGTTGGGGCGCCCAACTCCTCTAGAGTTAGATTTTTTTACTATGTTTTCAGCTTTCTTTTGACTTTTTCAATTTTGCTCATGTTTCTCCCTTTGTTCCACCTTCGATATCTGGTGATTATCAACTCTGATGGACTTGTTGATGGTTCCGTTGGAGAGCTGCTTCAAAACTGAAGAAAACATTTTGGAGGCTGTAACTGCAAATTCATCCATTTGATGATGCAAAAGCTTGGGCGACTATCTCCTCCTGGGGCACCCAAGATCTCTAGCCTTAGTCAATTTTTGGATCCTTTTAAACCTTCAAACTTGAAACCTCATGTTGTGTCCTCCATTCAATCTGAATTTTCCAGTAGCTAACAAGTCCGATGACCAAGCTTAGATATCCACTGCGAAGTTGGCATAATTCTGAAGAGATTGACTGATCCGAGAACCTTAATTGTTGGATTAGGTGGCTTAAAACCCTAGGCACGCCTGGCTTCCTGGGGCACCCAAAGATTCCAGACTTAGAATATTTTTTGAGTTTTTATGATTTGCATTCTGGCTTCTGCTTCTTTGCTAAGACTTCTCCGTTCAATCTGAGATTTTGGTTGACTAATTGATTAGATGACTGTGCTAAGGGATTTGTTGCGGAGTTGAGAAGATTCTGAGCAACATTTGTCTAGGATGAGAAAACCCTAATTCCATCATTTGACCTCTTGAAAGAATGGGCACCTATCTTCTCCTAGGGTGCCCATGCTTGGCAGTGTTAGTGTTTATTTTGTAAATTTCAACTTTTCCCTTCGTTGCATGTGCTTGCCATTGCTTCAACTATTGGAGATGAAATTTTTTCTAAGGCATAGAACCCTAAGCGCCTTTACTGGGTAGGGGCGCCAAAATTTTCCAGAGTTGGCCAAAATTTTGCAATTTTATGATTCTTCAATTCCTTCTTCATTCTTCATCCCTCAATCATTTGTCACGGTTTCTTGATCCGAGCAGTGCCTAAGACTCTAAATCTGACACCTAGCAGTTGAGTGACCTCCATTAATGACCTTGGAGCTCCTTAAAAAGCAAAATAGACCCACTAGGGAAAAAATGATCTTTTGACGATTCTGACTGGACCAGCCTAATGAGGAAGTATTTTAAGCCAATCAAAATTAGTTTGAACCTTAGAAGCCAAACTTTCTACTTTTAGAGAATTTTGCCGACATCCATTTCAAAAGAAACCTAGAAAAACCTAGAAAAAAGTTCTATTTTTAGAGAGCTTCTAAAAACAAATTTTTTCCTACAATTTAGGGCCAAAAAATTGAGATATGGGTTTCATAGACAAGTCAGTTTGATACCCAGATTGTCAAGATTTATGAAACCATTTTGATTTTTCCCTCATCAAGACTGCAAATTGCAATTTGACATTTTTTACAATTTTAACAAAGACTTTTGACCATTTCTTCAAGAATGCCTGTAGCAAAATTCTTACAAAGTAATTATGACGGTCACCCATGATCTTTTTAATGCTGGATCATACCCAATCAGGCTTGATCGCCAGTTACATGTATGATTAGAAACCACATCCAAAGGGTTTTCGTTCTGCCAAACTTGCTTGGGTCTTGCACTTAGTGATGCAGCTCTTTCTCGCCAGCATAGCTTTAACCCAAGTTGTCATCCCAACATTTATTTTGCCTTAGCTATAGACAGAGCTTTCTTGGACAAATTTCTATGGGGTTCTGTGCTTACAACAGCAGAAATTCTTGTGTTTTCTAGCAACTTAAAAGAAACTTCTCGTCACTGACAACCAATCTAACACATATTATAATTTGGAGAAGTACCTGGTGAAGAACATTGTCTGCTTATGGTGAGGAACCTTTTATGATAGTTGAACACTATAGGACATAGTGGTTGTGTTTATAGAAAATAGGACAAAGAGGTTGAACAAAACATAAGACATATTTGAGCAAAAAAAATCAGGAATAGAATGATATAATTTCTTTTGGAGGGGATGCCCAAAATAATGTAGTCCATAATAAATAATCTCCATCCTATAGACATAGGCCATGTGATATAGACAATAGAAGTACAAAATATTTTAAAAAAAGGCTAGGCATTTTCATATTCCCCACTGAAAGAAATGAGACAAGTATATATATTATATGCTCTGTTGTCTAATTTTGCAATATGGTTTTATAGAAAACTATTGCATCGCCTAGACGTGGTCTTCTTGCTGTAGATGAGAGCAATGCTACTTGTGGGAAGAGAGTTTCTTCAATTGCGCTTGAGAACAATGAGACTAACTGTCAAGCATATACGCAGCTCCTATTGACCACACCTGGACTTGGTCAATATGTTTCAGGTTACTTCAAAAATTTGAAGAGACCCTCTATCAGTCCACAACTAATGGCATTAAATTTATTGATGCACACTGTTTCATGATTATGTAATGATATACTCTAATCTGTGTACCGGTTTGGCCATTTCTGTAATGGGCTGTGAGATAGTGAGGGAAAAGTTTGTCTTTCAATTCTTCCCTTCCTATTTATTTAACTAAAATTAAAAAAATATTTTCTTAAATTCTATTTGATGAAAGTTTTAATTTGTATATTATATCTGCTATAAATAGCTTTTCTATTTACTTGGACACAAATTTAATCACTTCTCATTATTACAGAACCACTTTAATTTTCTAAATTTCCTATCAATTGATTTCATGTACAAAAAAAATACATACACAAAATAAACCAACAATTAAGTTCTATTTGTATTCTCCAAGTTTTAGTTACTCTCTAAAATCTATTTCAAGGAGGTAAATTTTATCTCTCTAGATAACTATGTTCACTGTTCTGTAGTGTTTGAGTTTCTTCAAAAAGTAAATTTTTCTCTTCTAAAAATATTAAACTGGAAAACTTGAAAGCTTCTGCCTTTTCTCAATTTAATTTTTCACTTAATATATAAATATCAAATATATAATTTTATAATATATTAATTTTCAAAATAACCTAAATTGATCTCATTTACTACACAAATATATAAACAAAATAAACCAATCACTTTTCTTATTTACTGGATACATCGGTTGCCATGTAGCATAAGCCAGCATTGCTCTTGGCCATCCCACTTATGTTCTTGATAGAGAGTCCACAGCCTCAAATCCTATTAAAGCTGGACTTCTAGAGCCCTTCAACGCATCAGGTGCCCAAATAGTGCATGTAAGTGCTTTAAATTGATCTTCTGAATTGCTAGTTTTCAGATGGATATTTGCCCATATGTGACTTCTTGTAGGTACCACATCATGAGAAGTGATCAACATGTAGTTATGGTTCTGATTTGATTCTGCCCATATCATGTTGTAAAGCAATCAAAATGCACTTGTTTCTGATTTGGGTATTTGCTTATATGGTACTAGATAGTAAAAATGATTAACTTTTGGTTATGATTTTTTGGGTTGTTTGGTGTGGGTATTGTTTATATGGTAATTCTTGTTTATTGGATTGTGAGACAGACATAATTAACATAGAGATATGATTTTGATGTTTTTTTAAAGAAAATTAATTTAGCATTTAATTATATTTTTCTTATTGCCTTTGTTTTTTGGATTATAATAGAATGTTTTTTGGATTATAATAGAATGTTTTTTGGATTATAATAGAATTTTTGATGTGGGTATTATTCATAGGTTTTAATCTGTCTATAATACATCTATACCATCTTCATCAACTCCTTGCATGATAAACAAACTATAAATGAGACTGCCTAATATCCTTTTGTACCATTCTAAAGGGATAATTTTCCTTAATATTAACTTCTGCCCTTACCTGCTATAAATAGCTTTTCTATTTACTTGGACACAAATTTCTTCACTTCTCATTATTACATCATATTTTTTTACTTCATCAAAGTAATCCAGAACCACTTTTTTTCACTGAATAAAAATAGTATTGTTAATGATTGTACTAAACTTTGGTTTTTAAACAGAATTTATTAAAATATATTTATTTTCATTAAATTTGTAATTATGAAGACATATAATAAACTTGATAAAGAAATTTATTAAATAGGAGATTCTAGAATTTTATTAACCACATGTACTAAACAAATATATCTAAATAATACATCAATATTTTCCCACACTGACCACCTACACATCTTCCACCATAATAATTTTAAAAATATATTTACTAATTTTCAAACTGCCTTGTCAATTGATCTCATGTACAAAACAAATATATACACAAACAACTCTTCGGCGTACCCATTGCACATCAAGGTGCGATTGCTAGTTTATAATTTTATATCATGACATTTGACTTTTGAGTATAAAGTGGTGGTGTATTTTTGCTATGTTATTTGACTATTAATATGGTGGTGTATTCTGAACTTAAATACTGCTGCAAATATGTATATATTTCTGATTTTTATATATTTTTGTATTCTCAAACCCAAACCCGAACCCAAAACCAAACTGGTAACTTAGCTGAATATATATATATATATACACTAACTATTGATAAATATTATATAAATAAGAAGTATTTTCAAAATGTCCTTTACTACAAGTGTCACCCAACACTGTCAGCCTTTGTTTCAAATGTTTAGAGTGGTGGCAAACCAAGAGATCCTTGCTGGAAACATGGAACACCAGGTGCAATGCGAGGAAAGGTTATTTGCAACCATTGCACCGAGTCTTATTTTGGTGGCATAAACCGGCTGAAATACCAACTTGCACGGATCCCTTGTCGAGATGTTATACTATGTAAAGAGGCACCCGAAGAGGTTGAGACTTGAGATGGAGGCCAAAGCACTCCTTGCAGCATTTGACCAAAGGAAGGAAAGTAAAAAGAGAGTAGTAGAGGCAATGGCAGCCCCATATGTAGATTTCAGTTCTACAGGATCACAAAGGGCTATGGGAGGCTCTTCTTCTCTTGGGTCACGGATTTGAGGATTAGGCTCTGGAAGTGTGGGCAGCCTCAGTTGTAGTTTTTTAGTTCCACGTAATACTCCTGGTGCACAACCTTCATTGGAAGGTACTTCTTGGAATAAAGAGTTGCAAAATGAGGCAAAGTTGGCATGTGTTAGATTTTGGTACTACAACAATATTCCATTCAATGTTGCTTCTAGTCCTTATTGGGAAGAGTTGGTCACTGCATTGACTGTGGCAGGTAAGGGGTTCAAGGCCCCAAGTCGTTATGAGTTGAATGGGCCATTATTGCAGAATGAGGTCCAAAACACACACAAACTAGTGGAGGAATATAGAAGAAATTGGGAAAAGAATGGCTGCACCATTATATCTAATGGGTGGAGGGATGGCAGAAATAGGACACTTATCAACTTTCTAGTGGCTTCAGGGGGACAATTGGTATTTCTAAAATCAGTTGATGCCTCCAATGAAACAAAAAATGCAGAGACCTTGTGCAACATGTTGGATGAGGTGGTGATGGAAGTGGGAGTTCAAAATGTAATTCAAATTGTGACCGACAATGCAACTGCATATGTGGCAGCCGGTAAACTTCTAATGGCGAGGCATCCTACATTATCTTGGAGCCCTTGTGCTGCCCACTGTCTTGACTTGCTCCTTGAGGAAAGAGGGAAAATAAGTTGGGTGAAGAATGTGGTTGAAGATGGAAGGAATATCACAAAGTACAGCTACAATCACACATGGGTCCTAAGTCTCATGAGAGAGCACACTAATGGTAAGGATTTCGTGCGATTAGGAGTCACACACTTTGCCACCAATTTCCTCACCTTGCAGAGCATTTTAGCTACATTGCCCAACCTCAAGCGCATGTTTGTGAGTGAAAAATGGCTTGAGAATCCTTATTCCAAGAAGCTTGAAGCAGATAAGGTCAAGAAGACCATTTTTGATGATAGATATGCCAAACAAATGGAGGAGATCATTAAAGTAAGTTTTCAAACATTTATTGATGATTTATTTTTTTGCTTTCTAATATTACAACTTGCTGATTTTGTTAATTTTTTTTATATTTTAGGCGTCAGAACTGTTGGTTAGAGTTCGACTATTGGTGGATGGGGATAAAAGCCCCATGGGGTATCTATATGAGGCCATGGATAAGGCCAAAGAGGCAATTCAACATTTATATGGGTCAAACAAGACCAAATATGAACCCATATGGCGCATAATAGATCGGAGGTGGAACCGACAACTCCACCAACATATTCGTGCTGCTGCCTACTTTTTGAACCCCAAGTTTTATTTCTCTCCTACTTTCAGAGCAGATGCAGATGTTCAAGTTGGCCTCAATACATGTATTGAGAGATTGGTTAGTAATGATGACCTTCGAGATCTCATACTTGATGAGATACAGAGCTATAAGAGGGCCGAAGGGCCATTGTTTTCTTCCAAGGATTGCATTTGTAGGAGAGACACTCTACAACCAGGTAACAAATTTATGTGTTTAATATTATTTTACTATTTATGACATTATGTTAATGTTTAAGTTTATTAAATCCTTACTAAGTTATAAATGGCAATTGTTATCCTTGCAATTTTGGTCGGCAACATTATATGCCACAAGAGAATCTTCCAAAGGTTGCCATTGTATTTTATCTTATTGAATGCCATTTCCAATGGTCCTTGTCTTTGAAACCTATTCACTGGCAAAGAAGCTTCATTGGCTCTCAAAAGGCTGAATGGTTGTCTACTAGCTACAACCCAATATGCTGAGAAGAAGTACAAGGGTTGAGTTCACAGGAAGCACTTGACCTTGATGACATTGTCCAATATCAGATTGGATTGCTGAGCCTGATGAGGTCAATGCGGAACCATGGATAAGTGATGATGAGTTCGCTGAGATGTAGAGGGAGGCAGATGCAACTGAATGGGAAGTAGAGGTGGCAGCCTATGAGGAGGAAGAAGGTGAGCTTGGTCAGCCAATAGAGGCTGTTTCTTCACACACAGAGCTTGATCCTATCCCTATGGATGAGGCACCTGATGGGGCACCTGCTGAGGCTTCTATTGAGGACATTGCACCTATACCATCTACTTCACTACCACCCACACAACAACGACAAATTTTTTTGAGTTTTAGTCGAAGAAGAAATTTAGGATAGATAATTTTTGTTGATACTGAAACTTGAAGTTGATATGTATTGAGAAGTTGAACTTGTTTTTTGGTCTATGATACATTGATGATTGATATGTATTAAGGTTTTAAACTCTAATTTTGATTTATAGATGATGAAATCAATAAATACATTGATGATTGATATGTATTAAACTCTAATTTTGATTTATATATGATGAAATCAGTAATATGTTCTAAAAATTCAGTTTATATGTGTGGTTTTTAAGAATATTTTAAAAAATTGTGTATTTTCAAATGTTCGATAAATTTTCCAAGTTATTGCTGAGTTTTTCCTCGAGTTATTGCCGAGTCCGAGTTTTTCAACTATGGCAGGTACCGCTGAGTCACCAATTTTGTTGTCGTTCATCTTCGGGATGTCTTTGTTGTCAATCTTCAGGATGTCTTTGTTGTCGAACTCTTCAAACCAATCGATCACGTTCCAAACCCGATTTCTATAATGTCGATCAAATATCCTTTGATTGGCTCATCGATCAACTCCACATCCCCTTTAACACATAGGAGTTCAATTCCCATGTTTTTCATCCCTCAATCATTTGTCGCAGTTTCTTGATCTGAGTAGTGCCTAAGACTCTGAATTTGACACCTGGCAGTTGAGTGACCTCCATTAATGACCTTGGAGCTCTTGAAAAGCTTCTAAAAAAGCAGAATAGACCCACTAGGGCAAAATTGATTTTTTGACGATTCTGATTGGACCAGCTTGATGAGAAAGCATTTTAAGCCAATTAAAATCAGTTTGAACCTTGGAAGCCAAACTTCTATTTTTAGAAAATTTTGTCAACATCCATTTCAAAAGAAACCCAGAAAAACCTAGAATTTTCCTAAAATTTAGGGCTGAAAAACTGAGATATGTCTTTTGTACACAAGGTCACTCTAAGCATGCCTAGATCGTTAGATTTTGAAAATTTTGAGTTTTTGGCCCTCATGCAAGACATGCAAATTCCCAATTTGACATTTTTGACAATTTTAACAAGACTTTTGACCATTTCTTCAAAATGTCTAAGTGTAGCAAAAAATTTAATTTGGGGTACAATAGTGGATTTAAGAAGTTTGAAAGCTGTTATCATAAACGATCCATTCCTTATTCCTTTCATTGAATTTATCTTTGAGGAAGTGGCAGGCCATACTGGTGCTTATTAATATTACCGACTGGAAAAATATGAAATTTCTGTAGGGGAAGAGAAAATATAGTTCTATGGTTTTCTGTTGAATTACTATGATCTTTGAAGAAAAAAAGTTATAATCTGAATAATAATGCTTCCTTTACGTTCTATAACCTTTAATAAGGACATAACTTCAGGATCCACAGGCAAGAATGTGCTCCCTATATTTAAAATTAAGGAAATGCTCTATTTAACTTCTTCTTGTGCAGATACAGCTGGCCCTTCTATCAATCCTATTTATAAAATTGTTCTATTGAAAGAAAGTAAAAAATCGTCAATGAAATCACTGTGGTACCATTTAGGTGGTAGGACTTTGCAGTTATATTTGCATGTCACTGGTCTAGACAATCAGTCTGGATGCCTTTTATTACTGTTATAGGAACTCTAAAATATAATTGCTTCTCAAAAGAATTGGTTTTTATTGCAAATGTCAAATGTGCAAAGTATGCTTAAAATAAATTTCTTATAGGTACTGGGAAATTTTTTAAATGCTTTTCAATTTTAACTTCAGCTCAAAAATATCTAGGTGACAGGTCTTGACTTTGCAGATGAGCAACTGATAATTGCATCGCATCGGCAGAGAGATTCCTGGAAGTCTTGCTACACAAACATTGAGTGAGTACAGCTACCAATGTCAAGGTTATGACTATGCAGATGAATTTCTCTGGGTCTTAATTATTATGTACTGTTTCATACCTACCTTCCCTTCACTTCCTTCCAGAATTAGAGCATATGCTACTATTCTTTTTCCTCTACTTGGGCAACTTTCAATATTCATTATTGTTGGTTTCTTCTATCTATAAGTTTTAGTTCAGTTGCTCCTAATCAACTCTATATTTGTTATGCTCAATGTAAAATAGGTGGATTCAAGGTGATGCATTGAATCTACCATTTGCAGATTCATCCTTCAATGCTGTGACTGTTGGATATGGATTGCGTAATGTTGTAGACATTACTCAAGTTTTGAGTGAGATTTATCGTGTGCTAAAGAAGGGTGATTACATTCATTAAGTTCAATGGTTTCATACTTATCATGGGCTAAACGGTAAGGTATTTAACCATTTTTTTCTGGGAATTGCAGGTTCCACTGTTTCTATTTTGGATTTCAATAGGAATTCAAATAGTTCTACTAGCTTCATACAGGTTGGTTTGTTTTTATATTTGGCATGCTTATCCTTTAAAATGCACAATCTTCAGGAGAAGGGCTTAAGTTTTATACGACTTCAATGTTGAAATGGATTCCAAGGGACATATTTTAATATTGTTACTTTGCTAGGATTGGGTTCTTGACAACGTTGTTGTTCCAGTTGCAAATGGATATGGACTTGGAGATGAGTATGCATACTTGAAAACCTCAATTGCTACATTTCCCACAGGTATACCAACACATTCCATCTAGGAGATTGTTTAATGGAAAGCGCTGGCTCTTTCTGTTTGTAGTTGAACTTCTTGTTTCTGTCTTAAGCATGGTGGCATGACTGGTGAAAATGCCAACATATCCCAACTCTAGAAACAATATCAGTGTTAAAACATTACATCTGGCCATTTCTATTTCATGTTTTATATTCATGCATCCTTAGTTGTTGTAAATCTATACCTTAAGTAGTATTTATTAACTAGCTTTGAACCTTCAAAGCACCAGAAAATTGAACAATGTCAAATTTTCAGGTCTCCAAGGATTGGTCAAATACTGACTTTGAAATTCTAAAGCTCCAAAAACTTAGGAGTTTGTCATTAGAGATGATAAATGGTTAAAGATCTCTTGGAACCTGCCTTTGCTGCAAAAACTTCAAAAAGATAGGGTGCTACTGATAAAAACAGAACATGATATCTCCTTCTCTGATAGAGGCAAGTGAATTAGGAAAGAGATTACACTGCTTTATAACACTTTTTGGATGGCCCTGTGGAAAAGAAACTCATAGGAGAGAAGACATGGTCCAATTTATCCTCACACCTGCTGAACACTACTCTCTAGTGGAGAGTAAAGTCTGGAAAATTCCATTTTCGTTGCCCTAACCATCTACACAATTGCCCATATTATTATGCAGATTTGAGGTAATGGAGCTGCCAACTTGTAGCATGCATAACCATTGGAGAATTATTTGTCTAGTGTAGCTTGTGGATTAAGGTTCATGTTAGTTAAGGGTTTACCTTCTCTCATTAGTTCCATTAGATGCTTGGATGCTCGTAGTGTTGTAAGGGCATCAACAAAAGGAGCTGCACAACACATTTAGTGAGGTGAAGATTGGAGCTCAGACAAGGGAGGAAAGGCAAACATAGTATAAGTGTTTGAAAAGGTGTAAAAGCACCCAAAACGCACACCTAGTGAAAAAGTGTACAAGTTGTCCGATGTCAATTTAAAATTAGAACAACAAAGTGACTTAAGTGAAAATGTCAACATAAAATTAAAACAAAAAGTGAACCTTTTGAACAAAAGGTGTTTTAAGTGAAAAAGTGCATATGTTGTCGAGTGTCAATTTAAAATTAGAACAAAAGGTGACTTAAGTGAACATGTCAATATGACATTAGAACAAAAAGTGAAAGTGAAAATGTCAATATGATATTAGAGCACAAAGTGAACTTTTTGGACAAAAGGTGACCTAAGTCAAAAAGTACACAAGTTGTCCGATATCAACTTAAAATTAGAAGAAAAAGTGATGGAAGTGCCAAAAGGGGAACAATGTCAATTTGAAAACCTAACAAAAAAGTGCATATCACCCCAAAATGTGCACTTTCCAAGAAGAGTTCACTTAAGTCAAATGGTAAAATATGAAACAACTCACAACATGGCAATTTTATTTTAGGAAACCTCCAACGTGGAGGAAAAATTAGTTTTGGTAGTGGTAACGTTCCATGCTACTCTCCTTTATTAATTTGCAAATAAATATTATAGCAAGTGGGTAATCTTGCCTTCTACTTATTTCTCCTACAAGAATAGAACTATCAACAATTCCTAACTTCTCTAATTACCAATGATTTGAATGTTCATATACAAGCCTTATTTATAGATTTGCCAATGCATAGTTGAGTTTTCCCGAGACTTGGGTGAAGATCAATATTTGTTGGAAGTTAAACTAATGCCTGTATGTTTAGATTATGAGTTTTAATGTCATTACAATCATGGATGCTAGCACCCCCATGCTGTGGTCTAGATGATTGTGTACTTTTGTTGTCGTCTAAATACTTGTACTATCATGTGTTTGGTACAGTTCTGCAACACTGTAACACAGTTGCCCTTGTATTTAAGACCTATTTTCAATTACTGTTTCCTTGTTACATATATTTTCTTGATCCTTCTGGATGACAACTCCCTTCTTAGGAAGGCTTTTGGTCTCAAAAACGATTAATGAGACATTAAATGAGTAAAGAGTTCCTCTACTCTCCATATAGTGCCCCTTGGCTTGACTTCCTTATTGATACTTGTTGTGACCTTTTCACACATCACCCCATTCCAAATGGGGACCCCCTAATTTTGCTCCATTCTGGTCTTTTGGCTTTGGTTCCGTCTTTGTCTCTCTCTCTCTCTTTCTGTCTCTTTTCTGTTGTCTGCCTTTCCAGGGATGTGCCCGTCTGTGAGCTTGAACGTGAGATTTTGGCCAAGTCTGGGAAATGGGGACCCCCTAATTTTGCTCCATTCTGGTCTTTTGGCTTTGTTTCTGTCTTTGTCTCTCTCTCTCTCTTTCTATCTCTTTTCTGCTGTCTGCCTTTCCGGGGATGTGCTCGTCTGTGAGCTTGAACGTGAGATTTTGGCCAAGTCTGGGAATTAGGGTTTGTACTTTTCTGGTCAATTTGAAGTCAAATGGAGTGAATCAGTTGGAATCTGAGCTTCACGTTGCAGTCAGTATGCTTCCAGCAAGTTCCCAACAAAGTTTCATCAAATTCCGACAACTACTATTTTTAGTAAGCGTTCAATTCAGGGCGTTCTCTCAGCACTATTGAAGTTCCGATCGTTACACTGTATCCAGAACATGTCAGGCTGCTCGTCTACAAATTTTGAGCCAGATTGGACAACTTTCTATTTTTAGCAAGTACAGCGTCCGAGTAGATTTTAGGGTTTATATGCAAAGTTCTTCAATGCATGTCTGGAGATTCCTTTTGGGTTCTCTGAGGCCTACGCAGTGATATAACATGCAAAATGAGACGGTGACTTTCTATTCAGCCTTCGGGGGCTATTTTTAGGGTTTGCATGTTGAAATTTTCTTCGCATGTCTGAATATTCTTGGTGGTTTTTCGAGGGCTTCGCAACGGTGTAACATGCAAATCGGGATCAAGACTTTTTCAGGAGTTGTCTTCAGAGGCTATTTTTAGGGTTTGCATGCAGGGCTTTTCAACGCATGTCAAGTGATTGTTTATGGGTTTTTCAAGAGCTACGGAGTGATGTGACATGCAAAGCGAGATGATCAATTTTTAGGGACTTACTATTTTTAGCAGGTCCATTCTGGCAGTTGCCCGACACATCAGTATCACAAACGGAGCAAAGTGCAACAGAAACGAGGTCAAACGGAGGTCGTTTGATAGACATGCAAGTCAAATTAGGGTTTCCAGCTTTGGGACCCAAAATAAGGGGTAAAATGCTAGAATTTTCAAAAACCGGTGTATCCCACTGCGATCAGTATCTTTCAAGCTATCCACCGGTAAAATTTGAAGGCAATTGGAGCACTTACTATTTATAGTAAGGCGTTCTAGAAATAGGCTATAAATAGTAAATTAGCATCTGGCACCAGTGTGAATGGGCAAGTCTATCGATGAGGGTCACGTCATTCAAATTTCAAGACAAACGGAATTGGGGAAGTATCAAAATCAGGCAGTTGCTATAAATAGTAAACCACCTTCAAAAACATACTATAAATAGTAGGTCAGCTCGAGATGGCAGTGTGAAGATATTAATTAGGTCATGAGGATCCTGTGCTTAAAATTTCAAATCAATCCGAGCTTCAGAAGAGGGAGAACCTAGAACTTACTATACATAGTAAGTATTGAGCTGGCTGGTGAAGATGAGGAAAAAACATCCAAGTTTGGAGTTCATCCTGCTCATACCTCAAAATGCGCCCTCAAGATGGCAGGAAGCTAAAATTCTTCTAAGTTTGGAGTTCATCCTGCTCATACCTCAAAATGCGCCCAAGGAAGAATTAGCTGGAGAAAAAAGTTTAAGTCTGGAGTTAAGTCCTGCAGGACCCCCTAAATGCGCTCTCAGCTCAAACAGGTGATGGAATAAAATCTAAGTGTTGAGTTCGTCCAGCAGGACCCTGAAAATGCGCCCAGCTTGCCTTGAAGGTGATGGAAAATATCTAAGTGTTGAAAATATCCTGTAGACCCCCCTCAAAATTCGCCCTCAAGGAAAGTTGATGAAGAAGTTAACAAGGCGTGAAAGTTAAATCCTCCAGCACATGCCAAATGCGCCCATATGGGCTAAGAAAAGGACAAAAGAGTTGACTTTCTCCTCTCCCCTTTCAATGCGCCCAAGTCCAAGATGAAAGTCTGACGGAGTAAAAAAAAAACGTTAAGTGAAGTAAATTCCCCCCTCAAAATGCGCCCTCAAGGAAAGTTGATGAAGAAGTTAACAAGGCGTTGGTGTTAAGTTCTCCATATGCTTAATACGCCCAAGTCTAAGGTGGCTAAGAAAAGTTTCTAAGTGATAAATCCACCTCAATATGCTAAATGCGCCCAAGGTATTGAGGGTGATGTGCTAAGTGTTGATGAAATTTCTTCACCCTAGGTGAAATGCGCCAGATTGAGGATGAATGGGAGGAAAATATCTAAGGCAAGATGGAAAATCCTTCTAGACCCCTTATATGCGCCCATGTTGGTGATGAAATTTGAAATTTTTTCTAAGTATTGAAATTTATTCCACCTCCAGATAAGTACGCCTAAGCTTGCAGGGGATTATGAAATTCACTGAGGCATGAATAAAACTGACAAAGATATGTCAGAAGGTGCCAGCTTCATGAGATTGATGAAAATTTTCAAAGACAGAGCAAGAAAATACGCCTAGAGATGAAGAATGGGAATAAATTTAATGGAAAATATTTTTCTAAGGTTTAAAATTCAAAAATTAAATGTACCCCTTCGTTTGTAGACCCATGGATTTGACACTTTTTGAAGGGAATTTTCTTTTGGGTATCGATCATCTTCGACAAGGAATGGATTTTAAAGTCTTCCACAACTCGCCAAGGATTTCGAGATGAAAATTTTGATTGGCACTTGAATAATGAATTTTCCTAAGGAAAATTTAAAATTTTTCTAAGGCAGAAGGAATAAAATGTGCTGTTGAAATAAAATGCCTCAGATGATGAATTTGAAGTTGATTGACTAGATGATTTTGATCAAAATTGAAGTTGAATTTTCTCAAACAAGAGATGGATGAAATCAAGTGTCAGACCTCAGCTGGTGAAGTGAATTTCTTGAAGATGCAGTTGACGTTAGAAAAATGAATTAAAAATGCTAAGTACGCCTTGACCAGTGAAGTGAATCTTTTGGAAATTCTAGAAGGTCAAATATTCCTGACGCCAGATGACAAGTGTTACAACTGCCAGAGGAGGGAAATTCGAATTTCTGCAGAGGAGTAGTAGAAATTTAATAAACTGGCTAAAGATAGCTTCTTCTAGAATTCGACTCAGCTATTTGAGCTGTGAAGTTTATTCATTTTTCTCCATCAACTGAAGAAGTGCGACTTGAGCTCTAAAGTAAAGATTGCAGTGCAAGCTAAAACTTGGTGAAGAAGTTCGATTTGAAGTAACAGAGGAAAGTTTGAAGTTGAACTTTGAAGAGTGCGAATTTGAAGAAGTCTAAGTGCTGAGATGTAATGTCCCCGTTTTGGAGGTAGTTTGATTTAATTAATCTAATTAATTAAGTTGTCCAAAATAATGATTATTTTATGAGGATGACTAATTGATTATTTTAATTAAATTAAAAAGTGGTATTAAGTTAATTATTTATAAAGTTATCAAATAAATAAATATTAAAAGGTAACTTTATATTTAATTAATTTAATAAAGTGACTTAAATAAAATAATATATCATAAAGTCAATAAAAATAAAATAATATTCTGGAAGCTTCTAGATTTTGGGCCGACCTCTTGGTGAAAAAGAATAAATAGGTGAGGCCAGCCATTGTTTCATCATCCAGGAATTGTTGTTTGAATTGATGACTTTTGGTGGTGGAGAAGCCAGCTAGGGTTTCAGCCATTGGAGGACCTTTGGGGACGAAAACCCTCATTGGTTACGCAATTTTGAGGCTGTGAGATACCAGCTGAATTATTGCTGATTGTGGGCTTTACTTCAGAAGTCCAATCTTGTGCTTCATTGTGGAAATTATTTGAGTACAATAGCTGATGTATTATTGTACTTATTTTGAGTAAAGTATTTGACTTGCAATAGCTGATGTATTGTTGCATTTGATGGAGAAGTTACTTCAGCAGCTGATGTATTGCTGAGATTAATTATTTTATTGAGCAAATTTGTGGAGATTCAATTTGGGAGAATAATTGCTGACTGTGATTTATCATTTCATCATCTTAAGGAGTGATATTTTGTAAAGTTTCAGTTGCATTTTCAGACCTTCATAATCTGCTGTCATGGAGGTTGATCAGCCTATGTGAGTCTCATGTTTTTGCTCATATCTTTCGATTGAGGAGGCCAATCATTCTGGGTATTGTTGTATTCAATTCCTATCGTCAAGACAATCGTTTTAAGGGCAAATTGGAGGGCGTTTGGTGCTGCAATTAATTATCTAAACTTTTTTCAGGCAAGAACAGGGGCAGCAGCTTGAGCATTTCGATTTGAGCTTGGAAGGTGCCTATCACATTGGATTTTTATTGTTTCTTCATCAACAACATTGGGCGCCATCATTACCAGGTTCTTCTTGCATTTACTAAGTAGTTTGCATTGTCATCATAGGCATTTTAGTTGTTGCTGTAAGTGAATACTCAGAAAATCAGATTTGGCACTATTGTCAAACAATTGTAAGCCAAGAGTCTTGGCCAATTCATAGCATCATTGTAGTAGACATTTTATTGCAAAAAAGGAGATATAAGTTGTTGGTCAAATACTATTGTAATTGAATATGTTATTGTCATTCATGATCAGCTTATTAGTTTGCATGCCAATTGTTTGTCAAAATGTCAATTGGCTGTAGGTTTTCCTTTGGCATAAATAATGTTATAATATTGCATACTAGGTGTTTGTATTAACGCTACTTGGTTGTAAGTGCATAAATGCCATCTTAGGTTGCATCCAAAGTGTTTGTCATAATTTCTAATTGCTGTAGCTGCATATTGCAAGTAGTTTGAGTCATCTATATACATCAAAAGTGCATTAAAACAATTGCATTTCATCTTAGAGACATTCATAGTTGTCATTGGCAATCATTGATACCATTGGAAACATTTAAAGAAACATCATTGGTGACGAGAAAGTCAAAACAAATCAATTAGAAGTTCTTATCAGCCTATATCAGCTTGCACACTGTCATGTCCCCTTCTCAGTGACATCTCTCAGAGGACAGGATTGGCCTATCACACGACCCTCGTAGGTTGATTGATTGGATAGAGGGTCACTTCGGAGCTTGGCTCAGCTTCAGTTAGCAGAGATTGATCAGTGGTCTTTCGTTCTGGCTCAATCGGAGGCTTTTTGCAGAATTGCTATTTTTAGCAGTTCCTGGCAGCAGTGGGACCCTGCTATTTTTAGCAGTGGCTTTGGGCATCCGGAATCACTTCAGAGTTAAATCTGACCGGAGCGAGAGCGGGATAAGTGCTAGGAGAAATATTAATATTTAATTACATTGATTAAATATTAATTAATTAATGATTATAATATAAAGTTATAATTTAAAATTATAACTTAAGTGATTTGCCTTGAGGGGTGCGCCATCATTAAAGGGGGCCAGTTTGACATTTGATTTATATTAAAATATTCAGCAGAGACTATTGGAATATTAAATTATTAAAATGTGAATATTTTATCAAAACCCTATTCTTAAGGAAATCACACTTTTCAGCATAAGAGAGGATTTGCCTTGGGTTTTGAGCCATTATGTGATTATTGGATTTTGAGAACTGATCAAATTGATCTGAGCACAGACTTTAGGGTTTGAACTCGACTTCCTTGGGGAACGAGCCATCTCCAGCGGAAAGCAATTCAGAGAGTGTGAAATATCACTTGATCTATTGCCAGCAGAGGTTTTCTCATACAGAGGAAATCACAGAACGTCAGAGGATCGATCATTTACAGAGTTTTCTACAATGTTTTGCATTCAGACAGTATCTATTCATCAAGGCGCCCTATTACAGAGACTTGCATAGTAGTATTTGAGAAGGCCGTACATTCTTGAGGCTGATTTCTGACAGGCCGTACTGCTCTGTCAGGTCGTACCTTCACTCAGAGGCGTGTTTCTTCATCTTGAGAGAAACGCCTACTTTGTCTGCTTCAAACCTTCACCAGTGGAAACGCCTTCATCACTGGAGCCATCTGCAATCATCAATCAGAAGGAAAAGGACATCTATCACTTCAGCCGTACCAATTTGTACTTCTGTTGCAGCAAATACCAGGTTCTTTAAATATTGAAAATTCATTATTTTATTCATTGCATGTATCTGGGTATTCTTGTAATCTGTAGAGAAGATCAAATAAAGACACTGGCATCCATATTCAATCAATTTCAAAGTTATTTAATTTTTATAGAATTTATTATCATTTTCAAGAAAAGCCGTACCTTTCATTTATTGCATAAAAAACTCAAAATTCACAAAAAAAACCAAAAACGTCAGAAAAACATAAAACTTCAGCCAGAATCAGTGTCAGGGGGAAACTAGGGTTTC
>VDFB02072274.1:16173302-16226892 GCA_007258455.2 Sequoia sempervirens | reverse complement strand
AAGAACCTTCTAGAAACCTTCCAAACTGTCCTCCACATGAAGAAAATTTAAGCCAAGTCAATAGTCACACTAAAACTGTGACAAAAATTCCTCCAAATAGCCCCCTTTCCTCTAAAGTTAGTCAAAACAACCTCTCACACACCCCTCATGTCTGCAAGCCATCATTGGTCTTCACACAAGTATTGACCCACACTCTCCTCATGTAATATGTGTGTTTTGAAAACACAAGACTCCAAAAGGCATTAAAGATAACA
The DNA here is from genome assembly GCA_007258455.2 of Sequoia sempervirens. NCBI lineage: Eukaryota > Viridiplantae > Streptophyta > Pinopsida > Cupressales > Cupressaceae > Sequoia > Sequoia sempervirens. Next base: position 16,226,638 of record VDFB02072274.1, on the reverse strand, counting down.
ACCTTGATTAAGTGATTCATAAAACATCACTTAATCAAGTCATTTGACATTTCAAAGCACAAAATAAGGGGCCCCGCCATCAATATGTATTACATTTCATTTGCAAATGAAAATGTCAAAGTGATTATCAAAATCACTTAAATGATTACATCTCACCTCTTCTTCACTCTGCATTGTAAGGGTATATGTGGTCAACACCTTGATTTGCAAGGCAACATGAAAGCTCAAAAAACATGGCCTACATGGCCGACCTACACACTTCTTGGGAAGCATATTCCAAGTCACATGATGCATGGTAAAAAATTAAAGGCATATCATATGTAACCTGGGACACTCCATATGTTGTATTGTTTGAGGACTTGGCAATGTTTTGAAATAAGGGGAAAAAACCTTAAGGCATAAAATGCCTAAGTGAATGAACATATGTTTCGGCCCCCATTGGTATTAACACACGCTTTCAATTTTTAAAACATGGGAAGAAAATCCCATTGGCAACGAATAGGGTCAAACCATAATCATCAAAACACCAAAACAATGGGAAAACACCATCATTTTGTCGTCGAACAATCTGGAAAATTGATGCTACCGCCGTGGGGTTTGAGCTGACACAGAAAAATGGAGATTTTGACACTAGTTTTGTGGTGATTTTTTTAGGGAAACACATCGAACAGCAGGTAAATGGTTTTTGTTGCAAAAAATCTGTATTTTTTCATCCTTTTGGAGGCCATTTCTGAGCTAAAGGCCTCGGCCATGGACATATTTCTGATCATTTGTTTCATCCTTCTCTATGGTTATTACATCTGCTTTCAGCCGCCATTGATGTGACTTTTGAAGCTAATAATGGAAGCAATTTGCATCCTAATGACAAAATGATCAATTTTTACTCAGGTAATTTTCTAACAGACTCATACCTCCATTGATTCCCTTATGTTTTAATGAATAAAAGCTCGAACTTGAGCTCTTCTTCCATGCGAAAGAACGATGCAACAATTGTCTAATTTCTTTTATATCTCATGAAATAAAACCAGATTGCTTTCCTTTTTTTTTGTATCTTGTATTTTGTGAAGAAAAGGAAACAGTGACTCCCTCCATAATTTGCATCATACCTTCTGATAAAAAAACCCCAAGTGGGTTTTGTTATTTTGTGAAGAAAAAGGACCACCTAGGTCACGGCTGTAAAGAAATAACTGGATTTTGAAATGTATTTCACTGTTTTAGCATTTTGAGTTTCACATCTTCATTTTCTTGAGAAAAATTTGTAATTTGCACAAGGTTGAGAGTATTTTCTACTTTTTGGGTTTAAAAAACCCTTCATGGCTGAATCTGGGTGTAAAATGCCCACTAGAGATTGTTTCTTCCCAAAACTTGAACCCTACAAACTTGACCTATGCAGTTGAATCCAATCTCCAGCAGCAAAGCCTAAAGAAACTCTCTAAATTAGAGGCATGTATCCTCAAAGGGTCATGCAAGTCATGTACCCCCACAAGCATATACATATCACCGTTCATTCCAACTATTGTTCCTTCCACTGTGCTGATGTTCCCGAAATTGATCAAACTGGCAATCTTTCTTGACTGCACATAATCCCCAACTTGAAGCTTTTCCTTCAAAAATAACCAGTTGTAGTTCTACACATCATTTTCTTTTCCCTCTATCTTGTCTCTAGCACAAATCCACCCACTGTTTCCAAAAGTTGCATTTGGATCTTTTTAATGCAAAAAGAATATCTGCAAATGATGGTCGTCTTCAAAAATCATATTCAAAGCAACCTTTGGCAACACTTTCAATGGCACAAGGCAATCCACTGGGAATTTCTTGGCTTTTCATGTTTAATAACTACTGTAGTATAAATTTCCTCTGATGATTTCGCATACCAAGGCATGACCCTCTTGAACATCTTTACAATGCTACAGCCAAATCCCCAGATACCTTTTTCATATGAAATTGGGCCTCTTACATCTGCCTCCCCCCCTTGTTCAGGTGCCATATAATTTGGTGTGCCTAATCTTAGTGTCAAATCATAATTTGACAATGGGATTCTCAGAAGTAGCATTGGAATTCCAAAGTCTCTTGCAACTACTTGATCTTGTTCATCAGGGAGGAAATTGAAAGGTTTAAGATTAAGAATTAGGACCCTTTGAGAATGAAGCTCCATCACACCCTGTGCCACATCCACACTATACCTTAGAATATATGATAAGGGAAGTCGATCTCCTTTGAGATGAGCCATTTTTCCTCCCACAGAGACTTCATAAAACTTCATAACTATGCAAATCTTGCCATTTTTTATAGATATAGCATATAGCTGACATACATGTGTGCCCTGACACTTGTAAAATGTGCTCTCAATTTTTTTCATCAAAGGCTCAATTTGTTCTTCACTTACGAAATTTAACATTTTAACATCCACTTCATGATAATGACCACTATAATCACTGCAGTCATCTGTGAAATGATGAAGTGTTGCTATCCACACATCATCGAAAGGACCCCTTCCAATTATATGTGTAAGCTTTAGGACTCTGGGATCAATCCAAGGATTAGATTGAATGAGCGGTGCTGAAACAGTCTTGATTGTTTTTGCATCTTTATCAAGTAACTCATATTCAAAAGACTCTTTCGATGGAAATGAACTACTAGTACTACCGGTCATATTATACCTTTGTGAATTGGAAACTTGTCTTCCACTGCTTGATTCTCTTTTCAGTCTCCATTGGATATGAATGGCTGATCAGTCCAAATGCCTTTAATTATTCATGTGTTAGGATCATTTGTAAAGCATACTTTTTGTTCATAGCCCCTTTAGATCCTGCTTAAGGGTTGTTCCATTGAGGGCACTCCATACCTTAAGAGCTTCAACTAGGCATTGTTATGGCAGTTTGATTAGGTACACTATCTGTTAGCTCTTTTGTGCCTCTTGAATGTACTATGTTTCTTCATAGTAGATAATGATGCCTCTCTATTTTTTTTATAATAGTTCCCTTGACAATTTGCACTGTCCCTTTGAACCCTCATTTGAAGTCATGAATTTGGTGGTCCTTATCAATGTGCTTTATGATCTGCTCCTTTATCACACATAGCATTCCATCGTTTATGCATTGAATTGACCATACTACCCATTGATTGGTGACTTGTCTTAAATCACATTTATGTCTTTCAATGCATATGACTGCCCCTAGTGCAAGTAATGGTTGCCACTGTTTTGATTAGATATGGGACTGCCCCATTGGAACACACTATGTTGTCCCTTGTTCATTCATTTTTTGCAATTATTTTCTCTCTTGGTTCACTTGGGAGTGTCACCTTGTAACTTTGAAAGGTCATTGCTAGTAAAGAATCATGTATTTCATATCCACCATATCCTTATTGTTTGATTCCTTTTGCTTTAATCCTATTGGGAAACCATATGTCACTTATGGTGGTGATTTGAAAGCTCACCATCCTAAGTGATGTGTGCCTGCCCAATAAGGTTGAAGTGAGATGAATTGGACAGTGTATCTCATGCAACAATGCATGATTATATTTGTTCCTTCTTGTTGTCCCGCATGCCTCATGATGGTTTCAGGCATGATTTGATTTCTCCTTCATTATTTAAGAGATGCATAATTGAACTTGATGCATCTTTTGAATCTGATAATGAAAGTTGATCAACCGGTGTGATTCCACATTGATTTAATGCATTAATAACAGGTATATCTTTGATCAAGTTGCTCAATTTTCCTATTTCTCTCAAAGCATGTTGAGCTCTACCCTCATGGGAGCTACATTTACCCCACATGTTGTATTTAACTGAATCAAAATAGTAACCAGACTTGTCCTAAATCTGCACATGAAGCAAACAAGTTAGAAAATAGATGCATATTTTGGATGTGTTTGATGACTTCGTTGTTTTCCAGGACATCCAAGGTTTGCATGCTTATTTAATGCACTTATGGATCAATCTATACATGCATAGGTAGGTGTGTATGTAAGGATTGAGATCTTCCATTACTTAGAGCATTGTTCTAATATCATTGTTTTTCCAGATGCAGGAGCTAGGAGCACTACAGAGCTGGGAAGGACACAAGCAGCTTGAGGCAGCAACAACAAGGCAACAGGGCAACTTTACAACCAGTCATTCTTAGGCAATGACTGGTCTCCATTCTTATATGGACATTTTGTTTTACTTATTCATGTATAAATTGCTTCTTTATTTTCATTGAATAAGTAAAGTTAGTCCCTTGGCTTGTGAGGGACATATATACTTCATGATTATCAATAAAATATTACATTTGTATACATATGATTCTCTTGTCTCAATTTTTGTAATTGCAACATTGGAATGAAAAAATGTAATCTGTTTCATTTGACAATCTTTTTCCATGCATATTAAACCTAGCAGACTTATGGTTTATCTTTTAAATGTTTAAATGAACAACACAAAAAGAATAAACACTAAACCTGATTTTAGCTGAAAGCTAAAAATCAGGTAACAAGATATATATACACATGTTTTGACATTTGGACCTAAGTTTAAAAATATTTTAAATTATATATTGAATTCAAAAAAATTAATTTCATGTGGTCTAAATTTGGATAATTTGTTGGATTAGATGGTGGTACATTTAGATTCTTAAATTTTCAAACTTGGTTGTTTGTAGGATATGTCATGTATTTTTATATAATTATAGGTCAATCGACAACCTAGATATTATTTCCAATATTTCTACTAGGGCTTGAAACAACAAACCTCAATCTTGTGAATAATATCTAGAGGTATAGATTCAATAACAACCTAGAAGGATTCAAGGTCTTGATTAAGAAAAACAAAATTCATCTTTAGCTGAAGCCAAATAAGAAAATTCATAGTCCTTGATAAAAAGATCTATAAGTTTCTTGATTCCCTTCTTACAAACCTCAAAAGTATAAACCCATGGAGTCTTATATAGAGGTCGACCTTGACAAGAGATGATAGGAAATCACTATAGAAAGTCTATTACAAAATTCATTTCCATTCTAAACCAACCAAGGTTTGATGGCTTCCTCATCTCTCCAAATGTTTTTCATCATAAAAGTACCTTGAATCTAGACAGTCTCCTTCATGATAAGAAGGGTATGATGGCCAATACCTTTCCAAGCTTGCCTCCCATAGGGGATAATTGAAGAGATGCAATGGTGCACAACAAGATTTTCTAATCATCATTGCCTTCGAGAGCTTGCATAATCCATTTGGCACACAAGGTTGAACCTTGTCATTGATAAAAAATTGAGCTCAACCCTCTAGAGTTGTGAGAGAGACAACAAAACTCCTAAGAAACATGATGGAATCCTCTAAGTTTCTCAGAGGAAGCCCAAAAAAATTCCCTAAGAACTTTTCAAGGTTTTGATAGGAAGCTTCAACAAGAGTAGTAAACATGAGTAGCCATAAAAATATTCGAGCATATATAGCATTTCCTTATTAGAGAAAGATGCTTGGTGATCCAATAAGCCAACTTTTTTCAATTCTGGAGATAATAGCTTGCCATTAAAAGGACATGGTTGCTTGGAAAGCAAAAGGAATGCTCAAGAATCTAAAAAAAATCTTATCATCAATCTAGCTCCACCCAAAAGTGTCAAGCTAGGGAGGTTTAGGAGAGAAAAAAATACCTATAACATTTTTTCCATTGAATGTTGGAATCCAATGCTTTATAGAATATATCCAAACAATGCAAGGCTTGTTTGATGTTATATCCATCCTCTAGAAGAGTAAGAAACAAATCATTAGCAAAATACCCATTCATTGATTGCACTAGGAATTAAGAAAATAAATTCCTTTGACCAAATTATAAGAAACAAAATAGGTATCCAAAGCCCTCAAAAATAAGCACATAAAGAGTAGGGGTTAAAGGACATCCTTAACAAATGGACCAAAAAAGCCCAAAGGCACTAGATTATTGGCCATTGATAGTGAGACAAGAAAAAGCATCAAAGAAAATCATGTGAACCGATTGAACAAAGTGAGGGGCCAAATCCTAAATCTTGAAGCATGGCAAGGACAAAAGCCCACTCTCAATCGTAGGCTTTAGCAAAGTAATTTTTTATTAAAATAGCCTATTGTGATCTTTGAGCTCATTCCATGCTTTCCCAGACTATAATAATATTATCTAAAATATACATGTACCTAATGAAACTAGTTTGTTTAGGATTCACTATCTACAAAAGTTGGCATAGCTTTAAAGCAAGAGCATTGGCAATGATCTTATAATGGACATTAAGAAGAGTAATAGGTCTCCAATTGCAAATATCCTCCATATCTTTGAACTTAAGTATGAACTTAACATTTCCTTTGTTTATGATTTTTCTTGAGGAATTACAATGAAAGGCTTCAAGGTAAACTTTATGGAGATCTCTCCAACCGACTCCCAGAGAGTTGTAGAATTTCATCACATCTAGGAGTTTTATCATTGGTCATTGAAAAAATAACTTCATGGAGATCAACAAAAGTAACTGATCACAAAAGCATTGTTGAGAATGGAAAAACCTACAAGGGACAACCCAAAGGCATTATTGCAAAGCATGATCTTGTTCGGATAATTCTCTTGATCTTTAAACACCTACTCATAATGACGAACAAAATCCTAAAGGATATCAAAAGGTTCAATCAACAACTAATCACCGTCTTTAATTTACTTAATGGTCTACAAAATGTGGTGAGCACAAAGACCTTGGAAAAAATATTTAGACGTGATCTCCCACTTTGGGTCAATGCACACAATCTTTAATCTAAGCACCTTTGCTTGTACAATTATCAACATTTTTCTTTTGTTGACAAAGCTCGACCACTTGCATCTGCAGAGCAAGTGCAAAGGGATGAGCTTCCCACACAATAGTGACTTGGTGCAACTCCAAGGTGGTGGCCTTATATGAGCAACAATGAAATTGTGCTAGCCAACAATCATAAATTTGAAAGAAATCGGAGGTGTGCTTGATAGCACTATTCCACCATTCAATCCAACTTGTCTACTCAGTGGGTTGAGGCTCAAGGTTTCAAATAGATAAGATATGGGCCAATGTGGGTTAATGAGTCAACAAAGAAGTGTTGAAAAAAAAAAGTGAGTCTTACTGACCTTGGGTTTGGCAATTTTACATTCAATGCAAAACCAAATGGGAGAGTGGTAAAAAAGGACAACCTGCAAAATTTGTTGGAAGGGAGAAATAGCTAGCAAAATTGAAGAAAATTTGTGCTAAATCATAGAATGATCAAGTTGTTTGTGCACTCCATCAAACCCAACTTGAAAATTACTCCACGTACCAATGGCAATGATTATGGCAACAACACATGTTGGGATTGTAAAGACCCAATTAATTATGCATGAAATATCAGGCTCCCCTTTCACGAGTTGTCTAGCACATGAGGAGAATACCATATTTATCACATGTTATCTCCATCATATTAAAGTCTCATAGAACCCAAATGGCAACAAACATTGAGTCAACAAGCCAATGCCAAAGGGAAATCTTTCAATAGCATCATTAAAGGAACAAACATTAATAACTCCAAAAGAATGATTGTCAACATTGAAAAGAACCCATAACACTTTTTTAGTGGCGTCACATCCATGACCCACTAAATGCAAGTACCACCTAGGAGAGAGAAAGGTGACAACTCCTCAAATTGCATCATGACTGCTACACAAAAATGAATTGGATGGTCAAATAACATAAGCAATAAAAATCAAGCAACTAATAATTTTAACTTCCTATAAACAAAAGACATCCAAACCTAGAAACCGTTGTTAAGTATCTCTCACTGAATACTATCTAGAGAGGTTTATAAGACCTTGAACATTTCAAGAGAAAATTCATTGATGAGATTCAAGCAACATTGTCGCTATCTAACTCATCAAGAGCGACAACAATTCTACAAAAAATCTTCTCCAGAAAAACTACCCAACTGAATTTCAAGGGCATGTAATCTTCTTTTCTCTAGGACATATTCTCCTCTTAGAACCACTTAGGAGGATTGCGAGAATGACACAAACTCACTGGAGGGGAAGAAGGAGAATGAATAATATTGTCCAATTGGGAAGACAAAATAAAAGACATTAAGATGTACTAATAAAGTTAGGCCTATGCACCCACTAGATAACTCTCCATTACAAAGAACCGTTGATTTCTCCTTGTCCTAAGGCTTTGAAATTGTGTTAGTCAACATCCTTGCAACTCGTTTGCCAGTGTTTCCTAGAGTATTAGCATGAGCTCCACTATTACTAGGGTTTTTATTGTTTTTACAACTTCCAAAGTGGTCCACTTCTTTTTTAGGAAGGGGAACCTTAGCAGAAGGTCAAGGAGTGGGCTTGTTGTGTGGGGAAACCAAGAGAGAATGAAGAACCTATTGGGAATGATGCATTTGCCCAATTTTGGTTCCTTTGAAATCCTTAGAGAAGTCAACCTCAACACAGACTCAATTTAGGATGAGCTAGAAAAACTATCAAGCAAGTCAATGGTGGTGAAAAAAATTCAACACAATAAAGAAAAACCCAATAATTCCACCCAAAAAGGGCATGAAAAGCCCTTTCTTCAAAGAAAACAAACTCTTGAAAGTGTTGGAAGACCAAAAGAGACATATGAAGAAACCAGGGGCCATGTTTAAGAATGTTTTATACATGGTTAGGTTCAAAAATGTGAAAAAAAAACTCTTAGTGAGACTTTAAACAACCTCAAAGTGGACCCCATGCAAGGCCCAAGTCTTGTTGATCCATTCTCTAAGCATGCTTTTAAGGAGAACCCTTCCAAAAAAATATCCTATCAAAGTAAATTGGTCAAGCCATTTACAAACTACCAAACTCCAAGATGGGAAACACCACATCCAAAGGGGAATCATAGTTCATACCTTGTGGAATGCCATGGAGACGACTGAGTTGCTTGTTTGGCAAAGCCAACCTCAAGAGCTATCAAACCATTAACACCAACAAAAACTATTGGGTTGATAAAATTTGAAGCCATTAAGAAGGCTAAGGGAAAGCTTGAAAGCATGGCAAACTAAAATCCCTTGCAATTAATATAAAGGAATGAGGTGCTTTCTTGCACTAAGACACAATATGACATCAAGAAGATGACACAAGCCTAAACTCAAACCTTAAAATAAAATTAAAAATTTAGAAAAACTAAACAAATTTTGACTTTTATTTTTTCTTGGAAGATACACAAGTATAAAGTATATTTATTCATCTAAGAGAGCATAACATTCTCTATGCAAAATTAAATTATATAACTACTCATGATAAAGGTGAAAAAAAAATACTTTAAGATAAAATAGAATCTTGTGCAAGGAAATAGAAGCCCTACTTTTCAGATTTAAAATTTAAATCTTTGGGACGGGGTTGAAAGTCTCCATCATCTGCTTTCTAAAATTTCGTTACCAATAATTTAACTATGATTTTTAAAATTATTGCCAATAATTTTTTAGATTTAACATTAGATCACCAACTTTTTGAAATTTTAGAACTTAAAACTTCAAAACTTTCCAATTATTAAAAAGTCCACGAAACCCATGCTTATAAAAGCTCCTACAAATTCTAACACCGCTCACTGAGATATTTTATTAAGGCAGCCTAATAGACACCAAATATGAACGCGGTGTTCCAGATTTCCCCCATTGATTATGTCATATCCTTTATCTTTGGAGACACTCACATCCGAGCTCTTTCCTCTGGACAATACTCTACAATAGGCAGCTCGTTTTTTATTATTTGCAAGAAAGGGGTATGGATGGCCCTTCCATTTGTGTTCTCTGCAATATTTCTGCAGAAACAAAATGGCACCTTCTCATCATTCAATAGCGTTTCCACGTCCTCGATGTTATTACAAGCGTGGAAGCAGTGACCGACACAGCTTTTCGACAATATGTAACCTCCATCTAGAACAAAGGACATGCCTTCGTTATTTAGTCCATCTAGATAGAAAGCAATTGACAAATATTCTATCATCAACTACACTTACCTTTGAGTGTATGGTGGAAGCCTTGTCATCTCTTGAACAAAGTGTTAATGCTCATCTACAAAAGTTCACTTCACATATAACTCGTTCCCACTGAGTAAGTGGCGTCCTTTGTGCCTTATTAGCGTCCAGCTTGCAACACCTTATGAGTGGAAAGCTTACTGCAATTAATAGGAAATCGTTTAAGCAGCACTGTTCAAACTAAACAAAAATGAGGGCCTCTTGAGACAACCCATCATGTGCTAGTTTTGGCAGAATGTTTAACTAGGCAACCGATGACGTGCCAGTGAGGCCATTGCGATTTTGTTTTCAAAGCTTTGGACGCTCTATTAAGAATTAGGCCAAAAATTGGTGATGAAACCCATGAGATGCTGTAGCTGGGAGATAGTTTTTAGTCATTGAAGCTATCGTACCAGGAGGCTTAGCAATGCCACATTTTACATTAATGATTAAAGCCATACTATTATTCTGGTCATTTTAATTAACCGGATCATTGTCTCTATAGACAAGGGCTGTTTGTTTTCTATATCCAATTTGTTGGAATATCGTAATACTTATAATTAGCTTTAATAGTAGTGTGGATTATAAACATTTAAAACAACTACAGTGAGAATGTTAAGCCACACTTATATTCAATAAGTGTTTGTATATTGAATAACATTTTGTACTTTTTTTATTTAATATTCATCAATAGAAATATATATACACAAGTCCCCACACATCCAGATATAGAACTAGAGAGAGACATGTAAACGCGGATAAAAAGACACAACACAGAATAACATGCAAGGACGAATGCGCATTCACCAACATATCTATATGCATGTGTCTGTATGTTTTATACGTTTCCTGTGCATATTAAGATTCTTTCTTTCTGTATTTAGATGTGTGTCCCTATACATACACAGATCCACACACATGCACACATAGAATTAGAGACAAGAGACTTGTAAACACAGATAGAAAGACATACAACACTCACAGGAACACAGAAAAGCACACACATCCACATATAGAATTAGTGACACACACAAATGTATGCAAGATGCATGACTTAGAGATGGATGCACATATATGCATGCTGTTGGATGTGTGTGGGTCTGCATATAGAATTAGTCTGTTGGATGTGTGAGTTTGCATATAGAATTAGTTACAGACACACATGTATATACATGTAGAGTTATCCACATACTGTTTTCATGTGGTTGTTTAAGTGTGTTTTTTTCTTAAATTTGAGCTACTGTTTAGGAATTGAAAATAAGCCATGGAAAAAAAGGAGTTGGAAATAAACAGCAACTACATATTGCCAAAAATGCTACATGGCTCCACAAATTTATTTCCTTTTTTTTAATATTTGCCTCAAAAAAAAAATTCCAAATTTTAACTGTACAAATCATTATTAATACTATTTTAATATAAATTTAAGATGACTGCTTAAAAATAAGCAGAAAAATTATAAATTCATGGGACACCAGTTCTAAGTAAGTTGAACAGTGGCTGATAGTCAAAATAAGTTAAGCAACCACATGAGCATCTATCCTTAGAGACGGAAACATATTTGTATGCCGTTGGAATAATTTGGATGTATGTGGATCCATGATTGTTTTTTTTCTGTTGTTGTGTGCATTGTATATCTTTCTATTTGTGTTTACAAGTGTCTTTCTCTAATTATATAAGCAGATGTGTCTGAATATATATATACACTATTGATAGATATTATATAAATAAGAAGTATTTTCAAAATGTCCTTTACAAGTGTCACCCAACACTGTCAGCCTTTGTTTCAAATGTTTATTGTCAGTAGTACTGTTAAAAGGTAATGATAAATATTACAATATTCCAACAAATTGGATATAGAAAAAAAAACAAAAGAGCCCTCGTCTATAGAGATAATGACACCAGAATGATATTACGGTTTTAATGTAAAATGGGCCATTGTGAAACTCCTGTTACGCTAGAGTCAATGATTAAAAATTATCTCTTAACCTCACTACCTCATGGGTTCCATTGCGTTGTGATTATTAACAGTATAAATGAGACTAACTATAGTAATGCCTACTCATAGCAGTTGGTCAGATGTTCAAATAACTTTTCGAAATATTAAAAATCTTATAATTATTATTATAGGCACCATCCTCCCTAAACATTATTCCAAGCTATGGTCACGAGGTAAGCCGAATGGGAAGCATTCTTCTAGTGAGTTTCCGCACACCAAGTTAAGTTTATTGGGTTGCCATTTGCTGTGAAGAATTTGTTAATCAATACTATCCTGCTATTTCCCAAGTCTATTGCCTTCCAGTTTCCTCGAGAACTTGATTTTTCATAAAACTTAATGCAAGCTAAAATGAGTTTATTTGGTTGGCTTTCTTCTATTTGCGATATTCACTGTCCAAATTGATGATAAACACAGGGTCTCTTTGCTAATATGCCTGATACAATTAGTGACAGAACATTGTGGCTCTCGTCAAGTTGGCAGAGTTTGATTTAAGTAAATTTACATTTTCATGGAAAAAAAAAATCAATAATCATTTACAAATCACTTCAACAAAAGCAAGTGCGGTTCCTTGCAGCATTTCTTTCCAGAAGTTGTCTTAGAACAAACTTCTGACCCTCATCATCTGAGATCTGTGAAACATGAACTCCAGATGACTATGGAAGCAGATGATGATGATATGCTGGCAAAGGAAGAGCCTTAGCTCAAAGATTTATATGTGGAAGTTACAGAAATAGATGGCGGTGATGATGGAATGTAAAGGCAATTATATTGTTTCAGAAAGTTTCAGGGTCATAAGGTACAGAAAAACTCAGATTTTTGAGGTATGCTGCAAGTAAATTTTTAGTTCTTACTATTTCAGAATTGCATTCAGAAATACATTATTCACAACTCTGTTTTCGCAGCCTATGGTGTCTTGTGAGTCTACGACTATTCGAGGAAGATAGCCTAGTCTAGGTGAAGCTACAAAATGTCAAAATCTGATCAACATATTGTATCGATTGAGTTAGGTCTTAAAACAGCGGGTCCAAAATCATAGAGTTTTTCTTCACCTACAAGCATAGGGGTTTGTCATCATGAAAGTAAAGATAGGCTCATCTACAGATTCAGTAAGGTTAAGGCTAACTACGAGAGTGGGTAAGCTCTCCGGCTCTTGGGGCTCAGCTTAAACCCAAGGTGGCTTTCTCAAAAGTATACTTTAACAGGTATTTAAATCAAACAAATGGACAATCAAAATAATAGACAGCAGCTATACACCTTAATTTGCATGCTCAACCCCTAATTCTGTAAAGCGCCCAACACGGATAGAATTCACCACAACAATAAATTGCACTCAGGAGGATCACTGTTTAATTTCGAACATTGATTTAATGTGCAGAGTACACCAAAAACTGATTTCAATAAACCAGGCACAGAATGAATACCCTCAGCCGCTCCTAAGTGGAACCAAAACAAAATCAATGCATATCATATGATAACAGTCCTAGCTGCATTCGAAACTGATAAATAGAACAATTCCGCAGATCTCTAGTATTTGCTTATAACAGTCCAATACATCAACTAATGAAAATAGCAGCCATACATGGAAATAGATGTGTATACGGGATACACTCAATAACAATTCATATTCAGACTCATATAGAAATCCCAACACAGCAGTGGAAATGATAAGACACAGCAATCAGAGGTCAATACGGAATTGCACTCAATTGTATTAGTTAACTCATAGTAATATCAGCGCATAGCACAATATGATAAAGGCTTCAATCTATTCCACGACTCAACAAATGAATTACACGGATCAATGTATGCCCAGCCCGTATTAAGGATGTATCAAACTCTGAAGGAATTACACGACTGGACAGAGTATACTTGCCCGGGGACAATCGTTGGCAATCAAATTGATGAACAGACTGGCCTGAACCGCATGTATGGAATTTGCTGAATGAGCCGCTATAAACCGCTTGTCCACGGCAATATCGCACTGGCTTTGCCCGGAATTGTAATAGTTGTAATCATGTGCCACAGCGTATGGTGATAGGTGTGGCCAGAGCCTAGGCTCGGCCACCAATCGCAATCTCTCAACCTTCCATCCTCTATTTACTCTAGAGCTTGCACCACCTCCAATAGATATCCGCCTCCTTCCTCAACTAGCAAAGTTGATACAACTTGGTCAACCGAATAGCCGTGTGATATGCGGAAAGTAATTGTTCACGAATGGCCAAGGTGAGGTGGTTGTCTCACCTAGTCACTACTTACAAAGGTTTTTGTCTCTGTAGAAGCCAACAAGAGTCTTCCTCCCAAATTCATGATTCCTCCAAAAGATCCAATATAAATATGCAATATAGATGCCTTCCCAAGTGGGTCGGCCAAATAGGTCCTAGGGTATTTTAAATTTAAATATTATTATTCAATAATTTAAATTTAATTATTTAATATTAATAAATATTATTATTATTTTTAAATATTTAATAAATGCAAACTGAGTGTTTAAAAAATTAAAAGCATTGTTTCCCTCCAAATTGAGAATGGGTCTCAATTAGGGATGGGGACATGACAGTCCTCCCTGCCAGATGTTGCTTGCCCACAAGCAACTTCGGTTTCGGATGCTTGCAAACCTCAACTTCTTCCCATGTCCTCCCCATCTTCTTGGCTGAAACTACCTTAGGGCCTCCCTTGGATAGGCCTTAAAGAACAACCTCCTTATCAGCTTTGAACTTCAACTCCAAAGTTTGATAGTTTGTTGTGTACTCCCTAAGTGAGTGCAGCCATTGCACTCCCAAGACCACATCTATCTCACCAATGCCAACTATGCAGAAATCATCCCACATCTTGTGTCCTCCTAAGGTCAACTCCATTTGTTGAATCTGGCAAGCGCATGGAATAGTGTAACCATCTACTACTATCACATTAGATCCTTCAAAGTCTTCCACCCTTAGGCGCATCTTAGCCACTAACCCTTCATCAATGAAATTATGAGTGGCTCCACTATCTATTAATATTGTTACCCTTTGTCCTTGTAAGTCCCCTTTGATGCAGAGAGAGTGATACCTTGGTGCTCCTAAGAGTGCTGCAAAAGTGCTCCCTGAATGTCCTCCCTCCAATGACTCCACGTGCACATCTTTGTTAGTAACGCCCTTGGGTTCACCTTCTCCCTCATCAATGTCGTCATTGGAGGGTTCCTCAATATAGTGGATGTGTCCTTTCCCCAAACACCTGTGACCCGGTGCCCAAGGCTCCCTACAAGTGTAGCATAACTTTTTCCTTTGAAGCTCATTCTTAGACATGTCCATCCCGCTAGACCTCAATGGTGGGTTCGTCGTTTTAAGAGTAATCGAGTGAAATGGCTTCTTTGGCTGCCGTGTTAGTGCATTCTTCAGCATAGGTTTATTCTTCATGGTGGAATCATCAAGATCCAAGGCTCTTCAAATAGCCTCCTCTAATAATATTGGCTCTAAGGCCCTCACCAAACCACGGAAAGACTCTAATAGCCCCTCGATGAACAAAAACATAAGCCTCCTATTTGTCACATCTGGGACCATAACAACAAGCCTTCGAAATTCTGTGACATAATCATTCAATGTCCCATGCTGCTTTAACCTTGTCAATTCCCTAAAGTATACCTCCGGATCTCTTATGTCAAACCTTTCTATGAGCTTTTGTGTGAAATCAGCATATGTAGTAACAAGGTCAAACCCTTAAGTCACAATGCCATGATGCCACCATTCGTGAGCTACACCTTCCAAATGTAAATGGCAAACTTGACTATTTCATCTTCGGTCATAGGGCTGAGATAGAAATATGTATCTAGCTTTTGAACCCATGTACGTGTAGTAACTTTCCCCGAACCATCAAATGTAGGAAGTGACAGTTTGCTTACTTTGTGTTGAAGGTCTTTATTGGATTGCTACATGTATTGCCTTCTTCATTTCTTAATCTTTTTCTAGCATTGTTGTACTGATCAAAGGGGATCTCCCTTCAAGTGATGGTGTCAAGCTTCATGTAATCCTCCAAAATAGTATCAAAATTAAGCTGATTATGTCCTCCTCCTTCTTGTGGTGTCTTTGTCCTAGGCAAGAAAGTGGGCTGGGAGGGTCTAAGAGTTGATCCACTTGGAGTTCTGGTCGGATTTCCAACTCCAGACCGTTCTGAATTGCCCTCAGCAGCATTGTTTTGTGCTAATTTGCTATTGGTGACTGCATTGGTTAGGTTTTGCATCATTTGCAACAATATTTGATTCATCTGATCTTACTTCTGCATGAGTGCTTTAATCTCATCAATCTGAGCAGCCATCTTCTTACCTCTGCCTCTTATTCCACTGTTGCTTTTCAGATTAGCTGCCTCAATCCTCTTCCTCTCTCTCTCTTTATAGCTCTTAGGTCTCTTTGGTTGTACTGCATACATTGAAACTATCCACAAGCTGGCAAGATTGAGGCTCTGATACCACTATAAAGCGCCCAACACAAATAGAATTCACCACAGGAATAAATTGCACTCAGGAGGATCATTGTTTAATTTTGAACATAGATTTAATGTGCAGAGTACACCAAAAACTGATTTCAATAAACCAAGCACATAATGAATACCCTCAGCCACTCCTAAGTGGAACCCAAACAAAATCAATGCATATCATATGATAACAGTCCTAGCTACATTCGAAACTGATAAATAGAACAATTTTGCAAATCTATAGTATTTGCTTATAACAATCTGATACATCAACTAATGAAAATAGCAGCCATACATGGAAATAGATGTGTATACAGGATACACTCAATAACAGTTCATATTCAGACTCATATAGAAATCCTGACATGGCAATGGAAATCATAGTTGAAAAACTCGCCAAACCCAAAAAACTCAACTTAAAAATTGCTTAAATTTCATTAAAAACATATTTTTTTTGTAAAATTCAATGATAAGATGCATCCAATGAGTCAATAAATGAGTACATAAAAGAACCAAGCTGAGTCTAGTTGTATTTGATTAATTTGAAAGAAAATTGGGTACAAAATGGCATCCTCATGTGGAATGTGTTGATACTGATAGTTTGAAACAAAATGAAAATAGAAAATTGTTTTTGTAAAACCAAAAGTAAATACTACATTAACATATTTTACAAATTTTCATCTTCCTCTTCCCATGTCTAGTGAAAACTAGGGGAGAGGTAGAACTAGACGATATATAGATGAAGACTTGTAGGCAAACTTGGAAACTTGGACTTGGAGAGTGCCTAGAATATCAAATGAATTCAATGGGAGTTTGAGGGCAATGCTCCCAACGGGGTTTAGGGGTAGCACCCCCCGTGGGGGTCTGGGGCTAGTGCCCCAAATGGGGTCAAGGGGCAGCGCCCTTTGTGGGGGCTTGGGGGCAACGCCCCTAGCGGGGTCGAGGGGCAGTGCCCCTCATGGGGGTCTGGAGGCAATGCCCCCAACGAGGTCAAGGGGCAGCGCCTCTCGTAGGGTTCGGGGGCAACCCAAATTAAAACCTCCAAAACCACACAAACCTTCATGGTGTACATCATTTTGCATTTACAATAAAACCCAAATTAAAACCATCAAAGCCACACAAACCTTCACGGAACACATCATTTTAGCGGTTGTGGGAGACTTTTCTGAGCATGCGAGTTTTTTTGTCAGACTCGTCGAGTTTTTGGCGAGTTTTTTGCATTTGTTCGATGAGTTTTGAAGACGAGTAAATGGCTGAAAAACTCAGGAAGCAATTGCAACTCGCCAAGTTTTTTTTGCAACTCACAGATTTTTCTGCGAGTTCTTCAACTATGGTGGAAATGATAGACACAACAATGAGAGATCAATACGGAATTGCTCTCAATCTCATAATGCACATAGCAATATCTTCGCATGGATCAATCCAATATTCTACTCAACAAATGGACAATATGTCGAGTTGCAATCAAATCTTGCTGGTCAAAACCGCTTGTCCAACAGTATCGCAATTCGCCCAATGAGCATAAGCCGCCACGCGTAGCGAGCCTAGGCTCGTATACAATCTCTCAGTCCACAAGTAAAAGCTTGTCCAATCACTGGCAAATGGAGCCACTGGGTGATACGGTAATGAATACGCTCGTCTCACCTGGTTTCTGCCTTATAGAGGTTTTCGTCTCTATAGAAGCCAACAAGAGTCTTCCTCCCAAATTCGTGATGATTCATTCCTCCAAAAGATCCAATATAAATATGCAATATAGATGCCTTCCCAAATGGGTCAGCCAAATAGGTCCTCGGCTATTTTAAATTTATATATTATTATTCAATAATTTATTAATTTAAATTTAATTATTTAATATTATTATTATTTTAATATTATTTTTAAATACTTAATTAAGCAGACTGAGTGTTTAAAAACTCTGTTTCTCTCCAAATTGAGAATGGGTCTCAATCAGGGACGGGGACATGACAAATTCTATCACTAAGTTAGGTATGACTAGCTGCAAAGACCTCTTTTAAAGCTGATTCAATACATTGCACACATATCTATAAATAATGACAATGTTATTAGCTCTTTAGAGGGTTTCATTTAAAGTTTCATATACATTGGCATAGTATAAAGATGTTGAACATGATTTTCTAAGAATATAAGAGTTAAGTTTTGCTTAAGATTTTCCCTGATTTATGTCAGTAAACCATGAGTAGCATATACTGATCCTAATCTACTTCCTACGACTACCTGTGAACAATTTTTATTGTTTTTAAAATGTGTGTGAAAAGTCTAAGTCTTCAAGACCAGTACCTTATTGGGTTATAGAGTTGTATCAAACCATTCAAACAGCAAACAAGAAGTTACTACAGAGATATGATAAATAGTAGTCACATCTACTTAATAATCTTTCTCCAAACTCATTAATGTTCAAATGCAACAAAAGAAGGGACCAATACAAAAAACAATTTGCATTGATTCAAAATGCTACAACACTCATCTAATCTTTGTTACAATCACACCAGAAAATGTGAAAAAAAAAGTTTAGCCAGAAATCTGTCATTTTTTTAAAACCCTCCAAAATGCTAACAACCAGCCAAGGAGACACACGGTTACAAAAAATCTGCTTCAATAGCTAACTCTCTGCAAATTCTAAGAGTAACTTTAATGGTATACACACTATCAGAAATTGAAACCCTAGACTATTATGCATCCTATTCAATGAAAATTCAAAGAACCAACCCTTACAATGAATGAATAAGTCACATATATAGATTGTAATAAGAAAACATGATCCTGGGGAAAAGATGAGGCTGTGTGGTACTGTGGGGATTAGCCATACCCTAGCCACCTTCGTGATAAATGCTCTACACAAAATTTGCCCCTTTGAGATTTACAAATCCACCTAGAAGTATGAGAAAATAGACTCCTTTACATTTGTCATTCTTTTGAGCATTAACAGCATTCAAATGTGCACACAAAAAACCCCTAAAATGCGCACAAAATCCACTGAATATGCGGCCTAGAGATGGCGTGAAGATTAGGCTCTACACTTTCCACTGCTCTAATGAATTAGGGCATGGCGTCAAACAATCACATTCCCTTCAAATCTACCTTCTTTGTAATTAAAAAAATGCTTTAACATGTACCTGTGAATCAAATCTAGTGGTTGCAGCAACTCGTTGGATCATTTATGGCATTCCCAAAGTGCTTTCACTTTTACTGCAACAACAACCCACAAATCTGGCACTTGTAATGATTTCAACATGGTTATGGCATTTGAATGGATCAAAATTTGTGAAATAATGGTGAAAACAGTGATTATAGGCATCCATGGGTAGGTGCAAGGCCAAATCTGACCATAACTGAAGCCCTAACCACATTCAAGAAGCCCCCATGGAAACAACTTGAATCGTGTGCCAAAACTGAATATTAATTCTCCTCAAATAGCAAAAAGCTATCTCTAATAGTTATAAGTACCTTTTTGACATACCTAAATCATTTCCAGCAACCATATGGCATTTTCAAGCAGTATCGGAAAGTTGGCAAGAAGCTGGCAAAAACTAGGTAAGAGTTTTGAATTGTCAAGGGTCAGGGAAAAGTCATACATTGTGCTCTTGTTTAAGCTGTTAAAAATCGAGGATGCAGAGGAAGTCAGGTTGGATGAAAGCTGAATGAATAAGCCCAATAAATGAAAAGAGCCTTGGGCGTTGAATGGATCAAAATTTGTGAAATAATGGTGAAAACAGTGATTATAGGCATCCATGGGTAGGTGCAAGGCCAAATCTGACCATAACTGAAGCCCTAACCACATTCAAGAAGCCCCCATGGAAACAACTTGAATCGTGTGCCAAAACTGAATATTAATTCTCCTCAAATAGCAAAAAGCTATCTCTAATAGTTATAAGTACCTTTTTGACATACCTAAATCATTTCCAGCAACCATATGGCATTTTCAAGCAGTATCGGAAAGTTGGCAAGAAGCTGGCAAAAACTAGGCAAGAGTTTTGAATTGTCAAGGGTTGGGGAAAAGTCATACATTGTGCTCTTGTTTAAGCTGTTAAAAATCGAGGATGCAGAGGAAGTCAGGTTGGATGAAAGCTGAATGAATAAGCCCAATAAATGAAAAGAGCCTTGGGGCATCTGAGATCGAGGACAGGGAAAATGCTTGCAAGGATACTAGGCAGAAGAAATAGCAGAATCCTAACTCCAAAAGAATGAATAGTGAGATTTGAGAGTTGGGCTTACTCTGGAACGGGTATTGATATCCCAAAATCCCAACTTCGAAAAACTTAGGAAGTTTTTTTGAAGTGATAATCAAACTTTGAGATTAACGAGGAAAGGAGATCTCAAAATCCCAACTCCGACAAAACATTGAGCAACAATGAACCAGGAATTGGGATTCAAGAGGAAGCAAATGAACATGATGGTAAAGGTTTTCCAAATTTCCCAATCCCAAATGACTTCGACAATTTTAGGCAACAAGGATTAGGATTGCAAGGTGGGGATGGAAGGATGGAAAACTTCGAAACTTCAATGGAAATGAAGTACTTAAGGCAAGTCATCGAACTTCAGAGTTTCAAGGAAATAGGAAAATGGTAGATGTTTAAGGGATGCCCAAAACTCTGATGTCAAAAGACAAATTTCTTTGGAAAGCAAAGGAATTGAAGAAGCAGGGATGGAAGGGTATGCAGGTAGGGAAAACCCTGACAGGCTGACAGAACACCTAGGAAATGCCCTGAACTTGGAATTTTCGGACTTAAAACAGATTTTTGGCCTGATTAGTGTACACAAAGGTTCATACTTAGGCAAAATGCAGAACAAAAATCCACATAAGTTACTCTCTTATCAGTTATAAATAGGAGTCAGAGGAACCTAAGTGAACACAAGAAGAGGGACTCAATGAAAAAAAATTGACACTTAAATATTGAGTCCCAACAGGTTGTAAATGTTGTTCATAGCCGATGAGACCACCATAAATAGATGCCCCTCTAACCTATCAATAAAAAAGAAGAATGCAAACAAAATTGAATGCATGTAGAAATATATTTCTACAGTGCATATGTATTTATGAGCATATATACAATTGCATGTGTGGGATGTGTGTCTGTGTGTGTGCAAGTACATTTAGTTGGATCAAGTTCAGCTGAATCAGGGCAGAAAGTTTCCAAAAAATTGAGAATCGGGTATGCTCATAAAACTTTTCCGGAGAGGTCATGTTAAACAAAGATGAGCAAGGGGTTTCTTCTGAAATGGAGACCTCTTCTATTCACATAGGGTGGACCAGATTATTGTGAGATAAACCCTTCCAAGTATTACAAACATCTCAAGCATAGAAATTATTGTACAGAAGAATATCAAACAAGACTGGCCAAATTGTTAGATTTTTCATTTTTGTACTGTTTTTTTTTTTCATAATTAGATGACTTCCCAATTGCTTATTATAGAAAATTCAACCATTATACTCTGCTTA
This sequence comes from Sequoia sempervirens, assembly GCA_007258455.2. Classification (NCBI taxonomy): domain Eukaryota; kingdom Viridiplantae; phylum Streptophyta; class Pinopsida; order Cupressales; family Cupressaceae; genus Sequoia; species Sequoia sempervirens. The sequence continues at coordinate 16,204,781 of VDFB02072274.1, read as the reverse complement.
TCCTTAAACTGCTTTCTTTAATATGGGAAAAACACATACCTTTATAAACCCACAATATTAATCGGTGATCTGAGCTAACCTGGTTGTTCTTCTTTGCGGCTTAATTGGGGCAATATAATACCTCATAACTGGCAATACATTCAATACTGTATATAATGAGCACTACACAAACAATGTCATTTCAAAACTTCCGTTTTCAACAAACATCCTTTTGCAATATTTAGATTGATTTTAAATATCTTTATAGAGAAAAAATGTTTGCAACATGAACAATTAAAGAGATTAGCTCAATCAGTCAGGAAAACTCAACAGTAAAGGTCAAAAGTTCAGGTGTTAGTTGGCGGCAATAATTTGTACTGAGTTCCATCTTTTACAAGTGCAAAACCTTTGAAAATTCTGGAAAGTTATTAGGGTGCTTTTCTCCACTTAGCAGCCCTTCTAAGATACAAAGCTTCTGTGTTTTGCAGAACAGAGATCAATATACAAGAACTCTCAAGAGTGTGATAGATTAAAATCCTGAACAAATAAATTAGACAAAAGTTTAACTTGAATGCAACATTGAGGAGCAAAAGTTAATAGAGGGAACCTAGAAATAAAGGGGCGCCTCGGTCTATTTATTAGGCAACAATACTTCAAATCTAAGCTCGATATGATCTTTGGTTAACATTCTGAGAGACTCTGGCCAAATTTTCAGGTGAGGAGTTCCGTCCATACTCATCATCCTCATCCTCAGAATCATCAAGAACACCTCTAGCACCAATTTCCATATCATTAGTTTGCCTCACAAATTGACCTCTAATTCGAGGCCTCTGCTCTGCTAGGCGCTTTCGACTAACATAACGTATCTTCTTATCAAAACATCGATCTTTCCTTTTTTGTCTGAATTTATTCAGAGCTGCTTCTCTTCTTTCCATTTGACTGATCTTGGGTTCAGCAACAGACACATTAGCCAAAGATGGCCAAGCATGTGAAGGACCAAGTTGTGGAGGTCCTACATGAAGTCCAAATGAATAATATGAGAAAGCTGCATTTACAGGCATACCATGACATGGTGGCATCACATGAAATGGGATCATTCCTGGATTGACGTGTCCTCTAACATCATGAGGCACTCCATGGCACAGTTGCATGGGTGCTGACATTGGAGAGCAATTCATCATCTCTGGTACAAATTGGGAAGGTGCTGGAGAAGAAACACCAAGACCATTTACATGTCCATGGCCTTCATTCCGAACACCTAACTGACCCACAGATACCTGCTCACCTGCTGCTTCCTCTCCATTCAGGATTTTGGGTGGCACAGACAAATTAGTTGACCTAAGTTCCAACCCATCCCTGCAGCTCACCTCATTGCTTTGACTGGAAGTTTTCACAGCTTCCAAACTCCGAAGCGGGCTACTGGAATTACCTCTTGTAGATGGTGTACATACTATAGGATGGTTTTGGGGAATAGGTATCTCTTGTTGGCAAGATTTTTCTTCACTTAGACTGCTTAAATTTGGTGTCTTTTTTGCTTGGATGCTTGCCTTGACATATGCGAGGAAAGCTGACGACTCGCCAATCTTGAGCTCACTTTTCTTTGGATAAGAAGAAAATCTTCCTGAAGTACCCAGAAACATTGATTGACATGTCAGAACATGATATCATGGTAATAGCAGTTAATGTTTTATGTCATTACCTGAACAAACCAGTGCATGCAAATTTTTTAAGTTGCTTACCTGCCAAAGGACCAGGTTGTGGTGCTTGAAACTGGAAATCAGACGAACGCTTTAGAGAAAGCTCCAACATAGGAGAATTCTTTGACTGCAAAAGTAAAAGACCTCAAACCTCATAATGCAATAGCAAAAACATACCAGCCAAGCTCAAAAAAAAAAAGATGATCTATAAATAAAACATCCTTCAGACACAGACACTTGCAGGATAAACATTGGACTTTCATATAGCTGCCTCCTTTTGGACTAACATGTTCCCTCTAGAGAATTTCACATAGAGAAAACTCCTCTTACTTTATCCCAAAGAATTAAGAATCTTTGTCTTTTATCTTAATCCTGCATGGCTAAGAAATAAGAAAATTTAGAGACTAAAGACATCAATTATTTTAAAATTCATTGTACCTGGCACTCCCTAGGTGTGGCTAGAGTACTGGTTTCAGGTCCAGTGCAGCCCCTTAGTTTCTTGTCATCAGTGTCATCTGAGAACCAAGTGGTACTGTTGGTGTTGGATTCACTGGGATCTGATACGAGCAAATCAAAATCAAGATTCAAGTTTCTACCAACAACGTTTTTCTCTGCCAGTCCCAGCTGCCAATGCATAATGATAAAGGCATACATTGTTGTCAGTATGGTTGTAATCATCTTTTGCAAGTCATCATACAAACTACTACACAAAAATGAGTTCCAATATCTAAAAGAAAAGCTCACGAAACAATTGAGGCTCAGGTCAAGCTTCTTGCACCATTCGCCTTCTTCTCCACATGTGAATCCACAAGTTGAGAAGCTCATTGATACGAAGTGGCTTTACGAGGTAATCAGCTGCTCCCAGTTTTAAGCACTTCATAACAACGGTTACCTCATCCTGAGCAGACATCACTGACATGCACCAAAACAATACATAAATATACATAGTTATTCTTAACATGCAACTTATCTAGGGCAAGCAAGTACTTTAACTCAATTCAATTTTTGGACCAAAATGTCCAAGCACTGTGATATTTGCTAACATTTTAGCTTATATTACATGTACCTCATCATCCAAGCAACAAGAAAAGTAACTGAATGTAAAGGTTACATAAACTTTAGGAATGTTGTTTCCTTGATTATTCAGGAAGCATAATTCAATATTTGAAAAGTATGATGCCTAAATATAGTCCAACAACCAGCAATTAGTTGGTCCAGATGCAAAATGACCACTCACTAACTATAGGTATCCGCCGTAAGCGCTCCTCCCTCATAATGTGCTTTAACATCTTAAAGCCCTTGTCCTTAGGTAGATCCACCTCAGCCAAAATGAGATCAATTTCCTGGCTCTCTGCATTCAGAACGCCAATGACCTGCCTTGCTGTATTGACAGCCATTACTGCCATGTAAACAGAAAAAACTCGATTCAACTCACATTTTCAATTTTAGAATAAAGACATTCATAAAGTAACAAAGTAGATGAAAAAGCAAATCATCCAGGTTCATTCCCAGGTCAGCAAGGAACCCCTTAATTACCCGAGGGTAAAATCTTGGTCATCCAGAAAAAAAAACACAATTCAACAAAATAAATGGACTATCTTGCCAGTCTTGAAGATTACATGTTTTTTGATTGAAGGAGGGAGGCCGAATTTTTCATGAAGGATGGCTCTGCAAGCGCTGCATGAGGCCGCAGCCATCTAGGCTCGGCCTGCATGTGGTCTTTTGGTGGTTGCATGTGTAGTTGGGGGTCGGATCTGTTCTCTTCTTCTCTGAAGCTTGTTGGGGGTGGGTTTTTTTATGCTATTCGGGGGGAGGTTCTTTTCTTTTGAAGCAGGTGTGTATTCTGGGGTTGGGGGGTTGCGATCCTGGTGTCCAGTGGAGTGTGCCTTCATCGAAGGGATCTTGGTTTTATTTTGGCCTTGCTAGCTCATTTTGCGTTGTGTGCTCTTTGATGGATACTGGAGAATCTTCTAGGGTTTGTCCCAATATGGACTTCCGTTCTGCTTTTGGTTCGAAACCCTCTCCACAGGGTTCAAAGATTTTTGATAATAATCTTTTCTCGGTGGAACCTGAGAAAGTCGAGATGGGCTCGGCAGGGGGGCCTAGAATTCCGAAGATTAATGGGTGCCTCGAACGGTGTAAAGAGAGGCCGAGTGTAGTCATTCCAATGGAGATGTTGGCTGAAGACATTGATTATTATGCTCGACATTCTCTTTATTGCAAATTCTTAGGTTTGAAAATTTCTTTGCAATTCTTGGATTTGTGGGCTCAAAAGACATGGATGCCTGAGGGAGAGATGGAGATCCGCCTCCTGGCAAATAACTACTTCATGGTTACATTTGACTGCTTGGCTGATCGGAATAGGATTTTTGAAGGGGGCCCGTATTTTTATAACCAGGTGGGCTTATTTATTAAGCCATGGCATGCTGGCTTCAACCCGGCAGAGGAACTTCCGAATCGGGTTCCGGTTTGGGTTCGTCTTCCAAGGCTCCCTGTGGAATGCTGGCGAGAGGATGTGTTGTGCCTATTAGCCTCGAAGCTGGGGAAACCTGTGGGTTCTTCTCAGCAAACACAATTCAAAAAGGTAATGACTTTTGCCCGGTTTTGTGTAGAAATTGATTTAAGTAAGCCATTGCCAGACTCGTTAGAAGTGAGTGCAGGAGATTATTCATGGGTGCAACAGCTGGATTATGAAACACTTCCCTTCCGTTGTCGTTTCTGTCATGAGTATGGTCACCTCCTGCGCAGATGTCCAAAGGCCAAGCCTTTGGAGGCTCATTCTTCTCAACCTTCGGCTAATCCACCTAGGGTGGATAAGGGCAAGGACCCCATTCAGGGTTCTGGTGGTAGGGAAGATGGATTTATTCCCGTTAGAGGCCGAAACAGAAATAAAGGTCATAAAAGGACTTTGAAGGACAGGCAGGAGGAGGACACCTTCAACAGGTTTGAGGTGCTAGAGGATCTTAGTCAACAGGAGGTGAACCCAGGATTTTTGGATCTAGATCATGGGACTTTGGATATTGATCAGCATGGCCCTTCGGTTGAGGCAATGCTTGCTCCCCAACAGGAGGGGGGTATGGGAGTGCCATGCTTAGATGAGGTTGGGAAAGATCCTAGTCAGGTATTGCTCAACTCAGAGGTGATTATGGCTCCGCTTACTGATGGGACTTTGGCTCTAGGGACAGATCGTCAAATGGAGGTTCAGGATGAGTTGGGTGGTAGTGCTGAGGTAGTGAAAGATAGTGTAGATAAGGTTCACCTCTTGCAAAAAGTTGGTCCGGAGGTGGGCAAGAAGAATATTAAGGCATCCTCTCAGTTGGGTGTTCTGCAAAAAGTTCTCAAGAAGGGGGGGCCGGAGAAAATTTCTAAGCTGGGAAGGAAGAAGGATGAGGAAAAGATTAAGATGATAGGGGAGACTTTGGTGGAGTCAGGGTCAGTCAAGACTCTAGATTCGCATTTTTCATGCCCCTCGAAATGATAGTTCTCTCTTGGAATGTTAGGGGCTTGAACAGTGGCCCTAGACAAAAAGCTGTTCGGGATTTGATTAGGTGTCATTCGCCTGATGTTCTTTTTTTGCAGGAGACTAAGCTCTCTGTGGAGGGTATGATGGATTTAGTTCCTAAGTTATGGGGGAATGGTGGATGCCAATGCATTGGTGCTCAAGGGTCTTCTGGCGGGGTGGCATGCTTATGGAACCCACGTAAGATTTGCCCCCTCTGGTGGGGGTCTTTTAGGTCCTCCCTTTCCATGGTGGCCTCTTGTTTTATGTCAGGGGAAATTGCTCTCTTCTCCAATGTGTATGCGCCTGTGGAGTTGCAGGGCAAGCAACTTTTGTGGTCCAACATTCATCTAGTTCGCAGCTTATTTCCCTACCATCCTTGGATTATTGGAGGTGATTTTAATGCTATCACGGAGCTTGCTGAGAAACGAGGTGGTATTGCAAGGTTGGAGGCTTCTGCTTTATTGCTCCAGGACAATATCTCTGCTTTGAATCTTGTGGATATCAAGCCTGGCAATGGTCTTTTTACTTGGAATAATAGGAGAATTGGTGATGCCTCTATTTCTGAAAGACTGGATAGATTTTTGGTGTCTAGTTTTTGGGTGGGGGACAGGTGGTTGATAAGCTCTGAAATTTTGGATGGTCGTGGTTCTGATCATTGGCCTATTAAGCTAGTGGTTGATGTGCCTCAACGGTGTGCTAGACAGACCTTTAAGTTCCAACTCATGTGGCTTAGGGATGAATCTCTTCATGTTTTGCTCCCTAGTTGGTGGGATCAGGGGAAGCCAGCATATGGCACTGCCATGTACTCTTTCTCAAAGAGGCTCCAGTATGTTAAATACAGATTGAAAAGATGGAATAGGCAGCATTTTGGTAACTTATTTCAGGAAAAGCAAAAGGCGCGAGATAATCTAGACCTAATTACCAGACAAATTCGAGATCAAGGCCTCTCAGAGGAGCTGAGTTTATTAGAGGTTGCTGCAACAAAAGAGCTTGAGGAATGGGAGTTAAGAGAAGAGATTTTTTGGAAACAAAAGTCTCGTATTGAATGGCTCCAGGCTGGGGATCGAAACACTGCTTTCTTCCATAACTCAGTTAAGGATCGGAGACAAGGTAATGCTATTTCTTCTATTCTGTTGCCTAATGGGGAATCTTTGTCCTCTTCAGCCTCTATTTCAGCTGAATGCATTCGATATTTCTCTACCCTTTTCTCTGAGGATTCGCCTCCTGCGGAGGAGGATGAAGCTAAAATTTTAGATTGTATCCCGAAGCTGGTGACTAATGAAATGAATGAATCATTGCTTGCTCCTATTACCTTGTCGGAGCTTGAGAAGGTTGTATTCCAGATGAAGAAAGGTAAAGCTCCTGGGCCTGATGGATTCCCCATTGAATTTTTTCAAGAGTTCTGGGAAGTGGTTAAATTGGACCTTTTAGAGGTTGTCCAAGAATCCTTTATACATAAACAAATGTTGAAGTCCCTAAATGCTACATTTTTAGCTCTTATTCCTAAGAAGATGGGAGCTAACTCCTTGGATTTGTTTAGGCCTATAGCTCTATGTAATGTTGTGTATAAAATTATTACTAAGTTGATCGCAGAAAGGCTGAAGCCTTGGCTTGATGACTTAATTTCTGAAGAGCAGGGGGGTTTTGTTGCTGGAAGACAGATCATGGATGGGGTAGTTATTGCTGCTGAGGCCATCCATTCTATGGAATCCTCAAAAGATAAATCTATGTTTATCAAGTTAGACATGGCTAAAGCATATGATCGTGTTAAATGGAGTTTTCTATTTAAAATCCTTGGAGCTTTTGGCTTTGCTGAGGGTTGGATTGAATGGGTTAGGAGTTGTGTCACTTCCTCCTCCTTTTCGGTGCTTATCAATGGTGAGCCCACTTGTTTGTTTGGTGCTTCTAGAGGCCTTAGGCAAGGAGATCCCCTATCTCCTTACTTATTCATCCTCCTTGCGGAAGGCCTGGGAAGACTCATTCGTGCTCAGGTTGCTAGTGGCTTGCTTCAGGGATGGAGTTGGGGAGATGGTATTCCCCCTCAGTCTCATCTGCAATTTGTAGATGATACTGCCTTGATGGGTAGGGCTAAGGTTGAGGAGGCTCTCAATTGGCGCAGTGTCTTGGACAGTTACTTGGCGGCTTCTGGGCAGCGCATAAATGAGGGGAAGTCCTTCATATATTTCTTCCACACTCCTAAAGGTATTCAAAGGAGAATTGCTGGTATCCTTCGGTTTCAGATTGGTTCGCTTCCTTTTTCCTATCTTGGAATCCCTCTTGCTGTTCGCTCTCTCCCCAAAAGGTTTTGGCAAGAGACTCTTGATAAGTTTCGAGGATTGGTCAGTCATTGGACTTGCAGGTGGCTTTCTTCAGCAGGTAGAGTGACTCTCTTAAAGTCGGTGGTCCAGGCTCTTCCTGTTTATAAATGCTTTGTTCTTTCTGCTCCTTCAAATTTTATTAGAGATTTCGAGAAATTGTCTCGTCAATTTCTGTGGGCTGGTAATCTTCTTCATAGAAAATGGAGTCTGGTGAAGTGGGATGTTGTTTGTAGGCCAAAGCAGGAGGGGGGTCTTGGTCTACGGCGGGCTGATTTGAATGGGCAGGCCTTGGCTGCTAAGTTGTATTGGCATTGGTGCTCTCAACAGCATATGTGCTGGGCTAAAATTCTGACCTTCAAATATTTGGGGGCAGTAGAAAGTATGGAGGTAGCAAGGTTTAGTATGGAGGGGAAAGGCTCTGTGATCTGGAGTACCCTTAAACGTGGTGCCAAGTTGGTTAAACAGGGACTTTTTTGGATTTGTAATGGGGGTCGAGATGCTCTTTTCTGGTATGATTCTTGGGATGGATACCCACCCATTGTGTCATCTCACCCCCATCTCCAAGATTTGTGCCAGATTTTTGTGGAGGCGGGGTGGAGTCATGTGGCAGATTTCAAATCTCAACAATCTTTGGGTCAAATTTCTGTGTCTAGGTGGAAGAGCCCCTTGGATTGGCCTCCTGGTGGTGCAGTGGAGGATCGTCAAGAGCTTGCTAAGATTTTATCGAGTCGTGTCTGTAATTCTCTCCAAGGGGTTGATGTGCTTGCTTGGGGTCCTGACTTGAAAGGAAAATTTTCGGTTGCCTCTGGTTATCAGGTTTTGGATAAACAGGTCTTTGGAAGCTCCCAGGTTTCTTGGTGGAAGCATGCTTGGAATAAATTTGCTTGGCCTAAGTGTAATTTTTTCTCTTGGCTCGTGGTTCAAGGTAAGTGTCTTACTTGGGATAATCTTTGCAAACGTGGGTTCCAGGGCCCCTCCATGTGCATTCTATGTGGTCAGCATGATGAATGCTTATCACATCTCTTTTTTCAGTGTTCTTTTGTTAAGACTATCTGGCATCACTGGTGGAATCTTTGGAGCTTACCGTGTTGCCATGTCTCTTCTTTGGAGGATTTTTGGAAGAGACAGGGTTCTTCTCCTGCTACAACCTCTTTTCTTAAAATTGCTTGGAGCATTGGTCCTAGTTTGATTGTTTGGCAAATTTGGTTGGAACGTAACAGAAGAATATTCTTGGATAAAAAATTGCTCGTGGGGCAACTTTGGAGGCGAATTCTTGGGGCTTTGCTGGAGACTTTGACTGCAAAGTGTGACCTGTCTGTGCCGATTGATCCTGGGGACTTGGGTGTTGTAAATTCCCTGGGTCTTGCCACAGGGGAGAAGTGTATTTTGAGCAAAGTGCATCGTAGGCGTGGGCGTGAGAGGGTTGCTCGTGAGGGCTTTTGGTGCCCACCTGCTCTAGGGGAGTTGAAAATTAATACAGATGGGTCATCTAGGGGTAACCCTGGGCATGCTGGGGTTGGTGGTATTGGTAGAGATAGCCTTGGAGTGGTGGTTTTCTTCTTTTCTATGTATCGTGGTTTGCAAACTAATAATCTTATGGAGGCAAGCGCTATTCTCTTGGCGATTGAGCGTGCGGTTTCCCTTGGATGGCGGCGGATTGTTTGTGAAGCTGATTCTCAGGTGGTTATTGATATGTTGAATAATCGAAATGTGGAGGATGTGAACTGGCAGCTAGCTGTGGTTGTCAAACAGATTATTTCTCTGTGCTCTACCTTGGAATCCATTGTTTTCCGCCATATTCCACGGGAGTGGAATATGGTGGCTGATGGGCTGGCTAGATGGGCGTCGGAAAAGACTGATTCTTGGTCTGTGGATGATTGGAGCAATCTCCCTGTTGATATGGCCCCTGTTCTTGAGGAGTGGGTTGCTGAGGATATGAGGTGCTTCTTGGGTGTGAATTAATTCTTGTTTTTTGGCCCCTTGTGGCTTCCTTCTTTGGACTTTGTATTGCTGTTATGATTCAATAAAGTTTTTACCCTCTTTTATTAAAAAAAAAGATTACATGTTTTTCCTTTACCATGTTGAGAGGATCGTAAATTTGGCACAAGTCTAAACAAAATTAAATGAACTTATTTCTAGGCATTCAAAGTCTTGGCTCAATATCCAGTCCCAGATATGGAGTAAAAGCTGTAACCTATTTGGCATCAAACTGCTCAATGGAGAGAAATTTTGTCAAGAAAGCTTACAGAGAATTCACTCTTTAACTTCCAAACTTCAATTTCAGGAGGGAATATTTATATGAACATTTCAATTGAAATTCAAAATTTAAATCACTAACAAGGTCTTAAAAATTGTAATTGCTTTTTTCAGACAACAATAGACTTTCTTGTAGGCAGAATAAGAACTCTGAAACAATACAGAAAAAACTCTGCTATGTATTTACAAATCATTTGTTTTCAGAGTTAATGTTCCCCTCTAGAAAATAATGGTCCAAATAGGAATGAATATAAAGGTAAAGGTAGTTTTTATGTCACTGCCAAGTGAGACACCAATATAGTGTATGATACCCTCCTTGCGGAAGTCCCCAATGGGATTATTTTTCCATTTATTTTATATATATAGTTCGACCCCCCTTGGAATAGAATATGTGCCTCCTCTGCAGAGTACACACATGTTCACCATCAAGGCTGGTCCTGCTGCATTAATACATTCTTTAACCTCTGAATTTCATGACAAATAGGAGTATATATTTGGTGTGTGCATGGTGACTCTAATCAATTTAAAACAACCTCTTGGAACTTATAAAACTTGCCCCAATATCAATTCCATGACTAGGAGTAAAAATTAAACGAAACCATATAAGGCTTAAATTTAGTAGGCAATCGCAGAAAATTTGACCTTAAATTCCGAATTTTCAATTCTATTAGCAAGTATTTATCCAAAGAGTTCCAGTTCAAAATATAGAACTACAGAAAAAAACAAGATTATGGCGGAGCAGAACTTAAGGAAAGGGTCAAGATACAGGTCAATCATAAAAGAGGAATTTCATTGCATATAGAAGTATAAATTTGGCATGTGCATGGTGACTCTAATCAAATTTAAAACAACCTCTTGGAACTTATAACACTTACCCTAATATCAATTCCATGACTTGGGAGTAAAAACTAGATTAAACCATATAAGGCTTAAATTTAGTAGGCTATCAGAGAAAATTTGACCTTAAATTCCGAAATTTTCAATTCTATTAGCAAGTATTTACCCAGAGAGTCCCAGCTCAAAATACAGAACTGCAAAAGAAAAGAGGTTATGGTGGAGCAAAACTTAAGGGCGGGCCAACTTGCCAGTCAATCATTAAAAAAAAAAATCATGACATATAGAAGTATAAATTTGGCATGTGCATGGTGACTAGTTAAATTTAAAACTAACACTTGCCCTAATATTAATTCCATGACTTGGAGTAAAAACTAAATGAAACCATATAAGGCTTAAATTTAGTAGGCTATCACAGAAAATTTGACCTTAAATTCCGAATTTTCAATTCTATTAGCAAGTATTTATCCAGGGAGTTCTAGTTCAAAATATAGAACCACCAAGAAAAATAGGCAAAGGTTATGGTGGGGCAGAACTAAAGGAAAGGGTCAAGATATCGGTCAATCATAGAAGAGGAATTTCATGACATAGAAGTAAAAATTTGGCGTGTGCATGGTGACTCTAATCAAATTTAAAACAACATCTTGGAAATTATAACACTTGCCCCGATATCAATCCCATGACTTGGAGTTAAAATTAAATGAAACCATATAAGGCTTAAATTTACTAGACTATCACAGAAAAATTGACCTTAAATTCCAAAGTTCCAATTCCACTAGCAAGTATTTATCCACACTGGAATTACAACAAGAAAACAAGGTTATGGCAGAGCAGAACTTAAGGAAATGGTCAAGATACCAGTCAATCATAAAAGAGGAATTTCATGCAATATAGAAGCGTAAATTTGTCGTGTGCATGGTGACTCTAATCAAATTTGAAACAACCTCTTGGAATTTATCACACTTACCCTGATATCAATCCCATGAGTTGAGTCTTGGGGTAAAAACTAAATGAAACCATATAAGGCTTAAATTTAGTAGGCTATCACAGAAAATTTTACCTTAAAATTCCAAATTTTCAATTCTGTTATCAAGTATTTATCCAGAGAATTCCAGTTCAAAATATAGATCTACAAAAAAAAGGTTATGGTGGAGCAGAACTTAAGGAAAGGGTCAAGATGCCTGTCAATCATAAAAGAGGAATTCCATGATGTAAAGAAGTATAAATTTGGCATGTGCATGGTGACTCCAATCAAATTTAAAACAACCTCTTGGAACTTATAACACATTCACTAGTATCAAATCCATGACTTGGAGTAAACACTAAATGAAACCATATAAGGCTTTAACTTAGTAGGCTATCACAGAAAATTTAACTTTAAATTCTGAATTTTCAATTCTATTAGCAAGTATTTATCCAGGGAGTTCCAGTTCAAATTATAGAACAAGGTTATGGCAAAGCGGAACTTAAGGAAAGGGTCAAGATACCAGTCAATCATAAAAGAGGAATTTCATGACATATAGAAGTATAAATTTGGCATGTGCATGGAGACTCTAATCAAATTTTAAACAACCTCTTGGAACTTATAACACTTGCCCTAATATCAATCCAATGACTTGGAGTAAAAACTAAATGAAACCATATAAGGCTTAAATTTACTAGGCTATCACACAAAAATTGAACTTAAATTACAAATTTTCAATTCTACTGGCAAGTATTCATCCAGACTGGAACTACAAAATTAACATACAAGCTTATGGTGGAGCAGAACTTAAGGAAAGGGTCAAGATACCGGTCAATCATAAAAGAGGAATTTCATGACATATAGAAGTATAAATTTGGCGTGTGCATGGTGACTCTAATCAAATTTAAAAAAACCTCTTGGAACTTATAGACTTTCCCTAATATCAATTAATGACTTGTAGTAAAAACTACCTAAAACCATATAAAGCTTAAATTTAGTAGGCTATCACAAAAAATTTGACCTTGAATTCCAAATTTTCAATTCTATTAGCAAGTATTTATCCAGATGGTTCCAGCTCAAAATATAGAACTACAAAAAAGTTATGGCAGAGCAGAACTTAAGGAAAGGGTACACATACTTGTCAATCATAAAAGAGGAATTTCAAGACATATAAAAGTATATATTTGGTGTGTGCATGGTGACTCTAATCAAATTTAAAACAACCTCTTAAAAACAACACTAAAAAATTAAAAAAAAACTATATGAAACCATAAAAGATTGAATTTAGTAGGCTATCACAGAAAATTTGAACTTAACTTCCAAACTTTCAATCTATTAGCAAGTATTATCCAGAGAGTTCCAGTTCAAAATATATAACTACAAAAAGAAAAATAAGGTAATGGTGGAGCAGAACTTAAGGAAATGGTCAAGATACCGTTCAATCATAAAAGGGGAATTTCATAACATATAAAAGCATAAATTTGGCGTGTGCATGGTGACTCTAATTAAATTTAAAACAACCTCTTGGAACTTACAACACTTGCCCTAATATCAATTCCATGAATTGAACAAAAACTAACTGAAACCATACATGGCTTAAATTTAACAGGCTATCACAGAAAATTTAACATTAAATTCTGAATTTTCAATTCTCTTAGCAAGTATTTATCCAGAAAGTTCCAGTTCAAAATATAGAACTACAAAAAAACAACAAGGTTATAGCGGAACAGAACTTAAGGAAAGGGAAAAGATACCAGTTAATCATAACAGAGGGAGATACAGTGAAATCTATCAATAAAAATCTGAACACACAAAGACCGAAATTCAAACAAAATGACGAAGAAGGCGCTGAAAACATACCTTGATATGAGCAATTTTGAAGCAACCTCAACACTTGCTGTGAATTTTTGGGATCTTTGTCGCAAAGTAAAATACGAACTCTACTTCGATCCAGCACTGGGCTTGCACTGTCGCCATTCGCTGCACCACCCTGCCCCATCCTCTCAAGCTCGCTCCCACAATAATAATTACCCGTCAAAAAACAAAACCTCAGGTCACTGCTATGAATCCGTGTTTGTCTTCATCGTATCCAATATCACCGCAAGCTAAACTAAATCCAACATAGATATGCACTCTAATTTTTAACTAATGCGAGATACACTCTCTCTCTCTCTTTCTAAACCCTCTGTCTGAATATTTTTCACATACTGTATATTTTTTTCTCTTCTTTATTTTGTTAAGTGTATATTTTTTTTCTCTTCTTGATTTTAAGTAAAAAGAGCATTAATTTTTCTTCCTTTCCTGAACTTATATTTTACAATTTAACACATATTTTCCAGCGATTTTTCATACCTATAAAAAAATCATCAGAAGAAGGCGAGAACCGCGAAATATTGTAAAAACCAAAGGCAAAAAGATGAGAGATTTGCACAGCCGTCTTATTCCTGCACCGGCGAGCTCCTAATGCGTCTGCGGCCGAATGCATAAAGTTTGCACCAGTCTGCATGAAATCAAGTGCTGTAGCACGAATTTGTCGCCCAAATTTGGCTCAAACTAACCGAAATCGAACCGCAGACCTCCACCTGCACCGATCCAGAGTCAACTCATCAAAATCTTTCAAAAACTCGCTGTTATACTCCCAAAGATGCCGAAACAACCACATCCAGCCGCCCGATGAAGGGTGCGGATTCCAAACTAGAGTTCAATCCTTTGAAGGATATATCAAAAAGAGAGTTTCGTGACACACAAAACGTTCATAAAAAATGCAATATTATAAGAATGTGCGAGACATTCAAACGTAATGAAATAATATATGGATGGAGACATTGTGCCAGTTGCATATATTTTTTTCTGAGCGGATGTACTCGAGGATGGTGTACGCGGCCGCCACATCATATCCCAACAAAGCTGTTGATTTTTGCGTGACACACTCCCGACCTCTGCACTTTTGGTGGGGTTTCCTCCATTATCAGGGCCCAAATTTCCACAACTTTGGTGGATATAAAAAATCGGAAAGATATTTCTTTGCTATTTCCACCATAGCTATCTAGAAGTTGTATACGTGGAAAAAAAGTGTTCCTCACATTGAACAGGAAAAGATATTTTAAAGATTGACTCCCTTTTTGACAGGTGCTTCGGCATTAAAAATCAACCAACCATTGTATACAAAAAAAAGTGTTCCTCACATCGAAAAGTAAAAGATATTGTAAAGATTCACACCCTTTTTGACAGGTGTTTGGGCATAAAAATATCAACGAACGAGTCTTGTTTCTTACTGAGTGACATGTCATTTGTGGGGTGTAATGAAATGATAGATCGTCGAAGTTTCGGTTTTTTTAAAGTATATATAGTGTAATAATAAGTTGTTGAAAGTTTGGGCACCTCATTTTTATAAGAGAAGAGAATTAAGTCTTCAATAATAACCTCTTTAACTTAATTAATACAAAATCAGTACATTAAATTTGATTAACTAAATTTTATGATGACAATAATACGGTACAAATCAAATAAGTGCTCTCCTTTCATAAATGCATATGTTTTGACTAAAGAATGCCCGTAATTTACATTACAACTTCTTTATGATTTTGTGGACCACATCCAAATCCAAGCATTGCAATAAATACCTAGTTGAGCTTCCCTTCTTATAATTGGACTATGGTGAAATGCTTTGTCACATTCAAACTTTCTGTATTGTTCCAACTTGTTATCATAAAGCTTGTGACTGGTGAGGGTAAGGATCAGATAGTGTAATAGTGGCCTCTATTAATTCTAGTGATAAAGATTGTTTAAAATATTTTTATGTTTGTGTTTGGTATTTTTTTGTTTTTGTTGTGTATGGTTATTGTTGTGTGGTTATTTAATTATTATTTTTATTTAATAAATAGAGTATGATTATTTATGGTCTTTTGGATGTGAAGGATGTAAATTAAAGTAGAAAGGTATGGATCAAAATAGAAAAAATTAGCTTTGAGAAATTGTGAATACAATTACAAGTAGACCTATCTAAGGAACAATATTATAAGCACAATAGTATTCATGGTAGTCAAATGAGGGGAATGAAACAAAAATGGGGTGTTTAGATCTAAAGGATTAAATGTGAAATGAGTTTGGACTAAGGAATATTTTTTGCATCAAATGGTCATAGCATAGTTGTTGGCAAGAATACGGTGTAGATCAAATATTTGAGTTTGATTTTCTTGGATTTGTATTTATACCCCAATGAGTCTATTAAGAGAAGATTTGAGGCTAATGTTGTAGATTACAAAAGGTTACAACAAAATTAAACATTTATAATTTAATAAAATCGTACATTTAAAAGTATATTATTCATCATAACTCATCAAATACTCGATATATCAATATGTAATATATAATTATATTTCTTACATACCATGTCCCATATACAATATTGTTTTATACATCATTGTTTACTTGTAATTCTTTATCTCTTCTTATTACATCTCTATTGGATTCACACATATCCTTACTATCATACCCTTTTTTCTACTTATATAGATATATACATATGCATATATATGTGTGTATGTATGTATGTGTGTGTGTATGTATGCACGTATGTATGTATGCATGTATCCATGCATGTATGTTTGTATGTATGTATGTGTAGTGTAGTAACTTGTATCCCTTTACATTTGCACACTTGTTTGAGCCCTCCCTACTAAAATTGAGCTTCTTTATGCCTTATTTGGTCTTATTTTGCATCCACAAGCCTTATTTAATGCATTTCTTTGAGGATAATCTCGACACTTAACTAATGACCAATCATAATTCATGCTCTTGGGTTATGTGTCCCAAATTTAGTGATCTAGGACTCATCCCCCACTTTGGGTGTATGGGTCCCACCTAAGTTTCAAGGCTTGAACCTAAATTTGGCATAGAACTTAACATTTCTTGAAATTTGTGTCTCAAGCCTAGGTTACTAGGACTCATACCCCCCAACTAGTGTATGAGTCTTGCTTTCTAGCTTGGACCTATTTTGAATTCAATTCTTAGTGGTATTTTATTCTCCTAGATCTAATGTCAGCTTGTAGTGTTGTAATTTTGAGAAATTTGGCATAAACAAGTATAAATGCAAGGTTATTTCACATATTTTCTCCTAACAAAATATAGCAATTCAAGTATTCGAGAATTATAGCAAATTTTGTGATCAAGAGCATTCAAAAGTTGATTATCAAGCATTTTGGAGCTATATTCAAGAGTCAAGCATCATGTCAAATTCATAATGCATCATTTATGTTTTGAGTTAACATTTGTGATGTAGGTTCTTATGATTCAAGCAAGCATTCAAGTCAAGATTCATAGCATTCAATAAAGAGTCAAGATCTACATTTATGCTAGTCATTTCACATAAGTTTGCAGCCTTTGTTACAAGGGTTTGGTGAGTTGCAACATAACATATTATTCATTCATCATTCCTTTCGTGTTTTTCTATTTCATTTCAAGGTTTGATTACCAGAATGGGGTTTGACCAAGGCAAACCCCTTTCCACTAACAAATCAATATTTTTCTCTCATCTACATGTGTGATTGCAGATCTAGGTGTTTTGAGGCTTGAAGATCCTTTGAAGACAAAGTTGCAAGATTGAAGAAAGTTTTCAAAGTTGTCAAGAAGTTTTCATCTTCACAGACAGTCATCAACATACCAGAATTCAAAGTTTTAGACTCAAAGATCAGATAAAAAGAAGCTACAGAAGATCACTAGAGGATACCAGAGTTTCAGACAAACCTTGATACTAGGACTAAATTGCCACCTTGGGTGTATGAGTCCCAGTATACCACTTTTCAACCATTTTCTATAGATCCTGGTTTAGCAGTCATAGATTTCATATTCAACCTGAAACCCTAAACTAGGACTAAATCGCCCAGCCTGGCATATGAGTTTCAATGTGCATCAAAAGTCATAATTTTGAGATTGCATGCATTGTTTCAAGCATCTCCAATTTTTTAGGTGCACCTCTATTCATTCTCAATCTGTTATTCTAATTTTGAGTTTCATTTGCTAGGTTACATAGCTAGATTTGCATATCATTTTCATTTCCTTCTTTCTAAGCCTTTGCTTAGTGGTGAACCCCATTTGTTTAATCACACCCAAGGAAACCATCCTAACCCTAGTCCATTCCTCAATCAAGTCAATTGGTTGAGGGATCTTGGTTTCCTTTAATGAACTAGAGGAAATAGGTCCCCTTGTGTTCCATCCCCTAAAAGTTTGGAGCACCCTATTTTTTTTATTTCATTTTGGTGAACCTAGCTTTTGGACACCTTATTTTTTATTTGGAGTACATCATAGTCCTAGATGTAGGTTACATTAGCTTTACATTAGATCTTGCATTATTTAATTTGTATTTAGGGCTTATAAATCTTGCATTAGTGAAAAGTGCATATAGGTTGCTTTTTTGCATTTTGCATCATTGAATTTCATTTGAAATCTGTAATTGTACATAGTCAAGACAACATACAAACCAAAAACCTTAACATTCAATCAGAATTTGTTGAATTTAGTGTAAAAACCCTAATCTAGGACTCGTATGCCCTTCTGGGCGATTTAGTCTTGGCACAGGTTGTTTTACTTGATTTCTAGGAACTTTGTGTTGACTTTTTTTCAACATTTGAACCCTTCAGAGACCCTAATTGGGAATCATACGACCCTCTGGGCAATTTAGTTCCATGTTAGACCTAAAATTGCATTTTCCAATATTAAAAACCTTGTTTTTGTGCTTTTGTTTGCTAATGTTATATTTTTGTTTCAGTTTACTGAGTTTTTGTTGCATTCATTTCATTATACCTAGCTTCATTTGATTCATTTCATGCATTGCTTAATTTCAAATTTGCATTTACAAAATTTCATTTTCAGATTGTTGCATAGTGTAATTAACAAATCACCTTGTTTAGAATCTGAAAATTGCATTTCATTCTTGGTCATTGCATTACATTTCATCATGGATATGTGCTTTAGTAAGCTTTGGATGTCCTTGAAATCATTGGTGGATGTGTCAAGTTGTACTTTTGGAAATGACCCTAATGAAATTGAACTCACCCATGCTTAATCAACTCCTAATGCATGTCCTCCTTGTGATGTTGACATCATTAGAGAAGATGATGACATAATGAACAACTTCATAAAAAATTGCCTTAACAACCTTGAGACTAATGCATCCTTTTATCCTTCCATGAAACAACCAACACCCCCTACCATCCCACCACTTGATATGTTTGGCATTTTACATCCTAAAAATGAATCACAAGATAAACCTAAAATTCCTACAATAAGCAATCCTAGTTCCTCTAATCAAGTGCATCAATTCTATGTTAACAAAGTGACCAACACTCCCATCAACCTAGAAGAGAAATATGGAAAAGGATTCATGATCTTAAGCAAACAAGGATGTGATACAAGTGAGCATGAAATTCATCAACTCTTAGAACAAATACCAACTGAAGATACCAAAGGGATAGGATATCAAGATCCTCCTCTTGACATAAGTGTCCTCCTTCCTAAAGAACAACCAATTCCTCATAACGATGATAGGGATGATAAGATCTTAGATCATCCCCCTCAACATCTAATTCAAGAAATTGGTGAATCTAGCAAGCAACGAAGGCCTTACAAATTAAAGAAACTAAAATTCCCTTGTCCCATGTCTGCAACTGAAATAACCCTACACATACTTCTAATCCAAGGACTTATAACATTACCACCCATGAAAGAACATCCAAAACCATATCCTAAGAACACAAACATTCTGCATTGTCGATATCATAGAGTTATTGGGCATGGTATTGATGAGTGTCATGCTTTAAAACAAATATTTAAAAAGTTTGATATCATAGAAATAATCCCTTAAAGCATTTCCTTTTGCTCCTTTTCATGTAATAGTTGTAGGATCCTAGTATGCTCACTATTTCATGCCTTACATTTATTGCAAATCGTTTCAAAATGCAAGGAGCTCTTTCTCATCACCTACCTTGGCTCATTCTTGTCTCGCACACAGTGAGGGAAAGAATTTGATAGCCTTGACCCTAGTACTACACTCATTGTTGTCCCTTTGGCTAGTTATTTGTCTTCCGTATATGATGAACAAGACTGGGATGTAGACGACCTACTAAAGGTTGACTTGCATGTTCCTTACTAACCTTTTGAATTGTTTACTTTTTTATGTTTCTTTTATGTGATTGCATGTTCGTAATGTGATCCCCCGTACTGTTTTGTTTGATGTATCTCTCTCTTTGTGCATTCCTCTATTTGTATCTACATTCTTCTCTATGTCGTAAACCTTTATCTTTTCTTTGCCTTGTGTTTTCCTTTTAGGGATGATGCAAGCTGTCGAGACATTTAGGTCTCTTCCATGTTGACCCAAAAGCTTTTCCTTTATCTTTTCTTTGTCTTGTGTTTTCCTTTTGAGGATGATGCAAGGCGTCGAGACATTTAGGTCTCTTCCATGTTGACCTGAAAGGTTTTGCTTTTTTTTTGCTCTCTTTGTGTAATTCTTCTTGTTCTATGAGTATTTGGGGAATGATAACAGTTTTGAGCTCTCTAAAAACATTGTAGCAGACATATTGACCTTGAATTCGTGGATCCCTTATGTGATTTTGGGATTTCATCTTGGGGGAAACCCCTCTTCATGACGTAGCTTCATTTGGAAACATATGACTTGGCATTAGGCTTTCCAAATAGTCTCTCATGTCCTCTTTATTGTTAGCATTGATCATTTGCTACTTTAAAGTAATTGCTCATAGCATGGTGTTTAGCAATTTCTTTAAAGTGGGGGCATACATTGACATAATTCTTTTGCATTTCAATTTCAACTCGTGTTTCATTGTGTAGTCTTCTTACTTCATGTGATGCATTTATAGCTTTATGGTGACATTGGGTGTGATGTCCTTCAAGAGCGTGATCTCTCTTAGCATATTATATTCCTCTTAGTGGCTTGATGTGACACACTACATCCCCTAAGTTGTGAATCTTCTATTCTTTGATTGGTCCCCCCTTAGAGACATTAGGCACAATGTTCCCTAAGTTAAGACCTTACATGAACTAGGAAAAACTCCATTGAACATACCTTACACTAATTTTTCATTTACAATATACGTTATATGGCCACCTTGCATAACACACTTTGCTTTCCTATGGAGCCATCTTGTTTGTTCATGGGTGTCAAGCATACGAAGTTTTGCTTGCCTCATGAATCATGTTGTTTGTGTTGTGTGGCACCTTATCAAAGTTATCAAGAGGTATAGATTTGGTATGGTTAGCATATGGGAGTCGAACTTAGGCATGACTTCCCCATAGCCACTTGCTTGTTTGTGTTAACGCAAACTAGCCATGTGTGTATGTGTCTCTGGGGGCTCACCTAGTGGACGATATGATGTTCCACTAGCCCTTGTGAGCGTTTGTTTGGTTTGCATAGTGGACATCGTGTTCCATTGGTAAATTTTTTTGGAAAAATAGCTTAGATCTGATCCACATCGTGCTGGACAAATGGTTGAGGCTTGATCCACCTCTTTTGTTTTTGTTTTTTTGTTTTTTCTTTATATCTTTGGTAGTGTATGTGTGTACCTTGTTGTTGCTCCTTATAACATTCACATGTGTTTTCTTTTGTGCTTATGTTGGTTTGCCATAGGATCTTGATCCTGGGGGCTTGCACAACCCTCTTGATCGTTGTCATCTCATCTCACTAGCATCGATACACTTGGACCCCTCTTAATGAAATTTTGTTTACTTTAGTGTGAGTTTGAAGCAAGTTCATCCTCTCACTAAAATGGGGGCTAAATGTAGCGTAGAAAAATGTATCTCTTTACATTTTCACACTTGTTTGGGCCCTCCCTACTAAAATTGGGCTTCTTTATGCCTTATTTGGTCCTATTTTGCATCCACAAGCCTTATTTAATACATTTATCTAAGGATAATCCCAACACTTAACTAATAACCAATCGTAATTCATGTTCTTGGGTTATATGTCCCAGATTTAGTGATCTAGGACTCATACTCCACTTTGGGCGTATGGGTCCCACCTAAGTTTCGGGGCCTAAACCTGAATTTGGCATAGAACTTAACATTTCTTGAAATTTGTGTCTTAAGCCTAGGCTACTAGGACTCATATGCCCCAACTAGTGTATGAGTCTCGCTTTAGCTTGGACCTATTTTGAATTCAATTCTTAGTGGGATTTTATTCTCCTAGATCTGATGTTGGCTTGTAGTGTTGTAATTTTTGGAAATTTGGCATAAACAAGTATAAATACAAGGTTATTTCACATATTTTCTCCTAATAAGATCTAGCAATTCAAGTATTCAAGTATTATAGAAAATTATTTTATGATCAAAGAGCATTCAAGAGCTGATTATCAAGCATTTTGGATCTATATTCAAGAGTCAAGCATCATGTCAAAGTCATCATGCATCATTTGTGTTTTTGAGCTAACATTTGTGATGTAGGTTCTTATGATTAAATCAAGCATTCAAGTTAAGATTCATAATATTCAATCAAGAGTCAAGATCTACATTCATGCTAGCCATTTCACATAAGTTTTTAGCCTTTGTTACAAGGGTTTGGTGAGTTGCAACATAACATATTGTTCATTAATCATTCCTTTCATGCTTTTCTATTTCATTTCAAGTTTTGATTACCAAAACAGGGTTTGACTAAGAAAAACCCCTATCCACTAACAAAGCAACATTTTTCTCTCCTCTACATGTGTGATTGCAGATCTAGATGGTTTGAGGCTTGAAGATCCTTTGAAGACAAATTTGCAAGATTGAAGAAAGTTGTCAAAGTTGTCATCTTCACAGAAAGTCACCTACAGACCAAAATTCAAAGTTTCAGACTCAGAGATTGGACAAGAGAGAAGCTACAGAAGATCACTAAAGGATGCCAGAGTTTTAGACAAACCCTGATACTAGGACTAAACTGCCACCTTGGGCATATGAGTCCCAGTATACCACTTTTCAACCATTTTTTGTAGATCCAAGTTTAGTAGTTGTAGATTATGGATTAAGCCTAAAACCCTAAACTAGGACTAAATCACCTAGCCTGGCGTATGAGTCCAAGTGTGCATCAAAAGTCATAATTTCAGGATTGCAGGCCTTGTTTCAAGCATCTCTAGTTTTCCAGCTGCACCTCTATTCATTCTCAGTTTGTTATTTTGATTTTGAGTTTCATTTCCTAGGTTACATAGCTAGATTTTCATATCATTTTCATTTCCTTCTTTCTAATCCTTTGCTTAGTGGTGAACCCCCTTTGTTTAATCACACAGAAGGAAACCATCCTAACCCTAGTCCATTCCTCAATCAAGTCAATTGGTTGAGGGATCTTGGTTTCCTTTAATGAACTAGAGGAAATAAGTCCCCTTGTGTTTCATCTCCTAAAAGTTTGGAGCACCCTATTTTCTTTATTTCAGTATGTATGTATGTATGTATATGTGTGTGTATGCACATGTGTATATATAAGAACATGTCACTCTTTCTTGGTGTGTCTTTTGAACATGTTACAAGTTGGCTAAATATGACACACCTGATTTGTAGTAGGTTTATCTTAGTTATGTCCTACCAACATCATCCCCCTTTGAACCATGCCTTTTCCTTAAGAAAAGTTGGATCTACCCACCATACTGAAGAAAAACAGTGTTGGTGCAACCCTACAAAAATAGAAAATTATGATTGCCACTTTATTCTCAAGGCAAGATATTATTATGAATCCCATAAATTTGTACATATGTGTTATCCTATTGTTGTATAGCCTATTATAGTGATTGGATATGTCCATTGGTGCTCATTAGCATAGCATCGCCTTCTATTATAGATGCTATGATATTAATGGAGTTAATGACTTTTGTTAACAACCCTATCACATGTACCAACAAAAAGCTAACCACTTTCATTAATATGTTTATTTGAGCTTGCAAACCCTCATGTTGATCATGTACCTATTGATAGTGAATATATAGGTTTTCAATTTATAAATGGATATTCCCATTGAAATATTTTGTTGCATCATAGGTAGTGTATGCCTACATAATCTAGTTTCAATGCTTTCCATTTGGATTTAAAGTAGATTATGGTGGATGTTAGTGATCCTAGACAAAATTGGTACAATATATTGATGCTATTGATGATTGTTTGCATATTCTTGACATCAACTTCTAGCTTGGTGTGTGTGATGACACATTTCTTCCCTATATCTTCCAACTATTTTTTCTCCATTTCTAGTACCAATTTATATATGATTGTATCTTGCTTATTCTAAATTTCTAGCAATGGCCCACCTATCATCTATCACAATTGTTGATCTAATGGTTTTGAAGTATCCTTACTAAGTTTTAATACTCGGCATGTGCGTGATCATGGTATGCCAAACAGCCCTTAAGTGGCGTAAAAACTTAAAAATCGCTAGGCAACTTGACGTGAAATATTTGAATAAATAAGTTATCTATATTATTTCAAAAATATGTAAAAATAGAATTTGTAGAAAATTGAATGTAGTTTCTAAAATACTAGGTTTATTTAAAAATAAATAAAATCTATTTGGTGAAAATTTGAAATTTCAATGCAAGAGTACTTAAATTTCAAGGAAAAAATAAGTAGGTGTCTGGCTGACCACCCTAACCAAAATAAAATGATAATATTTTTTTATAATATTTTAGATATAAGTAGAGGACTCATGTCCGATGTGATGCATATTTTTTTGTAATTTGTTTCCAAGTAAATAATTAATTATGAGTTTTTTATTACAACTTTTAAAAAATATAAAAAACTCGCCCTGCCCCACTCACCTTAACTTGGTCAAAAGTTCATGAAATTTAATTTTTCTTTTTTAATCCTATAGTATGTAAACATAGAATGTGACGCATTTTTGATTCAAAAATATGATACCGTTTGAAGTTATAGATGTTTTCAATCAGCCTATCGACGTGACTTTTAGTCATAATTCTAATAGAAAATGAATAATAATTATTTATTAAATTCAAATTAAATCATAATTTATATTTTTGAAACTCAGAATCTCCTCTAAAAACCCTTTTCATTTCATTAATTTTAAAGAAAAAGGTCACAGCCACATACCTACAAATATTGCCACTTTTACATACCATGATCCTCAAGCACATACCCACTCATGTGTGTTGTAATGATGGAATACTCAATAGACTGAGTTCCACATATTCTTTTAGGATATCTTCTCTTGTGGTAGTATGAAGTACAGGCTAGATCTACTTTTTTGCATCAATATTTTTTTGATTTTCTACAAAGGTTCAATCAAAGAAGATGTTGGCAGGGAGAGTGACATCTATTTTGTTGGGTTATTTCTTCACCACCTATTAATTTTTCATTATCCTATGTAATCTCCTTTTATTTTTATTATTTTTCTCCTCATATTTCATTTGAGGTCTCTTCTTCCCTACTACACTACCAATTTATGTCTTAATAGTGGCTTCCTCTATCCTTATATATCATGTTCCCTTTTTATTTGTTCCCTTTCTTCCAATAATGTGTTATGTCATTTGTGTAGCTTCTAAGGTTTCCTACTTGAGATTATTTTTGGATTCATTACCTTGAAATAAGACGATTTTAACTATTTATTTTTACCTAAATTATTATTAGGAAAGGTGTCTCAACCTTGCTCCTATTGATAAAATTATAAAAAATGTGATTTTGGACTTATAAAATAAAAACTCAATTTATGGGTTGTAGATTTAGTTTTTGGCCAAAATAAATATTTTGAGTTGTTTGACACTACCAAAGGGGGTGCTTGTTGTCTAGGTCTCTTCAATTTCTACAATTAAAAAAAAATAGGCCCAATTGACCTTCAGGATCAAAAGTTATGGCTTGCAAAATTTGAATAGGAAATGTAAAAACATGTTGGACACATAAAAGAGTTGTAAGCTGGAGTTACAACTATTGACCAACTTATAATGCATGTTATTACACATCACAAGATATCTTTGATTGGAGATAATGGAATTAAAAAAGAATGACCAATTTGGTGAGTGGATTATAATGAGGTTATGACAAGTAGAAGGAATGTGTTATTTTTGGCTTATGGACACATCTTAAGATTTTGGATTCAGTTATAACTTTATGGTTGGTTTTAGATCATAGTTTTCTAATTATCATTTGATGGTTTCATGTATTATGTCCTATATATTATATGCTTGAGATGAAGGTTGGGTGTATAATTTTTCAGATATTATTAAGCTATTAGAGTTCCTCCAAATCCATGGGTGGTGATACACTTGTGAAAGCTTGCTTTGCAAGTTTATTGTAACTATGTTATTTATTGAATAATACATAGGGTTGATTTGGAGAGTGGGTTTTTTCTCCTAAAAGTGTATTACCCATGTACACTTATGTTATGGTATATTGTTTAATTTATGTTTATATGCATTTATTCTTTCTATAATTATTTAAAGATTAAATTTTTCACAACACTCTCCTTATAATTTTAGTTTAGGAAGCATTTCCATTTACCTTGATTCCTTTCAATTTCATTGTCTACAATTGTCTCAACTTTGCTTTTTCTTTTAGGGGATAAATCTAGCACAATTTCCTCCAAAGATTCCTCTCTTAACTTCTCTTCTATTTGTACTAATTCTTCCATTTTTTATTTGATTATTAAAATAAATATTTTGGGAATCCCTCGATGATTTCTACCAATGTCCTAGAGTTGTTTGAAGTGTAGTCAAGCATTAATTTTTCAATCACTTACTTGTTTTATCTTAATACTAGTGGACACATTTGTATCATCTTTAAAGGCATCAAATGTGTAAATAGACTTGTAGACTTAGTTAACATCCATTATTTTGTCTTTTTCCTCTTGCTCCGATATTTGTGGAGCTAACTCTGCTTGTGGTTTCCTATGTAAGTTAAATCTTTTTAGTTTCTTCGATTGTAGCAAATCCTCCTATCTAGTTTCCTCTCCTTTCTTTCCTTCTCCTTCTCTTTTTTTTGTTTGCAACATGAGTATTTCCTTTAAATTGGATTTTATTTTTATCTATTCTTTAGTTGCAAGGATTCCCCTTTCTTATTTTCAACACTCATTCATAAGAGAGCCTATATACCCTCCTTTACCATTGATTATTGCTTACCTACCCCTATTTCATCTTTTTGAAGTGGTGTGGCTGATAATTTTATCCTTATGGTCACTTTTTGACAACCTTGTTTTTAGTTCTTATTTCCCTAGTGCCTCATGTGTTTCAAAATCTCTAATCTTGAACACTAGAGATTATTAAATGAGTTTATCAAAGTTCCATACTTGTGGCTAACCTAATTTTACTAATGTTGGGGAATCAAATATCTCCATTACTATTTGTGGTTTTGGATCCTTGGAAATTTTCCTCATTTCTAATATATTTTTTCTTATTTTTCCTACATGTTCTACTAGCTTTTGCTTACTCTATTTATCCAAAAACTCCTTGTAAGTTCCAAACATTTGTGCATTGAGGTCCTTTGGAACATATATCAACTCATCATCAACCTCATATGGTAACTCCAATACCAAAGACGTATGCGGCTTTGCCACCTCCAAGAATATATGGTCTTTGTTGATTACAAATAAAATTATCATTTGCATGTTTCCTTACTATACGTATTAAATTTAGTCACTATTCTATATCTAGGTTTGAAAACCCATAAAGAATCACTAATATACCTTGTTGTATGATGTGGAATTTTAAAAAATGTTTCATATGTTCATTGATTTGTGTTGCTACTAGATTATCTAATGTCCATATTTTCTCTACAAATATTGTGATCTCTTCATGAAATAAAATACAAAGTATATTATTAGAGATCCATACTTGAATTGATACATTTTGCTTACATTTGTGTTGTTGATATTTTTAGGAGTTTCTCCCCTAATGCCTCATATAGATCAAGCTCCTTCCCTTGGACCACAATTTGGTATGTAGTGAGTATGGATGTGATATTTGTAGAGACTTCTCTATTTGTATAATATCTCATAAGTAATTCCTAAAATGTCGTACCATAATATAAGGTTTATAATCTTATCCACAACCAAATTTATTCCATCTAGAATAGCTCCTATCAATTCCAACATTGTATTATTGCTTTTTTTTCTTTGAGGGAAGTATGTCATTGTTCCACAACCTTGTAACCATGTGAATCACTTCTTTTATAACATAGTAGGGTTGGTCCAAGTACAATTAATCATCATAAATTTAGTTGAAAATAATTATTATAGAAGTCTCCTTAATACAAAATTTTAGAAAACCCTTTTATACTTGAATCTTGAATTTTCCAAATTATCAATGTTGAAGATATTCTTGTTCCCTTGGTTTAAGGAGTGACCTTTTGAGTGGGTTGAATCTAGTATGGTCAATATTTGTTAATTTTATATGGATATACTTCCTTATGGATATCCATTGGTATTGTTGGTACTCAAAAACTTTGTTGCACTTCCTAAAGGAAAATCTCACTCACAAGGATAAATTTTTCATCATGTAAGTGAAATAAAATCATCAAAAAACTATGGAGGGTTAATATCCAAATCTATGAGAGTGGTCTATCTCTCCCACACTTCGATCTCAACTTAGACTTAGGAGGGTGTTCCTAGGGGTATGCCTTAATAGGAAATGAAATCAAATAAAATGGACAGCCAAAACTACTACAACCAAATCCAAATGCAATCTTAATCCTAAATATTGTCACTAGGTTAAGATAAATTGGCTAAATATAACCCCTATATCTAGCTGATATGAGTGTGCAAACATAACCCACATAAAGTATATCTATTGAATGTTTACTTGAGAATGATTCCCTAGTCATATCGACAATCATGGGTGCATGGGAAGGACCACCTAAACTAAACTAGAGATGATTAATTCTTTGTTTATTTTGAAATATTTGAGATTGGCTAGGCAGACTAGAGACCAGTGCATATCTATTTGGGCAAAAAATTCATAGATAATAGGAAAGGAAACCATGGAGGGAGTATAACAGAAATGATCTAGGCAGATATATCATCAAGGCACAAACATCACACAAAGAGAATATTTACTTATCCAAACTAAACTAATGAATCCATGTGAAACATGTAAAAGGATTTTATAAAGCTTGCAATATTTGAAATATTGTTGCATTCACCAATTTCATGTTACAATCACACCAAAAAATGTGGCAAGGGAAAATCTTTACATATGTCAAAGACCTTATTAGATAAATACAAACAACAATGCAAACATTCACTATATAATATTTTTACATGCATTTTATTCTTCACGTGCTCCATAAATCCTTAGCATTTCTACAATTAGATAGAGTGTGAGTTGAAACCCTAGACAATCTTCTAGACTTGCATCAACTCTAGTGACCACTAAAAGAACCAAACTCCTAAAAAATAAGACTCTAAAACCAACATAGCCCTCTAGGCAGCAAAATCCTAAACTACAACACTATACATCACAATCAAAATTCATAGTGAGGAATAGATCTCACCCAAAATGAGTGCTCCCTAATGAAATATGTTCTTTGCATTAAATTTTTGTGGTTGGGAAACATGAAACTATTAATGGTAATAGATGAA
Organism: Sequoia sempervirens; assembly: GCA_007258455.2. Classification (NCBI taxonomy): domain Eukaryota; kingdom Viridiplantae; phylum Streptophyta; class Pinopsida; order Cupressales; family Cupressaceae; genus Sequoia; species Sequoia sempervirens. The sequence continues at coordinate 16,175,683 of VDFB02072274.1, read as the reverse complement.
ACCAAATATGTGCATTGAAATATTGCCATCCAAACACATTCATGAGGTTGCCAAGTAGACCATGGTTATTGGAGGATTGCATTAAAAACACCTAACTTAGTAAAGGAGTAAGTAAGATGCAAATGAAAAGCCAAAATGATGAAAACTTGGATGCCCAAACACCATCGAAGCCTTTTGTACGTTGAAATTAAGCTTTGCAAGAAAATGACCTCCACGAGTCACATCCATATTGGGACTCTATCTAATTCACATACCTCCATTCACATCATATTCTTCTTTCTCTCTTAGTCCTTTGTAGAAGATTGACCTCCATGTGAACTATGTAGGAATTTTCCCCACTACCAAACATACAAGAAAGTTGGTTGCCAAGTGAACATTTTGGGAAGAACCAAGTGAACCTGTCAACTACAACAAAAATTTGGTTCAAATGAAAATTCTTGATAAATGTTGTCAGCAAGGATGATGTCAACAAGATGCTAGCATGATGTCATAAATGGACTAGGGCATTTGAATGAGGTGACATCAACAAGGTGGGATGACATCAACATGATGAGATCAAGGAACAAATATAAAAAAATAGAATGAAACAAGCTTGCAGACAAAGGAATTTAAACCAAGTGAAGAACTTTGGAAGTGGAAGTTCATATGAATGGAAAAGTCTTACAAAAGTATTTATGCAAAAAAATGAAAGTTAACTAGACAAGAGCATCAAAAAGGAGAAGTTCACCTAAAAAATCCCACAAAATGAAGATGGCATCGCTAGGGTGGATGTGGGAATATGGACTCTATCAACTCAAAAAAACTTAGGAATTTTTTGAATTCAACTACATTTGCGAGGAATCTATTAGGAAGTGAAAATATGGAAAGTTCATTGGCAACTGAAATTAAGATAGTTCATATGGAAATGCCTACAAAACTAGATGGGCACATTTTCATGCAAAGCCAAAAAATCCAAGTGAATTGGCTAAACATTGAAAATTGTAGTTCAATTAGGCATTAAGATCCCACAAGACTATATTTATCCAATATTTTACATGTTTTCTACCTTTTACAAGAATCAACATCTAAATTGAAACCTTGTGGGAAGACCAAACCAAACTGCACTATGTGGGAAAAAACATTCTAACTACACCTAGGCCAAATGGAAAGAGAAAACTCATAATTAGGCCTAACTTTTTATGCTCTACCCAATTATGCTAAGAAATTTGGCAAGGGACCACCCATATTAGATATCACAAATTAGTTATTAACAAGTGGTCATGAACTAGGTACACAAAATAGAAGGGACTCAAGACAAAAGATAAATGTAGATTTGGGTTCTAACAATGGATTTGGTTGGGGACATGTGTTGCTTTCAAGAAAAATAAGATTCTAGATCTCCAAACAAACCAAAAATGAGGAAAACGAAGGACTGAGACTAACTCATGAAGGAGAAAAAACATATGTACATGGAAAGACACAATATTTACAAGGAGAAAAACAACCTACAACCAATGACATGAAGGTACAAAACTATAAATATATGGTTGCATAAAACTTACCACTCTATTGCAGGTCAAACTCTTCAATATACCCACAAAACCTAGCTATGGACAAGTTGCTACATCCACTTTCCTTTGTGAAAGAAAATTCTAATGAAGGAATTTATTTCTTTCAACTCATAATTATTTCCTTGGCTCAGATAAAACAAGTATAACCTTCTCCCTTTAAGCACAAACATGTGATTACTAGTGAATGAGTGAGGACATGCCCCACTAGATTGACTTTACCACTACAAAACATAAGCCACCACACTATGTTGCATTACATTCTTCATTTTTATAGTAGTAGGGAGCAACAATTGAAAACTTAGATCATAGCGAAACATCATATTTTCATACTTGTTGATCTCATCATATGAATTGAGGCAAAAATAGAATGCCTCACATTCACATAGAAAAGAATAGCATGCCTCTTCATCTTATTGAGTTGTAGAAGGAAGATCCTCTTATAACAAATCAAACTATTTTTTTTAAGCTTTGGCATAAAAGAAATTTGAGCAGTAAGCTAATCATCAGTCTGGAGAACAATTTTTTTCTCAACACCATCATAAGATACTTGTTGGGCCCAAGTGAAACACTTGAACTCAGGCACACTATAAGAAGCTAAATTGTCACAAAAGAAAGACTCATATTTAATTTTGCACTATTTTGGGATGACAGAAAACCAAAATACCTCATTGTAATTTATGTTGATGCAAACTTCATTACAACTATTGGGATCATGAGACACTTTAGGTGAAGAACTAAATTCTTCAAATTATCTAGCTATTCTGATTTCTTCTTCCTCAATCAATGAAACTTAAACATTTGGTGACCTTACTGAAGCACACTATGCATGAG
>VDFB02072274.1:16118938-16173202 GCA_007258455.2 Sequoia sempervirens | reverse complement strand
TTCCCACAAGGTTTCAATTTAGATGTTGATTCTTGTAAAAGGTAGAAAACATGTAAAATATTGGATAAATATAGTCTTGTGGGATCTTAATGCCTAATTGAACTACAATTTTCAATGTTTAGCCAATTCACTTGGATTTTTTGGCTTTGCATGAAAATGTGCCCATCTAGTTTTGTAGGCATTTCCATATGAACTATCTTAATTTCAGTTGCCAATGAACTTTCCATATTTTCACTTCCTAATAGATTCCTCGCAAATGTAGTTGAATTCAAAAAATTCCTAAGTTTTTTTGAGTTGATAGAGTCCATATTCCCACATCCACCCTAGCGATGCCATCTTCATTTTGTGGGATTTTTTAGGTGAACTTCTCCTTTTTGATGCTCTTGTCTAGTTAACTTTCATTTTTTTGCATAAATACTTTTGTAAGACTTTTCCATTCATATGAACTTCCACTTCCAAAGTTCTTCACTTGGTTTAAATTCCTTTGTCTGCAAGCTTGTTTCATTCTATTTTTTTATATTTGTTCCTTGATCTCATCATGTTGATGTCATCCCACCTTGTTGATGTCACCTCATTCAAATGCCCTAGTCCATTTATGACATCATGCTAGCATCTTGTTGACATCATCCTTGCTGACAACATTTATCAAGAATTTTCATTTGAACCAAATTTTTGTAGTTGACAGGTTCACTTGGTTCTTCCCAAAATGTTCACTTGGCAACCAACTTTCTTGTATGTTTGGTAGTGGGGAAAATTCCTACATAGTTCACATGGAGGTCAATCTTCTACAAAGGACTAAGAGAGAAAGAAGAATATGATGTGAATGGAGGTATGTGAATTAGATAGAGTCCCAATATGGATGTGACTCGTGGAGGTCATTTTCTTGCAAAGCTTAATTTCAACGTACAAAAGGCTTCGATGGTGTTTGGGCATCCAAGTTTTCATCATTTTGGCTTTTCATTTGCATCTTACTTACTCCTTTACTAAGTTAGGTGTTTTTAATGCAATCCTCCAATAACCATGGTCTACTTGGCAACCTCATGAATGTGTTTGGATGGCAATATTTCAATGCACATATTTGGTTTCATCTATTACCATTAATAGTTTCATGTTTCCCAACCACAAAAATTTAATGCAAAGAACATATTTCATTAGGGAGCACTCATTTTGGGTGAGATCTATTCCTCACTATGAATTTTGATTGTGATGTATAGTGTTGTAGTTTAGGATTTTGCTGCCTAGAGGGCTATGTTGGTTTTAGAGTCTTATTTTTTAGGAGTTTGGTTCTTTTAGTGGTCACTAGAGTTGATGCAAGTCTAGAAGATTGTCTAGGGTTTCAACTCACACTCTATCTAATTGTAGAAATGCTAAGGATTTATGGAGCACGTGAAGAATAAAATGCATGTAAAAATATTATATAGTGAATGTTTGCATTGTTGTTTGTATTTATCTAATAAGGTCTTTGACATATGTAAAGATTTTCCCTTGCCACATTTTTTGGTGTGATTGTAACATGAAATTGGTGAATGCAACAATATTTCAAATATTGCAAGCTTTATAAAATCCTTTTACATGTTTCACATGGATTCATTAGTTTAGTTTGGATAAGTAAATATTCTCTTTGTGTGATGTTTGTGCCTTGATGATATATCTGCCTAGATCATTTCTGTTATACTCCCTCCATGGTTTCCTTTCCTATTATCTATGAATTTTTTGCCCAAATAGATATGCACTGGTCTCTAGTCTGCCTAGCCAATCTCAAATATTTCAAAATAAACAAAGAATTAATCATCTCTAGTTTAGTTTAGGTGGTCCTTCCCATGCACCCATGATTGTCGATATGACTAGGGAATCATTCTCAAGTAAACATTCAATAGATATACTTTATGTGGGTTATGTTTGCACACTCATATCAGCTAGATATAGGGGTTATATTTAGCCAATTTATCTTAACCTAGTGACAATATTTAGGATTAAGATTGCATTTGGATTTGGTTGTAGTAGTTTTGGCTGTCCATTTTATTTGATTTCATTTCCTATTAAGGCATACCCCTAGGAACACCCTCCTAAGTCTAAGTTGAGATCGAAGTGTGGGAGAGATAGACCACTCTCATAGATTTGGATATTAACCCTCCATAGTTTTTTGATGATTTTATTTCACTTACATGATGAAAAATTTATCCTTGTGAGTGAGATTTTCCTTTAGGAAGTGCAACAAAGTTTTTGAGTACCAACAATACCAATGGATATCCATAAGGAAGTATATCCATATAAAATTAACAAATATTGACCATACTAGATTCAACCCACTCAAAAGGTCACTCCTTAAACCAAGGGAACAAGAATATCTTCAACATTGATAATTTGGAAAATTCAAGATTCAAGTATAAAAGGGTTTTCTAAAATTTTGTATTAAGGAGACTTCTATAATAATTATTTTCAACTAAATTTATGATGATTAATTGTACTTGGACCAACCCTACTATGTTATAAAAGAAGTGATTCACATGGTTACAAGGTTGTGGAACAATGACAGACTTCCCTCAAAGAAAAAAATAAGCAATGATACAATGTTGGAATTGATAGGAGCTATTCTAGATGGAATAAATTTGGTTGTGGATAAGATTATAAACCTTATATTATGGTACGACATTTTAGGAATTACTTATGAGATATTATACAAATAGAGAAGTCTCTACAAATATCACATCCATACTCACTACATACCAAATTGTGGTCCAAGGGAAGGAGCTTGATCTATATGAGGCATTAGGGGAGAAACTCCTAAAAATATCAACAACACAAATGTAAGCAAAATGTATCAATTCAAGTATGGATCTCTAATAATATACTTTGTATTTTATTTCATGAAGAGATCACAATATTTGTAGAGAAAATATGGACATTAGATAATCTAGTAGCAACACAAATCAATGAACATATGAAACATTTTTTAAAATTCCACATCATACAACAAGGTATATTAGTGATTCTTTATGGGTTTTCAAACCTAGATATAGAATAGTGACTAAATTTAATACGTATAGTAAGGAAACATGCAAATGATAATTTTATTTGTAATCAACAAAGACCATATATTCTTGGAGGTGGCAAAGCCGCATACGTCTTTGGTATTGGAGTTACCATATGAGGTTGATGATGAGTTGATATATGTTCCAAAGGACCTCAATGCACAAATGTTTGGAACTTACAAGGAGTTTTTGGATAAATAGAGTAAGCAAAAGCTAGTAGAACATGTAGGAAAAATAAGAAAAAATATATTAGAAATGAGGAAAATTTCCAAGGATCCAAAACCACAAATAGTAATGGAGATATTTGATTCCCCAACATTAGTAAAATTAGGTTAGCCACAAGTATGGAACTTTGATAAACTCATTTAATAATCTCTAGTGTTCAAGATTAGAGATTTTGAAACACATGAGGCACTAGGGAAATAAGAACTAAAAACAAGGTTGTCAAAAAGTGACCATAAGGATAAAATTATCAGCCACACCACTTCAAAAAGATGAAATAGGGGTAGGTAAGCAATAATCAATGGTAAAGGAGGGTATATAGGCTCTCTTATGAATGAGTGTTGAAAATAAGAAAGGGGAATCCTTGCAACTAAAGAATAGATAAAAATAAAATCCAATTTAAAGGAAATACTCATGTTGCAAACAAAAAAAAGAGAAGGAGAAGGAAAGAAAGGAGAGGAAACTAGATAGGAGGATTTGCTACAATCGAAGAAACTAAAAAGATTTAACTTACATAGGAAACCACAAGCAGAGTTAGCTCCACAAATATCGGAGCAAGAGGAAAAAGACAAAATAATGGATGTTAACTAAGTCTACAAGTCTATTTACACATTTGATGCCTTTAAAGATGATACAAATGTGTCCACTAGTATTAAGATAAAACAAGTAAGTGATTGAAAAATTAATGCTTGACTACACTTCAAACAACTCTAGGACATTGGTAGAAATCATCGAGGGATTCCCAAAATATTTATTTTAATAATCAAATAAAAAATGGAAGAATTAGTACAAATAGAAGAGAAGTTAAGAGAGGAATCTTTGGAGGAAATTGTGCTAGATTTATCCCCTAAAAGAAAAAGCAAAGTTGAGACAATTGTAGACAATGAAATTGAAAGGAATCAAGGTAAATGGAAATGCTTCCTAAACTAAAATTATAAGGAGAGTGTTGTGAAAAATTTAATCTTTAAATAATTATAGAAAGAATAAATGCATATAAACATAAATTAAACAATATACCATAACATAAGTGTACATGGGTAATACACTTTTAGGAGAAAAAACCCACTCTCCAAATCAACCCTATGTATTATTCAATAAATAACATAGTTACAATAAACTTGCAAAGCAAGCTTTCACAAGTGTATCACCACCCATGGATTTGGAGGAACTCTAATAGCTTAATAATATCTGAAAAATTATACACCCAACCTTCATCTCAAGCATATAATATATAGGACATAATACATGAAACCATCAAATGATAATTAGAAAACTATGATCTAAAACCAACCATAAAGTTATAACTGAATCCAAAATCTTAAGATGTGTCCATAAGCCAAAAATAACACATTCCTTCTACTTGTCATAACCTCATTATAATCCACTCACCAAATTGGTCATTCTTTTTTAATTCCATTATCTCCAATCAAAGATATCTTGTGATGTGTAATAACATGCATTATAAGTTGGTCAATAGTTGTAACTCCAGCTTACAACTCTTTTATGTGTCCAACATGTTTTTACATTTCCTATTCAAATTTTGCAAGCCATAACTTTTGATCCTGAAGGTCAATTGGGCCTATTTTTTTTTAATTGTAGAAATTGAAGAGACCTAGACAACAAGCACCCCCTTTGGTAGTGTCAAACAACTCAAAATATTTATTTTGGCCAAAAACTAAATCTACAACCCATAAATTGAGTTTTTATTTTATAAGTCCAAAATCACATTTTTTATAATTTTATCAATAGGAGCAAGGTTGAGACACCTTTCCTAATAATAATTTAGGTAAAAATAAATAGTTAAAATCGTCTTATTTCAAGGTAATGAATCCAAAAATAATCTCAAGTAGGAAACCTTAGAAGCTACACAAATGACATAACACATTATTGGAAGAAAGGGAACAAATAAAAAGGGAACATGATATATAAGGATAGAGGAAGCCACTATTAAGACATAAATTGGTAGTGTAGTAGGGAAGAAGAGACCTCAAATGAAATATGAGGAGAAAAATAATAAAAATAAAAGGAGATTACATAGGATAATGAAAAATTAATAGGTGGTGAAGAAATAACCCAACAAAATAGATGTCACTCTCCCTGCCAACATCTTCTTTGATTGAACCTTTGTAGAAAATCAAAAAAATATTGATGCAAAAAAGTAGATCTAGCCTGTACTTCATACTACCACAAGAGAAGATATCCTAAAAGAATATGTGGAACTCAGTCTATTGAGTATTCCATCATTACAACACACATGAGTATTAAAACTTAGTAAGGATACTTCAAAACCATTAGATCAACAATTGTGATAGATGATAAGTGGGCCATTGCTAGAAATTTAGAATAAGCAAGATACAATCATATATAAATTGGTACTAGAAATGGAGAAAAAATAGTTGGAAGATATAGGGAAGAAATGTGTCATCACACACACCAAGCTAGAAGTTGATGTCAAGAATATGCAAACAATCATCAATAGCATCAATATATTGTACCAATTTTGTCTAGGATCACTAACATCCACCATAATCTACTTTAAATCCAAATGGAAAGCATTGAAACTAGATTATGTAGGCATACACTACCTATGATGCAACAAAATATTTCAATGGGAATATCCATTTATAAATTGAAAACCTATATATTCACTATCAATAGGTACATGATCAACATGAGGGTTTGCAAGCTCAAATAAACATATTAATGAAAGTGGTTAGCTTTTTGTTGGTACATGTGATAGGGTTGTTAACAAAAGTCATTAACTCCATTAATATCATAGCATCTATAATAGAAGGCGATGCTATGCTAATGAGCACCAATGGACATATCCAATCACTATAATAGGCTATACAACAATAGGATAACACATATGTACAAATTTATGGGATTCATAATAATATCTTGCCTTGAGAATAAAGTGGCAATCATAATTTTCTATTTTTGTAGGGTTGCACCAACACTGTTTTTCTTCAGTATGGTGGGTAGATCCAACTTTTCTTAAGGAAAAGGCATGGTTCAAAGGGGGATGATGTTGGTAGGACATAACTAAGATAAACCTACTACAAATCAGGTGTGTCATATTTAGCCAACTTGTAACATGTTCAAAAGACACACCAAGAAAGAGTGACATGTTCTTATATATACACATGTGCATACACACACATATACATACATACATACATACTGAAATAAAGAAAATAGGGTGCTCCAAACTTTTAGGAGATGAAACACAAGGGGACTTATTTCCTCTAGTTCATTAAAGGAAACCAAGATCCCTCAACCAATTGACTTGATTGAGGAATGGACTAGGGTTAGGATGGTTTCCTTCTGTGTGATTAAACAAAGGGGGTTCACCACTAAGCAAAGGATTAGAAAGAAGGAAATGAAAATGATATGAAAATCTAGCTATGTAACCTAGGAAATGAAACTCAAAATCAAAATAACAAACTGAGAATGAATAGAGGTGCAGCTGGAAAACTAGAGATGCTTGAAACAAGGCCTGCAATCCTGAAATTATGACTTTTGATGCACACTTGGACTCATACGCCAGGCTAGGTGATTTAGTCCTAGTTTAGGGTTTTAGGCTTAATCCATAATCTACAACTACTAAACTTGGATCTACAAAAAATGGTTGAAAAGTGGTATACTGGGACTCATATGCCCAAGGTGGCAGTTTAGTCCTAGTATCAGGGTTTGTCTAAAACTCTGGCATCCTTTAGTGATCTTCTGTAGCTTCTCTCTTGTCCAATCTCTGAGTCTGAAACTTTGAATTTTGGTCTGTAGGTGACTTTCTGTGAAGATGACAACTTTGACAACTTTCTTCAATCTTGCAAATTTGTCTTCAAAGGATCTTCAAGCCTCAAACCATCTAGATCTGCAATCACACATGTAGAGGAGAGAAAAATGTTGCTTTGTTAGTGGATAGGGGTTTTTCTTAGTCAAACCCTGTTTTGGTAATCAAAACTTGAAATGAAATAGAAAAGCATGAAAGGAATGATTAATGAACAATATGTTATGTTGCAACTCACCAAACCCTTGTAACAAAGGCTAAAAACTTATGTGAAATGGCTAGCATGAATGTAGATCTTGACTCTTGATTGAATATTATGAATCTTAACTTGAATGCTTGATTTAATCATAAGAACCTACATCACAAATGTTAGCTCAAAAACACAAATGATGCATGATGACTTTGACATGATGCTTGACTCTTGAATATAGATCCAAAATGCTTGATAATCAGCTCTTGAATGCTCTTTGATCATAAAATAATTTTCTATAATACTTGAATACTTGAATTGCTAGATCTTATTAGGAGAAAATATGTGAAATAACCTTGTATTTATACTTGTTTATGCCAAATTTCCAAAAATTACAACACTACAAGCCAACATCAGATCTAGGAGAATAAAATCCCACTAAGAATTGAATTCAAAATAGGTCCAAGCTAAAGCGAGACTCATACACTAGTTGGGGCATATGAGTCCTAGTAGCCTAGGCTTAAGACACAAATTTCAAGAAATGTTAAGTTCTATGCCAAATTCAGGTTTAGGCCCCGAAACTTAGGTGGGACCCATACGCCCAAAGTGGAGTATGAGTCCTAGATCACTAAATCTGGGACATATAACCCAAGAACATGAATTACGATTGGTTATTAGTTAAGTGTTGGGATTATCCTTAGATAAATGTATTAAATAAGGCTTGTGGATGCAAAATAGGACCAAATAAGGCATAAAGAAGCCCAATTTTAGTAGGGAGGGCCCAAACAAGTGTGAAAATGTAAAGAGATACATTTTTCTACGCTACATTTAGCCCCCATTTTAGTGAGAGGATGAACTTGCTTCAAACTCACACTAAAGTAAACAAAATTTCATTAAGAGGGGTCCAAGTGTATCGATGCTAGTGAGATGAGATGACAACGATCAAGAGGGTTGTGCAAGCCCCCAGGATCAAGATCCTATGGCAAACCAACATAAGCACAAAAGAAAACACATGTGAATGTTATAAGGAGCAACAACAAGGTACACACATACACTACCAAAGATATAAAGAAAAAACAAAAAAACAAAAACAAAAGAGGTGGATCAAGCCTCAACCATTTGTCCAGCACGATGTGGATCAGATCTAAGCTATTTTTCCAAAAAAATTTACCAATGGAACACGATGTCCACTATGCAAACCAAACAAACGCTCACAAGGGCTAGTGGAACATCATATCGTCCACTAGGTGAGCCCCCAGAGACACATACACACATGGCTAGTTTGCGTTAACACAAACAAGCAAGTGGCTATGGGGAAGTCATGCCTAAGTTCGACTCCCATATGCTAACCATACCAAATCTATACCTCTTGATAACTTTGATAAGGTGCCACACAACACAAACAACATGATTCATGAGGCAAGCAAAACTTCGTATGCTTGACACCCATGAACAAACAAGATGGCTCCATAGGAAAGCAAAGTGTGTTATGCAAGGTGGCCATATAACGTATATTGTAAATGAAAAATTAGTGTAAGGTATGTTCAATGGAGTTTTTCCTAGTTCATGTAAGGTCTTAACTTAGGGAACATTGTGCCTAATGTCTCTAAGGGGGGACCAATCAAAGAATAGAAGATTCACAACTTAGGGGATGTAGTGTGTCACATCAAGCCACTAAGAGGAATATAATATGCTAAGAGAGATCACGCTCTTGAAGGACATCACACCCAATGTCACCATAAAGCTATAAATGCATCACATGAAGTAAGAAGACTACACAATGAAACACGAGTTGAAATTGAAATGCAAAAGAATTATGCCAATGTATGCCCCCACTTTAAAGAAATTGCTAAACACCATGCTATGAGCAATTACTTTAAAGTAGCAAATGATCAATGCTAACAATAAAGAGGACATGAGAGACTATTTGGAAAGCCTAGTGCCAAGTCATATGTTTCCAAATGAAGCTACGTCATGAAGAGGGGTTTCCCCCAAGATGAAATCCCAAAATCACATAAGGGATCCACTTAATTCACAAGGTCATTATGTCCTCATATAATATTTTAGAGAGCCCAAACCCGCGCATTACCCCCAAACACTGCTAGAAATGGCAGACCATACAAAGAGAGCAAAAAGCAAACCTTTCTGTGTCAACATGGAAGAGACCTAATGTCTCGACGCTTCGCATCATCCCCCTCAAAAGGAAAACACAAGACAAAGAAAGATAAAGGAAAAGCTTTTTGGTCACATGAAGAGACCTAATGTCTTGATGTGTTTTGCATCATCCCTCGGAAAGAAAACACAAGGCAAAGAAAAGATAAAGGTTTACGACATAGAGAAGAATGTAGATACAAATAGAGGAATGCACAAAGAGAGAGATACATCAAACAAAACAGTACGGGGGATCACATTACGAACATGCAATCACATAAAAGAAACATAAAAAAGTAAACAATTCAAAAGGTTAGTAAGGAACATGCAAGTCAACCTTTAGTAGGTCGTCTACATCCCAGTCTTGTTCATCATATACGGAAGACAAATAACTAGCCAAAGGGACAACAATGAGTGTAGTACTAGGGTCAAGGCTATCAAATTCTTTCCCTCACTGTGTGCGAGACAAGAATGAGCCAAGGTAGGTGATGAGAAAGAGCTCCTTGCATTTTGAAACGATTTGCAATAAATGTAAGGCATGAAATAGTGAGCATACTAGGATCCTACAACTATTACATGAAAAGGAGCAAAAGGAAATGCTTTAAGGGATTATTTCTATGATATCAAACTTTTTAAATATTTGTTTTAAAGCATGACACTCATCAATACCATGCCCAATAACTCTATGATATCGACAATGCAGAATGTTTGTGTTCTTAGGATATGGTTTTGGATGTTCTTTCATGGGTGGTAATGTTATAAGTCCTTGGATTAGAAGTATGTGTAGGGTTATTTCAGTTGCAGACATGGGACAAGGGAATTTTAGTTTCTTTAATTTGTAAGGCCTTCGTTGCTTGCTAGATTCACCAATTTCTTGAATTAGATGTTGAGGGGGATGATCTAAGATCTTATCATCCCTATCATCGTTATGAGGAATTGGTTGTTCTTTAGGAAGGAGGACACTTATGTCAAGAGGAGGATCTTGATATCCTATCCCTTTGGTATCTTCAGTTGGTATTTGTTCTAAGAGTTGATGAATTTCATGCTCACTTGTATCACATCCTTGTTTGCTTAAGATCATGAATCCTTTTCCATATTTCTCTTCTAGGTTGATGGGAGTGTTGGTCACTTTGTTAACATAGAATTGATGCACTTGATTAGAGGAACTAGGATTGCTTATTGTAGGAATTTTAGGTTTATCTTGTGATTCATTTTTAGGATGTAAAATGCCAAACATATCAAGTGGTGGGATGGTAGGGGGTGTTGGTTGTTTCATGGAAGGATAAAAGGATGCATTAGTCTCAAGGTTGTTAAGGCAATTTTTTATGAAGTTGTTCATTATGTCATCATCTTCTCTAATGATGTCAACATCACAAGGAGGACATGCATTAGGAGTTGATTAAGCATGGGTGAGTTCAATTTCATTAGGGTCATTTCCAAAAGTACAACTTGACACATCCACCAATGATTTCAAGGACATCCAAAGCTTACTAAAGCACATATCCATGATGAAATGTAATGCAATGACCAAGAATGAAATGCAATTTTCAGATTCTAAACAAGGTGATTTGTTAATTACACTATGCAACAATCTGAAAATGAAATTTTGTAAATGCAAATTTGAAATTAAGCAATGCATGAAATGAATCAAATGAAGCTAGGTATAATGAAATGAATGCAACAAAAACTCAGTAAACTGAAACAAAAATATAACATTAGCAAACAAAAGCACAAAAACAAGGTTTTTAATATTGGAAAATGCAATTTTAGGTCTAACATGGAACTAAATTGCCCAGAGGGTCGTATGATTCCCAATTAGGGTCTCTGAAGGGTTCAAATGTTGAAAAAAAGTCAACACAAAGTTCCTAGAAATCAAGTAAAACAACCTGTGCCAAGACTAAATCGCCCAGAAGGGCATACGAGTCCTAGATTAGGGTTTTTACACTAAATTCAACAAATTCTGATTGAATGTTAAGGTTTTTGGTTTGTATGTTGTCTTGACTATGTACAATTACAGATTTCAAATGAAATTCAATGATGCAAAATGCAAAAAAGCAACCTATATGCACTTTTCACTAATGCAAGATTTATAAGCCCTAAATACAAATTAAATAATGCAAGATCTAATGTAAAGCTAATGTAACCTACATCTAGGACTATGATGTACTCCAAATAAAAAATAAGGTGTCCAAAAGCTAGGTTCACCAAAATGAAATAAAAAAAATAGGGTGCTCCAAACTTTTAGGGGATGGAACACAAGGGGACCTATTTCCTCTAGTTCATTAAAGGAAACCAAGATCCCTCAACCAATTGACTTGATTGAGGAATGGACTAGGGTTAGGATGGTTTCCTTGGGTGTGATTAAACAAATGGGGTTCACCACTAAGCAAAGGCTTAGAAAGAAGGAAATGAAAATGATATGCAAATCTAGCTATGTAACCTAGCAAATGAAACTCAAAATTAGAATAACAGATTGAGAATGAATAGAGGTGCACCTAAAAAATTGGAGATGCTTGAAACAATGCATGCAATCTCAAAATTATGACTTTTGATGCACATTGAAACTCATATGCCAGGCTGGGCGATTTAGTCCTAGTTTAGGGTTTCAGGTTGAATATGAAATCTATGACTGCTAAACCAGGATCTATAGAAAATGGTTGAAAAGTGGTATACTGGGACTCATACACCCAAGGTGGCAATTTAGTCCTAGTATCAAGGTTTGTCTGAAACTCTGGTATCCTCTAGTGATCTTCTGTAGCTTCTTTTTATCTGATCTTTGAGTCTAAAACTTTGAATTCTGGTATGTTGATGACTGTCTGTGAAGATGAAAACTTCTTGACAACTTTGAAAACTTTCTTCAATCTTGCAACTTTGTCTTCAAAGGATCTTCAAGCCTCAAAACACCTAGATCTGCAATCACACATGTAGATGAGAGAAAAATATTGATTTGTTAGTGGAAAGGGGTTTGCCTTGGTCAAACCCCATTCTGGTAATCAAACCTTGAAATGAAATAGAAAAACACGAAAGGAATGATGAATGAATAATATGTTATGTTGCAACTCACCAAACCCTTGTAACAAAGGCTGCAAACTTATGTGAAATGACTAGCATAAATGTAGATCTTGACTCTTTATTGAATGCTATGAATCTTGACTTGAATGCTTGCTTGAATCATAAGAACCTACATCACAAATGTTAACTCAAAACATAAATGATGCATTATGAATTTGACATGATGCTTGACTCTTGAATATAGCTCCAAAATGCTTGATAATCAACTTTTGAATGCTCTTGATCACAAAATTTTCTATAATGCTTGAATACTTGAATTGCTATATCTTGTTAGGAGAAAATATGTGAAATAACCTTGCATTTATACTTGTTTATGCCAAATTTCTTGAAATTACAACACTACAAGCCGACATTAGATCTAGGAGAATAAAATACCACTAAGAATTGAATTCAAAATAGGTCCAAGCTAGAAAGCAAGACTCATACACTAGTTGGGGTGTATGAGTTCCAATAGCCTAGGCTTGAGACACAAATTTCAACAAATGTTAAGTTCTATGCCAAATTCAGGTTCAAGCCTTGAAACTTAGGTGGGACCCATACGCCCAAAGAGGCAGATGAGTCCTAGATCACTAAATCTGGGACACATAACCCAAGAACATGAATTATGATTGGTCATTAGTTAAGTTTCGAGATTATCCTTAGAGAAATGCATTAAATAAGGCTTGTGGATGCAAAATAAGACCAAATAAGACATAAAGAAGCTCAATTTTAGTAGGGAGGGCTTAAACAAGTGTGAAAATGTAAAGGGATACATTTTTCTATACTACACATACATACAAACATACATGCATGGATGCATGCATACATACATACGTACATACACACACACATACACACACACACATATATGCATATGTATATATCTATATAAGTAGAAAAAAGGGTATGATAGTAAGGATATGTGTGAATCCAATAGAGATGTAATAAGAAGAGATAAAGAATTACAAGTAAATAATGATGTATAAAATAATATTGTATATGAGACATGATATGGAAGAAATATAATTATATATTACATATTGATATATCGAGTATTTGATGAGTTATGATGAATAATATACTTTTAAATGTATGATTTTATTAAATTATATATGTTTAATTTTGTTGTAACCTTTTGCAATCTACAACATTAGCCTCAAATCTTCTCTTAATAGACTCATTGGGGTATAATACAAATCCAAGAAAATCAAACTCAAATATTTGATCTACACCGTATTCTTGCCAACAACTATAACTCGTTATGACCATTTGATGCAAAAAATATTCCTTAGTCCAAACTCATTTCACATTTAATCCTTTAGATCTGAACACCTCATTTTTGTTTCATTCCCCTTATTTGACTACCATGAATACTATTGTACTTATAATATTGTTCCTTAGATAGGTCTACTTGTAATTGTATTCGCAATTTCTAAAAGCTAATTTTTTCTATTTTGATCCATGCCTTTCTACTTTAATTTACATCCTTCACATCCAAAAGACCATAAATAATCATACTCTATTTATTAAATAAAAATAATAATTAAATAACCACACAACAATAACCATACACAACAAAAACAAAAAAATACCAAACACAAACATAAAAATATTTTAAACAATCTTTATCACTAGAATTAATAGAGGCCACTATTACACTATCTGATCCTTACCCTCACCAGTCACAAGCTTTATGCTAACAAGTTGGAACAATACAGAAAGTTTGAATGTGACAAAGCATTTCACCATAGTCCAATTATAAGAAGGGAAGCTCAACTAGGTATTTATTGCAATGCTTGGATTTGGATGTGGTCCACAAAATCATAAAGAAGTTGTAATGTAAATTACGGGCATTCTTTAGTCAAAACATATGCATTTATGAAAGGAGGCCACTTATTTGATTTGTACTGTATTATTGTCATCATAAAATTTAGTTAATCAAATTTAATGTACTGATATTGTATTAATTAAGTTAAAGAGGTTATTATTGAAGACCTAATTCTCTTCTCTTATAAAAATGAGGTGCCCAAACTTCAACAACTTATTATTACACTATATATACTTTAAAAAAACCGAAACTTCGACGATCTATCATTGCATTACACCCCACAAATGAAATGTCACTCCAGTAAGAAACAAGACTCGTTCGTTGATATTTTTATGCCCAAACACCTGTCAAAAAGGGTGTGAATCTTTAAAATATCTTTTACTTTTCGATGTGAGGAACACTTTTTTTTGTATACAATGGTTGGTTGATTTTTAATGGCGAAGCACATGTCAAAAAGGGAGTCAATCTTTAAAATATCTTTTCCTGTTCAATGTGAGGAACACTTTTTTTCCACGTATACAACTTTTAGATAGCTATGGTGGAAATAGCAAAGAAATATCTTTCCGATTTTTTATATCCACCAAAGTTGTGGAAATTTGGGCCCTGATAATGGAGGAAACCCCACCAAAAGTGCAGAGGTCGGGAGTGTGTCACGCAAAAATCAACAGCTTTGTTGGGATATGACGTGGCGGCCGCGTACACCATCCGTGAGTACATCCGCTCAGAAAAAAATATATGCAACTGGCACAATGTCTCCATCCATATATTATTTCATTACGTTTGAATGTCTCGCACATTCTTATAATATTGCATTTTTTATGAACGTTTGTGTGAATTCACGAAACCCTCTTTTTGATATATCCTTCAAAGGATTGAACTCTAGTTTGGAATCCGCACGCTTCATCGGGCGGCTGGATGTGGTTGTTTCGGCATCTTTCGGAGTATAACAGCGAATTTTTGAAAGATTTTGATGAGTTGACTCTGGATCGGTACAGGTGGAGGTCTGCGGTTCGATTCCGGTTAGTTTGAGCCAAATTTGGGCGAAAAATTCGTGCTACAGCACTTGATTTCATGCAGACAGGTGCAAATTTTATGCATTCGGCCGCAGACGCATTAGGAGCTCGCCGGTGCAGGAATAAGACGGCCGTGCAAATCTCTCATCTCTTTGCCGTTGGATTTTACAATATTTCGCGGTTCTCGCCTTCCTCTGATGATTTTTTAATAGGTATGAAAAATCGCTGGAAAATATGTGTTAAATTGTAAAATATAAGTTCAGGAAAGGAGGAAAAATTAATTCTCTTTTTACTTAAAATAAAGAAGAGAAAAAAAATATACACTTACTAAAATAAAGAAGAGAAAAAAATATACAGTATGTGAAAAATATTCAGACAGAAGGTTTAGAAAGAGAGAGAGAGTGTGTATCTCGGATTAGTTAAAAATTAGAGTGCATATCTATGTTGGATTTAGTTTAGCTTGCGGTGGTATTGGATACGATGAAGACAAACACAGATTCATAGCAGTGACCTGAGGTTTTGTTTTTTGACGGGTAATTATTATTGTGGGAGCGAGCTTGAGAGGATGGGGCAGGGTGGTGCAGCGAATGGCGACAGTGCAAGCCCAGTGCTGGATCGGAGTAGAGTTCGTATTTTACTTTGCGACAAAGATCCTAAAAATTCACAGCAAGTGTTGGGGTTGCTTCAAAATTGCTCATATCAAGGTATGTTTTCAGCGCCTTCTTCGTCATTTTGTTTTAATTTCAATCTTTGTGTGTTCAGATTTTTATTGATAGATTTCACTGTATCTCCCTCTGTTATGCTTGACCGGTATCTTTTCCCTTTCCTTAAGTTCCGTTCCGCTATAACCTTGTTGTTTTTTTGTAGTTCTATATTTTGAACTGGAACTCTCTGGATAAATACTTGCTAAGAGAATTGAAAATTCAGAATTTAATGTCAAATTTTCTGTGATAGCCTATTAAATTTAACCCATATATGGTTTCAGTTAGTTTTTGCTCAATTCATGGAATTGATATTAGGGCAAGCGATGTAAGTTCCAAGAGGTTGTTTTAAATTTAATTAGTCACCATGCACACGCCAAATTTATGCTTTTATATGTTATGAAATTCCTCTTTTATGATTGAACGGTATCTTGACCATTTCGTTAAGTTCTGCTCCACCATTACCTTATTTTTCTTTTTGTAGTTATATATTTTGAACTGGAACTCTCTGGATTACTTGCTAATAGATTGAAAATTTGGAATTTAAGTTCAAATTTTCTGTGATAGCCTACTAAATTCAATCTTTTATGGTTTCATTTAGTTTTTTTTTTTAAATTTTTTATTGTTGGTTCGTAAGCGCCTTTTTTTTTTTTAAATCTTGGAGCTATGAACCGGAGAGGCCACAAATATGGGACTGCGGGTGAAGCCTGCAAGCACATTGGATCAGCGAAGGCATAGTGTCTGCGATCACAATAGCCCAGCGGAGACTTGAACGCTGTTGGCCACAACGACAATGCCACCACTTAACCATCACACTATGCAATGAACCCCATGGTTTCATTTAGTTTTTACTCCAAGTCAAGGAATTGATATTAGGTCTAGTGTTATAAGTTCCAAGAGGTTGTTTTAAATTTGATTAGAGTCACCATGCACACACCAAATATATACTTTTATATGTCTTGAAATTCCTCTTTTATGATTGACAAGTATGTGTACCCTTTCCTTAAGTTCTGCTCTGCCATAACTTTTTTGTAGTTCTATATTTTGAGCTGGAACCATCTGGATAAATACTTGCTAATAGAATTGAAAATTTGGAATTCAAGGTCAAATTTTTTGTGATAGCCTACTAAATTTAAGCTTTATATGGTTTTAGGTAGTTTTTACTACAAGTCATTAATTGATATTAGGGAAAGTCTATAAGTTCCAAGAGGTTTTTTTAAATTTGATTAGAGTCACCATGCACACGCCAAATTTATACTTCTATATGTCATGAAATTCCTCTTTTATGATTGACCGGTATCTTGACCCTTTCCTTAAGTTCTGCTCCACCATAAGCTTGTATGTTAATTTTGTAGTTCCAGTCTGGATGAATACTTGCCAGTAGAATTGAAAATTTGTAATTTAAGTTCAATTTTTGTGTGATAGCCTAGTAAATTTAAGCCTTATATGGTTTCATTTAGTTTTTACTCCAAGTCATTGGATTGATATTAGGGCAAGTGTTATAAGTTCCAAGAGGTTGTTTAAAATTTGATTAGAGTCTCCATGCACATGCCAAATTTATACTTCTATATGTCATGAAATTCCTCTTTTATGATTGACTGGTATCTTGACCCTTTCCTTAAGTTCCGCTTTGCCATAACCTTGTTCTATAATTTGAACTGGAACTCCCTGGATAAATACTTGCTAATAGAATTGAAAATTCAGAATTTAAAGTTAAATTTTCTGTGATAGCCTACTAAGTTAAAGCCTTATATGGTTTCATTTAGTGTTTACTCCAAGTCATGGATTTGATACTAGTGAATGTGTTATAAGTTCCAAGAGGTTGTTTTAAATTTGATTGGAGTCACCATGCACATGCCAAATTTATACTTCTTTACATCATGGAATTCCTCTTTTATGATTGACAGGCATCTTGACCCTTTCCTTAAGTTCTGCTCCACCATAACCTTTTTTTTGTAGATCTATATTTTGAACTGGAATTCTCTGGATAAATACTTGATAACAGAATTGAAAATTTGGAATTTTAAGGTAAAATTTTCTGTGATAGCCTACTAAATTTAAGCCTTATATGGTTTCATTTAGTTTTTACCCCAAGACTCAACTCATGGGATTGATATCAGGGTAAGTGTGATAAATTCCAAGAGGTTGTTTCAAATTTGATTAGAGTCACCATGCACACGACAAATTTACGCTTCTATATTGCATGAAATTCCTCTTTTATGATTGACTGGTATCTTGACCATTTCCTTAAGTTCTGCTCTGCCATAACCTTGTTTTCTTGTTGTAATTCCAGTGTGGATAAATACTTGCTAGTGGAATTGGAACTTTGGAATTTAAGGTCAATTTTTCTGTGATAGTCTAGTAAATTTAAGCCTTATATGGTTTCATTTAATTTTAACTCCAAGTCATGGGATTGATATCGGGGCAAGTGTTATAATTTCCAAGATGTTGTTTTAAATTTGATTAGAGTCACCATGCACACGCCAAATTTTTACTTCTATGTCATGAAATTCCTCTTCTATGATTGACCGATATCTTGACCCTTTCCTTTAGTTCTGCCCCACCATAACCTTTGCCTATTTTTCTTGGTGGTTCTATATTTTGAACTAGAACTCCCTGGATAAATACTTGCTAATAGAATTGAAAATTCGGAATTTAAGGTCAAATTTTCTGTGATAGCCTACTAAATTTAAGCCTTATATGGTTTCATTTAGTTTTTACTCCAAGTCATGGAATTAATATTAGGGCAAGTGTTAGTTTTAAATTTAACTAGTCACCATGCACATGCCAAATTTATACTTCTATATGTCATGATTTTTTTTTTTAATGATTGACTGGCAAGTTGGCCCGCCCTTAAGTTTTGCTCCACCATAACCTCTTTTCTTTTGCAGTTCTGTATTTTGAGCTGGGACTCTCTGGGTAAATACTTGCTAATAGAATTGAAAATTTCGGAATTTAAGGTCAAATTTTCTCTGATAGCCTACTAAATTTAAGCCTTATATGGTTTAATCTAGTTTTTACTCCCAAGTCATGGAATTGATATTAGGGTAAGTGTTATAAGTTCCAAGAGGTTGTTTTAAATTTGATTAGAGTCACCATGCACATGCCAAATTTATACTTCTATATGCAATGAAATTCCTCTTTTATGATTGACCTGTATCTTGACCCTTTCCTTAAGTTCTGCTCCGCCATAATCTTGTTTTTTTCTGTAGTTCTATATTTTGAACTGGAACTCTTTGGATAAATACTTGCTAATAGAATTGAAAATTCGGAATTTAAGGTCAAATTTTCTGCGATTGCCTACTAAATTTAAGCCTTATATGGTTTCGTTTAATTTTTACTCCTAGTCATGGAATTGATATTGGGGCAAGTTTTATAAGTTCCAAGAGGTTGTTTTAAATTGATTAGAGTCACCATGCACACACCAAATATATACTCCTATTTGTCATGAAATTCAGAGGTTAAAGAATGTATTAATGCAGCAGGACCAGCCTTGATGGTGAACATGTGTGTACTCTGCAGAGGAGGCACATATTCTATTCCAAGGGGGGTCGAACTATATATATAAAATAAATGGAAAAATAATCCCATTGGGGACTTCCGCAAGGAGGGTATCATACACTATATTGGTGTCTCACTTGGCAGTGACATAAAAACTACCTTTACCTTTATATTCATTCCTATTTGGACCATTATTTTCTAGGGGAACATTAACTCTGAAAACAAATGATTTGCAAATACATAGCAGAGTTTTTTCTGTATTGTTTCAGAGTTCTTTTTTTTTTTTTGTTACAACAGGGTGTCCCCGCGGCCCCCCGCCCAGCGTCACCTAGAGGCGAGCGGGGGGGGCGAGACTAGTCCCTGTGAGTGTTTGCAGCGCCGGCCACCACAACCACCAGGTAAGTACCGAGAGCGGAATCGAACCCGAGACCATGAGGAGCCATCCCACAGCCTCAAGCAAATCCCGATACCCAAGCCGGCTATTGTTTCAGAGTTCTTATTCTGCCTACAAGAAAGTCTATTGTTGTCTGAAAAAAGCAATTACAATTTTTAAGACCTTGTTAGTGATTTAAATTTTGAATTTCAATTGAAATGTTCATATAAATATTCCCTCCTGAAATTGAAGTTCGGAAGTTAAAGAGTGAATTCTCTGTAAGCTTTCTTGACAAAATTTCTCTCCATTGAGCAGTTTAATGCCAAAGGCAAATATGTTACAGCTTTTACTCCATATCTGGGACTGGAAATTGAGCCAAGACTTTGAATGCCTAGAAATAAGTTCATTTAATTTTGTTTAGACTTGTGCCAAATTTACTATCCTCTCAACATGGTAAAGGAAAAAACATGTAATCTTCAAGACTGGCAAGATAGTCCATTTATTTTGTTGAATTGTGTTTTTTTTTCTGGATGACCAAGATTTTACCCTCGGGTAATTAAGGGGTTCCTTGCTGACCTGGGAATGAACCTGGATGATTTGCTTTTTCATCTACTTTGTTACTTTATGAATGTCTTTATTCTAAAATTGAAAATGTGAGTTGAATCGAGTTTTTTCTGTTTACATGGCAGTAATGGCTGTCAATACAGCAAGGCAGGTCATTGGCGTTCTGAATGCAGAGAGCCAGGAAATTGATCTCATTTTGGCTGAGGTGGATCTACCTAAGGACAAGGGCTTTAAGATGTTAAAGCACATTATGAGGGAGGAGCGCTTACGGCGGATACCTATAGTTAGTGAGTGGTCATTTTGCATCTGGACCAACTAATTACTGGTTGTTGGACTATATTTAGGCATCATACTTTTCAAATATTGAATTATGCTTCCTGAATAATCAAGGAAACAACATTCCTAAAGTTTATGTAACCTTTACATTCAGTTACTTTTCTTGTTGCTTGGATGATGAGGTACATGTAATATAAGCTAAAATGTTAGCAAATATCACAGTGCTTGGACATTTTGGTCCAAAAATTGAATTGAGTTAAAGTAAAAATTGAATTGAGTTAAACTACTTGCTTGCCCTAGATAAGTTGCATGTTAAGAATAACTATGTATATTTATGTATTGTTTTGGTGCATGTCAGTGATGTCTGCTCAGGATGAGGTAACCGTTGTTATGAAGTGCTTAAAACTGGGAGCAGCTGATTACCTCGTAAAGCCACTTCGTATCAATGAGCTTCTCAACTTGTGGATTCACATGTGGAGAAGAAGGCGAATGGTGCAAGAAGCTTGACCTGAGCCTCAATTGTTTCGTGAGCTTTTCTTTTAGATATTGGAACTCATTTTTGTGTAGTAGTTTGTATGATGACTTGCAAAAGATGATTACAACCATACTGACAACAATGTATGCCTTTATCATTATGCATTGGCAGCTGGGACTGGCAGAGAAAAACGTTGTTGGTAGAAACTTGAATCTTGATTTTGATTTGCTCGTATCAGATCCCAGTGAATCCAACACCAACAGTACCACTTGGTTCTCAGATGACACTGATGACAAGAAACTAAGGGGCTGCACTGGACCTGAAACCAGTACTCTAGCCACACCTAGGGAGTGCCAGGTACAATGAATTTTAAAATAATTGATGTCTTTAGTCTCTAAATTTTCTTATTTCTTAGCCATGCAGGATTAAGATAAAAGACAAAGATTCTTAATTCTTTGGGATAAAGTAAGAGGAGTTTTCTCTATGTGAAATTCTCTAGAGGGAACATGTTAGTCCAAAAGGAGGCAGCTATATGAAAGTCCAATGTTTATCCTGCAAGTGTCTGTGTCTGAAGGATGTTTTATTTATAGATCATCTTTTTTTTTTTGAGCTTGGCTGGTATGTTTTTGCTATTGCATTATGAGGTTTGAGGTCTTTTACTTTTGCAGTCAAAGAATTCTCCTATGTTGGAGCTTTCTCTAAAGCGTTCGTCTGATTTCCAGTTTCAAGCACCACAACCTGGTCCTTTGGCAGGTAAGCAACTTAAAAAATTTGCATGCACTGGTTTGTTCAGGTAATGACATAAAACATTAACTGCTATTACCATGATATCATGTTCTGACATGTCAATCAATGTTTCTGGGTACTTCAGGAAGATTTTCTTCTTATCCAAAGAAAAGTGAGCTCAAGATTGGCGAGTCGTCAGCTTTCCTCGCATATGTCAAGGCAAGCATCCAAGCAAAAAAGACACCAAATTTAAGCAGTCTAAGTGAAGAAAAATCTTGCCAACAAGAGATACCTATTCCCCAAAACCATCCTATAGTATGTACACCATCTACAAGAGGTAATTCCAGTAGCCCGCTTCGGAGTTTGGAAGCTGTGAAAACTTCCAGTCAAAGCAATGAGGTGAGCTGCAGGGATGGGTTGGAACTTAGGTCAACTAATTTGTCTGTGCCACCCAAAATCCTGAATGGAGAGGAAGCAGCAGGTGAGCAGGTATCTGTGGGTCAGTTAGGTGTTCGGAATGAAGGCCATGGACATGTAAATGGTCTTGGTGTTCCTTCTCTAGCACCTTCCCAATTTGTACCATAGATGATGAATTGCTCTCCAATGTCAGCACCCATGCAACTGTGCCATGGAGTGCCTCATGATGTTAGAGGACACATCAATCCAGGAATGATCCCATTTCATGTGATGCCACCATGTCATGGTATGCCTGTAAATGCAGCTTTCTCATATTATTCATTTGGACCTCATGTAGGACCTCCACAACTTGGTCCTTCACATGCTTGGCCATCTTTGGCTAATGTGTCTGTTGCTGAACCCAAGATCAGTCAAATGGAAAGAAGAGAAGCAGCTCTGAATAAATTCAGACAAAAAAGGAAAGATCGATGTTTTGATAAGAAGATACGTTATGTTAGTCGAAAGCGCCTAGCAGAGCAGAGGCCTCGAATTAGAGGTCAATTTGTGAGGCAAACTAATGATATGGAAATTGGTGCTAGAGGTGTTCTTGATGATTCTGAGGATGAGGATGATGAGTATGGACGGAACTCCTCACCTGAAAATTTGGCCAGAGTCTCTCAGAATGTTAACCAAAGATCATATCGAGCTTAGATTTGAAGTATTGTTGCCTAATAAATAGACTGAGGCGCCCCTTTATTTCTAGGTTCCCTCTATTAACTTTTGCTCCTCAATGTTGCATTCAAGTTAAACTTTTGTCTAATTTATTTGTTCAGGATTTTAATCTATCACTCTTGAGAGTTCTTGTATATTGATCTCTGTTCTGCAAAACACAGAAGCTTTGTATCTTAGAAGGGCTGCTAAGTGGAGAAAAGCACCCTAATAACTTTCCAGAATTTTCAAAGGTTTTGCACTTGTAAAAGATGGAACTCAGTACAAATTATTGCTGCCAACTAACACCTGAACTTTTGACCTTTACTGTTGAGTTTTCCTGACTGATTGAGCTAATCTCTTTAATTGTTCATGTTTCAAACATTTTGTCTCTATAAAGATATTTAAAATCAATCTAAATATTGCAAAAGGATGGTTGTTGAAAACAGAAGTTTTGAAATGACATTGTTTGTGTAGTGCTCATTATATGCAGTATTGAATGTATTGCCAGTTATGAGGTATTATATTGCCCCAATTAAGCCGCAAAGAAGAACAACCAGGTTAGCTCAGATCACCGATTAATATTGTGGGTTTATAAAGGTATGTGCTTTTCCCATATTAAAGAAAGCAGTTTAAGGATAAGCAGAGTATAATGGTTGAATTTTCTATAATAAGCAATTGGGAAGTCATCTAATTATGAAAAAAAAAACAGTACAAAAATCTAACAATTTGGCCAGTCTTGTTTGATATTCTTCTGTACAATAATTTCTATGCTTGAGATGTTTGTAATACTTGGAAGGGTTTATCTCACAATAATCTGGTCCACCCTATGTGAATAGAAGAGGTCTCCATTTCAGAAGAAACCCATTGCTCATCTTTGTTTAACATTACCTAACCAGAAAAGTTTTATGAGCATACCCGATTCTCATTTTTTTGGAAACTTTCTGCCCTGATTCAGCTGAACTTGATCCAACTAAATGTACTTGCACACACACAGACACACACATACACACAGACCCACATCCCACACATATAATTTTATATATGCACATAAATACATATGCACTGTAGAAATATATTTCTACATGCATTCAATTTTGTTTGCATTCTTCTTTTTTATCGATAGGTTAGAGGGGCATCTATTTATGGTGGTCTCATCGGCTGTGAAAAACATTTACAACCTGTTGGGACTCAATATTTAAGTGTCAATTTTTTTTCATTGAGTCCCTCTTCTTGTGTTCACTTAGGTTCCTCTGACTCCTATTTATAACTGATAAGAGAGTAACTTGTGTGGATTTTTGTACTGCATTTTGCCTAAGTATGAACCTTTGTGTACACTAATCAGGCCAAAAATCTGTTTTAAGTCTGAAAATTCCAAGTTCAGGGCGTTTCCTAGGTGTTCTTGGTGTTCTGTCAGCCTGTCAGGGTTTTCCCTACCTGCATACCCTTCCATCCCTGCTTCTTCAATTGCTTTGCTTTCCAAAGAAATTTGTCTTTTGACATCAGAGTTTTGGGCATCCCTTAAACATCTACCATTTTCCTATTTCCTTGAAACTCTAAAGTTCGATGACTTGCCTTAAGAACTTCATTTCCATTGGAGTTTCAAAGTTTTCCATCCTTCCATCCCCACCTCGCAATCCTAATCCTTGTTGCCTAAAATTGTCGAAGTCATTTGGGATTGGGAAATTTGGAATACCTTTACCATCATGTTCATTTGCTTCCTCTTGAATCCCAATTCCTGGTTCATTGTTGCTCAATGTTTTGTCAGAGTTGGGATTTTGAGATCTCCTTTCCTTGTTAATCTCAAAGTTTGATTATCACTTCAAAAAAACTTCCTAAGTTTTTCGGAGTTGGGATTTTGGGATATCAATACCTGTTCCAGAGTATGCCCAACTCTCGAATCTCACCATTCATTCTTTTGGAGTTAGGATTCTGCTATTTCTTCTGCCTGGTATCCTTGCAAGCATTTTCCCTGTCCTCGATCTCGGATGCCCCAAGGCTCTTTTCATTTATTGGGCTTATTCATTCAGCTTTCATCCAACCTGACTTCCTCTGCATCCTCGATTTTTAACAGCTTAAACAAGAGCACAATGTATGACTTTTCCCTGACCCTTGACAATTCAAAACTCTTACCTAGTTTTTGCCAGCTTCTTGCCAACTTTCCGATACTGCTTGAAAATGCCATATGGTTGCTGGAAATGATTTAGGTATGTCAAAAAGGTACTTATAACTATTAGAGATAGCTTTTTGCTATTTGAGGAGAATTAATATTCAGTTTTGGCACACGATTCAAGTTGTTTCCATGGGGGCTTCTTGAATGTGGTTAGGGCTTCAGTTATGGTCAGATTTGGCCTTGCACCTACCCATGGATGCCTATAATCACTGTTTTCACCATTATTTCACAAATTTTGATCCATTCAAATGCCATAACCATGTTGAAATCATTACAAGTGCCAGATTTGTGGGTTGTTGTTGCAGTAAAAGTGAAAGCACTTTGGGAATGCCATAAATGATCCAACGAGTTGCTGCAACCACTAGATTTGATTCACAGGTACATGTTAAAGCATTTTTTTAATTACAAAGAAGGTAGATTTGAAGGGAATGTGATTGTTTGACGCCATGCCCTAATTCATTAGAGCAGTGGAAAGTGTAGAGCCTAATCTTCACGCCATCTCTAGGCCGCATATTCAGTGGATTTTGTGCGCATTTTAGGGGTTTTTTGTGTGCACATTTGAATGCTGTTAATGCTCAAAAGAATGACAAATGTAAAGGAGTCTATTTTCTCATACTTCTAGGTGGATTTGTAAATCTCAAAGGGGCAAATTTTGTGTAGAGCATTTATCACGAAGGTGGCTAGGGTATGGCTAATCCCCACAGTACCACACAGCCTCATCTTTTCCCCAGGATCATGTTTTCTTATTACAATCTATATATGTGACTTATTCATTCATTGTAAGGGTTGGTTCTTTGAATTTTCATTGAATAGGATGCATAATAGTCTAGGGTTTCAATTTCTGATAGTGTGTATACCATTAAAGTTACTCTTAGAATTTGCAGAGAGTTAGCTATTGAAGCAGATTTTTTGTAACCGTGTGTCTCCTTGGCTGGTTGTTAGCATTTTGGAGGGTTTTAAAAAAATGACAGATTTCTGGCTAAACTTTTTTTTTCACATTTTCTGGTGTGATTGTAACAAAGATTAGATGAGTGTTGTAGCATTTTGAATCAATGCAAATTGTTTTTTGTATTGGTCCCTTCTTTTGTTGCATTTGAACATTAATGAGTTTGGAGAAAGATTATTAAGTAGATGTGACTACTATTTATCATATCTCTGTAGTAACTTCTTGTTTGCTGTTTGAATGGTTTGATACAACTCTATAACCCAATAAGGTACTGGTCTTGAAGACTTAGACTTTTCACACACATTTTAAAAACAATAAAAATTGTTCACAGGTAGTCGTAGGAAGTAGATTAGGATCAGTATATGCTACTCATGGTTTACTGACATAAATCAGGGAAAATCGTAAGCAAAAGTTAACTCTTATATTCTTAGAAAATCATGGTCAACATCTTTATACTATGCCAATGTATATGAAACTTTAAATGAAACCACTAAAGAGCTAATAACATTGTCATTATTTATAGATATGTGTGCAATGTATTGAATCAGCTTTAAAAGAGGTCTTTGCAGCTAGTCATACCTAACTTAGTGATAGAATTTGTCATGTCCCCGTCCCTGATTGAGACCCATTCTCAATTTGGAGAGAAACAGTGTTTTTAAACACTCAGTCTGCTTTTATTAAATATTTAAAAATAATAATAATATTTAAATTTAAAATAGCCGAGGACCTATTTGGCCGACCCATTTGGGAAGGCATCTATATTGCATATTTATATTGGATCTTTTGGAGGAATGAATCATCACGAATTTGGGAGGAAGACTCTTGTTGGCTTCTATAGAGACGAAAACCTCTATAAGGTAGAAACCAGGTGAGACGACCACCTCACCCTGGCTATTCGTGAACAATTACTTTTTGTGTATCACATGGCTCTGATATTCTATCTAGTTGACCAGGTTGTACTGACTTTGCCAGTTGAGGAAGGAGGCGGATATCCATTGGAGGTGGCGCAAGCTTTAGAGTAAACAAAGAACGGAAGATTGTGGACGGAAGGTTGAGAGATTGTGATTGGTGGCTGAGCCTAGGCTCTGGCCACACCCATCACCATATGTGGCGGCTTATGATTACAATAATTACAATTTTGGGCGAAGCTAGTGCACTGCAGTGGACAAGCGGTTTATAGCGGCTCATTCACCAAATTCCATACACGCAGTTTGGACCAATCTGTTCATTGATTTGATTGCCAACGATTCTCCCCGGGCAAGTATACTCCGTCCAGTCATGCAATTCCTTTTGAGTTTGATACATCCTTAATATGGGCTGGGCATAGATTGATCCATGTAATTCATTTGTTGAGTTGTAGAATTGATTGAAGCCTTTATCATATTGTGCTATGCGCTGATATTACTATGAGTTCACTAATACGATTGAGTGCAATTCCGTATTGATCTCTCATTGTTGTGTCTATCATTTCCACCATAGTTGAAGAACTCGCAGAAAAATCTGTGAGTTGCAAAAAACTCAACGAGTTGCAATTGCTTCCTGAGTTTTTCAGCCATTTACTTGCCTTCAAAACTCATCGAACAAATGCAAAAAACTCTCCAAAAACTCGATGCGTCTGACAAAAAAACTCTCCTACTAAAAAAAAAGAGTCTCCCACGACCACTAAAATGATGTGTTCCATGAAGGTTTGTGTGGCTTTGATGGTCTTAATTTGGGTTTTATTGTTAATGGAAAATGATGTACACCATGAAGGTTTGTGTGGTTTTGGAGGTCTTAATTTGGGTTGCCCCCGAACATTGCAAGAGGTGTTGCCCATCGACCCCGTTGGGGGCGTTGCCCCTAGACCCCCACGAGGGACACTGCCCCTCGACCCCGCTGGGGGTGTTGCCCCCAAACCCCACAAGGGGCGCTGCCCTTTGACCACGTTGGGGGCACTACCCCTCAACCCTGTTGGGGGCATTGCCCTCAAATTCCCATTGAATTCATTTGATTTTCTAGGTACTCTCCAAGTCCAAGTTTCCAAGTTTGCCTTCAAGTCTTCATCTATAATATCGTCTAGTTCTACCTCTCCCCTAGTTTTCACTAGACATGGGAAGAGGAAGATGAAAATTTGAAAAATATGTTAATGTAGTATTTACTTTCGGTTTTACAAAAACAATTTTCTATTTTCATTTTGTTTTAGACTATCAGTATCAACGCATTCTACATGAGGATGCCATTTTGTACCCAATTTGCTTTCAAATCAATCAAATACAACTAGACTCAGCTTGGTTCTTTTATGTACTCATTGGATGCATCTTATAATTGAATTTTGCAAAAACAATGCGTTTTTAATAAAACTTAAGCAATTTTTTAAGTTGAGTTTTTTGCCGAGTTGAGTTTTTTGGGCTTGGCGAGTTTTTCAACTATGATTTCCACTGCCATGTCGGGATTTCTATATGAGTCTTAATATGAACTGTTATTGAGTGTATCTCGTATACACATCTATTTCCATGCATGGCTGCTATTTTCATTAGTTGATGTATCAGACAGTTATAAGCAAATACTATAGATTTGCGGAATTGTTCTATTTATCGGTTCAAATGCAGCTAGGACTGTTATCATATGATATGCATTGATTTTGTTTGGGTTCCACTTAGGAGTGGCTAAGGGTATTCATTATGTGCTTGGTTTATTGAAATCAGTTTTTGGTGTACTCTGCACATTAAATCTATGTTCGAAATTAAACAATGATCCTCCTGAGTGCAATTTATTCTTGTGGTGAATTCTATTTGTGTTGGGCACTTTATAGTGGTATTAGAGCCTCAATCTTGCCAGCTTGTGGATAGTTTCGATGTATGCAGTACAACCAGAGAGACCTGAGAGCTATAGAGAGAGAGGAAGAGGATTGAGGCAGCTAATCTGAAAAGCAACAGTGGAATAAGAGGCAGAGGTAGGAAGATGGCTGCTCAGATTGATGAGATTAAAGCACTCATACAGAAGCAAGATCAGATGAATCAAATATTGTTGCAAATGATGCAAAATCTAACCAATGCAGTCACCAATAGCAAATCAGCACAAAACAATGCTGCTGAGGGCAATTTAGAACGGTCTGGAGTTGGAAATCTGACCAGAACTCCAAGTGGATCAACTCTTAGACCCTCGCAGCCCACTTTCTTGCCTAGGACAAAGACACCACAAGAAGGAGGACATAATCAACGTAATTTTGATACTATTTTGGAGGATTACATGAAGCTTGACACCATCACTCGAAGGGAGATCCCCTTTGATCAATACAACAATGCTAGAAAAGGATTAAGAAATGAAGGAAGGCAACACATGTAGCAATCCAATAAAGACCTTCAACACAAAGTAAGCAAACTATCACTTCCTACATTTGATGGTTCGGGGAAAGTTACTACATGTGCATGGGTTCAAAAGCTAGATACATATTTCTCTCTTAGCCCTATGACCGAAGATGAAACAGTCAAGTTTGCCATTCTACATTTGGAAGGTGTAGCTCACAAATGGTGGCATCATGGCATTGTGACTTAAGGGTTTTGTTGGTGTGTTTTTCGTGACCGCACCAACACAAAATAAAGTCGCCAATGGCTACCCTATTCTCTCTTGATCAAAGTATCCAACACGCTAAGATTGTGAGAGAGTTCATGCGTTCAACTCCAAGGTTCCTTCAATGCAAATAGTCTTAGTTGGCTCAATGTGATTTGCTGGTATTTCAAGGGGGCTTACGGAATTGTTCAACAACAGAGGAAGGGGTTTTCACAATTCGACAGATTTATCAATGAAGCACAGGTTTCCTATACTAACCAGAAAGTACTGAATTTAAAATGGTTGCAGGGTTTAGAGAGTCTAAATTTATTCTAAGTGCGGGATATGGAGCTCAACTTCAGCAAACTTCAATTGGACTTCGCTTTGCCTCACGTCGGACAACTTCCACAGAGTCGATGCAATCTTCAGGGGGAGGTGACTAAAGATATTCAAACCACCACTTGACATGAAGATACCATCACAACGACGCATACCATCATTCAAACTGTGATTGAAGTTATGTCCACAACGTTTCCAGTTGACCACACAAGGCGAACACACCATCAGTGAACCCGCTAGTGGTATGGATAAGAGAAGCTTGCTTAGGTCAAACACCACGTTCCATTATTACTACCTACTTGCATGAAATGAAATTTACTCTACTTTAAGCTACTATTCGAATTAGAAGGACGAAGAAACCTTGCTAGCTACTCACAACAAAAGACGAAATTCACCATCAATGAAAACTCTTTTTATTGAGAGAGTGTTCACAACAATTTCTTACAAAGTTTTCAAAGGAAAACTTTCCTTCTTCAAACTATCCTATCAATCTATACTAAGCTATTTCTAAGCTGTCTCTCTATTCTCTAATGATCTAACGTCTACTCCCTACCGAGAATACAAATGAGGGGGGATACCCCTTTATATAGCTAGCCAAGTCCAACGGAAGGCTCAAATTACAATCAGATGGAGGGCTTAGATCGAGCCACATAAGCCCTAACCCTAAAAACCACCACCATGAAGAGTGGAGTAATAAATAAGCAATTAATGTCCACCACTTTCAAGAAGATTCTTGTTTGTAAACGTGTTCACACTGCTCTTCTTTCTAACTGCAAACTAGATGAGCTTGATCATCATGGCTTCAACTTCTTGGACTGACATGGCTACTTCTTTCTCCTACTTGATGATGGTTTTACTCCTTGATGTCATTACATTTCAGGTTGGATGAAGTATGTTGGAAAAACACCCTCCGGGTCAACGTCGAAGAAAGACCTTCACTTTGCCCTTCAATTCATCTTGCAATCATTCTTTAACTTTGAGGTGCTTGAGGATCATCTCTAACACTTGGTACTTCATCTTTCCCTCTATTCTGAACTTGAAAGATTTTCTTGTCTTGGATTCGATTATTCCTCCTTGCCACTCGCCTGACTGCGTCGGGTGCAACACTTAGCCATTTCTTGCAACTTTTCCTCCTTCATGATTTTATCATCTTGGACTATTTGCTTCATTACTTCAAGTCACCATGCTTCGTCCCTAGCGTTCATCCTACAAAACAAATAAAGAGAAGAGTATTAGAACACTTAATAATAGGAATTCACTTTACTTACCTTGATTTTCATGCTTTGACTTCAAGGTTTGAGTGATCTCCGGATTTGATAGGGTTCATCGTTTTTTCTCTAGCCAACTTTGCTTTCTTTATGATATTTCAACATCTGTAGGCTGGGGCATACAACACCTGTACATCATATTTCAATGCCTTAGACAAATTTTCAACTTCCTCAAGGGCGTATTTAAGAGATGCATCTTTTGAGAGTGTTAGCTTCAACTGCATCTTCTTCAAGAAATTCACTTTTCTGGCTGAGGCGTTGACAACTTGATATTTCATCCAACTCTAGCTCAAGAAGGTTATTTTCATCAGGAACTTGTTAAAAAATCATCTAGTCACTCAATTTCAAATTCATCACCCCAGGCATTTTATTTTTATAAACATTTCTTTCTTTGCCTTAGAAAATTTCTCACTTTTTCCTTAGGAAATTCATCCATCCGGTGCCCATCAAAAATCTTCACCCTAAAGGCTTCAGCGAAGTGTGGAAGACCCTAAAATCCATTAGTCATCGCAAACGTCTGATACCCAGAAGAAAATTTCCTTCAGGAAACATCAAATCCATGTGTCTACAAACGAAGGGGGTACTTTTAATTTTTTGAATTTTAACCTTAGAAAAATAAAAAAATTTCATCAAATTTATTCCTCATTCCCCATCTCTGAGTGCATTTTGAACTTTCTCCTGCCATTTGCATACATGCCTCAATAAACTTCATCATCTCCCTGCAAGCTTAGGCGTATTTCTCTAGAGGTGGAATAAATTTCAACACTTAGAAAAATTTCAAATTTCTTCTCCAAACCAAGGGCGCATTTGCTAGGTGCTACTTTCAATTTTCAATACTTAGAAATCCTTTTAACTCTTTCTCTAAGGTCCAGGCGCATCTCAAGGGTCCTACTTCAAATTTCTCAAACTTGGAACATTTTACTATCCCCCCTTCTTCAAGTTAGGCGCATTTCATCCCTTGGACTTTTAATTTCATCGCCTTAGAAGAATTTTCAAGTCTCACTCAAGCTTGGGCGCATTTACCATGGCCTACTTCCACTTTTATTTCCTTAGAAAATTTCCAACTCAACCTCTTGGCACTTGAGTGCATTTCACCCCTCTTACTTCCAATTTGTGACACTTAGAAGGTTTGCCAACCTTTTCCCCCTAGCCAAGGTGCATTTGGGGGTATGAGCTTCCAATTTCCTACACTTAGAATTATTTTCAATGGCATCTCTACCTTGGGCGCATCTAGGGGTAGCTACTTCAAATCTGCAAGACTTAGAAACTTTTCTTATCCCTCCTCAAGTTCTTGGGCACACACAAGGGGTCTTACTTCCATTCTTTCATACTTAGACGTTTTCAAGATTGCTTCCAAGTCAAGGGCGCATACAAGGGGGCCTATTTCAAGTTTTACATACTTAGAAAAAAATTCAACTCCCTTCAAGCTTGCAAGGGCACATATATAGAGTAGGGAGCTTCAAATTTACAACACTTAGTGGAATTTTCACTTTATCTCCCATCCTAGGCGCATTCAAGGGGATGTGCTTCAAATTTGAAATACTTAGTAAATTCCTCATGCTATTTCCTCAAGGCTGGGCGCATTTAGGGGGGGTGAGCAGGAAGTTTCACACTTAAAACATTTTCCACACCACTTCCTTGATAAGGGTGCATTTTGCTAGTGGAGCTTCCATTTTTGCATACTTAGAAAATTTTCATGCCCCTTCACAAGCTTGGGCGCATTTTGATGTATGAGGAGGATTTAACCATGCCTTGAGATATTTTTCTAGAGCTCATGTTGGAGGTGGGCGCATTTAGGGGGTAGAGGTGGAATTTTGTTGACTTGGAAACTTTTTCTATCCACCTAGCAAGTTGGACGCATTTTGGGACCCCTGCAGGAAGTTTCTCATGCCTTAGATTTTTTTTCTATCAACTACTCAAGCTGAGGGCACATTTTGGGGGTCCTGCAAGATTAAACCAACACTTAGAAAATTTTCCATCAACTTCTGCCAGTCATGGGCGCATTTTGGGGTATGAGCAGGAATTTTGCCAGACTTAGAATTTTTCATCAAGCTTACTTGAAGTGGGGGAATTTTCAGGGTGGAGCAGGATTTTTGTCAAACTTAGAACTTTTCTCAGCTGCTCGCTCATGCCTTGCTATATTTAGTAAATTCTTGGTTTTCATACTTCTGAAGCTCAGACTGATTTGCAATTTTAACCACAGGATTTTCATGACCTAGTTAATTTGTTCACACTGCCATCTCGAGTTGACCTGCTATTTATAGCATGTTTCTGAAGGTGGTTTACTATTTATAGCAATTGCCTGATTTTGATACTTCCCCAACTCCGTTTGACTTGAAATTTGAATGCTGTGATCCTCATCGGTAGACTTGCCCGTTCACACTGGCGCCTGCTGCTGATTTACTATTTTTAGCATGTTTCTGGAATGTCTTACTATAAATAGTAAGTGCTCCGATTGTCATCAAATTTTACTGGTGGATAGCTTGAAAGATACTAATCGCAGTGGGATACACCGGTTTTTGAAAATTCTGGCATTTTACCCCTCTTTTTGGGTCCCGAAATTGGAAATCCTAATTTGACTTGCATGTATATCAAATGACCTTCGTTTGACTTCGTTTCTGTTGCACTTTGCCCTGTTTGTAATTTTGACGAGCTGGGCAGCTGTCGGAATGGACATGCTAAAAATAGTAAGTCTTTGAAAATTGATCATCTCGCTTTGCATGTCACATCACTGCGTAGCTCTTGAAAAACCCATAAAGAATAACTTGACATGCGCTGAAAAGCCCTGCATGCAAACTCTAAAAATAGCCTCTAAAGACGGCTCCTGAAAAAGTCTTGATCCTGGTTTGCATGTTGCACCGTGGCGAAGGTCTTGAAAAACCCACAAGGAATCACTAGACATGCATTGAAGAACTTTGCATATAAACCCTAAAATTTGCCCCTGAAGGTGAACTTGCTAAAAATAGACAGTTGTCCGTTTTAGCTCAAAATTTGCGGACAAGTAGCCTGCCATGTTCTGGATGCAGTGTAACGATCAAACTTCAAAAGTGCTGAGAGAATGCCCCAAATCCGACACTTACTAAAAATAGTAAGTTGTCAAAATTCACTGAAATTTTGCTGGGGACTTGCTGGGAGCATGTTGACTGCAACACCAAGGTTAGATTTCAACTTGATAACTCCATTTGACCTCAAATTGACCAGAAAATTCAAAACCCCAATTCTACTGACTTAGCCAAAATTTTCACGTTTAAGCTCAAAGGCAGCCAAAATTTTCACGTTTAAGCTCAAAGGCAGGCACACCCCGAAAAGACAGACAAAACAAGAGAGACAATAGAAAAAACAACTAAAATCAAGCCAAAAGTCTGAGATGAAGCAAAAATTAGGGGGGGTCCCCATTTGCAATGGGGCGATGTGTGAAAAGGTCACAACAGCTTTGACCTTGTTACTACATACGCTGATTTCACACAAAAGCTCATAGAAAGGTTTGACATAAGAGATCTGAAGGTATACTTCAGGGAATTGACAAGGTTAAAGCAGCATGGGACATTGGATGATAATGTCACAGAATTTCGAAGGCTTGTTGTTATGGTTCCAGATTTGACAAATAGGAGGCTTATGTTTTTGTTCATTGAGGGGCTATTAGAGTCTTTCCGTGGTTTGGTGAGGGCCTTAGAGCCAATATTATTAGAGGAGGCTATTTGAAGAGCCTTGGGTCTTGAGGATTCCACCATGAAGAATAAACCTATGCTCAAGAATGCACTAACACGACAGCCAAAGAAGCCATTTCACTCGATTACTCTTCAAACGACGAACCCACCATTGAGGTCTAGCGGGATGGACATGTCTAAGAATGAGCTTCAAAGGAAAAAGTTATGCTACACTTGTAGGGAGCCCTGGGCACTGGGTCACAGGTGTTTGGGGACAGGACATATCCACTATATTGAGGAATCCTCTAATGACAACATTGATGAGGGAGAAGGTGAACCCGAGGGTGTTACTAACGAAGATGTGCACGTGGAGTCATTGGAGGGAGGACATTCGGGGGGCACTTTTGCATCACTCTCTCCGCATCAAAGGGGACTTACAAGGACAAAGGGTAACAATATTAATAGATAGTGGAGCCACTCATAATTTCATTGATGAAGGATTAGTGGCTAAGATGGGCCTAGGGGCGGAAGACTTTGAAGGATCTAATGTGATAGTAGTAGATGGTTACACTATTCCATGCGCTTGCCAGATTCGACAGATGGAGTTGACCTTAGGAGGACACAAGATGCGGGATGATTTCTACATAGTTGGCATTGGTGAGATAGATGTGGTCTTGGGAGTGCAATGGCTGCACTCACTTAGGGAGTGCACAACAAACTATCAAAATTTGGAGTTGAAGTTCAAAGCTAATAAGAAGGAGGTCGTTCTTTAAGGCCTATCCAAGGGAGGCCCTAAGGTAGTTTCAGCCAAGAAGATAGGGAGGACGTGGGAAGAAGTTGAGATCTGCAAGCATCCAAAACCGAAGTTGCTTGTGGGCAAGCAACATCTGGGCGGGGAGGACTGTCATGTCCAAATCCTTGATTGAGACCCATTCTCAATTTGGAGGGAAACAATGCTTTTAATTTTTTAAACACTCAGTTTGCATTTATTAAATATTTAAAAATAATATTAAAATAATAATAATATTTATTAATATTAAATAATTAAATTTAAATTATTGAATAATAATATTTAAATTTAAAATACCCTAGGACCTATTTGGCCGACCCATTTGGGAAGGCATCGTTATTGCATATTTATATTGGATCTTTTGGAGGAATGAATTATCCTGAATTTGGGAGGAAGACTCTTGTTGGCTTCTACAGAGACAAAAACCTCTGTAAGTAGTGACTAGGTGAGACAACCACCTCACCCTGGGCATTCGTGAACAATTACTTTCCGCATATCACACGGCTCTGATATTCTATTCGGTTGACCAAGTTGTATCAACTTTGCCAGCAGAGGAAGGAGGCGGATATCCATTGGAGGTGGTGCAAGCTCTAGAGTAAATAGAGGATGGAAGGTTGAGAGATTGCGATTGGTGGCCGAGCCTAGGTTCTGGCCACACCTATCACCATACGCTGTGGCACATGATTACAACTATTACAATTCCGGGCAAAGCCAGTGCGATATTGCCGTGGACAAGCGGTTTATAGCGGCTCATTCAGCAAATTCCATACACGCGGTTCAGGCCAGTCTGTTCATCAATTTGATTGCCAACGATTGTCCCCGGGCAAGTATACTCCGTCCAGTCGTGTAATTCCTTCTGAGTTTGATACATCCTTAATACGGGCTGGGCATACATTGATACATCCTTAATACGGGCTGGGCATACATTCATCCGCGTAATTCATTTGTTGAGTCGTGGAATTGATTGAAGCCTTTATCATATTGTGCTATGCGCTGATATTACTACGAGTTAACTAATACGATTGAGTGCAATTCCGTATTGATCTCTGATTGCTGTGTCTATCATTTCCACTGCTGTGTTGGGATTTCTATATGAGTCTGAATATGAATTGTTATTGAGTGTATCCCGTATACACATCTATTTCCATGTATGGCTGCTATTTTCATTAGTTGATGTATGGGACTGTTATAAGCAAATACTAGAGATCTGCGAAATTGTTCTATTTATCAGTTTCGAATGCAGCTAGGACTGTTATCATATGATATGCATTGATTTTGTTTTGATTCCACTTAGGAGCGGCTGAGGGTATTCATTCTGTGCCTGGTTTATTGAAATCAGTTTTTGGTGTACTCTGCACATTAAATCTATGTTCGAAATTAGACAGTGATTCTCCTGAGTGCAATTTATTGCTGTGGTGAATTCTATCTTTGTTGGGCGCTTTACAGAATTAGGGGTTGAGTATGCAAATTAAGGTGTATAGCTGCTGTCTATTAATTTGATTGTCCATTTGTTTGATTTAAATACCTGTTAAAGTATACTTTTGAGACACCATCTTGGGTTTAAGCTGAGCCCCAAGAGTCAGAGAGGTTACCCACTCTCGTAGTCAGCCTTTAACCTTACTGAATCTGTAGATGAGCCTATCTTTGCTTTCATGATGACAAACCCCTATGCTGGTAGGTGAAGAAAAACTCTATGATTTTGGACCCGCTGTTTTAAGACCTAACACAATTGATACAATATGTTGATCAGATTTTGACATTTTGTAGCTTCACCTAGACTAGGCTATCTTCCT
Organism: Sequoia sempervirens; assembly: GCA_007258455.2. NCBI lineage: Eukaryota > Viridiplantae > Streptophyta > Pinopsida > Cupressales > Cupressaceae > Sequoia > Sequoia sempervirens. The sequence goes on along the minus strand of VDFB02072274.1, from coordinate 16,135,721 downwards.
TGAGTAGTCGTAGACTCAGAAGACACCAAATGCTGCGAAAACAGAGTTATGAATAATGTATTTCTGAACGCAATTCTGACATAATAAGGACTAAAAATTTACTTGCAGCATACCTCAAAAATCTGAGTTTTTCTGTACCTTATGACCCTGAAACTTTCTGAAACAATATAATTGCCTTTACATTCCATCGTCACCGCCATCTATTTCTGAAACTTCCACATATAAATCTTTGAGCTAAGGCTCCTCCTTTTCCAGCATATCATCATCATCTGCTTCCATAGTTATCTGGAGTTCATGTTTCACAGATCTCAGATGATGAGGGTCAGAAGTCTGTTCTAAGACAACTTCTGGAAAGAAATGCTGCAAGGAACCGCACTTGCTTTTGTTGAAGTGATTTGTAAATGATTATTGATTTTTTTTTTCCGTGAAAATGTAAATTTACTTAAATCAAACTCTGCCAACTTGACGAGAGCCACAATGTTCTGTCACTAATTGTATCAGGCATATTAGCAAAGAGACCCTGTGTTTATCATCAATTTGGACAGTGAATATCGCAAATAGAAGAAAGCCAACCAAATAAACTCATTTTAGCTTGCATTAAGTTTTATGAAAAATCAAGTTCTCGAGGAAACTGGAAGGCAATAGACTTGGGAAATAGCAGGATAGTATTGATTAACAAATTCTTCACAGCAAATGGCAACCCAATAAACTTAACTTGGTGTGCGGAAACTCACTAGAAGAATGCTTCCCATTCGGCTTACCTCGTGACCATAGCTTGGAATAATGTTTAGGGAGGATGGTGCCTATAATAATAATTATAAGATTTTTAATATTTCGAAAAGTTATTTGAACATCTGACCAACTGCTATGAGTAGGCATTACTATAGTTAGTCTCATTTATACTGTTAATAATCACAACGCAATGGAACCCATGAGGTAGTGAGGTTAAGAGATAATTTTTAATCATTGACTCTAGCGTAACAGGAGTTTCACAATGGCCCATTTTACATTAAAACCGTAATATCATTCTGGTGTCATTATCTCTATAGACGAGGGCTCTTTTGTTTTTTTTTCTATATCCAATTTGTTGGAATATTGTAATATTTACTATGTTCCATGCCCTGTCGGGGACGGGGACGGGGCGACAGCAGGGGACGGCGACGACATACAAAATACATATATATATATGATTTTTTCAAAATTAATTAATATATTAGAGAGAGAGAGGGAAAGAGAGATAGATATGTCAATAGTAAATACATTAATAATTGATAACAACAATATCAATATGTAAGTAAATCGCGAGAGTAGTACTATAATAGCATAAGACATGTCATTAAAGCATTATAAAATTTATCACAGCAGTATCAAACATTAATAAAACCATGGTCTATCAATATCCAAATGTCTCAAACATGTATCCAGAAGTCTCAAAGTTCAAACATGAAAATCAAAATATTAAATACAACAGTCTATGAAATTAAGCCTCATTCGGGCTATGAATATCCAAAGACTCAGAACTATCTAAGTCACTATCATCCTCTGGCAAGAGTGGATCATCCAATGGTAGCCCGACCAATCCTGATTGCGTCTCCTCCTCATCAATTTGCCTAACATCCTCAGGATCAACATCCCATCGTGCTGCTGGAGTCTATCGATACTCAGTAGTCTGTCGGTCCTGAAGTCTCAAGGCACTGTGAACTGCAACTAATTTCTCAGCTCGTTTTGAAGTAAGCCTGTTTCTCTTAATGGAGTGAATGAAGCCATAGGTGGACCAATTCCTCTCTGCAGCAGAGGAACTAGCAATCTGTGAGAGCAAACGAATGGCAAGTTGTTTCAAATCAGGTGTGTCCTTCCCATGGAATTTCCACCATCCAATGGGGTTGTTCTGTGCAATGGTGGCCCTATCCGTCCTAGCCTCTGGTTTGCTGAATGTAGGACCCTGAAGATCAGAAAACATAAGCCACTGCTCTCTAAGAATGGTTGCCTCCTCGCTAGTATACATTTTACGAAGGGCTGCTGTAAGCCCCTCTATCACCTCATCATCCTCAGAAGGAAGCATTCGGCCAGGTCTAGGTACATACCACTTTGGATTAAGAGCATAGGCAAGCATATGAAGAGGGGTATTCATTGTGTTCCACCTCTTTGTCACAATAGGCCTAATATGGTCCTCATAAAAACTCATCTCAGGATCATTTTTACGAATAGCTTGCTTCATTTGGTCAAGCATGCTATCAAAAGTCTCATATATCTCTCCCAAGCTAGGAGAGTCTGTATCTGCATACCGAATTACTGCAACAGCTGGTGATATAAAAGAGCAAATATACCTACAAAAAAACAAATTAAAAATTAGAACTTTTAAAATACAAAGACTAAAGTGAGACAAAGTGTAAGTGTAACAAATTCAAAAACAATTTAAATTTTCAGATTTCTTACTTGATATTGGCCCACCAAGTTTCATTGAGTACTCTATCTCTCACTTCCTTGCCTTCACTTGTCTTCGATAGAGTCCACCTTTTCCATTCTGCACAAACAACCATGGCTTGTAGAGCATCTTGGACCTCCAACATCCTCTCCAACAAAATATAGTAGCTAGCATACCTAGTCTCAACTGGTTTGAGGAATTCTTTCTTTGAATAAGATCGGAATAGTGCAAGTGAAGTTTGATGGTTGCATACAAACATTTGTATGTTTCTAGCCTCTAAAACTGCTGCCTTCACCCAATCTATTTTGCCAATGTCTTTCAAAGCATTATTCAAAGCATGTACGCAACATGGAGTCCAGAAAATATGTTTGTAAGCACTCTCAATCATCAAACCAGCTAGCTTACAAACACGAGCTGAATCTGTCACAACTTGCACAACATTAGAAGGCCCAACCTCCTCTATGGCCTCCCTCAAAATGCCAAACTGAAAATCAGCATCCTTAAGCTTCCCAGAACAATCAATGGCTCGAAGAAAGTATGAACCAGCAGGGCATGTAACAATAACATTAATAAGTGGCCTATGTCGAATATCACTCCACCCATCCATGACAATGGAACAACGGTCCTAATCCATGTTTGCCTCATCTCCTCCATCATCATGGTAGCTTTTGAATATTGTTTGTCAAGGAGGGAGGTACGCAATCTATATTCTCCAGGGGGGGCATAAGAGGATCCAACTGCCAATATTTCTCTCACCATTGTTTTGAAATAAGGTGACCTTGCCAAATGAAATGGAAGAGCATGTGCATAAAAGAATTTGGCCACTGCATCATCAACTTGCTCACGTTTTTGCACATTCATTAACCCCATGACTGAAACTTTCTCACTTGCTTTCCTCTTCCCTCTATCACAACTCTCTCCAACTGATACATTGGAAGAGGCTTGCCAATTAGCTAATGATCGTTTTTTGTTTTGAATGGTAATCATTTGGTCCTCACTTATTCCAGCCAACTTTGCAAATAGAAGTTGTTGCTCAAATGTTATTGTTGTACAAACTGTAACACCCTTTCCACAGTCACCCACTAGATGGCCTCTAATTCTAGTATAGCTCCCATGGTATTCAGTTTTACAAACATAACAAAACCATTTCTTGCTGCCCCCTGAATTTTTCTTCTTGTTGGTGGTCACATCTGTGGCAAACTAACACAATGGTTTCTTCTTGTTGAAAGGGCCTTTTGCAAACCTTTGAAGAGTGGGTATAGGGCATGCAAAATGGTCTGAAGAAGTATGGGTTGGAATTTCAGAGGTAGAAGAAGGGTTATGTGGCATTTCTACAGCTTCATTTTCACTATCACTAATCTCAGTCTCATGGTCACTGCCACTATTGCTGTTGCTGCTCATTTTGGATGCTTTTTTTTTTGTTGAAAGCCTGAAAAATGAAAATTTGTAAAACTAAATATTAAAATAATAAATTATTAATGTTTAACACTTTAAAAGTTTAAACTTTAAACCCTTGCATTCTCTGTTATTCTGAGCATAAAATTAAAAAAGCCCTATGGCTACTTTTTAATTTTATGCTCAGAATAACAAAGAATGCAAGGGTTTAATAATTTCATTTAAAAAAAAACTTGCATTCTCTATTATTCTTAGCATAAAATTAAAAAATAGCCATAGGGCTTTTTTAATTTTTTACTCAGATTACACAGGAATGAAAGGGTTTCAAGTTTCAACTTCAAAATCTAAAACTTAAAAAAAATTAAAAAAAGATTGAAACAATGAAAACTAAAACTAAAAAACAAAATAAACTTTAAATTTATTAATTTCTAAGCTCAATCTAAAGATTTAACCTGCTGTAGATGTGCGCCGACTACCAAAGCTCCCTCAGATTTTCGCGTGGAGTGTTTGAAGCTTGAGACGTGGCTGCTTGTGCATGAGATGGTCGATCTTGAAGCTTGAGATGGTCGCGCCTCACCCTGCAGTGCGTCGAGCTTCCTTCGAGCTTCCTGTGCTCGCGCGTCGTTGCTTCCTTCCTGTGCGTACTGCGTTGAGCTTGCTTCCTCCCTGTGTGTCGAGCTTGCTTCTATGCGCGGGTTTTTTTGGTGACTGGTGAGGCTTCCTTGCTGTGCGTGGGTGAGAACTGAGAAATGAAAGAGCCCTAAAAAAGTTAAAAACAAAATGCCCGCTAAATTATATTTGCAACTTCAGCAAAAATGAAAAATCATATTCGCCTTTAGACTTTTATTTGTTTTTAGACTTCACTCTTCAACAAAAATTAAAACATTAAACTATGGTGGGCCCCGCGCAACAGAAGAAGCCTAAAAAATTTCATTTTTTAATTATTTTTGTATATTTTTTACTTCCAGCTACAGGGGGACGGCTAACCGTTTCGGGTACAAGGAACTGTCCCCAATCCGTCCCCAATCCATATAGGGGACGGGGAAACGTCCCCAAAGGCCAGGGAACGTTTCCTAGCGTTTCCGAAGAAATTTGCATTTTCGGGGACGGCAGGGGGACGTCCCCTTTGCGTCCCCCCGTCCCCGGGACGGCAGGGGACGGGGACAGGGGGTTTTGGGGCAGGGGATGCGTCCCCATGGAACACAGAATATTTATCATTACCTTTTAACAGTACTACTGACAATAAACATTTGAAACAAAGGCTGACAGTGTTGGGTGACACTTGTAAAGGACATTTTGAAAATACTTCTTATTTATATAATATCTATCAATAGTGTATATATATATTCAGACACATCTGCTTATATAATTAGAGAAAGACACTTGTAAACACAAATAGAAAGATATACAATGCACACAACAACAGAAAAAAAACAATCATGGATCCACATACATCCAAATTATTCCAACGGCATACAAATATGTTTCCGTCTCTAAGGATAGATGCTCATGTGGTTGCTTAACTTATTTTGACTATCAGCCACTGTTCAACTTACTTAGAACTGGTGTCCCATGAATTTATAATTTTTCTGCTTATTTTTAAGCAGTCATCTTAAATTTATATTAAAATAGTATTAATAATGATTTGTACAGTTAAAATTTGGAATTTTTTTTTTGAGGCAAATATTAAAAAAAAGGAAATAAATTTGTGGAGCCATGTAGCATTTTTGGCAATATGTAGTTGCTGTTTATTTCCAACTCCTTTTTTTCCATGGCTTATTTTCAATTCCTAAACAGTAGCTCAAATTTAAGAAAAAAACACACTTAAACAACCACATGAAAACAGTATGTGGATAACTCTACATGTATATACATGTGTGTCTGTAACTAATTCTATATGCAAACTCACACATCCAACAGACTAATTCTATATGCAGACCCACACACATCCAACAGCATGCATATATGTGCATCCATCTCTAAGTCATGCATCTTGCATACATTTGTGTGTGTCACTAATTCTATATGTGGATGTGTGTGCTTTTCTGTGTTCCTGTGAGTGTTGTATGTCTTTCTATCTGTGTTTACAAGTCTCTTGTCTCTAATTCTATGTGTGCATGTGTGTGGATCTGTGTATGTATAGGGACACACATCTAAATACAGAAAGAAAGAATCTTAATATGCACAGGAAACGTATAAAACATACAGACACATGCATATAGATATGTTGGTGAATGCGCATTCGTCCTTGCATGTTATTCTGTGTTGTGTCTTTTTATCCGCGTTTACATGTCTCTCTCTAGTTCTATATCTGGATGTGTGGGGACTTGTGTATATATATTTCTATTGATGAATATTAAATAAAAAAAGTACAAAATGTTATTCAATATACAAACACTTATTGAATATAAGTGTGGCTTAACATTCTCACTGTAGTTGTTTTAAATGTTTATAATCCACACTACTATTAAAGCTAATTATAAGTATTACGATATTCCAACAAATTGGATATAGAAAACAAACAGCCCTTGTCTATAGAGACAATGATCCGGTTAATTAAAATGACCAGAATAATAGTATGGCTTTAATCATTAATGTAAAATGTGGCATTGCTAAGCCTCCTGGTACGATAGCTTCAATGACTAAAAACTATCTCCCAGCTACAGCATCTCATGGGTTTCATCACCAATTTTTGGCCTAATTCTTAATAGAGCGTCCAAAGCTTTGAAAACAAAATCGCAATGGCCTCACTGGCACGTCATCGGTTGCCTAGTTAAACATTCTGCCAAAACTAGCACATGATGGGTTGTCTCAAGAGGCCCTCATTTTTGTTTAGTTTGAACAGTGCTGCTTAAACGATTTCCTATTAATTGCAGTAAGCTTTCCACTCATAAGGTGTTGCAAGCTGGACGCTAATAAGGCACAAAGGACGCCACTTACTCAGTGGGAACGAGTTATATGTGAAGTGAACTTTTGTAGATGAGCATTAACACTTTGTTCAAGAGATGACAAGGCTTCCACCATACACTCAAAGGTAAGTGTAGTTGATGATAGAATATTTGTCAATTGCTTTCTATCTAGATGGACTAAATAACGAAGGCATGTCCTTTGTTCTAGATGGAGGTTACATATTGTCGAAAAGCTGTGTCGGTCACTGCTTCCACGCTTGTAATAACATCGAGGACGTGGAAACGCTATTGAATGATGAGAAGGTGCCATTTTGTTTCTGCAGAAATATTGCAGAGAACACAAATGGAAGGGCCATCCATACCCCTTTCTTGCAAATAATAAAAAACGAGCTGCCTATTGTAGAGTATTGTCCAGAGGAAAGAGCTCGGATGTGAGTGTCTCCAAAGATAAAGGATATGACATAATCAATGGGGGAAATCTGGAACACCGCGTTCATATTTGGTGTCTATTAGGCTGCCTTAATAAAATATCTCAGTGAGCGGTGTTAGAATTTGTAGGAGCTTTTATAAGCATGGGTTTCGTGGACTTTTTAATAATTGGAAAGTTTTGAAGTTTTAAGTTCTAAAATTTCAAAAAGTTGGTGATCTAATGTTAAATCTAAAAAATTATTGGCAATAATTTTAAAAATCATTAAGTTGAGAGGCTTCTACAATGAAAGCACAAGATGTGTGTATATATTTTGAAACTATGTTTATTTTGACGTTCTCCTATCTGCACTTCAAGAAGGATATCTCTTGACTCTTTATGAATATTATTAATAAATAATATATATATATATATATATATATATATATATATATACTAGTAGTTAAATTATTGGTAGTGAAATTTTAAGAAGCAGATGATGAAGACTTTCAACCCCGTCCCAAAGACACTAGCTTAAATTTAAAATCTGAAAAGTAGGGCTTCTATTTCCTTGCACAAGATTTTATTTTATCTTATAGTATATTTTTTTTCACCTTTATCATGAGTAGTTATATAATTTAATTTTGCATAGAGAATGTTATGCTCTCTTAGATGAATAAATATACTTTATACTAAATGATTGAGACTTTCAACCCCATCCCAAAAACACTCGCTTAAATTTAAAATATGAAAAGTAGGGCTTCTATTTCCTTGCACAAGATTTTATTTTATCTTACAGTATATTTTTTTTCACCTTTATCATGAGCAGTTATATAATTTAATTTTCCATAGAGAATGTTATGCTCTCTTAGATGAATAAATATACTTTATACTCGTGTATCTTCCAAGAAAAATAGAAAGTCGAAATTTACTTAGTTTTTAAAATTGTTTAATTGTATTTTAGGGTTTTAGTTTAGCCTTGTGTTGTCTTTTTGATGTCATATTGTGTCTTAGTGCACGAAAGTACCTCATTCCTTTATATTAATTGCAAGGGATTTTAGTTTGCCATGCTTTCAAGCTTTCCCTTAGCCTTCTTAATGGCTTAAAACTTTATCAACCCAATAGTTTTTGTTGATGTTGATGGTTTGATAGCCCCTGAGGTTGGCTTTGCCAAACAAGCAATCCGGTCATCTCCACGGTGTTTCACAAGTTATGAACTATGATTCCCCTTTGGATGTGGTGCTTCCCATCTTGGAGTTTGGCAGTGTCTATAAATGGCTTGACCAATTTACTTTGATAGGATTTTTTTTTGGAAGGATTCTCCTTAAAAGCATTCTTAGAGAATGGATCAACAAGACTTGGGCCTTGCATGGGGTCCTCTTTGATGTTGTTTAAAGTCTCACTAAGAGTTTTTGTTTTCACATTTTTGAACCCAACCATGTATTAAGCATTCTTAAACATGGCCCTTGGTTTGTTCATACGTCTCTTTTGGTCTTCCAACACTTTCAAGAGTTTGTTTTCTTTGAAGAAAGGGCTTTTCATGTCCTTTTTGGGTGGAATTATTGGGTTTTTCTTTATAGTGTTGAATTTTTTTCACCACCATTGACTTGCTTGATAGTTTTTTCAGCTCATCCTAAGTTGAGTATATGTTGAGGTTGACTTCTCTAAGGATTTCAAAGGAACCATGGAAATTCAAATTGGGAAAATGCATCATTCCCAACAGGTTCTTCATTCTCTCTTGGATTCCCCACACAACAAGCCCACTTCTCGACCTTTTGCTAAGGTTTCCCTTCCTAAAATAGAAGAGTGGACCACTTTGGAAGTTATAAAAACACTAAAAACCCTAGTAATAGTGGAGCTCCTGCTAATACTCTAGGAAACATCGGCAAACAAGTTGCAAGGATGATGCCTAACACAATTTCAAAGTCTTAGGACAAGGAGAAAGCAATGGTTTTTTGTAATGGAGAGTTATCCAGTGGGTGCATAGGCCTAAGTTTATTAGTGCATCTTAATGTCTTTAATTTTGTTTTCCCAATTGGACAATATTAATCATTCTCCTTCTTCCCCTCCAATGGGTTTGTGTCATTCTCACAGTCCTCCTAAGTGGTTGGAAGAGGAGAATATGTCCTAGATAAAAGGAGATTGCATGCCCTTGAAATTTAGTTGGGTAGTTTTTCTTGAGAAGATTTTTTTTAGAATTGTTCACTCTTGACAAGTTAGATAGCGGCGATGTTGCTTGAATCTCATCAATGAATTTTCTCTTGGAATGTTCAAGGTCTTATGAACCTCTCTAGATAGTATTCAGTGAGAGATACTTAAAAATGGTTTCTAGGTTTGGATGTCCTTTGTTTATAGGAAGTTAAAATTATTAGTTTCTTGATTTTTGCTGCTTATGTTATTTGGCCATCCAATTCATTTTTGCGTAGCAGTCATGACACAATTTGAGGAGTTGTCACCTTTCTCTCTCCTAGGTGGTAGTTGCATTTAGTGGGTCATGGATGTGATGCCACTAAAAAAGTGTTATGGGCTCTTTTCAATGTTGATAATCATTCTTTTGGAGTTATTAATGTTTGTGCCTTTAATGATGCTATTGAAAGATTTCCCTTTGGCATTGGCTTGTTGACTCAATGTTTGTTGACATTTGGGTTCTATGTGGACTTTAACATGATGGAGATAACATGTGATAAATATGGTATTCTCCTCATGTGCTAGACAACTTGTGAAAGGGAAGCCTGATATTTCATGCATAATTAATTGGGTCTTTACAATCACAACATGTGTTGCTGCCATAATCATTGTCATTGGTACATGGAGTAATTTTTGAGTTGGGTTTGATGGAGTGCACAAACAACTTGATCATTCTATGATTTAGCACAAATTTTCTTCAATTTTGCTAGCTATTTCTCCCTTCCAACAAATTTTGTAGGTTGTCCTTTTTGACCACTCTCCCATTTGATTTTGCATTGAATGGAAAATTGCCAAACCCAAGGTCAGTAAGACTCACTTTTTTTTTTCTCAACACTTATTTGTTGACTCATTAACCCACATTGGCCAATCTCTTATGTGTTTGAAACCTTGAGCCTCAACCCACTGAGCAGATAAGTTGGATTGAATGGTGGAATAGTGTTATCAAGCACACCTTTCATTTCTTTCAAATTTATGATTGTTGGCTAGCAAAATTTCATTGTTGCTCTTATAAGGCCACCACCTTGGAGCTGCACCAAGTCACTATTGTGTGGGAAGCTCATCCCTTTGCACTTACTCTGCAAATGCAAGTGGTTGAGCTTTGACAACAAAAGAAAAATGTTGATAATTGTACAACCAAAGGTGCTTAGATTAAAGATCGTTTGCATTGACCCAAAGTGGGAGATCATGTCTAAATATTTTTTCCAAGCTCTCTGTGCTCACCACATTTTGTAGACCATTAAGTAAATTAAAGATGACAATTAGTTGTTGATTGAACCTTTTGATATCCTTTAGGATTTTGTCCGTCATCATGAGTAGGTGTTTAAAGCTCAAGAGAATTATCCTAAACAAGATCATGCTTTGCATTAATGCCTTTGGGTTGTCTCTTGTAGGTTTCTCCATTCTCAACAATGCTTTTGTGATCGATTACTTACTCTTGTTGATCTCCATGAAGTTATTTTTTCAATGACCAATGATAAAACTCCTAGATGTGATGAAATTCTACAACTCTCTAGGAGTTGGTTGGAGAGATCTCCATAAAGTTTACCTTGAAGCCTTTCATTGTAATTCCTCAAGAAAAATCATAAACAAAGGAAATGTTAAGTTCATACCTAAGTTCAAAGATATGGAGGATATTTGCAATTGGAGACCTTTTACTCTTCTTAATGTCCATTATAAGATCATTGCCAATGCTCGTACTTTAAAGCTATGCCATCTTTTGTAGATAGTGAACCCTAAACAAACTAGTTTCATTAGGTACATGTATATTTTAGATAATATTATTATAGTCCAGGAAAGCATGGAATGAGCTCAAAGATCACAATAGGCTATGTTAATAAAAATTGACTTTGCTAAAGCCTACGATTGAGAGCGGGCTTTCATCCTTGCCATGCTTCAAGATTTAGGATTTGGCCCCTCACTTTGTTTAATCGCTTCACATGATTTTCTTTGACGCTTTTGCTTGTCTCACTATCAATGGCCAATAATCTAGTGCCTTTGGGATTTTTTGGTCCATTTTTCAAGGATGTCCTTTAACCCTTACTCTTTTTGTGCTTATTTTTGAGGGCTTTGGATACCTATTTTGTTTCTTATAATTTGATCAAAGGAATTTCTTTTCTTAATTCCTAGTGCAATCAATGAATGGGTATTTTGCTAATGATTTGTTTCTTACTCTTCTAGAGGATGGATATAACATCAAACAAGCCTTGTATTGTTTGGATATATTCTATAAAGCATTGGGTTCCAACATTCAATGGAAAAAAAGTTGATGTTATAGGTAATTTTTTTCTCCTAAACCTCCCTAGCTTGACACTTTTGGGTGGAGCTAGATTGACGATGAGATTTTTTTTAGATTCTTGAGAATTCCTTTGCTTTCCAAGCAACCCAGTCCTTTTAATGGCAAGCTATTATCTCTAGAATTAAAAAAAAAGGTGTCTTATTGGATCACCAAGCATCTTTCTCTAATAGGGAAATGCTATATATGCTTGAATATTTTTATGGCTACTCATGTTTACTACTCTTGTTGAAGCTTCCTATCAAAACCTTGAAAAGTTCTTCGGTACTTTTTTGGGGCTTCCTCTAAGAAAATTAGAGGCTTCCATCATGTTTCTTAGGAGTTTTGTTGTCTCTCTCACAACTCTAGAGGGTTGAGCTTAGTTTTTAATCAATGACAAGGTTCAACCTTGTGTTCCAAATCGATTATGCAAGCTCTTGAAGGCAATGATGATTAGAAAATCTTTTTGTGCACCATTGCATCTCTTCAATTATTCCCTATGGGAGGCAAGCTTGGAAAGGTATTGGCCTTCATACCCTTCTTATCATGAAGAAGACCGTCTAGATTCAAGGTAATTTTATGATGAAAAACATCTGGAGAGATGAGGAAGGCATCAAACCTTGGTTTAGAATGGGAATGAATTTTATACTAGACTTTCTATGGTGGTTTCCTATCATCTCTTGTCAAGGTTGACCTCTATCTAAAGACTCCATGGGTTTATGCATTGAGGATTTTAAGAAGGGAATCAGAAACTTCTGAATCTTTTTTTTGAGGACTAGGAATTTTTCTTATTTGGCTTGAGCTAAAGATGAATTTAGTTTTCTTAATCAAGACCTTGAATCCTTCTAAGTTATTATTGACTATGCCTCTAGATAATATTATTCACAAGATTGGGGTTTGTTGTTTCAAGCCCCTAATAGAATTGTGGAAATGGTATCTAGGTTGTTGTTGATGGACTATAATTATATAAAATACATGACATCCTACAAACAACTAAGTTTGAAAATTTAAGAATCTAAATGTACCACCATCTAATCCAACAAATTATCCAAATTTAGATCACATGGAATTAAATTATTTGAATTCAATATATAATTTAACATAGTTTAAATTTAGGAGTCCAAATATCACATGTGTATATATATCCAATCACAAAATATACGAAAATAACTTAAAGCTCTTGGTACATATAATTTGGATCCTCTCCACCTTTTATTCTCTAAAATATTTTCATGATCTTCAATAGACAACCTCCACTTTTGTTGACCACATCCTCTTTTTGGTAAAGTTTCAAAATTTATTCTTATTGCTATAACTAAGTGACTGTAATGTAGAACCTTTTGTCCTGTCGTATAATCAATAAATATAATACCATTTTTATCTATCTTTATTTGTTGATAATGTGTGCCTTCGACAATGACTGATCTAGTGGGATACTCTTGTCCATCACCATCTATCATTGATTGTAACAATTTGCATTTTGGTTGTGTACATCTTAGTAGATAGTAATCTACACCTTATGTATTGTTAGGATCTACAACCATAGCGAAAATATCTTCTATACACCATGTAGTAAACGTACACATGATCAAATTAGAGTTTTAACAAATCATTCAAATATTTTTAATTGTGCCAACTTAGGTAGAATATAAATCAATTTTAATTTAAAATTTAATTTAAATTTTAAAATTTATGTATAACAACTAAATCAAATACACATTCATAATCAATTGAATATAGAGGATCATAGACATCTACAATGTCATTATCTTCAGAAAGAGGCATTGATACTAATTGTTTTATTTCCCATTGTAAAACATACCCATCTCTAATATTTTCACATTGTAGAGTATTTGCATTGTTCTCAATGCAATCAACACAAAAACATGATTTTCTTTGACTTGAATAATAAGAGGCTTGCTATGTCTTATAGTCACGACTTGATGCAAACTTCTAATACCATTAATTGTTTGACAATTATAAGGATTTGATCAATTAATATCTGTAAATTTTAAACATCCATTTAAAAAGTGTATAAATGAAAATTTAATTCATGTACACTTAAATCAAATTTAAATAAAAAATTCAATTATGTACCTTTAACTTCCAAAAAATAGTGTTTATTGTATATTGAGTCGCGAGTGCCAAAATGACTTTTGCACCATTCAACAATTTGATTTGCATTATGTATGGTGTTACCTACAAGTTCATGTTAGCGAAATTTCAGGTTAAAAGGTCTAAGAATTTTTTAAAAATATTATATTCCATATGATGTTACAAGTTCATGTTGGTGAAGTGCACACTTCACACATGCTCTTGCTCCATCGCGCTCTCATTTTCCATGTCCACTCTCATAAAATTCCACAAAAACTTTATGTTACATCTAGCATGTTGTTGGCTTAACCAATTAAAATATTTTGCAGACTTAAATTGTCTTGTGAAGTTGCAAAAAATTTCATTCAAACCAAATTAGTTAAAAAAAACTAATGTGTAACATATAAGTAACTGAACAATTCAAGTCTTAAAGTTAAATAAATAAATAGTTATATAAATTAAAAAAAAAAAATCAGCACTTATCAACATATCCATCAGAACATATCTAGTGTTGTAAAACATTTATGTCACGTTGTCTCAAGTCTTCAAAAAACATTCTAAAACAATGAGCTACATAGCTTATATCATGATTTGTATCATCATTGATATAAAAGTGGACCTCTTTGATGATAGTTTGTATTTACTACTTTCTACACCATCCACATGTAGCTCGACATGTCTATAGAAAACTTGTACACAAATTTCAACTTGCTTTTAATGATAATATTGACTTTGAATCTCAGTTTGAAGACTAAATGTATAGTTCTCGAAAATCTACAATCTAGAGAGAATACAACCTGGTTGAAAGCAATTCTTTGAGTCACGAAATTGCTTAGCTTGCCATCTTGCAGCATGACAATGTTGGATATGTGGATATATGATATTGCAAATTTTATTCATAAACTCATTGTAAGACAATTCACTCTCTTTCAGATGAATTTTTTTGGCCTCAACTCTTGACTTTGTTGAGTATTTCTCATATTCAAATTTCTTCCAAATAGCTTCCATTGAATGATCAATATTCTCAAATTGTAAGAGATTCTTCAAATTTCCACAATCATTACATAATTTTTTATACATTGTACATTAAATTCATTTGAATCTTTTGATTTTTCACATACAAGAGACTTCAAAAATTGTGTTGTACTTCTAGGGATGGCTACATTTGATTAATTACTGCCATAGTTTTTATATGACTATAAGTGTAGATGAAATTCAACATGATTTTGACAAGTTTCATGTACTTTATTTATATGTACAAAACATGGTAGTAATCTCTCAAACATCTTTTGATAAATCTTCACATATGAAATTTTTTGCTTGAATACTTCACAAAGTTCACTTTGTATTGTATCTATAAAATGTTTTGAACGAGAAATTTGTGTACCATCTTCACCTATTATTTGTATAGTGCCCCTTCTATTGGAAGAAACACGAGTGGTTGGTCCAATATTCAATTGCCTCTTTCTTCACATCTTCTAAAATTCTATCTTTTAAGGGAACTCTACAAATATTTACCCAATTATTTTCAATATTTTCAACTAATCTATTTCTCTTCGTAATATATCTTTGAACAATTCTCCTAAATACATTTCTACAAATATTTACCCAATTATTTTCTACATTTTCAACTAAATCTATTCTCTCTTCGAATATATCTTTAAATAATTCTACTAAATACATTTAGGTAATTAGGAAATTGCTTGAACTTGTTCTAATGTGATCATTTCTTACTATAAATTATAGTCATCAATGCTTTACATGTAACACTTAAATCAATAGTTTGACTCTTTGCTTTCAATACAATTCAATGCTTCTTGCAAGTTTCAATAGTTCCTTTGTCTTAATAAATTTGCTAGATTTTTCTTATTAACCACACTCAACAACTCCAAAAACACGCATTCATTTCCTTTTCTCCTAAAATAACTTTGCATATAATTGTGCTATTCTAATTAGAGTTTTTTTTTTTTTTTTTTCAAAAAAAATTCTACCCCATATTTTTTAGTGTAATTTTATTGTGCTTTTAGATAACATATCTTTAGGTGAAATCTCCTTGAAAATAGAATCCTCATCCATCTCCATCAGATTGTCCATACCACACAATTTTTTTTCACTACCATCAATTTGTTTTTGTACCTCTACATTAACTTGGTCATCAATAATTTCAATGGGTTGTTCTTGAGTAGATGTTCATCCATTTTTTTGGTCTCTCATTTTTGGTCATACAACCTTGATATAGTCCTTTTATGCCCCATCACGAATTTCTTAAGTTTGAATTCACCTGCATACAAATGTACACATACATATATTTTTAACCTAAATTCTATTTTTCTTAATGTACAAGATAAGACTAATAAAATGAAAGAGATAGAGAGAAGTATCTAAAGAGAGATAGGGAGAGTAGAGCTATATAAGGAGAGAGAGAGAGAGAAGTTAGCTCACTATGGTAGGAGATGGACCAACTCATAGTTCTAATTTCTTAATTGTACAAGGTAAGACTAATAAAATAAAAGAGAGAGAGAAGTGTCTAAGGAGAGATAGAGAGAGTGTACCTATCTAAGGAGAGAGAGAGAGAGAGGTTAGCTCACTATGGTAGGAGAGAGGGAGAGATGAAACCAACTCAAATGAATTTTTAATTTACAAGATAAGACAAAGAGAGAGAGTAGACCTAAGGAGAGAGAGAGAGATAGGTTATCTCACTATGGTAGGAGAGAGGGAGAGATGAAGCCAACTCATAGTTCTAATTTCTTAATTTGTACAAGGTAAGACTAATAAAATGAAAGAGAGAGAGAGAGAGTGAAGTATCTAAGGAGAGATAGAGAGAGTAGGTATCTAACGAGAGAGAAAGAGAGGGTGAGAGATGAGAGAGGGGTATATAAGGAAAGAGAGAGAGGGTAGCACTATGGTCATGCCCCCAAGGTAGAACCTAAGAGAGAGCTTGGGGTATCTAAGGAGATAGAGAGGGTAGGTATCCAAGGAGAGAGAGAGTTTAGCTCACTATGTTAGGAGAGAGGGAGAGATGAAACCAAATAATAGTTAGATAATTTATTAATGTACAAGATAAGACTAATAAAATGAAAGAGAGATAAGTATCT
>VDFB02072274.1:16021539-16118838 GCA_007258455.2 Sequoia sempervirens | reverse complement strand
TAAATGCATATGTTTTGACTAAAGAATGCCCGTAATTTACATTACAACTTCTTTATGATTTTGTGGACCACATCCAAATCCAAGCATTGCAATAAATACCTAGTTGAGCTTCCCTTCTTATAATTGGACTATGGTGAAATGCTTTGTCACATTCAAACTTTCTGTATTGTTCCAACTTGTTAGCATAAAGCTTGTGACTGGTGAGGGTAAGGATCAGATAGTGTAATAGTGGCCTCTATTAATTCTAGTGATAAAGATTGTTTAAAATATTTTTATGTTTGTGTTTGGTATTTTTTTGTTTTTGTTGTGTATGGTTATTGTTGTGTGGTTATTTAATTATTATTTTTATTTAATAAATAGAGTATGATTATTTATGGTCTTTTGGATGTGAAGGATGTAAATTAAAGTAGAAAGGCATGGATCAAAATAGAAAAAATTAGCTTTTAGAAATTGCGAATACAATTACAAGTAGACCTATCTAAGGAACAATATTATAAGTACAATAGTATTCATGGTAGTCAAATAAGGGGAATGAAACAAAAATGAGGTGTTCAGATCTAAAGGATTAAATGTGAAATGAGTTTGGACTAAGGAATATTTTTTGCATCAAATGGTCATAACGAGTTATAGTTGTTGGCAAGAATACGGTGTAGATCAAATATTTGAGTTTGATTTTCTTGGATTTGTATTATACCCCAATGAGTCTATTAAGAGAAGATTTGAGGCTAATGTTGTAGATTGCAAAAGGTTACAACAAAATTAAACATATATAATTTAATAAAATCATACATTTAAAAGTATATTATTCATCATAACTCATCAAATACTCGATATATCAATATGTAATATATAATTATATTTCTTCCATATCATGTCTCATATACAATATTATTTTATACATCATTATTTACTTGTAATTCTTTATCTCTTCTTATTACATCTCTATTGGATTCACACATATCCTTACTATCATACCCTTTTTTCTACTTATATAGATATATACATATGCATATATGTGTGTGTGTGTATGTGTGTGTGTATGTACGTATGTATGTATGCATGCATCCATGCATGTATGTTTGTATGTATGTGTAGTATAGAAAAATGTATCCCTTTACATTTTCACACTTGTTTAAGCCCTCCCTACTAAAATTGAGCTTCTTTATGTCTTATTTGGTCTTATTTTGCATCCACAAGCCTTATTTAATGCATTTCTCTAAGGATAATCTCGAAACTTAACTAATGACCAATCATAATTCATGTTCTTGGGTTATGTGTCCCAGATTTAGTGATCTAGGACTCATCTGCCTCTTTGGGCGTATGGGTCCCACCTAAGTTTCAAGGCTTGAACCTGAATTTGGCATAGAACTTAACATTTGTTGAAATTTGTGTCTCAAGCCTAGGCTATTGGAACTCATACACCCCAACTAGTGTATGAGTCTTGCTTTCTAGCTTGGACCTATTTTGAATTCAATTCTTAGTGGTATTTTATTCTCCTAGATCTAATGTCGGCTTGTAGTGTTGTAATTTCAAGAAATTTGGCATAAACAAGTATAAATGCAAGGTTATTTCACATATTTTCTCCTAACAAGATATAGCAATTCAAGTATTCAAGCATTATAGAAAATTTTGTGATCAAGAGCTGATTATCGAGCATTTTGGAGCTATATTCAAAAGTCAAGCATCATGTCAAATTCATCATGCATCATTTATGTTTTGAGCTAACATTTGTGATGTAGGTTCTTATGATTCAAGCAAGCATTCAAGTCAAGATACATAACATTCAATCAAGAGTCATAACATTCAATCAAGAGTCAAGATCTACATTCATGCTAGTCATTTCACATAAGTTTGCAGCCTTTGTTACAAGGGTTTGGTGAGTTGCAACATAACATATTATTCATTCATCATTCCTTTCATGTTTTTCTATTTCATTTCAAAGTTTGATTACCAAAATGGGGTTTGACCAAGGCAAACCCCTTTCCACTAACAAATCAATATTTTTCTCTCATCTACATGTGTGATTGCAGATCTAGGTGTTTTGAGGCTTGAAGATCCTTTGAAGACAAAGTTGCAAGATTGAAGAAAGTTTTCAAAGTTGTCAAGAAGTTTTCATCTTCACAGACAGTCATCAACATACCAGAATTCAAAGTTTTAGACTCAAAGATCAGATAAAAAGAAGCTACAGAAGATCACTAGAGGATACCAGAGTTTCAGACAAACCTTGATACTAGGACTAAATTGCCACCTTGGGTGTATGAGTCCCAGTATACCACTTTTCAACCATTTTCTATAGATCCTGGTTTAGCAGTCATAGATTTCATATTCAACCTGAAACCCTAAACTAGGACTAAATCGCCCAGCCTGGCATATGAGTTTCAATGTGCATCAAAAGTCATAATTTTGAGATTGCATGCATTGTTTCAAGCATCTCCAATTTTTTAGGTGCACCTCTATTCATTCTCAATCTGTTATTCTAATTTTGAGTTTCATTTGCTAGGTTACATAGCTAGATTTGCATATCATTTTCATTTCCTTCTTTCTAAGCCTTTGCTTAGTGGTGAACCCCATTTGTTTAATCACACCCAAGGAAACCATCCTAACCCTAGTCCATTCCTCAATCAAGTCAATTGGTTGAGGGATCTTGGTTTCCTTTAATGAACTAGAGGAAATAGGTCCCCTTGTGTTCCATCCCCTAAAAGTTTGGAGCACCCTATTTTTTTTATTTCATTTTGGTGAACCTAGCTTTTGGACACCTTATTTTTTATTTGGAGTACATCATAGTCCTAGATGTAGGTTACATTAGCTTTACATTAGATCTTGCATTATTTAATTTGTATTTAGGGCTTATAAATCTTGCATTAGTGAAAAGTGCATATAGGTTGCTTTTTTGCATTTTGCATCATTGAATTTCATTTGAAATCTGTAATTGTACATAGTCAAGACAACATACAAACCAAAAACCTTAACATTCAATCAGAATTTGTTGAATTTAGTGTAAAAACCCTAATCTAGGACTCGTATGCCCTTCTGGGCGATTTAGTCTTGGCACAGGTTGTTTTACTTGATTTCTAGGAACTTTGTGTTGACTTTTTTTCAACATTTGAACCCTTCAGAGACCCTAATTGGGAATCATACGACCCTCTGGGCAATTTAGTTCCATGTTAGACCTAAAATTGCATTTTCCAATATTAAAAACCTTGTTTTTGTGCTTTTGTTTGCTAATGTTAGATTTTTGTTTCAGTTTACTGAGTTTTTGTTGCATTCATTTCATTAGACCTAGCTTCATTTCATTCATTTCATGCATTGCTTAATTTCAAAATTGCATTTACAAAATTTCATTTTCAGATTGTTGCATAGTGTAATCAACAAATCACCTTGTTTAGAATCTAAAAATTGCATTTCATTCTTGGTCATTGCATTACATTTCATCATGGATATGTGCTTTAGTAAGCTTTGGATGTCCTTGAAATCATTGGTAGATGTGTCAAGTTGTACTTTTGGAAATGACCCTAATGGAATTGAACTCACCCATGCTCAATCAACTCCTAATGCATGTCCTCCTTGTGATGTTGACATCATTAGAGAAGATGATGACAGTATGAAAAACTTCATAAACAATTGCCTTAACAACCTTGAGACTAATGCATCCTTTTATCCTTCCATGAAACAACCAACACCCCCTCCCATCCCACCACTTGATATACATTTGGCATTTTACATCCTGAAAATGAATCGCAAGATAAACCTAAAATTCCTACAATAAGCAATCCTAGTTCCTCTAATCAAGTGCATCAATCCTATGTTAACAAAGTGACCAACACTCCCATCAACCTATAAGAGAAATATGGAAAAAGATTCACAATCTTAAGCAAACAAGGATGTGATACAAGTGGGCATGAAATTCATCAACTTTTAGAACAAATACCAACTGAAGATACCAAAGGGATAGGATATCAAGATCCTCCTCCCGACATAAGTGTCATCCTTCCTAAAGAACAACCAATTCCTCGTAACGATGATAGGATCATCTTAGGTCATCCCCTCGACATCTAATTCAAGAAATTGGTGAATCTAGCAAGCAACGAAGGCCTTACAAATTAAAGAAACTAAAATTCCCTTGTCCCATGTCTGCAACTAAAATAACCCTACACATACTTCTAATCCAAGGACTTATAACATTACCACCCATGAAAGAACATCCAAAACCATATCCTAAGAACACAAACATTCCACATTGTCGATATCATAGAGTTATTGGGCATGGTACTGATGAGTGTCATGCTTTAAAACAAATATTTAAAAAGTTTGATATCATAGAAATAATCTCTTAAAGCATGTCCTTTTGCTTCTTGTCATGTAATAGTTGTAGGACCTAGTATGCTCACTATTGCATGCCTTACATTTATTGCAAATCATTTCAAAATGCAAGGAGCTCTTTCTCATCACCTACCTCGGCTCATTCTTGTCTCACACACAGTGGGGGCAAGAATTTGATAGCCTTGACCCTAGTACTACACTCATTGTTGTCCCTTTGGCTAGTTGTATGTCTTTCGTATATGATGAACAAGACTGGGATGTAGACGACCTGCTAAAGGTTGACTTGCATGTTCCTTACTAGCCTTTTGAATTGTTTATTTTTTTATGTTTCTTTTATGTGATTGCATGTGTGTAATGTGATCCCCTGTACTATTATGTTTGATGTGTCTCTCTCTTTGTGCATTCCTCTATTTGTATCTGCATTCTTCTCTATGTCGTAAACCTTTATCTTTTCTTTGTCTTGTGTTTTCCTTTTGGGGATGATGCAAGGTGTCGAGACATTTAGGTATCTTCCATGTTGACCCAAAAGCTTTTCCTTTATCTTTTCTTTGTCTTGTGTTTTCCTTTTGAGGATGATGCAAGGCGTCGAGACATTTATGTCTCTTCCATGTTGACCTGAAAGGTTTTGTTTTTTTGTTGCTCTCTTTGTGTCATTCTTCCTATTCTATGAGTATTTGGGGAATGATGATAGTTTCGAGCTCTCTAAAAACATTGTAGCAAAGACATATTGACCTCGAATCTGTGGATCCCTTATGTGATTTTGGGATTTCATCTTGGGGGAAACCCCTCTTCATGATGTATCTTCAATTGGAAACATATGACTTGGCACTGGGATTTCCAAATAATCTCTCATGTCCTCTTTATTGTTAGCATTGATCATTTGCTAATTTAAAGTAATTGCTCATAGCATGGTGTTTAGAATTTTTTTTAAAGTAGGAGCATACATTGGCATAATTCTTTTGCATTTCAATTTCAACTCATGTTTCATTGTGTAGTCTTCTTACTTCATGCAATGCATTTATAGCTTTATGGTGACATTGGGTGTGATGTCCTTCAAGAGTGTGATCTCTCTTAGCATATTATATTCCTCTTAGTGGCTCGATGTGACACACTACATCCCCTAAGTTGTGAATCTTCTATTCTTCGATCGGTCCTCCCTTGGAGACATTAGGAACAATGTTCCCTAAGTTAAGACCTTACATGAACTAGGAAAAACTCCATTAAACATACCTTACACTACTTTTGCATTTACAATATATGTTATATGGCCACCTTGCATAACACACTTTGCTTTCCTGTGGAGCCATCTTGTTTGTTCATGTGTGTCAAGCATACAAAGTTTTGCTTGCCTTATGAATCATGTTGTTTGTGTTGTGTGGCACCTTATCAAAGTTATCAAGAGGTATAGCTTTGGTATGGTTAGTGTATGAGAGGCATGACTTCCCCATAGCCACTTGCTTGTTTGTGTGAATGCAAACTAGCCACATGTGTATGTGTCTTTGGGGGCTCACCTAGTGGACAACATGATGTTCCACTAGCCCTTGTGAGCGTGTGTTTGGTTTGCATAGTGGACATCGTGTTCCATTGGTAAATTTTTTTGGAAAAATAGCTTAGATCTGATCCACATCGTGTTGGACAAATGGTTGAGGCTTGATCCACCCCTTTTGTTTTTATTTTTTATTTTTTCTTTATATCTTTGGTAGTGTATGTGTGTACCTTTTCGTTGCTCCTTATAACATTCACATGTGTGTTCTTTTGTGCTTATGTTGGTTTACCATAGGATCTTGATCCTGGGGGCTTGTGCAACCCTCTTGATCGTTGTCATCTCATCTCACTAGCATCAATACACTTGGAGCCCTCTTAATGCAATTTTGTTTACTTTAGTGTGAGTTTGAAGCAATTTCATCCTCTCACTAAAATGGGGGCTAAGTGTAGTGTAGAAAAAATGTATCTTTTTACATTCATACTTGTTTGGGCCCTCCCTGCTAAAGTTGTTCTTCTTTATGCCTTATTTGGTCCTATTTTGCATCCACAAGCCTTATTTAATACATTTCTCTAAGGATAATCCCAACACTTAACTAATGACCAATTATAATTCATGTTCTTGGGTTATATGTCCCAGATTTAGTGATCTAGGACTCATACTCCACTTTGGCCATATGGATCCTACCCAAGTTTCGGGGCCTGGACCTGAATTTGGCATAGAACTTAACATTTCTTGAATTTTGTGTCTTAAGCCTAGGCTACTAGGACTCATGTGCCCCAACTGGTGTATGAGTCTCACTTTAGCTTGGACCTATTTTGAATTCAATTCTTACCGGATTTTATTCTCCTAGATCTGATGTCGGCTTGTAGTGTTGTAATTTTTGGAAATTTGGCATAAACAAGTATAAATACAAGGTTATTTCACATATTTTCTCCTAACAAGATCTAGCAATTCAAGTATTCAGGTATTATGGAAAATTTTATGATCAAAGAGCATTCAAGAGTTGATTATCAAGCATTTTGGATTTATATTCAAGAGTCAAGCATCATGTCAAAGTCATCATGCATCATTTGTGTTTTTGAGCTAACATTTGTGATGTAGTTCTTATGATTAAATCAAGCATTCAAGTTAAGATTCATAACATTCAATCAAGAGTCAAGATCTACATTCATGCTAGCCACTTCACATAAGTTTGTAGCCTTTGTTACAAGGGTTTGGTGAGTTGCAACATAACATATTTTTCATTAATCATTCCTTTCATGCTTTTCTATTTCATTTCAAGTTTTGATTACCAAAACGGGGTTAGACCGAGAAAAACCCCTATCCACTAACAAAGCAACATTTTTCTCTCCTCTACATGTATGATTGCAGATCTAGATGGTTTGAGGCTTGAAGATCCTTTGAAGACAAATTTGCAAGATTGAAGAAAGTTGTCAAAGTTGTCATCTTCATGGAAAGTCACCTACAGACCAAAATTCAAAGTTTTAGACTCAGAGATTGGACAAGAGAGAAGCTACAAAAGATCACTAAAGGATACCAGAGTTTTAGAAAAACCCTGATACTAGGACTAAATCACCACCTTGGGCATATCAGTCCAAGTATACCACTTTTTAGCCATTTTTTGTAGATCCAAGTTTAGTAGTTGTAGATTCTGGATTAAGCCTAAAACCCTAAACTAGGACTAAATCACCCAACCTGGCGTATGAGTCCAAGTGTGTATCAAATGTCATAATTTTGGGATTGCAGGCCTTGTTTCAAGCATCTCTAGTTTTCCAGCTACACCTGTATTCATTCTCAGATTGTTATTTTGATTTTGAGTTTCATTTCCTAGGTTACATAGCTAGATTTTCATATCATTTGCATTTCCTTCTTTCTAATCCTTTGCTTAGTGGTGAACCCCCTTTGTTTAATCACACACAAGGAAACCATCCTAACCCTAGTCCATTCCTCAATCAAGTCAATTCGTTGAGGGATCTTGGTTTCCTTTAATGAACTAGAGGAAATAGGTCCCCTTGTGTTCCATCTCCTAAAAGTTTGGAGCACCCTATTTTCTTTATTTCAGTATGTATGTATGTATATGTGTGCGTATGCACATGTGTATATATAAGAACATGTCACTTGTTCTTGGTGTGTCTTTTGAACATGTTACAAGTTGGCTAAATATGACACACCTGATTTGTAATAGGTTTATCTTAGTTATGTCCTACCAACATCATCCCCCTTTGAAACCATGCCTTTTCCTTAAGACAGGTTGGATCTACCCACCATTTTGAAAAAAAATAGTGTTGGTGCAACCCTACAAAATATTTATTGCAAAATAAAAAATTGTGATTGCTACTTTATTCTCAAGGTAGGATATTATTATGAATCCCATAAATTTATACATGTGTTATCCTATTGTTGTACAGCCTATTATAGTGATTGGATATGTCCATTGGTGCTCATTAGCATAGCCTCGCCTTTTATTATAGATGCTAGGATCTTAATGGAGTTAATGAATTTTGTTAACAACCCTATCACATATACCAACAAAAACCTAACCACTTTCATTAATATGTTTATCTAAGCTTGCAAACCCTCATGTTGATCATGTACCTATTGATAATGAATATATAGGTTTTCAATTTATAAATGGACATTCCCATTGAAATATTTTGTTGCATCATAGGTAGTGTATGCCTACATAATCTAGTTTCAATGCTTTCCATTTGGATGTAAAGCAAATTATGGTGGATGTTAGTGATCCTAGACAAAATTGGTACAATATATTGATGTTATTGATGATTGTTTGCATATTCTTGACATGAAATTCTAGCTTGGTGTGTGTGATGACACATTTCTTCCCTATATCTTCCAACTATATTTTCTCCATTTCTAGTACCAATTTCTATATGATTGTATCTTGCTTATTCTAAATTTCTAGCAATGGCCCACCTATCATCTATCACAATTGTTGATCTAATGGTTTTGAAGTATCCTTACTAAGTTTTAATACTCGTGTGTGTTGTAATGATGGAATACTCAATAGAATATGAGTTCCACATATTCTTTGAGGATATCTTCTCTTGTGGTAGTATGAAGTACATGCTAGATCTACTTTTTTGCATCAATATTTTTTTGATTTTCTACATAGGTTCAATCAAAGAAGATGTTGGCAGGGAGAGTGGCATCTATTTTGTTGGGTTATTTCTTCACCACCTATTAATTTGTCATTATCCTATGTAATATCCTTTTATTTTTATTATTTTTCTCCTCATATTTCATTTGAGGTCTCTTCTTCCCTACTACACTACCAATTTATGTCTTAATAATGGCTTCCTCTATCCTTATATATCATGTTCCCTTTTTATTTGTTCCCTTTCTTCCAATAATGTGTTATGTCGTTTGTGTAGCTTATAAGGTTTCCTACTTGAATTTTTTTTTGGATTCATTACCTTGAAATAAGACGATTTTAACTATTTATTTTTACCTAAATTATTATTAGGAAAGGTGTCTCAACCTTGCTCCTATTGATAAAATTATAAAAAGTGTGATTTTGGAGTTATAAAATAAAAACTCAATTTATGGGTTGTAGAGTTAGTTTTTGGCCAAAATAAATATTTTGAGTTATTTGACACTAACAAAGGGGGTGCTTGTTGTCTAGGTCTCTTCAATTTCTACAATTTTAAAAAAGTAAGCCCAATTGACCTTCATGATCAAAAGTTATGGCTTGCAAAATTTGCATAGGAAATGTAAAAACATGTTGGACACATAAGAGTTGTAAGATAGAGTTACAACTATTGACTAGCTTATAATGCATGTTATTACACATCACAAGATATATTTGATTGGAGATAATGGAATTAAAAAAGAATGACCAATTTGGTGAGTGGATTATAATGAGGTTATGATAAGTGGAAGGAATGTGTTATTTTTGGCTTATGGACACATCTTAAGATTTGGGATTTAGTTATAACTTTATGGCTGGTTTTAGATCATAGTTTTCCAATTATCATTTGATGGTTTCATGTATTATGTCCTATATATTATATGCTTGCAATGAAGGTTGGGTGTAGAATTTTTTAGATATTATTAAGCTATTAGAGTTCCTCCAAATCCATGGGTGGTGATAAACTTGCAAAATCTTGCTTTGCAAGTTTATTGCAACTATTTTATTTATTGAATAATACATAGGGTTGATTTGGAGAGTGGGTTTTTTCTCCTAAAAGTGTATTACCCATGTACACTTATGTTATGGTATATTGTTTAATTTATGTTTATATGTGTATACCTTGGAATTTATCCTACTCTAATATGCAAAATAACTAAGAAATGTAAAATGAGAAAATACCAAGGACACCTCAAGATTAGCCAAAAGAGTGATAAAACAATAAGGAAAATGGGCAAAATAAGACACAAACGATTTCACCTTCTTTGTTGTTGATGTCTCCTTGATTGGCCCTTGCTTGGAATGGTTTGTGTGCTCCTTAGATGATTGATTGAATGACTAAATGCAAGATTGAATGTGCAAAATGATTAAGATGGATAGCTAGATGATATTGGATGATTGAAGATGCAAATTGGCAGCATGTAGTTATCAAATGGCTAAGTGTTGAAAATGCCCTTAAGGAGGGGGTATTTATAGGAGAATTTGAATTCTCTAGAGAATTCAACGGTCAAGATTGCTCCAACAAGGCCAAGATGAAGGGCTATGGTGGGTTGAGAACCCACAAGCCCTCACATCTTGACATGTGGAGGATGAAGTGGACAAGGAGATATGAGGTGTAAGTGAGGTGTCAGGAAGATACATGAGGTGGAGGAAGGACATGCACCTTGGGGAGTGAAGAGATTTCCTTAAAAAGGGATTTCTTGTCCCTAAGTGGGAGTGAAAGGGACATTTGAGGAATTTTGGAATTCCTCAAAAATCTACATGGGAAAAGGAAAGGTGGTTGGGGACATAAATGTGAATTAAAAATTCACATTCCTAGGATGATCTAGAGGATAAAAGGTGGGCTCCAAAAAGATGGGACTTGGTCACATGTGGAGATTGTGACAAGTCCAAGGTTCTAGAAGCCTTGGAAGAATGGAATGTGAATTAAAAATTCACATAGGGAGGAGAGAGACATGGGATAAATAAATGAGAATTAAAAATTCTCATGGAAGGAAAGTCAATATCCAAAAAGGAAAAATGGAAGAATTGACCAAAAAGTGGTGCTAGAAATAGTT
Organism: Sequoia sempervirens; assembly: GCA_007258455.2. Classification (NCBI taxonomy): domain Eukaryota; kingdom Viridiplantae; phylum Streptophyta; class Pinopsida; order Cupressales; family Cupressaceae; genus Sequoia; species Sequoia sempervirens. The sequence goes on along the minus strand of VDFB02072274.1, from coordinate 16,107,827 downwards.
AATGACCTTGGTTAAGGTTGTGCAAACATTGGATTAGGCTAATTAATGGAAGATTAAAGGCAAGTGGCAAATGTAGGAGGATGTGACACTAATCTGGATTAAGATGATGCACATCATAATCATGAATTAATTAAATTAATTCAGATTAAGGAAAGGTTATGGAGGATGTGACAAGGAGAGAGAAAGTGAGGAATTTTAAATTGATTTTAAATCAAAAGGGTAAAAATGACTAAATTAAATAAATTAGCGCATTTATTTAATTTAGAGAGGAATAGGGTGAAAGATAAAGTATTAATTATTGAATTAAATACTTTACCGATCTGAGACAAAAGATGTAATATTAATTTAATAAATTAATATTAATACGATAGATGGAAAGGCAGTAAATTTAATCATATGAAAGTGATTAAATTTGGATGTCTACAATATGCATTTATTCTTTCTATAATTATTTAAAGATTGATTTTTTCACAACATTCTCCTTATAATTTTAGTTTAGGAAGCATTTCCATGTACCTTGCTTCCTTTCAATTTCATTGTCTACAATTGTCTCAACTTTGCTTTTTCTTTTAGGGGATAAATCTAGCACAATTTCCTCCAAAGATTCCTCTCTTAACTTCTCTTCTATTTGTACTAATTCTTCCATTTTTTATTTGATTATTAAAATAAATATTTTGGGAATCCCTTGATGATTTCTTCCAAGGTCCTAGAGTTGAAGTGTAGTCAAGCATTACTTTTTCAATCACTTACTTGTTTTATCTTAATACTAGTGGACACATTTGTATCATCTTTAAAGGCATCAAATGTGTAAATAGACTTGTAGACTTAGTTAACATCCATTATTTCTTCTTTTTCCTCTTGCTCTGATATTTGTGGAGCTAACTCTGCTCGTGGTTTCCTATGTAAGTTAAATATTTTTAGTTTCTTCGATTGTAGCAAATCCTCCTATCTAGTTTCCTCTCCTTTCTTTCCTTCTCTTTTTTTTTGTTTGCAACATGAGTATTTCCTTTAAATTGGATTTTATTTTTATCTTTTCTTTAGTTTCAAGGATTCCCCTTTCTTATTTTCAACACTCATTCATAAGAGAGCCTATACACCCTCTTTTACCATTGATTATTGCTTACCTACCCCTATTTCATCTATTTGAAGTGGTGTGGCCGATAATTTTATCCTTATGGTCACTTTTTGACAACCTTGTTTTTAGTTCTTATTTCCCTAGTGCCTCATGTGTTTCAAAATCTCTAATCTTGAACACTAGGGATTATTATATGAGTTTACCAGAGTTCCATACTTGTGGCTAACCTACTTTTACGAATGTTGGGGAATCAAATATCTCCATCACTATTTGTAGTTTTGGATCCTTGGCAATTTTCCTCATTTCTAATATATTTTTTCTTATTTTTCCTACATGTTCTACTAACTTTTGCTTACTCTATTTATCCAAAAACTCCTTGTAAGTTCTGAACATTTGTGCATTGAGGTCCTTTGGAACATATATCAAGTCATCATAAACCTCATATGGTAACTCCAATACCAAAGATGTATGTGGCTTTGCCACCTCCAAGAATATATGGTCTTTGTTGATTGCAAATAAAATTATCATTTGCATGTTTCCTTACTATAAGTATTAAATTTAGTCACTATTCTATATCTAGGTTTTAAAACCCATAAAGAATCCCTAATATACCTTGTTGTATGATGTGGAATTTTAAAAATGTTTCATATGTTCATTGATTTGTGTTGCTACTAGATTGTCTAATGTCCATATTTTCTCTACAAATATTGTAATCTCTTCATGAAATAAAATACAAAGTATATTATTAGAGATACATACTTGAATTGATACATTTTGCTTACATTTGTGTTGTTGATATTTTTAGGAGTTACTCCCCTAATACCTCTTATAGATCAAGCTCCTTCCCTTGGACCACAATTTGGTATGTAGTGAGTATGGATGTGATATTTGTAGAGACTTCTCTATTTGTATAATATCTTATAAGTAATTCCTAAAATGGTGTACCATAATATAAGGTTTATAATCTTATCCACAACCAAATTTATTCCATCTAGAATAGCTCCTATCAATTCCAACATTGTATCATTGCTTATTTTTTTCTTTGAGGGAAGTCTGTCATTGTTCCACAACCTTGTAACCATGTAAATCAATTCTTTTATAACCTAGTAGGGTTGGTCCAAGTACAATTAATCATCATAAATTTGGTTGAAAATAATTATTACAGAAGTCTCCTTGATACACAATTTTAGAAAACCTTTTTATACTTGAATCTTGAATTTTTGAAATTATCAATGTTGAAGATATTCTTGTTCCCTTGGTTTAAGGAATGACCTTTTGAGTGGGTTGAATCTAGTATGGTCAATATTTTTTAATTTTATATGGATATACTTCTTTGTTTATCAATATTTGCTAATTTTATATGGATATACTTCCTTATGGATATCCATTGGTATTGTTGGTACTCAAAAAATTTGCTGCACTTCCTAAAGGAAAATCTCACTCACAAGGATAAGGTTTTCATCATGCAAGTGAAATAAAATCATCAAAAAACTATGGAGGTTTAATATCCAAATCTATGAGAGTGGGCTATCTCTCCTACACTTCGATATCAACTTAGACTTAGGAGGGTGTTCCTAGGGGTATGCCTTAAGAGGAAATGAAATCAAATAAAATGGACAGCCGAAACCACTACAACCAAATCCAAATTCAATCTTAACCCTAAATATTGTCACTAGGTTAAGAAAAATTGGTTAAATATAACCCCTATATCTAGCTAATATGAGTGTGCAAACATAACCCACATAAAGTATATCTATTGAATGTTTACTTGAGAATGATTCCCTGGTCATATCGACAATAATGGGTGCATTTGAAGAACCACCTAAACTAAACTAGAGATGATTAATTATTTGTTTACTTTGAATTATTTGAGATTGGCTAGGTAGACTAGAGACCAGTGCCTATCTATTTGGGCAAAAAATTCATAGATAATAGGAAAGGAAACCATGGAGGGAGTATAATAGAAATGATCTAGGCAGATATATCATCAAGGCACAAACATCACACAAAGAGAATATTTACTTACTTATCCAAAATAAACTAATGAATCCATGTGAAACATGTAAAAGGCTTTTATAAAGCTTGCAATATTTGAAATATTGTTGCATTCACCAATTTCATGTTACAATCATACCAAAAAATGTGGCAAGGGAAAATATTTACATATGTCAAAGACCTTCTTAGATAAATACAAACAACAATTCAAACATTCACTATATAATATTTTTACATGCATTTTATTCTTCACATGCTCCACAAATCCTTAGCATTTCTACAATTGGATAGAGTGTGAGTTGAAACCCTAGAGAATCTTCTAGACTTGCATCAACTCTAGTGACCACTAAAAGAACCAAACTCCTAAAAAATGAGACTCTAAAACCAACATAGCCCTCTAGGCACCAAAATCCTAAACTACAACACTATACATCACAATCAAAATTCATAGTGAGGAATAGATCTCACCCAAAATGATGCTCCCTAATGAAATATGTTCTTTACATTAAAATTTGGTGGTTGGGAAACATGACACCATTGATGGTAATAGATGAAACCAAATATGTGCATTGAAATATTGCCACCCAAACACATTCATGAGGTTGCCAAGTAGACCATGGTTATTGGAGGATTGTATTAAAAACACCTAACTTAGTAAAGGAGTAAGTAAGATGCAAATGCAGAGCCAAAATGATGAAAACTTGGATGCCCAAACACCATCGAAGCCTTTTGTATGTTGAAATTAATCTTTACAAGAAAATGAACTCCACGAGTCACATCCATATTGAGACTTTATCTAATTCACATACCTCCATTCCCATCATCTTCTTCTTTCTCTTAGTTCTTTGTAGAAGATTGACCTCCATGTGAACTATGTAGGAATTTTACCCACTACCAAACATACAAGAAAGTTGGTTGCCAAGTGAACATTTTGGGAAGAACCAAGTGAACCTGTCAACTACAACAAAAATTTGGTTCAAATGAAAATTCTTGATAATGTTGTCAGCAAGGATGATGTCAATGAGAAGCTAGCATGATGTCATAAATGGACTAGGGAATTTGAATGAGGTGACATCAACAAGGTGGGATGACATCAACATGATTCCATCAAGGAACAAATATAATAAAATAGAATGGAACAGGCTTGCAGACAAAGGAATTTAAACCAAGTGAAGAACTTTGGAAGTGGAAGTTCATATGAATGGAAAAGTTTTGCAAAAAAATGAAAGTGAACTAGACAAGAGCATCAAAAGGAGAAGTTCACTTAAAAAATCCCACAAAATGAAGATGGCATCGCTAGGGTGGATGTGGGAAGATGGACTCTATCAACTCAAAAAAATAGGCATTTTTTGAATTCAACTACATTTGTGAGGAATCTATTAGGAAGTGAAAATATGGAAAGTTCATTGGCAACTGAAATTAAGATAGTCCATATGGAAATGCCTACAAAACGAGATGGGCACATTTTCATGCAAAGCGAAAAAATCCAAGTGAATTTGCTAAACATTGAAAATTGTAGTTCAATTAGGCTTTAAGATCCCACAAGACTATATTTATCCAATCTTTTACCTCTTTTCTACCTTTTAAAGGAATCAACATCTAAATTGAAACCTTGTGGGAATACCAAACCAAACTGCACTATGTGAGAAAAAACATTTGAGCTACACCTAGGCCAAATGGAAAGAGAAAACCCATAATTAGGCCTAACTTTTTATGCTCTACCCAATTATGCTAATAAATTTGGCAAGGGACCACCCATATTAGATATCACAAATTGGTTATTAACGAGCGGTCATGAACTAGGTACACAAAATAGAAGGGACTCAAGACAAAGGATAAATGTAGATTTGAGTCCTAACAATGGATTTGGTTGGGGACATGTGTCGCTTTCAAGAACAATAAGATTCTAGATCTCCAAACAAACCAAAAATGAGGAAAATGAAGAACTGAGACTAACTCATGAAGGAGAAAAAACATATGCACATGGCAAGACACAATATTTACAAGGAGAAAAACAACCTACAACCAATGACATGAAGGTACAAAACTATAAATATATGGTTGCATAAAACTTACCACTCTATTGCAAGTCAAACCCTTCAATATACCCACAAAACCTAGCTATGGACAAGTTGCTACATCCACTTTCCTTTGTCAAAGAAATTTTTGATGAAGGAATTGATTTCTTTCAACTCATAATTATTTCCTTGGTTTAGATAAAACAAGTATAACCTTCTCCCTTTAAGCACAAACATGTGATTACTAGTGAACGAGTGAAGACATGCTCCACTAGATTGAATTTACCACTATATGGAAACCATAGAACATAAGCCACCACACTATGTTGCATTACATTCTTCATTTTTATAGTAGTAGGGGACAACAATTGAAAACTTAGATCATAGCGAAACATCATATTTTCATACGTGTTGATCTCATCATATGAATTCAGGCAAAAAGAGAATTCCTCACATTCACATAACAAAGAATAGCATGCCTCTTCATCTTATTGACCTGTAGAAGGAAGATCCTCTTATAACAAATCAAACTTTTTTTAAGCTTTGGCATAAAAGAAATTTGAGCAGTAACCTAATCATCAGGCTAGAGAACAAGTTGTTTCTCAACACCATCATAAGATACTTGTTGGGCCCAAGTGAAACACTTGAACTCAGGCACACTATAAGAAGCCAAATTGTCACAAAAGAAAGAATCATATTTAGTTTTGCACTATTTTGGGATGATAGAAAACCAAAATACCTCATTGTTATTTACGTTGATGCAAACTTCATTACAACTATTGGGATCATGAGACACTTTAGGTGAAGAACTAAATTCTTCAAATTATCTTGCTATTCTGATTTCTTCTTCCTCAATCAATGAAACATCAACATTTGGTGACCTTACTAAAGCACACTATGCACGAGGAAGACAACAAGTCTTACACCAAATAAACAAGTTCTCATATGCATCCACATGAACATTATCTTCACACTCTTCAAGGGTAAGGTCTTCAAATTGAAAATCACATTGTACTAGAATTTATTTCAAAAATCTCATCACTAGGTACAACCATGTCTATATCACTCTCATGCAAACAAATATAAGAAGCTTCATTATCAATGAGAGGGACAGAATAGGGCAATACATCAAACAAGGAACTAGTTTCTTGTTCACCCTAGATATCATAAATAACAATTTTTAAATATTCAAATAGCTCATCAATTTGACTTTGAGTTGATGACTCACCCACCTCACTCATAGCCCCACGAACCTGAACATTTGTCATATTAAGTTCATGAAACATCCACTTGACCAATTTAAACAAAGAGATAGAACTCTCCTTAGCCAACCCCAGAACATCAGAGATATCCTCATGATCAAAATTAAACACATCCTTACTCATAGAAGTATCCTCCTTAGAAGAGCTAACTTTATCCTGATTAACACAAATCTACTTACCTTTACCACTAGGAATCGACATTTGAAGCTTGCAGATTGAATCAACAATAAACTCAACAACAGACCATCTTCTATTCAACATCTTCACATCCACACCCAGGGAATCCACAACAATCTACCTGCCAACATCCTTCTAGGGAGAGTCTTCTTGAATTTCCAACAACTGGCTCGTAGACCTAACAACCAACTTCTTGTTACTACTAGCCTCTTGTTCCTTCTTTCTCTTATTTTGCATAATAGGGTATGAAGGGGACCTCTCTTCAACATTCTCCTTCTGACTAGTATCAGGGGCTTCCATATTAATCAGCTTATCATCAACTTTTTGCTCACTACTAGTCTCATATCCCTTCATATTAGGACCCAAATCCCCTTTACCAGACATTCCCACTTCTGGAGGCTGCAAGGGCACATCCAAGGAAGCTTGGGAGTCTGGGACATAATCAATATCATCCTCAGTTTTAGACCTTCATCACAATGTTATTATCACCAATATTATCTTTTTCCCAATATGGTTTCCTATTTCTTCCCATGGAAAATTTGTTTGAGGTAATGATAATATCATTATTTAGTGCAAGTACATGTTCAACTATCAATTGATATCCATTTATAATTACTTACACTACTACTACATCAGGCTAGGATTTCACATCATCATGTGGTATCTTGGAATGCGGAGATGGTTGGGTGAGTTCCTTGGAGTGTTCTATGTTGTGAGCAAGCAACTCACATTATTTATCATCAACACTTTGCACATTATGAAAGCACTCATCAGTTGCATTATAATCAATATATTCATCTTCTCCATCCATGGAGCTATACAAGTCAATGCATCATATTGACTATCCTTGTCTTCATAATATTGAGAACAATCCTCCTCATATATAAGATCTTCATTTCTACTCACAAAAAGGGAATTTGGATTCTTGAGGATAGCAAGTTAAGCTTCTTGTAACCTAATGTCTGCAAGCATTTGTTGATTCTCTTGCTTAAGGTGATAGAACACCTTATGATGTTCACTTTCTTTATTGTATGATATCTTGGGATAAAGAGTATATTGGTCAATACCATATGTTTCTATATCTTGATAACCCATGCCAATATTTTGTGTATTATAATTTTTATCCATATTCATCCTATCGCGAAGCATATTTATTACTTTTAATTCAACCTTATTTTTCTCAACAACTACCATTTATTTATGTGTCTCCATTCTAAATTTCTATAAAAATTTATCTAGTTCATCATTATTATCATATGATGTGTTCGGAAAAGGGGAAGACTAGTAATCATGATATGTATTATAATATGTATCCTTGTCCCTTCTACCAACAATCATGTAATTTATTTCTTCATAATCAATCCTAGAGATTCACCTATGTTTCCTAATTGTGTTGCTACTTGAATCATCAAAAGTATATAGGTTTTGATTTCTAAAATTGATACAAGAACTATTTCTACTTGTAGAACAAACTTTTGAGATTTGAAGGGTATGTATGAATGGCTTACCATTACTATGAACTTCTCATGAAGGATATGTTTTTACACTAGAAGCTTCATTTTATCCTTCTTTGTAAATGGGTTGCATTCTTCTATCCATCACAAATCCTTTTTATTTATTTTTTTGATTGCTAGGTTGACTGAGATAGAGTAGCCACTCTTCATTTGGAAGAGACAAAATATTTTCTAGCAACTAATACATCAAATACCAAACAAGAAAATTTCCCTATTTTAAATTGTAGAGGTTTTCAAGATAAAACCAAAGTTCCTTATCCTTGACAATAGTGTAATTTTTTTGGAATAATTTAAAATTGTATGCCAAACTTACCCACCATAATTTCATTGGAAAAAATGGAAAATAAGTTGCATATGTGTTTCAAATATTCATTGGGTTCACACTTCATTGGCAATGGCTCAAGTAACTTCTTCCTCGAATATAATGCCATTATGTTGGTGCTAAAAAATGTTGCGTCACTTCCTAGAGAAAAATATCACTCACAAGGCCAGGGTTGTCATCATGCAACTGAAATCAACTCATCAATAGACCGTGGAGGGTGAATGGCCAACTTTAAGAGAGTGGGTTATCTCTCCTACACTTCAAACTCAACTTAGACTTGGGAGGTTGTTCCTAGGGTATGCCTCAATAGACATTGAAATCAAACAAAATGGACAACCAAAACCAATGGTAATCTTAACTCGAAATATTTTCACTAGATTTAGAATAACTAGTTGCATATAACCCCTATATAGTTGATATAACTATGAAAGCGTGGCCCACATAAAATATATTTGTTGAATGTTCACTTGAGAATGATTCCTTGGTCATATTAACAGTCATGGGTGCACAATAAGGACCACCTAAACAAAACTATTGATTAATGCTTTGTTTATTTTCAATGATTTGAGATTGGCTAGGTAGACTATAGATTACTGCCTATCTATTTCGGCGACAAAGTCATAAATAATAAGAAATGAAACCATGGAGGGGGAATAAAAGAAATGATCTAGGCATATATTCCATAAAATCACAAACATCACATAGAGAGCATACTTAGTTATCCAAACTGAACTACATGGATCTATTTGAAACATGTAAAAAATCATTATAAAGATTGCAATATTTGGAATATTGTTACATTCACCAATTTCATGTTACAATCATACCAACAAATACAACAAGGGAAAATATTTGCATCTTTCAAAGACCTTCCTAGAGAAATACAAACAACAACGAAGACATTCATTATATAATATCTATACATGCATTTTATTCTTCATGTGCTCAAAAAATTTATAGCCTTTCTACAACTAGATAAAGCATGAGTTGAAACCCTAGACAATCCTTTGCGCTTGCATCACCTTCAATAGTCATGAGAAGAACCAACCTCCTTAAAAATGAGACTCTAAAACCAACATATACCTCTAGGAAGAGACTCTGGCCAAAAGTAAAATGCAAATTTGAGTCCAAATAGGTACATTAAAAAATGCTCAATTAGGATCTATCTACATTACCTTCTAAGGATATTTTTTATATTTGGGTCATAGATTGTTTTCAATATCTACTAGGGTTGAAGTTGATATTTTTAGACTCTCCTCTATTTTTCTTCTCAAATCAATCATATTTCATATTTATCCTTTTCTTTTTGTTTATGTTCCTCCCTTTCTTTCTTTTTTATGTTCCTTGCTACTTTATCCTAGATTATTTTTAGATACTTTATATTTTTCCTCCTTAGGATTTGCAACTTACACAAATCACTTTTATTCTTCTTAGCTCAAACTTATAATTTGTTGAATGCACATTACAACTAAGAGGGAGGGGTGAGCCAGTTGTACATTAAAACATCAAAACCCTCATAAAAATTTAGATTCACATCAACTTTGTTAATTCTTAATTTGTTAAAGTGAATTAGCATGAAATCAAATAACAAAAATTGAAACACATCAACACCATGCACAATAGAACATCAGATTTATGTGGAAAATCTAAGAAGGGAAAAACCATGGTGAGGATTAGCTCACAATATAAAGTAATTGCAACACCAAATACAATAGGCTTGCTAACAGAGGGCTCACTTCCAAAAAGAAAGAAGGGCTCATTGCCAAAATACAAAAAAGAAGAAAAAAAATTGTTACAATGAGAAACCCATCTCAATGCAACAAAAAAGTGCACTACAACATCACCAACACATTCACAACCTTTTTGAAGATTGTAAACACCTTTTTCTCATTTCTTCTAGTAGTCTAACTCATTAAAGCTTGCACTGCACCACAAATTCACACTTCACAACTCCAAAATTCACATCACACACATTACTTACTCACCATCATCATCTCAACACTTATTTCTACTATCATCAACCTTGAAAACATTCCCCAAGGTCAATTATGCACCTCACCCATATAAATTCAAATTAAGTTGGCACCAAAACATTCTTGTGGTGGAAAGGAATGTAGGCGGACGACATCACACCTTAAATTAGACCTAAATCCACTCATACATGCCATGCCATGCTTCCACAATCATCGAAGAAAATTCACAATTAGTGTAAACACCTTAAGGTCATTTGAACCCATGTAAACACCATTAAACAATTAAAAACATGTTTCCTTTAATCTTGAGACAACTTGCGGACAACAAACATCTCTTAGACACAATCTGGAATATTCCACAAATACCCTAAAATCCAACAAATTCCTTTGCAACAACTTTCACCCAAAGAACAAACTCATCCTGTACACCTAGTTAACCTTTTACATATTGTAACTCAAGAAAATAACTTACGAAGCTCCATACTTCAAACCAATTCAACTAAAGATAGATATGCACAATTCAAACACACTTCCAGAATCACAACACCAAAAACTAAATTGTGGAGAAATGCAGAGCAAAACCATTTCTCCCAAACAACACTACAATACACAGTTCACACATTGGTGAACACAACTTTCTCTACACAACAATCCAGAACAAGAAACTATGGATATAACACCTATACACATCTCTAATCAACATATATGAATTGCACAAGAAGATCTTCAACATAGAATAAATGTAGAGCAAAACCAAAATGCCACTCTATATGTTATAACACCTCTACAACACACTATTTCCTCTTTTATTTAGATTTTCTCAAAAGCACTTGGAAACCAAGTATTAGAGACATATTCTCATCATCTTCAACACTTCCTTAATACCATCAAACCAATTGCAACACAACAAATCAACATCCACAAATAGAAGCTTGTCAAAGCAACACTATAGGTTGACATCAGTAACACTTGTTAACGACAACATAATGAAACTAATAAAAGCATCATCACAACCTCTCAATCATAAATAGACTTCCAACAATCACCAATAGTATGAACTAGTTGACATCAATGACAACAGAAACATAAGCCTATTGACATCAATGACAACACCAACTACTCATACTTGCAAAAATCTCCCCCTTTGTTATTGATGGCAACACATGATGTGAAAAACCATCAACAACAAACACACTGCTTCATACCAATAAATTTATTTACTATCTCCCTTTTTCAGCTTATTCTCTCCCCCTTACTCAACTAGCTTTCTCTTTTCTTTCACATTATTCTCTCCCCCTTTGACATTAATGGAAAAAGGTGACACATCTCTCTCACTCTCCCCCTTTGACATTAATCATACTTGCACTTGCTTACTATTGCTCTACAACATATTTTCCTTTTTACTACTCTACATACTCCCCCTTAGGAGCACACAATAAACTATACCAACCAAAAACCACCTGACAATGGATAACACCAACTTATAACATCATTTACTCCCCTTGACTGTAACAACCAACAATGCCACTACCTACCCCCCGTGAGATTTAGCCACCAAAATCAATCTAGAACAAGGAATGAATCTTGATATCCACTACACTTATGCATATCCTTATGCATCTAGTTCAAAGAAGGAGGGGTAATAACCCCTAACTTCTCTTGAAGACACTCAAAATTATCCTTAGGAAGAGCCTTATTAATTATATCAACAACTTGATCCTTTGTAGGCACATAATCAAGCTCCACTTCATTCTCTATGACCTTCTCTCTCAAAAAGTGACACCAGATTGAGATATATTTTTTCTTTGAATGCATTACCATATTCTTTGAAATGTTAATAACACTTGTATTATCACAAAAAGATAGAAATTGGTTCATCATATACCACTTTGATATCCTTTAAGGTTTGCCTCATCCACAACACTTGTGTGCAAAAAGATGTTGTTGCAATGTATTATGCCTTTGCAATAGATAAAGAAACTGAAGCATGCTTCATGCTTAACCAAGACACCAAAATGCATCCAAGAAAGAATGCACCACTGCTTGTAATTTTTTTTTCATCAACACATCCTGCCTAATCTATGTTTGTATAATAACTTAGAGAAAAATTTAGTATCCTTTGGATACCACAAACCATGTTCCAGAGTGCCTTTCAAGTATCTGAATATTCTCTTCACTGTTGCAACATGTGACTCTTTCGGATCTTGAAATCTAGCCACAAGACAAACTACATGCATGATATTTGGTCTAGTAGCAATTAGGTATAGCAGTCCTCCAATCATTGATCTATACTTTTGTGGAGCAATTTTTGCTCTAAGTATTTTTCGCTTTTAATTTTGGTCCCTGCAACTCTCCCCTTTTTGGCTCTTGATTATTTTGTGTGTTTCGATGGCACATCACCTCGAAGGATAAAGTTACTCCAGCAAAAAGGTGCGCAATACACCACATAGTGTCTATGCGTTTTTTCATAATCACCTTCCTTTTGGTCCGGAAATAGGACATGTGGCTGTATGGCGAGGATTTTTCCCAAGCTACTCTCACAGACTTGAAAATTTCCCGCCAATGTGCCACATCATCCTTTTTTCGGGCATGATGTTTCAACCATGAGCGTATCATTTCTTTGGTGGAGTTTGTTGGGCAACAAAGTGGATCTTATGTCTTCGAGATTGGTCTTTTAGGGTGGCATAATTATTTCTTGCAGCTGATTGGATTAGATTTTTGCCAAGCTGTAATGATTTTAGATCCTCCTCTGATAATAATATCTTCACAAAAGATTCTGTAGCATCTAGAGCCATTAATGAAGCAGCTCAACTTTTATTAGTGAAGATTAGTGTGATCAAATTAGATCCTTGTTTGGATTGTAGAGTATTTGATGAGGACACCTATTAGGGGGTCATCTCTATCAACTATAGTATTGGCACATCTTGCTAGCCCTATAAAAGGAGGTTTCGATGACTTGTGAATCATCATCATCAGAAAAAAAGTTTTTATCTGTCAAAATATTAGAGTAGGGCAGGAATAGGAAATATTTTTATAGAGCTTTGTTTCGCTCTATGGAATGTTAAAATTATCAAGAATATTACTCAAATTAGTATCTGACCTTTGCATTTATGTTATTTATTACAAGAACAAGTAATAGTAGAAGGAGATATTTGAGATTGTAAATATATGGCCTTTGTCACTTGTTTTCTTTCTCTATTTTGTATGTGTTGAATGCTCTGTGTCAATTCATACAAGTATAGTCTTAGTGATTACCTTATATGCCATTAGCTTTTATGTTAGAACAATGCTATCTTTCAGAAATTGGATCATGTTCATTGTACTCTTTCATTTTCTATGAAGATTATGCTAACTTTTATACTATGTTGTAAGAGCAAGACAGTTTTGTAAAGATTTGAAATATTTCTTTTGGTACTAGGCTTCTTATTTTTGTCAAACCTTAATGGGTGCTTCTCGTGGGGAGATCTGAATGACTGCTTTGTGCTCCTATAAGCCTTAGTTATTCATTCTCTTTCCAAAAATGAAGGGTTTGTGGTATTTTGTGTCCATCTCATTAAAAATAAGAACCTACTATGGTTTGAAATGTTCTAAAATCTTTGTGACACATCACCTTAGTTAGGTTATTTCTACATTTCTCTTCCCCTTTTCCCAAAACACAAGGAAGAGATGGATTTTATAAAAATTTCAGAGGTCATTTAGTGAGGCACAAGTTGGTTTCCCACTCACTGAATTTCCCATAAGGTTGTTCAAGAGAAGCGCAATATTTCATGATCAACAATTCTTTTTCTGGTATGCTTGATGGGATCTAAATTCTTTCAAAGTGTCTGATAATCAACCTTAAAGAGGTAGCTTCTAAATTAGACTAATAGGAGAAGTTGGTAATCTCATGCCCAAAGTCCAAACTAGAGGATCCTTAAGAGGAAATTTCTAGTATTCTTAGTTTCCTGCCTCAACCCCTAGGAGAAGGTGAGTCACAGGTTTCGTATCACCTATCAAAAGCAATAGGGTAAGAAGTGATAGCTCAAAGTCTAGAGCTTTGTCCACCCCTCTAGACGATTGAATCTTCCAAATTAGAATACCTATCTACCCAATCCATAAGAGTTTGTTTTTGATGGCTCTCCAAGGTCCTCTTGCTCCTAGAAATTTTGTAACTTAGGACAGTGGAAGTCTGCTAGTTCCACCTACACCTCTGAATGTGTGGCTTGTAATACCCACTAATTCCCTCAAAGCAATTATGAAGTTCACTGGGGAGGATTTTAAAACTCCTTCTAAGCACCTCCAAGACATAGCGGAGGTTTATAGGGTCCATAACATCATAGAGAAAAATGTGGCCCTCATATTATTAGCCGTGTCTTTCAAAGGGAAGGCTCAAGACTGGTATAGATCCCTGGCCTCCAATTCCATTCGCTCTTGGGATGAACTTGGAGATAAAATATTTCATTGCTTCTCAGAGAAAGGAGACCAATTGTCCTTATTACAACAATTGATCACAATCAAGAGAGCCCTGCAGTAGGCCATGATCGACTTCAATACCAGGTTCCATAAAACCTAACAGAGGATTCCTATGACAACCAGGCCTTTGGTGGCTATGGAATTCATGCTCTATTTGAAGACTTTCAATTTGGATATCGCAGTCATGGTACAATCGTTGGGAGGTGACACCTTGCTCGATGCATATGATCTAGATGTGTGAATAGAGAATAGTGTGATAGACGCTGGGAAACTTCCACCACAGTCATCGATGCTAATATTTGTAGAGATATCTGGGGGAATCCAGGAAGAGGTAACCCCTAGCACCTCTGCTTCGCTCCCTAGCACATCAACCGCACTGCCACCGCACTGCCACCCTTATTGTATGTGTACCCAAATGCACAACCAAGCATGTCGGGCACCTCTTTGTTGGCAGAGGATTTTAACGACATGAAAAATCTAATGAGGACCTTCGTGAATGAGTTGATCATTATTTGACATCAATAGGAAGCAACCCCAAAGCTACCCTCATAAAATTATCAAGGGAGGCCACCTTACTAGCATAAGACATACCAAGGAGATCCAAGGGGAATTAATCAACAACAGGCATCTATAGGCTAGATAGTCCCAATCACCACACCACTCCAAATCATCAAGAGTATCCAAAACAAAGACTTATTTTGAGGATAAAACAATCTAGAAGAAGATGAAAACATTTGGTGTTTCTCGTGCAATGATGTTCACATGCCCCAAAAATATCCAAGGGGAAATCTTTAGCAAAAGATAGCAGAATAGAGAAGTCAGGGCATATTTTCGAATGTATAGGACTATCAGTCTCTTGGAGTTGAGAATGCCTGATTCAGTGAGCAGACATAAGGTATATCCTTGGAACAAGAATTAGACATCTCCCCTGACCAAGCTCTTTTTTCTTGGATGGAGGAGGAATATTCAGTGTTTGCAAATAATGTTTTGACAACCAATGCCCTGTAAGTACAGTTAGATTACAATACTAGATAAAAAAGGAGAATTACCAGGGAGTATGTGCAACAAACTCCCCAATGACTACAACCACAATGAACCCAACCGTAGGTACAACAAGCTCGATAGATGCAACAAACTCAAAAATCATAGGTGTGAACGGTTCCACCAAAAGATATGGATAAGGTCCCAAGCTCGCCAATGACGGGCCAAAATTTCCTTAAGGCAAGGGAAGCACCCCCATTTAAACCAAAGGTCTCGCCGACTAGAACATTCAACGTGGTGGAGCAATTAAAGAAGACTCCTGCCAATGTATCCATGTGGGATGTTCTATCCATTCTGGAGCAAAATAATTTTCTTTAAGAGGTGCTAAATAACGAAGAGTAGATTCTGCAGACAGATCCAACCCTGGTACAAAATCAAGATAAAGGCAAAAGGCCTGCATCAAACCCCCAACATAAAAGAGGTAAGTAAGCCAAATCCCACTCCCTTCTTCCTAACACTTATCATAGGAGATAAGCTTTTGCACAATAATATGATTGATTTAGGGGCCAGTACTACAATCATGCCCAAGTAAGTGGCCGACTCTCTAAAATTGAAATATGAGCCCCTCAACAAGGAAATTATGCAGTTAGATTTTTATTATTGTTTCCTTTATTGTGATCTTGCATAGGGTTCTTGTATATATTAAGATCTTGGTTTTCAATTGATACCTCAAAAAATATGTCTCCATTCTTGATAAGATCTTGGATAACATTTTTGAGCCTCATATAGTTGGATGTTTTATGTCCCTTGATTTTGTGAAAGTCACAAAGATCTTTTTCATTGTACTAGAGTGGTTTATCATGTGGTTCTTGGTAGTTTTGAAAATTGGGAAGTGTTATCAAGTTTGACTCTACCAATTTCTTCATGATGGTTTCAATAGGTTTTGACAATTGTGTGTATTTACGTTTCAGATAATTGTTTTTGTTGGGGGTTCGTCATTGTTGCATTTTAGTGTTATTGACCTGATTGTTTTGTGATGATGTGGTTTGTTGAACAGTTGGTTGAGCATTATCTTGTTCTTTCTTGGCCTATGAGAACTTAGGACCACCTTAGCATCTACCACACCATCATTCATCACATTCTTGTTCTTAGCCTAGACACGAGGCTTGTTGTTTGAACTGGTTGATGGGTGATTTTCTTTGTAGGCTTGGGTATTTCCCCATGAGATTAGAGCTCTCTCGATGTTAAGGGCTCTAGGGAAAAGCTCATCGTAAGAGGTAATGCACTACATCTTCAAGTGGAAGGATAGATCTAGATCGACATTTGCTATAATAATCTATACTTGTTCATTGGGAATTGGCCACTTGCTCTTACTAGCCCTTTGTCTCCAACATTTTAAGAAATTGATGAAATATTCTCCTTTGTTTTGTTTGAGAGTGTACAACTCTTCTAGGATTACATCCATGTCAAGATTAAAGGAGAAGTGATCTATGAATCTATCAGTGATTTCTTGGAAGGTTTTGATTCCTAGAGGTAATTGAGAAAACCAGTCGATGGATGGGCTTGTCAAGCTTCATGGAAAGAGGCGCATCAAGTATGAATCATTGTAGGTGACCTCCATACACATAACATTAAATTCTTTGACATGATCTACAAGAATTCCTCTCCCTTTGTATTGATCAAAATTGGGGACTTCAAAACTAGGAGGCAAAGGTACCATTGCGATGTTTCGATCAAATGGATATGGGAATAGGTTTTGTTGTGTATGGGGCTTCTTCATTTTCCCCATCCAGATATCCTGCATTTCTTGTGTTAACACCTTAAGTTGCGATGATGCATCATCTTGTGGGTTTGGTGGAGGAACATATGTGGTGTATTGTGGGATGGCAAAGGGATTGCACATGGGATTTTGATATGATAGGGTGTTGTATGGTGTGTATGGTGGTGTAGGATATTGTGAAGGTGATTGTGGTGGAGGCGTATATGTCCCTAACATGTTTGGGTTGACGATTTTTTTTGTTGAGGATTATAGTAAGAACCTTGTTTTTGTTGTTGTTGGGCCACGAGGATTGCTTGTTCTGCTTGTTGTTGTTGTTGAGCCACTAGGGCTTGTTGTTGTTATTGTTGTGTTGCTAAGACTACTTGGTGGGCTTGATGTTTTTACTGTGCTACTAAGGTTGCTTGCTATATTGTTGTTGTGTTGCTAAGGTTGCTTGATGGGCTTGATGTTGTTGTTGTGTTGCTAAGGTTAATTATTGGGCTTGTTGTTTTTGTTGTTGTGTTGCTAAGGTTAATTATTGGGCTTGTTGTTTTTGTTGTTGTGTTGCTAAGGTTGCTTATTGAGCTTGTTGTTATTGTTGTGCTACTTGATGATGATGTTGTTGTTGTTGTGATGCTAAGGCTACTTGTTGGGCTTGTCATTGTCAGATGAATTTTTGATAACCTTGTTGTGCTTACTGTAGAGCTAAGGCATGTGCTTGTAATGTAGGATTGATTGGCTATTGGGACATCTATAATGGGTTTTGGGTGTTAATGTTTTGAGTGGGTTGCGGGTTGTTGATGAGAAGTTGGGGGTTCCCTTGGTTTAACATTCCTTGCAAGATGGTGGATTGGGATGGAGGAATGCAATTTTGAGGTCCCATTTGATTTTACATGATGGGAGGGATGAAGGGGAAAGATGATGATGGTGCCATTAGATATTGTGATGGTAATAGTACGCTCAACCCTTGTAATTGATCTAAAGGGTTCCCTTGACCAAAGAGTAGGGAGTTCCCTTACTGTGCTTGAGGTGGGACCAAGGTATTGCCTTGGTTGATGGGGTTTGTGATCAAGGGGTTGGTTTGATTTGGGTTAATGATGGTTGGGATGGATGTGTTTTGTGAAACCAATGATACAGATGAACCAATTGGGGGGTTGGATAAAGATGTCCCTATTTGTGTTAAGGGTTGATTTTTTGTGAGGGTGTTAACATGCCCTTGCTGATCCATACTACCTTGCATAACATTGGGCACACTTGTGGTACTTGTGGGGATGGACGAAGATGGGTGCCCTCGATATGTTGAGTTTGTCATGGATTCTTGAAGTTTAAGTAGTTTATTTTGATGTAGGGGGTGTTCGGGAATGGTATGAGCACCAAAGGTAGGTGTCCAAGTGGTGTTTTGAGATGGATTGGTGTTTAGGGTACCCACAAGTGTGTTTCTTTCCAATGAAAGAGTGTGGCCAAAGTATTTAGCAAGACTAGCTACAAGACTAGAAGTTTGTGTTTGACTTAGCCCTAGTGATGGAGTTGTTTAAATGGTGGATGAAGTCAATCCTTGTGTTAAGGGTTGCATAACAAAAGATGGGGAAATTGGAGCTATGTTTTCTAAGGTTTGATGTTCTTGTTTGCACTCCATGATTTCTTCCCTAGTAAGTTAAAATGGGTTGTTTATGACATCTTCTATGTCATATGGTCTTGTTGGAGATGAGGGTTGTTTTGATGGGGTAACATGACTTCTTGGATCAAATTATTGAGGATTGATATCACTTGAGGTGAATGTGACTTTTGGATTTTTCCATGATTTTCTTGTGTTGTGATCTTGTCTTTACCATAAATTTTGGGTCACATATGGGAGAGTTATGTTGATATTTGTAATGTTTAAACTCTCTAGTTGACTCAAATCTTGGTAAAACGGATGTTGTAAGTCATTTTGGAGCAATGATGTGAGTGGGAGATGAAAAGATGAATGATGTGGGGAGTGATCTTTGCAAATGTTTTGGAACAACACTTTTGACTATAAGTTTGATGTTTTATGTTGGGATAAAAGATGTTAATGAACTTGTGAATCTTTAAGGTAGACTTGTGACCTTCAAGATAAACTAGTCCATAAATGATAACTAACTTAACTAAGTGCATGGAAAATGATTCATTTCACATAAAAAGTAGCTAAGTTAGGGTTGATAGATGTTTAAGTCCAAAGTGTTGGTGTGTTTGATATTTTGCAAAGATTGGTGAAGTGAAGGATAAAATATGATGAAGGATGGATGAAATGTTTGACCCAATGTTGAGTGAACCTTCATTTTGCAAGACCAAGGTGGTGATAAACATGCTAGACCTCTAAAGTGTTCAAACCCTAAGTACTCAATGACTAAGGAGAAGTTCTTGTGAAATGTGTAGATCTGGTTCATCCATGAAATAGCGTAGAAAATGTCTCCTTATTGATCTATCTCAATTGTGATGATTCCTTAAGATACGTCTCCAAAAATACTTTGCACTATGATGTCTAAGTTTGAAATAGAAAAATGTAGACCTTCTCTTGGGGATTTAGATTTTGCGAGATCATTTAGAGAAGAACATGATTATAAAAAAGAGGATATTTATTGCCATGCAGGAGGTGGTAATATGGGCCTTCTAGCCATAATATCGACTTGTTCCTCTTGTTTGTCTAAGATGTATCTTGCATTTCTCCACTGGATTAGTTTTTCGTTTGTTTCAAAAGTGAATCTCCTCAAACTACTAATTATATTTATTTGTTCTCCTTCAATTAGTTCAAAGTTTGGTTGAATGATAGCAGGTGTAAGGTTTGGTTGTTCAACTGGAGCAATCAAACACCAAATGGTCATGTGGAGTTCAATTTGTCACTTTATCTTGCTTAAATGAGTTTCTTTTTTACCACAAATACTTGTCTTTCTTAAGTTTCAAACTAAATGTCTATGTCAGAAACATCAGGCATTTCACAGAGTCCATTTTGTGAAAAGGATGAATTTAGGGGCATAGTTACCTAGGTTAACTTTGGAAAGTATGGATTGAGATGTAAACCAAAATATTTAGAAGTATTTAAGGATATAAATCCTTAGGACAAGCATCAATATCAAGGCTTCTTTCAAAGGGTATCCATACTTAGACCAAAGGGTTTGAAATTCTGAGAAAGATCATTGATGTTTTCTTGTAATGTTTTTGAGCCAAGCAAGTGTTTAACTGACTCACAAGCATGAAAAATCCTAATTCAGGTGTGTATTTCTTAGTAGACTTACTATCATCCTCTAAGAGATGATTAATCCATGAAGATGGAGTGGAAAAATAGGCCATTTCAAGGAAATGTATCGTCTTGACATGCCAAGCAAAGGAATCCCTTCCCCATTTCTTTATTGCCTCAACCAAAAATTAGACATGGTAAGTAACTTCTGGGAGTGGTGTGCCTCCCATGCACTACTTCAAAATACACTTCGAAGGAAATGGTGAGCCACTAGAAAAAAGGTTCTTAATTCAAACGTTCAGGATAAACTAGTGCTATACATGTGGTGATTCACTCAATTAAGAGGCCTCCTAGCCCTTAGAAATATCTAAGGGTTTTAATGCATCACAAGGATACTAAGGGAGAAATTCATCGAGGTAGGACAACAACACTAGATAGTTAATGACTTTAGTCACAACCAATTATTTATATAGCAAATTGAAATGAAAGCACCACTTGGGTTGTTCCCTCTCACATGTTTGAAGTGTAAAATGATTTTCGTCACCAAAGATTACCAAAAGTCGCAAAGGGAGAGGATAGGCACTTCCAAGAAGAAAAGTATACTTGTGCATTTCTCTTCACCCAAGATCGCACGATGTGCAAGGGGAGATGATACACACAAAAAGCATACACAAGAAAATCATGTTCATTTTAACCTTTGAGAAGCATAATGAATTCGTTTTAAGCACCAAACGAAGTGTGGAGATTGTTTTGTTCAATTTTAATCCAACAAGAATAATGATGTGAGGGTTCAGTTTTATCCAATTTGAACGTTCATTTTAAACCCAAAATAAATTTAGTTTGGTCCTAAAATGTGAAATAAAGCATCATAAATGACAATATGCTCCTTCACTTCAATTTTTTTTCCCAAACTTGCAAACTAGTTAGCCTTACAAAAAAATGAGAAGTCAATGACATGTTAGCAACCAAATGAAACCAAAAAACTAAAGCACATGTCAAAATTCAAGTCCAAATTTGTTTACCAGTAAATTGTGACATTGAAATCAATTGTGTTGTTGAATTTCATCAGACGTGTCGCCATATCACAAGTGCATCACTGTATTGAAAAAATAGATGCGTTGCTCTGCAATAAAAAATGACGTCAATAGCGTTGCAAGATCAAATCGCTAAAACAAAATTCTTGTTGTGATAAAAAACAAATCTAGCATCGCTATTTAAACAGGTGGTGAGGAAATTTAATTATGAATTGCTAAATCAATTATATGTCGCTGAATTTGAACTGAAGTGCATCGATGTATAGTGACGCATCCAAGATACATCGATGAATCTTCAATAGCATCACTGAATCTACAAACACAAGAAAAATGAAAACCTAATGATATTTTTGTTAGATTTGATCAGTCAAGCCCTCCTTTTAGTGCCAAAATGTGACCGATGGCATAGTATAGGCTAACTACACTTGATCCATGAGAATTCAAAGCATACTTAAGCCACTAAGTGTCAATCCAATAAGATCATTCAATGTAAACTAAGCTAAGAAGCCATTAAAACTAACATATTGAAATACAAAAGCTTCATAAACATATATTCCAATCCATTGAAACTTATCCTATTGGGGGAGTGGTGTCACATTGATGTGGAATGGCGACCCTTTCCCAATCCCTTGGATAATGAGCTTGTTTCGATCAATTCTATTGAAGAGAATTGATGGAACCGATGAGAGATGTGTATGAAAACATGATTTAAAAGATAAATTAACATGATGAAAGCTAATTTAACATGGTGTGTGCTAAGATGATCGATATGGGTGTATGCAAAGCTATTCTAAATGTATGCAAGATTTGAAAGATTCAAACCCTAGTTTCAAAATATACTAAATGGATGCAACTAAGTTACCATGGAAGCCATTAATGGATGCTCTAAGCTGATAATGCAAGATTTAAACTAAAAATAAGCTAAATATGTGCTAAATATGGATGAAAATGAGAGTGATTTTAACAACATAAGTTTACTATTAAAAGATGGATCCCTATTCAATACATGCAAGCTCTATTTATAGAATAGGCAAAATGAAATTAATGGTCAAGGTTGAAAGAATCAATCAACGGTCATAATGGAAGGAAGATGGAGGCATGGATCATGGACTCCCATCAAGGGTTGAGAATGCAAGTTGATATTTAATCAAGGGCTCACAATCATCCAAACAAACACACTTTCAAAACTTGCACATGAAGTTTGTTAAAAGTTTGTTACAAGGAAGAATATTCCTTTTTTCAAATGAGTGAAGAGGGAAAGAATATTCCATGGGAATATTCCTTTTTGGAGGAAAATTAATCATTTAGTTAATTAAAACCAAATTTTAATATGCAAAAGGGAAGTAATATTCCATGAGAATATTCCCTTTTTGGAGGAATGTGCAAAGGAGGAATATTCTCAAGGAATATTCCCTTGCAATTGGGAGGCTTAGATTTAATTAGTAATTTGATAATTAAAATAATGTTTCAATTATGCAAATTAGGGGAATTACATGATATTCATTAAATAAATGATTTAATGAAAAGGGGGATGCGATATGATATTTAATTAAATAACTTAGGGTTATTTAATTAAATAAGAGGACTTTAGGGTTTAAATTAAATAATTTACATTATTTAATTAAGCACGGCAAAAGGTTAGCACAAGAGGGGGTGAATTAACCCAATTAAATTAATCAGATTAATATATGAAAATGATGCAATTAATTAAAATAGCTAGGCTCATTTAATCAAATAAGCGAAAAGAGGATGGGTTTTAGGATGAAACAGTGTTAGTATATCATTTTTGAGTGCATGATATCATTTAGGACATTTCTAAGTGTCTACATTTTTCCCCTCTAAGAAATGTTTTCAAGAAGTCATGTGTGCATAGTATTCTTACAAATTACATTTTACTAACTCAGGTACTATCAATTTTAGAATTAGAGAATGATCTAATCTATATAGGTTTTGAATCATTATAACCACTAGAGGACACCACTAACAAAAGAGGGTATATATTTTCTTTTAATTAAGCAAGGATACCTAAGTCAATGACTATTATTTCTTTTTAGCTCTATTAATATCTAGTTCAATTGATATAAACAAGAGAGAGTTAACTATTTAACTTTACAAGGTCTACTCATTTTTTTCTACACAAATATGAAATTTACAAGAAATGGAAAGGAAAATTTAGACAATGTAACCTATCCAAATTTTTTTTATGTTCACAATAATTAAATGCTATAATAAAAGGTAAAGCAATATGAGTCTCTAAAACACCTAAATCTTCCACTTTCATGATAGAGGAATATTATAATATGAAAGTATATTCAACATTTATTCAGTGTGATCCACAATAAAGTATGAGAATATAATATATTATATTTTTGAGCCATTTTCATGTATATATTTTAGCATAGGCTAACAAGTTTAAGAAATCATTTAATAGATAGCTATATATCTCATTCTATCTATTCTTTACCTACTAGAAGATTAGAGTAATTATAGAGGAATATTTTTTATTCACACCTTAATGTTCAATAATATTTTATGACACTACTATACATTATCCATAAAATCCATTTCTTTAATTTACAAGCCTAAGTTTTAGTTTTTAAAACTCAATTTCCTTCAGTAATAATTACTAAAAGTTAGGAAAAATACCTCATAAACCTTCCTATATATGGAGAAGTTAGTCTCTTCATAGAAAATGAGATCGTAATTACAAACATTATAGTCTAAAGTAAAATTGAAATAACTTGCTCAAAATAAAATCTTCTAACTTCTAATATGAAAAAGAAAGAAGAATAAAAGTCTTATAAAAAAATATTTTTTTCACAAAATTAAAATTAAAGAATGAACAAATTAAGTATAAAGGTCTATTTGATAGCTATTTAAAAAAATTATTTGATAGCATACTTCTTATTAAATTATTTGTATATATGGTTATCAACTAGCCATTTTTTTCATCATCATGTATACAAGGCTATTACTTTAGATCTATGCTAGGATATTTCTATACTCAAATTCAACATTTTCTCTCCTACTTTGTAGCATATGGTGGCTAATCTTCATCATCAAAAGAAAAATATTCATAACTACTTCACTAGAGGTGCTCAAATCAAAGCCATATTATATTGGTTAAAGGTAGGCTATTGAGCTTCAAAAGATTTTATTCAATCTCTTCAAGCTTGCCATACTTATCAAGGCATTAAACTGATTAAAGATGGGTAGACCATTGTTTAGGATATTCTAGATATATCCTTTATATTGG
Organism: Sequoia sempervirens; assembly: GCA_007258455.2. NCBI lineage: Eukaryota > Viridiplantae > Streptophyta > Pinopsida > Cupressales > Cupressaceae > Sequoia > Sequoia sempervirens. The sequence goes on along the minus strand of VDFB02072274.1, from coordinate 16,082,813 downwards.
TGTGAATAGGGGATTTTCCTATTGGATTTCCCCCTTTGTAGTGTGAACATGGAACATTATCTAACTTGTTCCTAGTTATGACCTTTTCACACATGTTAACATGTTAATTTTACTTAGGGAAGTGATGAATATTTCTAGAAGTCCTTAGTTGTCATGTGATCTTATCCTATCTTATCACTTGTTGTCTCATTGCATAAGATTAAGACACTTGTCATGTAAGGGTAAAAGCGCAAAGCTGTGTCACACTTTTAGCCAGCTAAATGGTTCCAAGTGAATTGTTTTTGGCCAGAAAAAGTTCGGCTGAGAGGGTTTCATCTAAAACCATATGGAACTGACATGGCACTGACGTGGCGGTACGTATTTGGCCGGTAGGGTTTTGACCAAAATGATTCCAAATGAATACTTTTCGGATGAAACTAAGAATTATAAAATGAAAAAAAGGGGGCCCACCCCATTTTTGCATGTTCAGGTGGAAGTGTTGAGGGCAAGACAAAGTCGACAGAGCCAGGGTTTCAACATTGATAAAAAGAAAACAAACAACAGGTTTCATTGCATTTCTCCTCCTCTTGTTTGTCATTTTTTGTATGTGGTCTTGGCAGGTTGTGCATTGAATTTTGGGGTTTTTCTTGAGTTTGTTAGAGCTGCAAGGGTTTTTTTGACATGTGTGGTGATATTAGAGGCACACAACAGTGTGGCCATATAGTTGTTTATATTTTTTATGAATTAAATGTTTTGAAGTTAGAATGACAGTGTAAGCTCATTTTTGGCAATAAATTGTTAATTTGGTAATGAATTATGGATACCTCATATTACTATTACATTGAATAGTTTGAATAAATTTGAGATATTTGATTTTGGTAATGAATAGTGAATAGAGCATGTATGCTATTACATTATTTTTATAGTTTCAATAAGCCCTTGAATGGCAATGAGATTATTGATTATTTATTGTTACATGAAACCCTCGTAGAACTACAATATTTTGTAAAAGCAATACCTTGAATTTTTGTTTGTAAAATATTACATATAAAAATGAGGTTATTGCACCATTATCTGCCATTAATTTTTAAACAAGATATCACTTTTTTTTTAATAAAAAATGGTAAAAAATTTATTGAATCAGAAAAGCATTACAAAGCCGAGAGAAACAAACCCACCAAGGGGCCAAACAAAATAGAGAATTAATTCACACCTAAGAAGTACCTCATATCCTCCATAACCTATTCCTCAAGAACAAGGGCCAAATCCCTAGGAAGGTTGCCCTAATCATCCACATACCAAGAACCCATCCTCTCAGTAGCCCACCTAGCCAAACCGTCAACCACCTATTCCACTCCCAAGGAACATGGAGAAAAATAATGGAATCCAAAGTAGAACATAAAGAAATAATTTGCTTGACAACCACAACTAGCTACCAATTCACATCCTCCAAATGACGCTTATGCAACATATCAATAACAACCTGAGAATCAAACTTGCAAACAATTTGTTGCCACCCAAGGCCAATCGCATGCTCAACCACCAAAAGAATAACCATTGCCTCCATGAGATTATTAGTATGCAGACCTCTATATATAGAGGAGAAAAAAACCACCACTCCCAAGCTATCTCTGCCAATACCCCCAACTCCAACATGCCCATGATTGCCCCTAGAAGACCCATCTATATTAATTTTCAGCTCCCCCAGAGTAGGAGGGCACCAGAAATCAACCTGAGTAACCCTCTCATGACCACGACCACAATGTACACTGCTCAAATTTTGCCTGCCCCCCTCAGCGAGACTCAAAGCATTAACCACTCCCAAATCCCCAAGATCAACCGACACAAAAAAATTAGACTTTATAGTTAAAGTATCTTGAAGGACCCCTAGAATTCTCATCCAAAGCTGCCCAATAAGCAACTTCTTATATAAGAAAATTCATCTATTATGCTCCAACCAAATATTCCAAACAATCAAACTAGGTCCAATGATCTAGGCAATACTAAGAAAATAGGTCTTAGCAAGAGAGGACCCCTGTCTCCTCCAAAAATCTTCCAAAGAAGAAATAGGGAAACACAATAGGCTCCAAAGATTCCACCAAAGATTCCAAATAGCTTTCACAAAAGAACACTGAAAGAAGAGACACGAAAAACATTCCTCATGCTTAGTACACATAACACACATAGAGGGACCCTGGATCCATCGCTTCCAAAGATTCTCCCAAGTAAAACACTTGCCCTGAACCACTAACCAAGAGAAGAAATTACACTTAGGCCAAGAAAAATTATTCCAAACATGCTTCCACCAAGAAACCTCAGAGCTCCCAAACAACTGCTTATCCAGAACTTGATAACCAAAGGCAACCAAAATTTTTCCTTTCGGATCAGGACCCCAAGCCGACACATCTTTCCCAATAAGAGAATTGCAAACACGATTCGACAAAATCTTAGCAAGCTCTTGATAATCCTCCACCATTCCACCAGGAGGCCACTCCAAAGGATCCTTCCACCTGGACATAGTAATCTGACCCATGGTTTGCTGAGATTTGAGATCAACCACACAACACAAATCCACATCCATAAAAACTTGGCACAAATCCTGCAGGTGAGGATGATAAGACAAAATGGGAGGATGCCCATCCCAAGAATCATACCAGAAAAGAGCCTCCTGACCACCATTACAAATCCAAAACAACCCCTGCTTAACAAGCTTGGCACCCCTTTTGAGGGAACCCCAAATCATAGAACCCTTCCCCTCTAGGCTAAATTTGGCAACCTCGACACTCTCAACCACACAGAGATATTTAAAAGTGAGAATTTTAGCCAACAAATGTTGTTGTGAACACCAATGCCAATACAATTTAGCTGCTAAAGCCTGCCCATTCAAATTAGTTCGATGTAAGACAAACCCACCTTCCTGCTTTAGCCTACAAACAACTTCCGGGTGCTGGCAAGAAGTTGAGTCCACTTTTTGGCCAAAAAGGGGAAGTGTTTTCCCTAATTTTCAGAATTTGACACATTTGACCTTAAAATTTGAAGCACTTAGAGATGGAATCTTCAAAAAAGTCACTAATCATAAAATGTAGTACTCAGAGTCTACTTTCCAAATATGTAATTTATTTCAATACCCAGATTGTACAAATTGAGTTTCAATAGGTGTTTCTAAAAACCACTGTTTAAAAGTCATTTTTTTATACCATACCATGCACATGTACGACATCCATATTTTGACCTAAATTATCATATTTTTCTAAATACTTTTGGGAAAAGATTTGTGACTCACTAAAGCTTGTTTTCAATATTTTTTTATAATTTTTTATTGAATTTTTTTTTGTTAAATTTTTATTAGGCATATTTGTCGTTTTGAAAAATCATTGTGTACAACACGCATAAGATGACGTAAACTTATCATTTTTTGATTTTTTTTAAAAATTGAAAATAATTGTCTAAATTTTGTTCTCGTGCAATCCGTTCGTCAAAATGTTATGTTGATCAAAATTTATTAAAATACTAAAAAAACTTGATAATTCAAGTTTATGGACTAGTTTTATTAGAAATTAATTGAAAAATAGAAAAATTAATCAAATTATAAAAAAAATAACATATTTGGAATCTGCACTATCTCATCTATAATGGGTTTTAATTTTGTAAAAATTTCTTTAAAATAGATCTTTAGACATATGTCCAAAGTCACTATTTTCTTGTGACATTAATAGGACCTTCAAGTTGCAGGTCAAACCAGCTCCAAAGCTTATGTTCGAGTCCCCAAGCCATTTCTCGAACCAAAAAATAAGCCAAAAACCCACCTAAAAATTCTAATTTAAAAAACGGGATCCCGTTTCATAAAAAAACATTTTTTATGGTTCTATGAAATAGGATCTCGTTTTGAAAATTACCAAAATGGTTCTCATTTTAAAAATTTCCGAAAATGGAAATTTTCAAAATTGGAAGTTTCCAAAAATGGAAATTTTTGTTTTCCATTTTGAAATTTTTCCAAAACGGAAATTTTAAAATGGGATCTTGTTTTGAAATTTTCCAAAAACAAAATTTTTTAAAAATGGGATCCCATTTTTTAAATTTAGGCTTGGGATCCCGAAGCTAAATGGTATCTCGCTTTTTAAAAATGGGATCCCGTTTATTTAAAAATAGGATCCCGTTTATTAAAAAGTGAGATCCCATTTTTTGCAAGTCGATTTCATTTTTTTGCCTAAGGAAAAAACTTCCACGTTTCGTGGACTCATCTTCTTGCATTTACCCTTCCCACTTAACCAAAATCCACTTCCTATGAAGAAAATTTCCATACCAAAGGAACTGATAAGGAAATCTCTCAAAGTCCATGATGAAGCTAGGAGTAGAGAGAACAAAGCATTTGTAAAGAGGGAGAGCCTAAACCATCAACTTTAAGAGAGTCACTCTACCTGCTGAAGAAAGCCACCTACAAGTCCAATGACTGACCAGACTTTGAAACTTGTCAAGAATCTCCTGCCAAAACCATTTAGGAAGTGAACTAATAGAAAGAGGGATTCCAAGATAAACAACGAGGAGTGAACCAATCTGGAAGCAAAGAATGCCAACTATTCTCCTTTTGATAACCTTAGGAGTATTAAAAAAGTAGATGGACTTCCCCTCATTAATAGTTTCCCTAAAGCAACCAAGTAACTGACCAACACATTGTGTCATCTAATAGCCTCCTCAACCTTTGCCCTGTCCATCAAATAAGTATCATCCACAAACCAAAGATGAGACTGAGGGGGAATATCATTTCCCCAACTCTAACCTTGAATCAAGCCACTCTCCACCTGAGAACGAATAAACCTCCCCAATCCTTTAGCAAGCAAGATGAACAAGTAGGGGGATAAAGGATCCCCTTTTTTGAGTCCTCTAGAAGCACCAAACAAATATGTGGGTGCACCATTAATTAGCACTGAAAAGGAAGAAGTAAAACAACTCTTGACCCATTCAATCTAGTCACCAACAAAGCCAAATGCTCCAAGAATCTTAAATAAGAAGTTCCATTTAGCTCGATCATATGCTTTAGCCATATCCAACTTGATGAACATAGATTTTTCCTTGTAAGACTCTATAGAATAAATGGTCACTGCAGCAATAATAACACCATCCATGGTCTATCTACCAACAACAAAACCCCCTTGCTCCTAAGAGATTAACCCACTTAGCCAAGGTTTCAGCCTCTTAGCAATCAACTTAGTAATGATCTTGTAAACAACATTACATAGAGCGACTAGCCTAAAAAGATCCAGAGAGTTAGCCCCTTCCTTATTTGGAATGAGAGCTAAAAAGGTTGCATTCAGAGAATTCAACATTTATTTACTCAGGAGGGATTCTAAAAAACCTCCAAGAGATCCAACTTAACCACTTCCCAGAATTCTTGAAAAAATTCATCTGGGAACCCATTAGGCCCAAGAGCTTTACCTTTCTTCATTTGAAACACAACATTCTCAAGCTCTGAAAGGGTAATAGGAGTAAGAAAAGATTCATCCATTTCATTAGAGACCAACTACAAAATAGAATCTAGAATTCTAGCTTCATCCTCCACTGCAAGAGGTGAATCCTTCAAAAAAGAGCAGAAAAAAAGTGAACACATTCAACAGAAATAGAAGCAAAGGAGGAAAAAATCTCTCCATCCGGTGACAAGAGAGAGGAAATAACATTATATTGTCTTTGATCCTTAATAGAATTGTGAAAGAAAGAAGTATTCCAATCACAGTCTGGAGCCATTCAATACGAGACTTTTGTTTCCCAATACGAGACTTTTGTTTCCAAAAAAATTCTTCTCTTAACTCCCATTCCTCAATGTCCTTCACCGCAACAACCTCCAACAAACTGAGCTCCTTAGTGAGGCCCTGATCATGGATTTTCCTGGTGATCAAGTCCAAGCTATCATGAGCATTATGTTTTGCATGAAACAGATTACCAAAGCACTTCCTATTCCAACGTTTCAACCTATATTTAACATATTGAAGCCTCTTGGAAAAAGAATACATAGTAGTGCCATAAGCCAACTTCCCAAGACACCACCAGCTGGGAAGCAGATCATGAAGAGATTTGTCCCTAAGCCACATAAGTTGGAACTTAAAAGACTACTTAACATAACACTGGGGTAACTTAGCAATAAGCTTAATCAACCAATGATCAAAGCCCCATCCATCCAATATCTCTGAGCTATTCAACCACCTGTCCCCCATCCAAAAAACTGGACACCAAAAATCTATCTAGTCTTTTAGAGATAGCTGCATCTCCACTTCTATTACTCCAAGTAAAGACTCCATTAGCTGGCTTAATTTTTACCAACCTCAAAAGAGGCACATTATCCTACAAGAGCCTCGAGGAAGGCTCCAGGCGAGCACTACCTCCCCTCTTCTCCTCTAAAGAAATGACAACATTGAAATCTCTAGCCAAGATCCAAGGCAGATAAGGATCTAGAGACCTCACATATCTAACATGATCCCACAGTTGAGATTTACCTTGAAAATCAATTAGAGCATAAATATTAGAGAAAATAACTCTCTCCCCTAACTCAAGATGAAAAGGAACACAAGAAATTGAACCCCTGCAGGAGAGCCACCAAATTGGACTAACTTTCCAAGGATCCCATAAGCAGGCCACTCCACTAGAGCTACCAAGCGCTCCCACACATTGACATTGTCCATGATCCCAAATCTTCGAATCCACACACAACATACTATCAATCAATAACTTAGTTTCCTGAAGGAAGACCACATCAGGAGAATGAATACAAACCAAATCTTGAATAGCATTTTGTCGAGGGACGCTATTCATACCCCTCACATTCCAAGAAATCATAATCATCGTTGAGGTTGGGAGAAGTGAGCATCAATAGTCTTCATTGAACTAGCCTTAACCAATGTCTCACCAGGCAACTTCACCTTTTCATGTTCCTTCTTGTGACCAACCTTAGAAGGTTTCTCAAGAACCCCCTTCTTGAGAGTTTTTTGTTGCAATCCCAAGGCAGAGGAAGAAGACTTATTTTTACTTGAATTAGAACCACCCTGCACCTCTGAGATAACCCCAACAACACTAGAAGAGCCCCCAAAATCCAAAATCACCCCACCTCCAACACCTAGAGCTAGAGCCAAAGGAGTCAAAATAGAATCCATCTGAGGACCCTGATCACCAAGCTGATCCATCCTGGTAATCACAGAAGGCTGCTCATCAGGAAACTCCTTAGCATAAGAAAAAAATTCCATTTGCATGTTAGCCGGGAACCCTTCCTCCTGAACTAGCTCATCCAAAGCCTCAAATCTATTGAAAGTTTCCCCCTCCTTCCTATCCTTGAGAAATCTCTTCTGACCCCAACCACGATTACGAGACTTGATCTGAACAAAACTATCTTTGTCCTTTGCCACCCCCCTACATGGGAGCTTTACCCTTTTCCAACCTTGGATTAGATTGAGTAGTCACATTACTTGTACCACCAGCACTAGAAGCATGAGGACACCTTCACTGAAGATGACCAAACTCATGGCACAACTGACACCTGAAAGGTAACGTCTCATAATCTAACCACTAAGTCCAAGAGCTGGAACCAACAGTCAAATCAATAAAATCTGGAAAAGGATGACTCAAATCAATCTCAACACATACCTGTGCATGAGGAAAAATTCTCTTGTCTAAAGTTTGTTGAGAAGGGCCAATAGGTTTTCCCAATAACAAAGCAATCGACTACAATATATCACTTCTCCAACATTTAAGCGGCAAACGAGGAAGATGAATCCAAACTGGGACCTTAGAAGGAAACTCCTCCACTGAATTAAAGCCAACATGCCGTGTTTTTATAAATAGGCCAACTTGATTATAAAAATAAGGCCCACCTTAAATACCCTATTTTGATCTAAAATACACGAAAAGTCTACCAGAAAGAAGTTATTTTCAGCCAACAAAATATTGAAATCACCTTCCGGATTCCATGTCTTATGGATCCAGGTAACAAGGAATGGAAGAGAAACCCTCATCCCCATAAATTTGTAGATCAAAACATGTTTGATGTAGTATTCTAGATCATTAGCCACTGCCTCCAATTGAATCACCAACACCGGATGAACATGGGCCCTCTCCAAGCAACCATTTACCTTTTGCAATTTAAAAGCACCATGTCTCATGTTCAACCCAGGGAGAAGATGGCTTGGGAACCCTGTCACAATCCTCCACCATAGTTGAATATCTTGCTACCTTTCCCAAGGCACATCCGTTGCCATAAAAAACCACACACAAAAAACTTTAACTGAAGCTCCCCTCACACCAAACCAAGGCTGATCCAAACCTGAGATAGGCTTGCATGCAAGAGGAGCCTTGAGTAAAAGAAGAACCTCCTTCTCAAACCAAAGGCCACACACCACATGTGGAAAACAAGATAAACACACCAAGCACCCAGTATGAAATGACAAGCCCTCTCCAAATGAGTAAAGAGTGATCGACTCACACAAAAATGGTCACCAACAAAGGAAAAACCAAGAAAAATAGATAAATCCAAAACCAAACTATGATTTCCCAAGTAGGGAATGTAGAATAAAAAGATCTTTTCCTAATGCAAAGGCCAAAATAAATAAATAAATAAAGGAGACAACTACAACTTCGACCTCCTATTGTGCGCTTTTCGCACACACACCCCACTTGAGGTAGGGACCCCCCTCTTCACTTGCTTTTGTCCCCATTTTTCTATAGGTTTTACCTTTTCCCCTTAAGGGATGGGTTCTTGAAATTTTGGCTTTTTGGCCCCATTTGAAGAAATCATTGACTTATATGTATTTGGGGTGTGTTGTTTCAAGCTCTTAGATCCTTGGCATCATTGAGTTCCTTTGTCTTGGTCCAAGATCCAACCATCAGGAAAAAATGGCTAAGGGTAGGGAGGCCTTTGAGGATTTCATCTTGGTCTAGATTCCTCGAATGGTGCAACATTTCAGAGAATTCAGGGTGGCTTAGAATTCTTGAGGTGAAGTTTTGCAGAGAATTTGGCGCTGGCCGGATTCCCTGAATCCACCCCAGGGTCATGTCTCTGAACTTTAAAATGGGGCTTTTGGCATGAAAGGTTAGGTAGCGACATTTAATGCCATCTTAGTCGGCTATTTAAGCAACACTCAAATGCCATTTCCCCACTTTTACATTTGGAGCATAGTGTACTCAAGCTCATTCCTCCCTCATTAATCGCTTGGTCTGGTTGAGGATCACAATCTTCATAAAGCTTTGGATTGCCACTTGAAGGAGCCTACACATACCTCATCTCCTGGGTTACATGCATAAAAGGTAGGGTTTTCACCCTTTATCTCCTGATTGTAATACCCTAGCTTGATTTTAAGAAACGGTTTGATCAACATTACAGTTTCATTTGGGTTCAATATTATGGACGTTAGTGATCATGTGTGCTTTTGTTCTGGTTATGAATGCTCAAGAATTTTTTTAGAAAGTATCCACCTATGTAGAACCCTGTGTGAATCTAGTGACCATTTAATGTGTTAAGGTTGCTCTTTTATTCTCATTGGCCTTCATTGTTCGCTAGAGTTTACTCCTAGTCTGGTCTTTGCCTACAGCCTGCTAGGGTTTCTCATGCCCTGCACTTTGGTAATAGTAAATGATGATTTTTGAAGCCCGTTTAAATCATAATATTGATGGATAGAGCCTAGTAGCCACTGAGAAATTCATGACAAAGGAAACTTGTGCTAAATTCTAATTGTTCCCCAATGCCATCAATAATATGAATTTTGATAATAGGAACACAACGATGGGAAATGGTACTTTAGTCTAACTGGAAGAATGAGAAGACAAGGGCAATCTTAGAATAGATGTGGGGGGTGTTAATGTTCAAGACGTGACATAGTGAAGAAAATCACTTGGGCCCCATGTGGAGCGCTATCATCACGGTGAGTGCACTTAGTTAGAGCCATCTTAGAAATTTTGAGGGACTCTAGAATTTCTAAAGGTTAATCCTTCAGAGATTCCGATGCCTCTACAATTCCCTGAATTCTCTTACAACCGAGACACCTAACAAGCTAACTTTGTCCAATCCACGATAAAGCCTGAGTCTAAGTCATGAAAAGGGAAATCATAGGGAGTTGAGGCATGCGGCAAAAGTTGATGAAAACACAAAGGAAGCACCTAAATAATGACCACCTCAGAAATTATGTGACCCCTCAGAATTTCCAAAGGCCAATACTTCAGAGATTCTAAAGTGTCACAAATTCCCAAATCCGCCTAATGCCTCAACACCTGAAGGCACGTTCTTTCTCCTCTGTGGTCAAGTGTGAATACAAGATGAGAGTGGTAGATAACAAAGAATCAATGTAAAGAAGGATCAATAAAAATTAGAGAAAATATTTAAGTCATGGTCACCCTCGAAGATTCTAGAGTGCCACGAAATCTCTGAATCCTTCCCCTAGGTCAAACTTTGAAACAAGCCTATCATACATCGCATCCTTAAGGGACAACAACAACATCTTAACTTAGAACAATTTGAAGGGTAACTTAGCCTTCAGAACCTTCTCCCCACTGCGCAATTTTTGAAGGTAATTCCTTTGAAGAATCCATTGAACTTTGGATTCTCCAAATCTGCTAGAGTGGGGAAACTTTGGAAATTTCTTGAAGGACAATGAAGAGTTAAGAGAAATATCAAGAGCACAATGAAGTGAGTGACGAAGACTTAGAAGCTTGCCTAACTCAACATTTCAGAAAATATGCCCTGGTTTGAAATCTCCGAACTCTAATCCTATAGAGAATCCATGACCCTCTAGATTTTCCATAAGTTTCCATCAAAATTTTAAGGCACCAAGGATGAAAGCTTTCAATGAGATACTATCAGGAGATCATGGTGCTGAGTTGGCAATTTGATATTTTGAATGCAATAGTGACTTTTGGAAAATCCGTCCAGCCGTGAAATCCTCAAGCTTTATTCCGTTGGAAATTCCTACCTATGCCAAATTTCCCAAAAATCCTTTAAGGCCCTGAAATTCTGAAGTACTTTTATTTATAACTGATTGTCTTAGATTCTTGAAGTAAATTAAAGTATTTGGTAGTTGTTTGGGAAATTTTAGTTGTCTGTATTGATTATGAATCTGTTCATAATTGGCTTCATGGTAATTATCTTGTTTTCCAGCAGATGCAAGCATAAGGGAGCCCTGGGAAGGCTTCTAAATTCAAGGCTACACACATGCAAGAGGAAGGAAAAAGAAGAATAGACATAATGAAATATGACTTCAAAGGAGTATGGCCAGAATCAAGAATATCTTTTGAATGGTCAAGGATCGCCGACACTAATATGGGGCACGTAGACTACGATGATTTTCAACAAAGGATGTTTGGTAATGAAGCTACCCAATTAGCACAGGTCATTACACAGATGGGCTTAGCTCAGATCGCAGGGTTCCCACCTACTTTATTATGTCCGAAATTGGTGCTAGAATGTGCAAAGCACTATGATGTAGAGAAAAGGATAATAGTGGCCCCACAAGGAAGGGTTATGGCTAACTTGACCGAAGAGTTTATCGCTGAAATGTTCAACATTGCTTCCCATCACAAGCTAATCAAATAAATTAACATCCAGGAAGCATAGGAGTTCTATGCCAAGGATGTTTCCAGATCTCTAGATATGATGAACAACTTGTGGATAGCTAAGCCCAAACCACACTACTCCAAACTCCCGAAGCAATTACACAGGAGTGACTTCAAGATGGAGTACCACAATATTATTACATTCCTAGGCTGAGTAATGGGAGTGGAGGAGGCCTTCACCTTTAGGACTTGGATGTTTCATGCTATCACTCAAATTGTGGGAGGAAACACTACCATTGGGCAGGCATCTTGAGTGACAATCTTGATAAGTAGCTCAAAAATGTGCAAGATACCCACTTTTTCACAATGACATCCTACCTTGTCTATATGTTGACAAGCAAATATAAATACAGGGGGCTAAGTTGCAGAAGGACCCTTGGGAAGGATAGAGTCTAGGATGTTTACCCTCAACTCTGGTACAACATCTCAAACTACAGGAGAGATAATGATGCCTTCTTCATGTACATTCCCCGATTACTACAAGTTGCCCTCCACATGAGAATTTCTAAAAAAGAAATGGACCTAATCAAGAAGTATGAAAAATGGTTCATACAATTTCAGAGGTTTACCTACATTAGAGTACAAGGATCTCCTGCAGTTCTACTCTAATTGCCAAGGTATCCCACAAATAAACTCATCCTACTGGAATTAACAAGATAGATGGTGGCATTCGAGATAGTGCTATAGGACATGCACAAAAAGGGGCTCATGGATGAATTCCCATTAAATATTGGCACCCTTGAATCCTGCCCCAATCTCTAAAGTTCCCAACATTCAGAGGAGATGACACAATACGAACTATATTCACATACCAACCGAGACAATTTTGATCCCTATGGAAAGGCATGAAGACAAGCCAACAGGGAATACAAGCATCAGGACCACATATAAGACTACTAGGAAAATTTCTAAGATGGGTTTGAAGTAATAAAAAGGAGGTATTCCAGACTTCCCTTGAGGCTTATCAGGCTCCACAAAGTAGACCAAGTTTCTGATCAAGTCGATGAAGATGAGGGAGACTTGATACAATACCATGATTATGAGCTATGCAAGAATCAACCCTTTCCATTAGTAAACTGGTTAGAGGAGGAGGTGGTTGACCTTGATTAGTTAACCGAACCAGTGAAGAGGTACTCCAGATTGTGGGTCAAACCCAAGGTTGCGGAGCTACAGGCAGATGGTGCCTAATTCACTTATGATCTAATGGGAAATCTTGAGTCCCATTCTAAAGATGATACCGAGGCCACCGAGGATGATGCTGCAGAACCCTCACAAGGAGACGAGCAAGAGGGACTAAAGCATATCACACTAAAGAGAAGAACGAGGAGTTAGGGAAAAGCAAAGAAGACTGAGAGGCAGTTGGCACCAAAGACAAAAGAGACTTTTGGGGAAGCTATTGAGGAGGGAGAAAAGACTCCCCAACTAGCTAAGGAGAGGAAGCTGGTGACTGAAGGGAAAAGGCTGGCTTATGAAGTTTAAGTCACTCCACCTAAGGTAGTGGAGATTGATAGCTTAGGGGAAAATCCCTAGGTATATGTGTGGAGGAACTCACCAAGATAGAGAGTATCTCCTGTAGGAGAGTCGGGGATTGGAATTGAAAAGGCACCAACTGAGGAGGCTGAAAACGCTGTCACAAGGGATAATTCTCCATCCCCAATACAAAACATACCAAAGGGTGAGACTCCAAGGGAACATGAGCAACTCAGTGGAGAAGAGGGTCCCATTAAGAATCCTGATGAAGAAACGCAAAGTGGAGAAGTGTCTACACCCAAGGTTGGGCAATTGAGTAATTTGGCTAGGGAACTAGGGGAGAAGGTAGAGATCAGTAAAGAAACTACTTCTGAGGTCACAGTGGAAATGACTTCCCATCCCCAAACCAACAAACATGTTAATATGTCACATGTAGAGGAAAGGCCTGAAGGAAAATATGGCAAGGAAAAGGAACAATAGGACTAGGGGAAGGATGGGGAGAATATAGAGGTTGTGGATGAAAGTCCTCCCCATGACCACTCTAAACATGACACTCCTCCAAGGAATACAAAGATAGAACAAACCGTTGCCCTAGATTAGTTGGAGAAGAGACTTAAACATAAATCCATTATCGTGGAAGACGATACTCTAAGTTGGGACAAGCTATTAGAAAAATGGGGGCAGCTAAGGGAGAGGAAAAGGGCCAAAACTGTCTCCAAGTTTGCACGAGATGAGTTCAACAATAGGATTGTCCACGTGGTTTTTCCTCTAGGAAATAAGTACAAGGATGAATTGAGGCCCACATATTACAAAGTACAAAATATGACTTTAGGCCTAACCACAAAAGAGTAGGAAAAAGAAGACTTCCAAGAATCTTCTTAGGAAATTTTGAGAAGATTAGATAAAGAGACTATAGAAAAGGAGGAATTGCAAAGGCAATTGAGGGATGTGCACAAGTATATCTAGCATTTAATTAGGCCTCTATAGTCTAAAAGGAGTGAAAGCTCCTCGTTCCTAGAAGGCTTGTTGTCAAAAGAGGCTATTTTATAGATAAAAAGGTTGAAGTCCTTCGCAAAAGACACCTAGGAATGGTTGCAAGGCATTAGCAATAGAGGAGATGAAATGATCGAGAAGGTTCTGCCATATTATGAGAAGGCCTCTTTTATCTCCAATGACATAACCTACTTCCTACAGGACTGCAAGCAACTACCTAATGATACAATGGTCAAGGACTTGGAGAAAATTCTGGCAACTTCGATTGAGACTTTGGTTCAGGAGGGTATCTTCACAATGCAGGATACTCATAATGCCATGGAATGGATTGAGGCAATTAATTTCAAGAATGAACTCAGAATGAAGGCCCCTAAGAAGTTGTCAAAGGCACAGGAAAAAGTCAAGGAGGTCTTAGATAGTTGCAACACCTTTCTAGAAACAATCATGTGAAGGAATAAATTTAGGCACAAAGATTTAAATGTAGAACAATTGTAGTAGTGGTGGTGTGAAGTATACTCTCCAAGTGTTGAAGGCCCAACAGTTAAAGATCAACTGGAGAATGCTGCAATTTATATCTCCTATCTAGATAAGTACCAAGATTTATATTGACTGGGAGAAGACCTTGGCTAAATATAAAGCAGAGTTGAAAACAACCAGGTCTAGAATTAATGTTGTTTCTACCCCAACCCAGGCCGACATGGATCCAATCCTTTCAAAGTTAAATGAAATTAATGGAAAAAATGGGGTAGGTGAAGGAGAAATGGGTGACCCAACTCAATAACCTAGGATAATGTGTCATTAAATGCCAGCTTTTGCTTGAGGGATAGGTTGGCGGTGCCTTGGATCTCATGCTTGACGCATATTAAATGCTTAATGTTGACTTTGGGGGATGGCCTCCATTATTTTATTGTATATTTTGAACTTAGGATTTTGGAGGGAATGTTTGGCTAACCTAATTAATGAAACCCTAATTTGGGCACCCTTGATGTAATATGTTATAAATTGGGGTTTCTTCCTCATTTGTTAGGGTTAGACATTGCTGGAAAAGGTGTTAGAAGTTTAGTTAATACATTAGAAATCCCTGTAATACTAGAGATACTAGAAAAACTCAAATTGTTGCAAATTTTTGATGAAGTAAATACAAAGAATACATTGTTATTTGGTGATTCTTCATTGTGTTATTCATCTGTGCATGGTTCTTATGATTCTTGTATTTCAGATTTAGAAGTCTTCTTGGAGTAGATTACTTTCTAGACAATCTTAGCTATATTCATGTTTCAGTTGTGTTTATAGTGGAAATTTGAAGTGTTTGAGAAAACCCATGGTCCATACTTTTAGCTACATGTTGAATGTGGGTCGTTGTGTAAAGTTAGCCTAGACCTACACCTTGTGTGCTTAGTTCAATTGTGAAGTGTTTATTCATTTTAATGTTGTATCTGGGTGAATGAATGAATGTTTTGCAATATGGAAATCTCAAATACCTTAGGAGATAGCACTATTTCTGTAATGCCGCAGGATAATCTGGGTTAAGCAAAAACTAGTTTTGAAGAGTTTGGTCCACTTTAGGTTCTCTACTATTTTCACAACTAATTCTAGTAGTTAAGTTTTAGAATCTCTCTTTGAACCCTTCATCTTTTGCTATTTCTTTGAAATTTGGGATAGTTTAGAATCTATAAGCATCAACTTACTATCATATTTGATGAATTCAAGAAGCTCCAATGCTTGTATGTAAGGTCCTTTGTGGAATACCAACAATTTCACATTATCTCTGAGTTATTTGACTGCATTCATGAAGACTTGACATTAGAGACCTTAGGGTTATCTCTTGAGGCTCGTTGACAGAGATTTACCTTTCAAGAGAGATAGGATTTCACATTCTATATGAGTTGTTGCTGTGCAAAAAACACCATCAACACCTCCCTTGGTCGCACCCTCACACGCATTCAAGACCCCCCACATATAGAAAACACCTTCAACACCAGAGACATGGGCTAGGGAAATGATGCCCTAGCACAGCTGCAGATGCTCCTGAGCACCATCCTTCTTCAAGATATCACATTTTAAACACTGTCTAGATGATAAAATAAAATTGTACAAACTCGCTCTTATAGTGGATGCAAATCTGTCTCTTTTCAAAGCTTATACTAGTGTGCATTTGTTTTGGGCAATGAATATATACCATTGTGTTCTTTGTAATACTTGACAACAAGATTTTTTTTATTTTAATCATTGCATAAATAAATCTTTATCACTGTCATTTCCCTTTAATGAACCTCCATATGGTGCTTAACAAAGACTTGTATCGTGCTTGAAGCTCCACCTGATTTAATACTTTTAATACATTTGGGCATAAAGAAAAGGCACCTGCCCCTGTCTATTATAGACTTTGTGATTAAAACCAACACCCAATGCTACTATGTACTGCCATGGAAATACTATAAATAGGTCTACAACCCCTACAATTTTTATCTCAAGGACTATATTTTGCATGATCTTTTGATAGTCTCATCTCATTATTATACTATGAATAATGTCTCTCCCGTCTGAATTTTTCAATGAGTGACTTCTTTAAGTTTTTCCTCACCATCCTTTGATAATAATGAATACTAGATTATTGCTCTTGAATCATTTCATGAACCATCTGCTACCAAGGTTGGTTGAGCACATGAAAACTGTTAAAACCTTTTGAACATCTTGAAGATGAAACCAATTTTCACAATTTTCAACATCTATATACTTGGATTAATATACTGATACATAAAACTAAAATTATTTTAATGGGACAACATTATCATTGAATTTTGTAATAGTGTTCCTAATCATAAATGTAGGTTGATACATGAGTTGTCCCCATTAGCTTATCCTACAAACTCAATATGGGTTGACTGGCATTGGGTACATTAATTCCCATATCTACTTCTTTGCTAATGCCCTCAATCATCTTCATCTTAAACTTGTAAAACCTTTACCTATGTGTATAGGACAATGAGATTTATTATGATTTGCTAATAAAGCATATAAGAAAATGACACATTGTCTTAAAAAAGAAAATGGCACCTTGTCTTAAAAACAAATTTTCTGATATATATATATATATATATATATATAAAGTGTATGTATGTATAAAAGTGTAAATGTATGTATGTATCTATGTATGTATGTATGGGGGGAGGGGACAATGATGAAAGAGGGACATAGTGAAATAATGGAATGGAGTGGAGAGAGGCAGTGGAAGGAACATATGCTAAGGATCCCATTAATATACTGCCATAATTTTTAACCAAATTGGACATTGAATTGAATTTTTAATCCAAATCAAATTTCAAAAATTCTTACAAAACCATGGTGAATTTGAAGATGAAAACTAGTACTGGTGACATTTGTCTCAGAGATTCCGAATATTTTATTTTTTATTTTTTTTAACCAAATTGCATTTTTCATATCTCAATGTAAAACAGTTTTGGTCAAGAAATTATTTTAAAGAGTGATGCTCACCCTTAAACAATGTACAACTTTTTTTCTATAAGGATAAAATTTAATTTAGCTTTTGTAACTACTATATTTAGCGATTCATTTTATTTCCCTCATAGTGTTTTATTTGAACATTTTTTTTCTTAACTAAGTTTCTTTAGTTTAAACCACCATACCATATAGGCACCATAAACAACGTGAACTTTTTTTTGTATATATCAAATTCATTTTTACTGATCAAGGTCATCAATACCTAGCCTGAACATATTTTTTAGATTTTTTTTTTGATAATCTACTATTTTTCCACATGTAGAACAAAGAACTTGATTTTCGGTGAAAAACCTATGTTTAATTAAACTAAAAAAATATAAATAAAACCAAAATATATTAAAATTATATTCAATGGATAGCTCATTATGAGGACTACCATCATCTAGTTGGGTCTCTAAAGTTTCCTCCATTTTCATCCTCAACTCGAGCTTTGAAAGGCAAAAATTGTCAAAAATTTGGTAGAGGGGGAGAAGGGAAAAAAATGGGGGTTTGCTCGAACCCCCTTTCAAACGAACCCCCCTTGACCCTTTCGAGCGAAGGGGGTTTTCACGAAGGGGGGTTTGAGTGAACCCCCCTTTGTCTTGACCTTACCTTTGATTTCATTTTAAAAAATGTGCAAAAAATGGTCACATCACAAAAAGGAGGTTCGCTCGAAGGGGGGTTAGAGCGAACCCCTTTTGGGTTAGAGTGAACACCCCCTTTGTGCGAACCCCCAAAAACTTGAAATTTTCTTGATGTGAGCATTTTTGCATTTTTCCTTCCTCAATGGAATTGTAAACTAGTTTTGTGGGATCACCCATATACATACATATATATGTATGTATGTATATATACATGTATACATATACATACGTACACATATATATACATGTGTATATATGCATATATACACATATATACATGTATTTATGTATGTATAATTGTGTGTCAACATCAAAAAAATGATTTTTTTCACCTATGTTTAAATTTTAAAATTGATTCAATTAGAGAACATAAGCTAATTATTAGACGGTAGTGCATGATAAACACTAACGCTTTGAACTCTTAAAACCTACTAAATATATCATCCTTGGTATTTAAGAACTATCTATCCACGTCTTGCACAAGAAATCATCAACGAAAGAAACTTAGAACATGCTTCCTATAATTAATCCTATTGACATTAGTCCACACACATCCAAATGCACTAACTCTAGGATTTGATTAGACTTATACTCCTTGCTTGAGAAAGAAACAATCTTGGCATGCTTTTGAAGCATGCATCCTCTACAAACTCCATGTTGTTCAATATTGAATTTTGGAATTATTGTGGCAATATCCCTCATATTAGACAAGGTTGTGTGATGTAAAAACCCCATCCTCTTGTGCCATAACTGACACAATATGTCAATTTGACTTTTAAAGGTTTGGACTAAAATTGGTTCACCTTGTAACTTGTAACTTGGTTTCCTTCTCTAACCCCTAAAACTCGCGTTGTAATAGGCATTCATTTTGGTCACTAAAGAATCATATGGGTTGGTCATAACCTTCTCTAATATTATCTATATTGCACCTTCATGTATTGTTTTCTCATTGTCTCTTTGGAGTTGTCATTTCTTAGGTCAAGTTCTAAGTTGTAGAAGGTTCTATTTCATAGAGATAACTTTCTATCTCATTAGATATAAAGTTAAAAATGTTTTAGTTTTGAAATTTGATAAATCTTTAATTTTGAAAATGTTTTAGTTTTGAAACTTGATAAATTTGTAATTTAAATATTTTGTTTTAATGATATGCAAATCTCTTTATTTATATACATATATATGGTTGATGATCAAGGATCTCACCATTCTCCTCAAGCTAAGCGAAATGCTCAGGCGAGAACAAATTTATATGAGGAGAGTATTGGGAGATTAGAAAATGCATTGTGATGTTTAGATCAAACCATTCATAACTCTCCTAATCTAGCTAATAGAGATAAATTAGTCTTGATATTAGAGATGATATTTTCTGTATTATTGGGACCATTCGATCATACAATCTGTATGAAAATCTTAGCATTGAGCAGTTTTATTTCTCTTGCTAGGAGTGTTACTAACACAGAGAAATGGAGACTTGTTAGTAAGTTAGTTTCGCAAAATAATGTGCATAACATGTTTCCTTTTTATAAGGAAAATATAGAATTAGAGGATATACAGTTGTGTGGTCAATTTTAAGTGTATGATAAATGCAGATTAAAAACAAATAAAATACACCAATAAGACATTATATTGAAGAAAACTGGTCGACTACACAAAGTTTTCCAAACCAAATTTTTTTATTACAAAATTTTTCAATGTAAAAAAAAGGCCAAATAGTATCGACCACTGCAAAAAAAGGAGGCCGAAGACTTTTGGGGCCGACAAACTTTAAACATGCTGTCAATGTGAAGCCTCCGACCAAGGAAAACATGCTGATGGGAATTGAAGTTGTTAGTCGTAAGGAAAACACAAGCCAATGAAGGCAGGAAGGATCGACGGGGGCCGACAACTTGCAGGGTCAACTAGTGATGTGACCTGGGACTGGTACGACCCTGCACAAAGTGAAAAACCTCCACAGAAAAATAATGCCACCGTATAAATATAAGCCTGATATAAAATATTTTATCACAAAACGGTATTAAAATAAGTTTTTGAATTTTTTTTCGCCAACTGGTCAAATTGGTCGATTGCGGGGTGGTTGTATGGCTGCCCTGCTAAATTTGTTTTGCCTCAAAAATAACTTTTGCCAAATATAGGCAAATTATATATCAAAATTCATGCAATCGGCCTCCCAAATGCAATGACAAGGCTATTTTTTTTTTCCAAAAGCGCTCCTATAAAAATGTATTCACTAGATCTGAGCTTCAAACCCTTGTTTTCCAAAGTTCCAAATGGTGACAAATTGAGTGAAACAAAAGCCAAATTTGAATTTCTTGAGCCTCCTAGACGCAATGGGACAACCAAAAATATTGCCACCATAGGAAGAAGTGCTGCAATCGCTAGATATTACCAAAAAGCATACATGCAATATAGGATTAACAAATATTTGCAAACCCTTTTTGATTCTCAAGATCGTATTGAAACACGAGAAGAGCATACAAGGAATTTGCAAGATCATAAAAGAAACTCAAATCACAATAGAAAACTTGATGGTAGAAAATCTCTAATGAAAAAAGGAAGGGGCTTGCAAGATTCAAGGCTCTAATACGATGTTGAAGTGAGCAACCAAGATATTCAATATCCAACACCAAATAACCTCAACAAGAGATAAAGAGAAGCAACAATGAAAGATGCTATTCCACCAATTTTTTTTTACAATATGATACAATATGATCAATATGCAATACAAGTTGCTATGCAATGCAATATAAAATATACAAGAGATGCCTTGCTTATAAAGGCAAGGATGAGAGATAGCATAAGAAAATATCATGACAAGTGTCTTAATCCTATCACATGAGATAACTAACACATAACCACCTAGGAAAATGTAAAGTCTAGATAAGACAACTAAGACTTCTAGAAGAATGCTTATATCCTAAGTAAACTTAACATGTGAACTAAGTCCCCTAAGTCCCTAGTAAAGAATTAACTAGGTACAAGACTTATTCACACCAATAGGCAACTCATCATAGATGGCCTCATAATAATGAGTTGCCACTTTATTTTTGCAAACAATTATATATAGAGTTTTATTTATAGATAGATGTGGACTACACATCTTTTCCTGAGCATGCTGGATAGGGTAGAGGTAGATTTTTTGATAAAATTGAGTATAAACGTCCAAATTTTCCACCACCCATGAGTAAGAGGGTATTAGTTGGTCCAAACCTTATGGTTCTTCCAAAACATTTGGAATTAGTAGCAACAGGGGATACAATAACATGCTCCACCATATCTAAGATTTTTTATAGTATTGCCACCATTACCACACAAATTGATCATATGTCATCTAATTGCGTTGGTAGATACCTATTATGGCGATAGATTAGACTTCCTCCCACTGAGGCTACATCTACTACTTATGATCCATTTATTCATGTCGATCTACCATTGCCATCAGATGTTTCCCATATGAGTGACATGACTGGGTGTAATGTGTGTGCAGTCTTCATTATTGATCTACTAGAAGCTTACCAATTCATTAGTGAGGAGCATGGGATCCCTCTTGATCATGTACCGACTCTTATTAGATGTTGACATCATACTACACATATGAGCTAGGGGGTGGTAGCTTCACAAGATATTCCACACCATCCTATAGGCTCCCATGTGCAACATGTTTCTATTGATCTTGTAGCTTGTCCAAGCTCTCAGCATGTTCTAGATCACGTTGAGGTTACTACATCACCTGATCTTGTTCATGGCACATATAGTGTACTTCTTTTTGGCACTAATATTGTACCACCTACAAATGTCCCTAAAGTTTCTTTGCATTCTTGTGATATTAGTGGGATTGGTAGAGCCCTCAATGATGTAGACATGTACTTGAATAATTTATATATAAATTGTGTTCTAAAAATTTACATGTACATATACTTTAAATAAAATTTATTTTAAAGTAGTTCTAACTCCTTATTGAAATCATGTATTTGAAAATTTCCAGCAATATGGTGATTATTCAAAGTTTGGAGATTTGGAGCATGATGGTGATCTCATGCATTATACACTGGAGGTACATTTAGATAATAAAAATTTAAATTACATGATACATTTGAACACATTGAACTTGTACATTGCAAGTTTTAGATAATTTTACATATATACACATGTGTATTAAATTAAATTACATGTACTTGAAATTGTGCAAGGCTTGGGACATGACACCAGATAGGGATTGAGATAGGTTGGATCATTATAGGATCAAGACAACTTGGATTAGGAGAGGGATTGAGATAGCCTAGATCAGGAAATGGATCGAGAGAGGGATCAGAGTAGGGATCAAATTCATCTATCCACACTAGATATCATTCTATTTGGTTTTTTTTACATGTCACATTATATATACATTTTACATTTATATGGTTTATATATCACATTATGGTTTGTCATGTCATAAAATATATAGTATTATGGTTTGAACTCTTATTATGATTTGGACCATATTACATAAATTTTACATTATGGTTTACATCACATTATGGTTTTTCATGTCATGTTATATGCACATACACATTATTATGGGGTGAACACTTGTTATGATTTACATTACATAATTACATACATTTTACATTATGGTATACATACATACATCACATTACATGGTTTTCCATTTCACATTATATACAAATTAAATACATTATGGTTTACCTTAATTTTTTCCCTTAAATATCTTCAATCAAATTAGAGTTACACATATTAATTTTTTAGTCAATCTTGATTAATTTTTAAATCATCCTTTGAGGTTTAGATTATATATATTGTAAGCATTGAACCTTTTGCAACCTAGTTTGAGTTATGATCTTTGGTACATTTGAAAATGCATAAAGATGATGACAAATTGCTATGGGTAGTTCCTAGTTTACCCCCTTGTTGGACTGAATTTATGACTTTGGATTAATGTTGGATGAATTTCATATGTCAAGCATGCAAATGGAATACTTGTATATATAAATTTTGAGATAATATAGGTATTCATTTTACATGATCTAAATAAAAATTTTCCTAGAATGAAATTTCTCTTTGTAAATTTAAAAAGATGGATGTAATTAATTACAAAAATGAATGTCTTTAATAAATAGGTCAAGAAATATAATAATTTGAATGCAAATATGTAAGTTAGGTCAATTCCTAAGAGATTATGTTATAAGTGGAGTTCGACAAATGAAATATGTTGGTTCCGTTTTACAATGTAACCAGGTTGGTCTTCTAATCTACTTATGGAATTGCCAATTCCAATCAAGGGCAGCTCGAAGGACCTAGACCAGCTGATGAGGACTTTAAAAAGCCTCCTACACTTCGAGCTCTGCAAGACCCGAGAGGGTAATCCCTTAATGTGTTTACAACCTCTGCACCATTATTATAAATGACATTAACAATAGTAGATAATCTCACCTAATAGCTCAACATGATAGGATAATATCGAATAGAATCTGTTGTTCATTGATAATATCAACTACCTGGAGCATGAGATAACTACAACACAATCCAAATTATAAGATAGTCATTGATTTTCAATTTGTAGCAAGCTCTAGGCAAAGACAAGCAAATACTGAATCATATGGTAATTACAATTTAGATCAGTGCCATATATCCATTACAGGAATCAAATTCATAAGCATTTAAAGGTATATGATAGATTTAACACATAACATATGAAATCCTTGACGACATTACCTTGTAATCTCATCAATATGTATTCTAACTCAATACTACTTATCAAATCCTTATACAGAACACATCCGCTTGCAATCCCATTCAAGCATTTTAATTAATTCCTTGAATTAAAGCTAAAATAGAATCATACACACCACAACAGTGAGATGAATGAAACAACCCTTAGTTATTTTATTCAAAGTTCAGATATGCATGTACAATGGAGAGACATGAGATTGAATTTATCATTTCAATTCAAATGCTAGTATTGTTATGCAGCATTAAATCCCCATGAACTCAAAGGCTTTGACTACCGGAATGACCCATAACCTAAATTGCATTTTCTCTCTAAAACCATAGGACTTTACAATTTTTTCTGCAACTTCACCTAGACTCAACCAAAAATTATCTAACTTGCTAACCTGTACTTCTAGCCCTAAAATCCTTCTTATAGAAAATGAAGGAACAAACAAGCATCAGGCCAAAAAGTACACATCACCAGCCAATTGGAGCACCTGGTGATATTCCAAAAATTGTTACAACAGCCACATCCTGGAGAATATTCTTGTTCATCATGTCAACTGAGGAAAGTTGATGCAATAACAAAAACCAAAAGAAACTCGCGCCGAGAATGCAATCAACACAAAACTAGAAACTGTTGTAACCGCAGCATCTGATTTACCACCCATTAGTAGTCCATTCTTTTATTCTTCCTCAGTCAAATATTTAGTTACCCTTCAAAACAAGTTGACACAGTCAACAACATGGCAATAAGGGGCCCACCATACCATATGCTGCGAAGGAAGTCCATGTGTCGGTCACTCGCAATATCGCAATCAGTAAAGATACCACAACTTATGATCACGCGATGGCAGGCAACCGTAGATCTTGAGCATCAATGATCTTGTTCGTTCAACATAGTCACCAGCCTTATCATTAACCATCGAGAAGCTTTCCCACCAAGATTATAACAAATCCATCAATTTAAAACATGTGCACCTTAAGAGCACTTTAGTAACCCTCATTTTAATGTATTTAAGGCTAGATGTACCATGGTATTTCCTTTATTCCTTCGGCTCCATCAAATGAGACACGTGGCGGTCGCGTGATATCATAAATTAGTAAAAACTTACAACTCACCGATCACCACGATGGCGAATTGGCGTAAGATCTCTTGATAATATTTGATTGGCGGTCACTCAAAATTATCCCCATCGGCCTCACGGAAAAGGACCATTAATGCGCCCGTGATATCCACGATCAATAAAGATCCTACAATTCCCGATCACACGATGGCGGGCAACCGTTGATATCAAACGGAAGTTGATCAACGGTCACGAGAATTTCATCCTTCTACAAAATAAAAAAAATTATTAAAAGGACAGAGGGACATTACTAGGCAGGCGGTAAACAACGCCATAAATTGTTTTTTAAATGATGCAACACGGGGCCAACCAAGACTTAGGAAAATAAAACCCGCGAAGGAAATAAAAATTAAGACCAAAGGGACCAAGCCTAGATGAAATGATAGAACATAAGTAATTTTAAAACCCCTCAAAAAGTAACAGCGAAGTAGATCCCAACCAAGGCGTAAAATAAATGCAAGGGTTTTACATGTAGACAAAGCTAAAACCCCAACCCTAAGAAATTTCCAACACCATGAAAGGCCATCAACATAAGGCAGATGCATGGATGGAACACAAGGAGCAAAAAAATGAAGTTCCATCAAAATCAAAGATTCTTGAACTTAAGATTCCATGGAACAAATGCAATTGGAAAAAGATGATAAGGAATTTAGGAAAAATGAATTTAAAGCCACTAGGTTTTGTATTGCATATGAATTTACATGCTTGAGCAAAGAAAGTGAGAGATTCAATGCTATAAGTGGAGTTGAACAAATGAAATCAAATATTCTTGAACTTAAGAATTCCATGGAACAAATACAATTAGAAATAGATGATAAGGAATTTAGGCAAAGCAAATTTAAAGTCACTAGGTTTCAAGTATTGCATATGAATTTATATGCAAGAAAAAAAAGTGAGAGATGATGCTATAAATGGAGTTGAATAGATGAAATCAAAGATTCTTAAACCTAAAACTTTCATGTAACAAATACAATTGGAAATAGATGATAAGGAATTTAGGCAAAATGAATTTTTAAAGTCACCAGGTTTCAAGTATTGCATATGAATTTACATGCAAGCAAAAAAAGTGAGAGATGATGCTATAAGTGGAGTTGAACAAATAAAATTGAAAATATTCTTGAACTTAAGAATTCCATGGAACAAATGCAATTGAAAATAGTTTCAATATAAGGAACTTTAGGAAAAATGAATTTAAAGTCACTAGCTTTTGTATTGCATAAGAATTTACATGCAAGCAAAGAAAGTGAGAGATGATGCTATAAGTGGAGTTGAACAAATGAAATAAAATATTATTGAACTTAAGAATTCCATGGAACATAGAAATAGATGATAAGGAATTTAGGAAAAATGAAATTTTAAAGTCACTAGGTTTTGTATTGAATATGACGCTATAAGTGGAGTTGAACAAATGAAATCAAAGATTCTTGAACTTAAGAATTCCATGGAACAAATGCAATTGGAAATAGATGATAAGGAATTTAGGAAAAATGAATTTTTAAAGTCACTAGGTTTTGTATTGCATAATATGATGCTATAAGTGGAGTTGAACAAATGAAATAAAATATTCTTGAACTGAAGAATTTCATGGAACATAAATATGCAATTAGAAATAGACGATAAGGAATTTAGGAAAAATGAATTTTTAAAGTCACTAGGTTTTCTATTGCATATGATGCTATAAGTGGAGTTGAACAAATGAAATCAAAGATTCTTGAACTTAAGAATTCCATGGAACAAATGCAATTGGAAATAGATGATAAAGAATTTAGTAAAAATGAATTTTTAAAGTCATTATGTTTTGTATTGCATAATATGATGCTATAAGTGGAGTTGAACAAATGAAATCAAAGATTCTTGAACTTAAGAATTCCATGGAACAAATGCAATTGGAAATAGATGATGCTTGTAATTTATTTAGTCAAGAGGTTTTGTATTGCATCTAACACATGAATTTACATGTACAAGCAAATAAAGTGATCTAAATGATGCTATAGGTGGAGTTGAACAAATGAAATCAAAGATTCCTGAACTTAAAATAATTCCACATGGAACATTATACAATTGGAAATAGTTGACCAAGCCTTTGAAAAGAAACCATTATAAATCATGTCACATGTCCAATCAATATTGATATCTAGATCTATAAAAAAATTGAATATATATCTAGTCATGTATTTAAAAAATATATTTCATGTAATGTATAAATTTGAATAACTTAAAGCTCTTGGTACATATAATCTGGATCCTCTCTATCTTTAATTATCTCTAAAATCTTTTCATGATCTTCAATAGGAAACCTCCACTTTTGTTTGACACGTCCTCTTTTAGGTTAAGTTTAAAATTTATTTTTGTTGTTATAACTAAGTGACTATAATGTAGAACCTTTTGTCCTTCCATATAATCAACAAATATAATACCATTTTTATCTATCTTTATTTGTTGATAATATGTGCCTTCAATAATGACTGATCCAATGGGATACTCTTGTCCATCACCATTTGTCATTGATTCCACCAATTTTCATTTTGGTTGTGTACATCTTAGTAGATAGTAATCTACACCTTCCGCATTGTCACGATATGCAACAACAATGAAAATATCTCCTGTACACACCATGTACTACAAATAAATATAAATATTTATATAAACATGTTTGAAACTTAAGTAGAATATATAAATCAATTTTAAGTTAAAAAATTTAAATTTAAGTAAATATAATTTATATACAAGTGTAACAACTAAATCAGATACACGTTCATAATCAGTTGTATATAGAGGATCATAGACATCGACATTGTCATTTTCTTCAAAAGGAGGCATTGATACTGATTGTTTCATTTCCCATCGTGAAACATACCCATCTCTAATATTCTCACATTGAACAATATTTGCATTGTCCTCAATGCAATCAACACAAAAAAGTGATTTTTCTCACATTAACTACATAAGGCTTGCTACCTCCTATTGTCATGATTTGATGTAAACTTCTAATACCATTAATTGTTTGACAATTATAAGGATTTGATCAATCAATATCTGTAAATTACAAACATCCAAGTGATTAAAAATTGAATATATATAAATTTGAAAATTCAATTTTCATGTACACACACTTTGAAATTCAAATAACAAATTCTTGACTATGTACCTTTAACTTTCCAGAAATACTGTGTTGAATATTGAGTCACAAGAAGAAAAATTAATTTTGCACCATTCAACAATTTCATTTACATTCCATATGGCATTACCTGCAAGTACATGTTGGCAAAATTTGTCAAGTTAATAGGTTTAAGAATTTAATTTAGTTTAAATAGTTTAAAAAAAAATTCTATTCCATATATGGTGTTACTTGCAAGTTCATGTTGACAAAGGGAAAACTTCACACATGCTCCTTCTCCAACGTGCTCTCCTTTTCCATGTCCACTCTCATAAAAATTCCACAAAAAATTGGTGCCATGTCTAGCATGTTGTTGGCTTAAATAATTAAAAGCTTTTGCAAACTTAAATTGTTCTATGAAGTTACAAATAATTTCATTCAAACCAAATTAGTTGAAAAAACTAGATATATACATATATACATGTATACATACAAAATATAATATATAAGTAATTGAACAATTTAAGTCTCAAAGTTAAGTAAATAAATTTAATTTTAAAGAATCAACACTTACCAACACATCCATCAGATCATATCCACTGTTGCTCAACATTTATGGCACGCCATCTCAAATCTTCATAAAACATTTTGAAACGATGAGCTACATAGTCTCTATCATGACTCGTATCATAAATGATATAAGCATAAACCTCTTTGATGATAATTCGGTCATCTTGATACTTTGTAAACCATCTACATGTAACTCAACATGCCTATAGAAAACTTGCACAAAGATTGCAACTTGCTCTAAATGATAATATTGACTTTGAATCCCAGTTTGAGGACTAAATGTATAGTTCTCAAAGAAATCTAGAATAGAGAGAATACAACCTGGTGGAAAGTAATTCTTTTAGTCACAAAATTGCTTAGCTTTCCATCTTACACCACGAAAATGTTGGATATGTGGATATATGATATTGTGAAATTTATTTATAAATTCATTGTAAGACAATCCACTCTCTTTGAGAACAATTTTTTTGGTATCGACTCTCGACTTCATTGAGTATTTCTTATATTCAAATCTCTTCCAAATAACTTGCATTGAATGATCAATATTGTCAACTTGTAAAATATTCTTCAAATTTCCACAATCATTACATATTTTTTATACACTGTACATTGAATTCATTTGAATCTTTTGATTTTTTGCATATAGGAGACTTCACAAATTGTGTTGTGCTTCTAGGGATGGCTATATTTCGATCAATTACTGCCATAACTTTTTTATATGACTGTAGGTGTAGATCAAATTCAACATGATTTCGACAAGTTTCACGTACTTTATTTATATGTACAAATGATGGTCATAGTGTCTCAAACATCCTTTGACAAATCTTCACATCTGAAAATTCTAGCTTGAATGCTTCAAAAAGTTCACTTTTTGTTGTATCTATAAAATGTTTTTGATGAGAAATTTTTGTACCATCTTCACCTATTATTTGTATAGTGTCCCTTCTATTGGAAGAAACATGAGAGTGGTTGGTCCAATATTCAACAACCTGTTTCTTTATGTCTTCTGAAATTCTATCTTTTCAGGGAACCCTACAAATATTTACCCAATTTTTCTCAATATTTTCATTTAATTTATCTCTCTTTCAATATACCTTTGAAGAGTTCTCCTAGAAACATTTAGTAATTCAAAAATTTCTTGAACTTTTCTTCTATGTGATAATTTCTTACTAGAAATTACAGTCATCAATGCTCTATGTGTAGCACTTGGATCACTAGCTCGACTCTTGTTTTCAATACAATTCAATGCTTCTTGCAAGTTTTCATTTTTTTTTGTTTTAATGAACCTAATGACTTTTTACTATTATCAACCCCTTACAACTCCAAAATAGGGGTCATTTCTTTTCACTTAAATAACTTTGCAAATAATTGTGCTCTTCCAATTAGAGATTTTTTTCAAAAAATTCATCCCATATTCTTTTAGAGTGCAATTTTACTGTGCTTTCAAATAACATATCTTTAGATGAAATATTATTGAAAAGAGAATCCCCATCCATCTCCATCAGATTTTCCATACCATAGAAAAAATTTATATTATTAGGTTCAATTCGTTCTTGTACTTGTACATCACCTTGGTCATCAATAATTTCCATGAGTTGTCCTTGAGTAGATGTTCCTTCATTCACTTTTCTCTTCTTCTCTCTTTTTTGATCATACTTCCTCATTCTATTCCTTTGATTCCCCATCACAAATTGCACTCAAATTTGAATTCACCTACATACAAATGTACACACATTCTTTCAATGAATGCAGTTAATATTGCATAAATAGAACACTAAATATTGTTCATTTGTTAAAGCCAAAGTAAAAAAAAACAAAAGAAATTATAAAATTGGTTTTCAAAACATAATGAGCTCGTATAAATACTATAAGCACTCTATAACCTCAAGCATCATCTAAAATTTATCTATAGGGAAAATTCATGTGTACACAACATATGTAAGAAATAATTAACATGAGCGACGCACTGCATTGTCTACTATTTTTGTATTGACATAAAAAAAATAAAACAAAAATTTAAATAAAAATAAAGAAAATACAAACAAAATAGGTCTTAACTAATGATATTGAAAGAATTCAAGTCCCCAAGAATATTACAACCATATTATCATTATACTCAAATTTTGATTTTTTTTGAACTTGAATATAAGGGTCCTACATTACTTATGTTCATTTCTCTAGTGATATATAGGATGATAAGGTTCATCAATTAAAATTTCTTTAAATACATGTACAATAAAGGTTCATCAATTAAAATTTCTTTAAATACATAAATTACAAACATATCATGAGCATATTTGGTATATATCACTTGAAAATATTTAGCATGTAACTAGATGTACACTAGATCATGATATCACTTACTATCACCACTAAATGCATCAATATGTGGATATTTTTAATAAAATGAGTACTATAAAATCATGCTTGATATACCTAAATGTGTAGATCACTAGTTCATATTATAAATTTGACAAGACATTCAAACTCATAATTTTTAATCACATGTGATAAGGAAAGCCAATTGGATCATCATTAAAAAGGCATGTCATAGAGATCCTTGAACTACAAAAATAGTTTAGAGACAAAGAAGGGGTAAATTAAATTACACATGTATCACAACCCTTTATGTATTCAAATAAGGGGTATTGTTACATGTATCATGTATATCAACCCTTAAAATTTATTCAAATAAGATAGCCCGTTATTTAGCATTAGATTTAGATAACACATAGATCATAATTAATTTGTTCACAAGAAATATAAACTAAGTCTAATATCTTGAGAATCACATGATGAAGCATCTAGCAATGAGGAACTCTAGAGGATACAAGAAAAGGGGAATCTAAACTCGCACAAGTAGTTCAAGAATGTATAATGTATGGTATGTGAAATTATGTATGAATAAAACTTGGGCTAACAAAGGAAATTTGGGTTAAACCTTAATTTTGGAGGAAGATAGTACACACCATAAAAGGATAAGAAGTATATGATTTTTATTGGTTATAGGGCATGAAGAAGTTATAAAATCATGCAAGTATGGATTTTCAATAAGGGGACTTGATCTCCAAGTATAATGTACATAATCAATTCAAGTGAACCTAACATGTGCCAACCTAATGCAAGAGCATGGGAAAAATTAGGTACACATAAGGTTTGGAAAGATCTAGTTAATTTTTGATGATAAAATATAGATGGACAAGGTAGTCACATGTGAAGGAGAGGATCTATAGAAATGAATCAACATTATTTTCAATAAAATCCAATTGAGTGAGTGGGCATGAGAATAAAATAGAATGAAAGAAGATCCTCAACAAAGAGAAATCAGGAAGGAGAATGAAACACATAAGTGCTACAAGAACTATTGGAACATAAGAAAAGTTCACTAACATAGAGGAAGTTCTACCTAAAGAAGGTAGAAAGGTGTCCACAAAATACATCAAAGAGAAAAAAGGTATAAATAAGTGAAGTGTTCAAACCCTAGTAAAGAACGTTGGACAAAGGAAGGAGTAAGGATGGAGATCAAGGTCGAAGGGGAGAAAACACTTGAAATGATCTCATAGCTCAAAAATTTAAGAACAATTAAACGAAATGGACTTGGATAGAGGCTTAGTTAGTGTATGCCATGTAGGTGAAGTTGAAGAAAAAAATAAGGAAAAAACATATTAATCATGCTAAAGTATGAGTGTCTAGGGAAGGATGAGAGAATCTTGATGAACTTTGAAGAGCATCAAACTACCACTTCATCTTATTTGTTCAAATAAGGATTCATGTATTATTTCACACCTAAGGAGTTTGATGTAGGGGCACAATAGGTTGGATAAGGAACATTATGTAAAAGGATAGGGTGAACACATGAGAGTAGATCATGTTACAAGGAAGGAGTTATGCACAAGAACAAGGGATGAAGCCCACACATGAGAAATAAATGAAAAGTAGAGAAGAGAAGAGGTGCAAGGGAAAACATGATTGTGCAAAACCACATAAAATGAGGACATGACTAATGCCTCAAGAAGATAGTTATCTAAAATTTATAATGATTGTCTAAAACACACTCAGTGAAGTTAAGCGTATTTTTACAAATTTCATAGTACAAGTTTGCAGGTGCACTTGAATGATCCAAAATTGTGGGTCCTTGTATGTGTACACCATAACCTGATAACCCTAGTTCTCAACCATATTCAAATGAAAAATAGTGAAAACTAACTTCAAATGCACCCATGAAAAGAGTGACATAATCAATTATAAGTTGAAGATCAACATACCTTCAAAAATAGCTCTTCTTTTGTCGAAATACGTCTTCTTTTGTCTAAATAAGTCTTCTTTTGTAGAAATAAGTCTTCTTTTATTGAAATAAGTCTTCCTTTGTATTTTCCTAAATTTCCTTGAATTGAAATATATATATATATATATATATATGGATGGTTTTTGGCCTAACATATTTTGGTCGACCACATGTCAGCCAAGCAAGTTTTGGTCAAGAGCTTTTCGACTAAAACCCTCTTGATTGGAACGTGCTCAGTTGAAAAAGGTCCAGCAAAAAAATATCTAGTTGGCATCCTACTTGGCAGCCAACATAGCTTTTTTTAGAGTTTTATGAAACTTTCAACTTCAATAGAGTATTTCTTTAGTCAAAATGATTTGTTTTTAAAGAAAATAAAAAAAGAAAAATACCCTTTTGTAGAGCTCGAAGTGGTGAATCCAAATATGTACCTTTTTTAATATTTTGATTAGTTTTAATATATTTTATTTTTAAAATAATGCAAGTAGGTTGTTAAAGTTAAAAAAGAGGTTGATTAGAAATTTTAAAAAAATAGTAAAACATATTAATTGTTTTTGAAAAATATATGGTGCACTAGAAGAGAGAGTCCTCTTCAAAAGGGTATAATTTGTTTTTTGAAAATGATTAAAAAAAATACACAATAGTTCACGTCAAATGAAATTTGTCAAATTCTGACAAGTTTGACTTTAAAACATTATTACGAGAAAAATATACATCAACATTTGATTTTTTTTCCATGAACTATATATTGAAGTTACCTATTTAGAGAAAAAAATTGAAGGGAATTTTTTTTTTTCAATTTTTTTCTTTATGTCAACTGAACATCACTTTTTCCTGAAATTTTTCAGCATTCCAAAATATATTCTTAAATTGATAAAAAAATGATTTTTTTTTTAAAAAAAAATCTGAAAAATTATAGGAATAAACTTCATCAAGAGTTCTACATTTCATTAGTTTACATCATCTTGAAATCCAAAACATAAAGACCACTTTTATGTGGTTGAAGTTCAATTTTTTTTTACTGTTGGCCGATTCCTTTATAAAGTGTGACACAAGTTTGTGTTTTTACTCGTAATCTTTTCTAGTCCTCTTTCTCAACCTTTCTTGTATAAGAAAGGTATTGTATGTATATTTTAGAGTTCATATTTGATCAATAGATCTAATCCACTCTTCCCATAATCAAGATTTTTTTCTCTTGAACTAGTATTTTGTGGAAGGCATCTCTTGGTTTTCTAGGTGATTCTAGGAGCTTGAGTTCATTGGTGATTCTAACACTTTAGGCCTTTGTCAAAAATTATGAGTAGGTTTCAAGGTTAAGGATAATTCTCTTGAATATGACCATACTTTAAAGGAATGTCTTAAGGTTATTCCTTTTCATCTTTCCTCTTTTCAATGAGATTTTTGTGAATAAATTCTCTCTATTATTAATCTTCAAAAATTAGTTTATAGTATGACAAATGATAAAGCCCCTAGGTGTGATGAATTTACTTGTGAATTTTACAAAACTCTTTAGGATTGTGATGGGAGGATTTGCATAAGCTCTATATTTAAGCCTATCAATCTAATTCATTAAGTAAGGTTATTAGAAAAGGAAAGATTAAATTCATAACCAAATTTGGGGATTCATATGATATCTATAACTTGTGACCCATCACCTTGCTCAATGTATCTTAGAAAATCATTGCCAAAGCCTTAGCCTTGAAGCTATGGCATCTCCTTTCTCAAATTATTTAGCCTAAACATGTAATTTTTAGCAAATCTAGATACATATTAGATAATACCATTACAATTTGGGAAGGAAATGAACGAGCTCAGTGATCTCATCATCATACTCTTTTCATCTAAATTGTTTTTTCTAATGCTTATACTCATATTGGGTGGCCTTTCATCATGAAAATTTTGCATGGCTTAAGATTTGGACCTCAATTCATTTAATAAGTTTGTATTATTTTTATAGATGTCTTTTCTTGTCTTATTATTAATGGTAAAAAAAATATAGTTTTTTGGGTATTTTTAGATCTATACACCAAGACTACCCTTTAGGTCTAGCTCTATATGCACTTGTTCTACCATTGATTTGACAACTTTCTTATCAACTTTGTCAATATTGAAAACTTTTGCAATTTTTCTCTCTAATTGATCTTCAACCTAAAACCTACAATCACACATCAAAGAAGAGAAAAATGTTGTTTGTTAGGGAATATGGGTTTTCCATGTTCAAACCCAATTTTGGAAATTAAACCTTGAAATGAAACAATGCATAAAGGAATGATGAATGAACAGATATAATGTCGTAATTCACCACACCTTAAGTGAACCTTGGATAAATATCCAATCTTGCATGAAATGGCCTTAATGAAAGTAGACCTTGATTGCAACACTTGATTAGATCTTCAATGCTACATCAACACATTGGCTCAACAACATGCATGATGCACTAAATATTTTACATGATGAAATGACTCTTGATTTCTGCAATCATCTTCAATAATCTTCCTTTGAATGCCTTAGAAATGCTCTTGAATGCTCTATCAATGCTCTTATGAAATATTAGGATGCTTGACTCAAAATTGCTAGGTGAAACTAAGTGAAATAGCCTTGTATTTATACATATCTTATCCTTAATTCCCAAAATTCAAATAACACAAGCCAACATCAAATCTAAGATATTAAATCATTAAAATACCACCAAAAACATATTCCAAGGGGGGGGGGGGGTCCTAGGTCCAAATGAGGACCTATTCACCATGTGGCGAATGAGTCCTAGCTCACTTAACTAGGAAACACTTCGGGGGATGTTAAATGTTATGTGAAAATAAGGTCCTAGGACCTAGTGAGGACCCATTCGCCAAGTGGCGAATGGGTTGGCGAATGGGTCCTAGGTCACTAACCTAGGACACACACCTTGTAAAATTAAGCATTGTGTAATATCATTTATGAATGTCAGGTTTCATCCCTCAAGATTTATAATTAATTAGGCTTGGATTTGAATTAAAGGGGCCAATTAAGGAAAATTTACCTCAATTAATTAATAAAGCCCTAGATTAGTGTGAAAGTGAAAAGATACACTTTACAACACCCCAAATAAGGCACCATTAAGTCCATTTAGTTAAATTGAGCCCTAAACTTAATGTGAATGTGTAAAACACATTACAAAACTAAATCAAGGCAACATTAAGATCATTTTAATATTAATTATTTTCAAATTAAGTTAGAAAAAGGGATACTTTTTTTGAAACTACATTTAGCCCCCACTTTAGTGAGAGGAGGAACTTGCTTCAAACTCACACTAAAGTAGACATTCAAGAGGGGTCCAAGTGTACCAATGTGGATGGTATAGAATGAAAAGGATCAAGGGGGTGGTCAAGCCCCAAGATCCAAGATCCTATGTAAAACCAACATAAGCACAAGGGACACACACACAAGGTGTATGATATACAATAGAAAAACAAGGTACACAAACATACAATGTAAAAAACTAAAAGAAAGAAAAGAAAAAAATAAAAAAAGGGGTGGATCAAGCCTCGACTGTTTGTCCAACTCGATGTGGATCAAGCCTCAGTTGTTTTTCCAAAATGTGTGCTCACTCTGGGGTAGTGGAACCTCAGACTATCCACTAGGTGAGTTTTCCCAACAGGTGGTTTAGTGAGAAAGTCCTGCCTATGTGTTGACTCTCATCGTACAATGAGAAAGTCATGCCTCTGTGTCAACTCTCATCATACTAACCATACCAAAGCTATACCTCTAATAACTTCAATAAGGCACCACAAGATGAAACTTCAAGTGTATGAACAACATGCAATTAAAGGTTTTTGTTCAAAGGGATCTTTACTTAATTCGTGTAAGGTCTCTTCTTAGGGAACATTGTACCTAGTGTCTCCAAGAGAGGACAAGTCAAAGAAATATCACACTCTCAGAGGAAATCAGATCCATTGACACCACCAAGAAAATGATGCATCACAAGAATAAGGAAAATAACACAAAGAAATATGAGTGTCTATGTATGCCCCCACTTTAAAATGATTGAAAACACCATTGTTGTGAGCAATCTACGTTAAAGTAGAAGGAGACATGAGAGCTTACTCAAAAATCCCTATGCCAAGTCATATGTTCCTGAATGAAACTGTGTCATGGATAAGGGGTTGCCCCCAAAATGAAATACTAAAGGTAACTTAGTATGTCACATGCAAGCCAACTTAAGGCATGTCATCCACATCCCAGGCTTGCTCTTGTATATACATGGAAAACAATCAACTAGCCAAAAGAGACAATGACAAGTGACATATGAAGATAAAGCTACGTAACCCCTTGCCCCCACTTAGTGCAAGACAAGGATGAGCTGAGATGATTGATGATAAACATAATAGAATGAAAATTAGTATCAATTAAAGGAATTAGGTGCTTCAACATAAGGAAGAGCACCAAACTCCTTAAGATGTTGAATTTTATCACTTAAAGCCTTACATTCATTAGTAGAATGACCATGAACTCTATGATATGCACAAAATGAATTATTACAGTAAAATTTCTTTCGTGTTCTTGGAGGGAGAGATATTAAATAGTCTTGGAGGAGTCTTGACAAGATACCTT
Source organism: Sequoia sempervirens (assembly GCA_007258455.2). Classification (NCBI taxonomy): domain Eukaryota; kingdom Viridiplantae; phylum Streptophyta; class Pinopsida; order Cupressales; family Cupressaceae; genus Sequoia; species Sequoia sempervirens. The sequence continues at coordinate 16,045,274 of VDFB02072274.1, read as the reverse complement.
CTTGATCAATAGTAGAGGATGTTCCTTTATTTTGCGACAAAGATATCTTTTGCTTAGCACAAGATGTCATACTTACACAAGACTCTTTAGATTATGAGATTTTGTTCTCTCCTTGAAATGAGGGTGTAAAATCCAATGAATTCGAATCGCTACTAAGACATGTCCTAGGAGTGCTTTGTGTGATGAAATTATTGTTAAGCGAAGACTTCTTTGTTTCTTTCATTTCTTTCGAAGGACAATAACCGAGAACACTAATTTCTATTAGTTCAGGATGCACTAATGTTAAAGTTTTCCTAGAAGAATCCTTTGTAAGGGTGTGGATATTGAGTGAAGCTTGTTTTTTCTTTTGAGGGACAATAACCAAGACACTAGTCATTTCTTATGTATTAGGATCTATAGGACACATTTACCTTGTTCTCTAGTACCAAATCCTTTTCCACTATAACCAGGTTGTTTCATAAGTTCATAACCTCTCCCATAAATATTTTTGATTTCTTTCAGATTCGGTGGTTGTTCATAATCAACTTCATCAAAGTTTTTTGTGTAATTTTTTTCTTCTTCTAAAGTGGTTGAGGTGGATGCTTTCAAATTTTGTGTTGACATTAACTCTTTTTCTTTTTCTTTTTCTTTTTCAGAATCTTTGTTTATGATCTTGTATTCTCCCATGAATATAGGTGTGAAATCCAAGGAACCCCAATCATATTCCAATAACTTCATAAATTCTTCACTATGCTTCTCTTTTTCTTTCTCTTGCACAAGTTCCACTTGTGTAGTTGGTGTTAGTGTTTTCAAAGGATTTTCCTCTCCTTTCTCAATGTTCAAACAACTTGGTTGAGGGTTGACTTTGATTGTATACACTGTGTTGTTGTAGACATACTTCATTTTATGATGGAGGGTAGAAGGCACCCCATTCATTGCATGAATCCATGGAATTCCTAAAATAATATTATATGAATGATCGTGAGGCATAACATGGATAGGAGTTTGCAATGTAACCTTTCCAACTTTAATAGGTAATGTAATCACACCGGGAGGTTGTTTTGCTATGTTATCAAACCCAAGAATAGATAGTCAAGTTGAATTTGGCTTTTGTTTGCATCAATCTTGTCCAAAATTTTTATGCTACACACGTTAATGGCAGAGCCATTGTCAATAAGGTTCCTCTTTATTCCAATCCGATTATGTTGAGCTATTATCGTGAAAGCTTCATTTTATTTTTGCTCTTCTAATGAAGGTAACTCATCTTGATGGAAAGCAATGTCCAAGTTGACCGTAGTTACAATTTGAATTTGTGTTGCTACATTATTTGGTTGCACATTAGGAGGGGTAGGAGCTTGTTCTAAAGCACTTTGAAGCATGTTATGATAACTAGGTGAGGCTTGAATAAGGTCCCATAAGGATATCTTAGTAGGATTTTTCTTAAGTTTTTCAACAAGATCATACTCCTTTCCACTATGTGAGGGAAAATGAGGACTGCTAAGCAAGATAGGTTGAGGCAATGGGAGGGAAGTTGGAGTTTTTTGTCTTGTTTGCAGATTATTCTTAGTGTTATATGTATCAACAACAGTATTGTAACTCGGTTGTTGTGAAACATTATCATTATGAAGTTTCCTTTTAGGTGGTTCTAAGATAAGCACTGGTTTATTTTGAACTTGTGGTTGTTGTGAGGGTGGATAAATGATAAGTTCATGCTTAGGTGGTCCAATAATTAAAGGATTTGTAAGATGTCTAAGAATTAGAGGACTCGAGGGAGTTCTAATGTTCATAACCTCAAAAGACTTATCTTTATTTTCATGATCTCTTAGTGAAGGGGAGTCTAATGTCACTTCACCATATTCATCTAAGGAAGCCACACAACTATTGTTTGAAAGACATGTGTCAATTTTATCATTTTCTTCCACCATGATATCTTCCATAGTAGGAGAGTTTTTAGGAGAGAAAAAACTAGATGATCATGGCTTTCAAAGGCTGGTTCTTCTAAAATTACTTCATCACAAGGGGATTATCAATGGTTGGATTTTCTTGCTTATCAATGATGGAATTATCTTGTTCAATAATTTTTTCCTTAGGGGAAGAGAGACAAATAGGACTCTCATAACTCTCATTGGTTTGGTCTTCTAACACCAAAATATCTTCTTCACAACTAGGATAGATACTAGGAGAATAACAAATGTGATTGTCATGATTGTCCATGATTTCATCCTTTTTCACTAAGGTGTCATTCTCTTGTGCCATAATATCTACCCTACTAGGAGAGCTTTTAGGAGAGGAGCAAACAAGAGGTTCATCACATTCCATGGTTAGATTTTGTAAAGTAGCTTCATCACAAAAAGGGGAGGCATCAAGAGAAGAATAACTATGATTTTCATGCTTACCAATCATTGGATCCTTTTGTTTGAATAGATCTTTCCAAATGTTAGGGACATTAGGAAAGAGAGAAATAGTGTTATAACTCTCAATCATTGGATCTCTTAACACCAACATATCCTCTTCACAAATGTGATTTTCATGATCGTCCATGATTGTATCCTCTTTCACTAAAGCATTCTCACAAGTAGGGGAGGTTTTGGGAGATGAATAGAGACTAGGTAAAGTAATGTTAAGAAATGTGTCAACGATCTCATCTTCTTGTCTCATAATATCTTTCCAAGGGGGAGGAGGAGAGGGACAAACAAGACTTTCATGATTCTCAATTATTGTATCTTCTTTCACTAAGATACCTTCATCACTAATAGGAGAGGTTTCAGGAGAAGAACAATTATGATTTTTCTGATTATCTATGCTTGTATCTTCTTTCACTAAAGCATTCCCATAAGTAGGAGGGATGAATTTTTTCTTAGCATTCTTAGGAATGTAAGATACTAACATTGTGTGCTAAAAAATGAAAAGTATTTTATTCTTCTTATGCAATGCTTCAAGAATGTAAACAATGTATATCCACACATGAAAAGTACTTTTATCAAAATTATGCAAAACTTCATGAACATAAACATGGTGTATGCAAGAATGCAAAATTTCAAAAAAGTAAACATTTTCAAATCTGATGATTTTTACTACTGAAATGATTTTGGAATGATTCAAAAATGACCACTAAATGGATGATTTTGACCTAGATGCATAAAACATAAATTCCCGAAACTTTCCAAACTAATACAGTAGGCTACCAACAAGCCTAGAAAGTACATAAAATCACCAGAAAGCTCAAAATAGTGGGTTTTTGTAGGCCTCCAAGGAATCATTTTCCTAGTGACAAATGGGTCCTAGTATGCTTTCCTGGGAAACTCTGAATATGATATTGAAGCTTAGAAATTATGAAAAATTGTTGCCTTTGTAACCCTAATAGGGACTCATTCATCCTATGGTGAATGAGTCCTAGTACAATATTTTTTAAAATTGAAAAATGCAATTTCTGAGTGATTATATACATGTTCTTTGTTTCAGGTTTCAAACTGTAACTTCTGTAGCAAAATTTTCCAGAATTTGATGTTGAAATGCAAGTGCAACTAATGAAAAATGATGAACTATACGACACTATTTGAAATGAAATTTTGATCCAATTTTTGAATATGAATGATGAAAAGTACACTAATATGCAAACACTACAAAATCAGTCTAACATTATGCAATTTTTGTTGAATTTCAGATTAAAACAAATGCAAAATGCAAGTTTACACCTAAAATGTAATGCAAACTAATGCAATTTTCACAACCCTAGATGAAATGTAAACTAATGCAATACAATGCAAACTAATGCAAATCCTAGATCTAGGGATTTAATGGACTCCAATTTTCAAAATTTTTGATGTACAAGGTCAAGTTCACCATAATGAAACATAGAAAAATAGGTTCCATCAAAATAAATTAATCAAAATGATGAACCTAATTTTCACTCTATTTCATTCAATATTTAAGAAATAATGCATAAATGAATATCATAAATCAAACCTAACTGATATAACAATCAAAAGGTAGGTTTTAAGAGGGTCAAATGTTGTGTACATGTTGCAAAAAATGCTTTTTCAGGCCTCACTGAGGACTCATTTTCCCTATGGCGAATGGGTCCTAGCTAGGGTTCTGGAAAATCAATTCTAGGTTTTGTTCTTCAATGTTTGCACTCCCAAATCCTGGTCGGAGACTGTCAGAAACCCATAAATAAACCTTGTAGCTCAGTTTTTGTGATTTGACAACTTTCTTAGCAACTTTGTCAATATTGATAACTTTTGCAATTTTTCTCTCTAATTGATCTTCAACCTAAAACCTACAATCACACATCAAAGAAGAGAAAAATGTTGTTTGTTAGGGAATATGGGTTTTCCTTGGTCAAACCCTATTTTGGTAATTAAACCTTGAAATGAAACAATGCATAAAGGAATGATGAATGAAACAAATACAATGCCACAACTCACCACACCTTAATTGAACCTTGGATAAATCTGCAATCTTGCATGAAATGGCCTCAATGAATGTAGATGTTGATCACAACACTTGATTAGAAATAATTCCTCGAACACTTGATTAGATCTTCAATGCTACATCAATACATTGGCTCAACAATATGCATTTTTTTACATGATGAAATGAATCTTGATTGCTGCAATAATCTTCAATAATCTGCCTTTGAATGCCTTTGACTGCTCTATCAATGCTCTTGTGAAATCTTAGGATGCTTGACTCAAAATTGCTACGTGAAACTAAGTGAAATAGCCTTGTATTTATACATATCTTATCCTTAATTCCCGAAATTCAAATAACACAAATTGACATCAAATCTAGGATTTTAAATCATTAAAATACTGCCAAAAACATATCCCAAGGGGGGGGGTCCTAGGTCCAAATGAGGACCTATTCACCATGTGGCGAATGGGTCCTAGCTCACTTAACTAGGACACACTTCGGGGGATGTTAAATGTTATGTGAAAATAGGGTCCTAGGACCTAGTGAGGACCCATTCGCCAGGTGGCGAATGGGTCCTAGGTCACTAACCTAGGAAACACACCTTGTAAAATCAAGTGTTGTGTAATATCATTTATGAATGTTGGGTTTCATCCCTCTGAATTTGTAATTAATTAGGCTTGTATTTGAATTAAAGGGGCCAATTAAGGCAAATTAACCTCAGTTAATTAATAAAGCCCTAGATTAGTGTGAAAGTGAAAAGATACACTTTGCAACACCCAAAATAAGGCACCATTAAGTCCATTTAGTTAAATTGGGCCCTAAACTTAATGTGAATGTGTAAAACACATTGCAAAACTAAATCAAGACAACATTAAGCTCATTTTAATATTAATTATTCCCAAATTAAGTGAGAAAAAGGGATACTTTTTTTTACACTACAATTGGGTTACCATATGTTTATTTTTGGCTAAAAAATTATAGATTTGTTCCAATATACTTGTTCCTATTCATGTCTACTAATCTAATAGTTGGGTTCACTCCAAGGATTCTTATTTGAAATTAGAGAAACTTCTTCCTAATTTTCTTTGGTCTTCTTCAAAACATTATTAAGGTTTCCATCAAGTGGCTTGGGATTTTATTTTCTTCCTTATGAATAAGGAGGGTTAGGATTTCTCTCTACTCAATGCCAAGGTTTGGCCCTTTGCATTAAGTGGATCATTCATGCTCTTGATAGTAATGAATCTTGAAAAGTGTTAGTGAGGTATTGCATTTCTTCTATTCATCCAATTAGGCAACCAAATTGGAAGGGGATTGGTCTTTGTACCCTTATTATTATGAAATTTGTTGTTTAGATTCAAGGGACCTTTGTGATTAAAAATAATTGGCGGGCTTGGGAAATAATGAAGCCTTGTTTTTTTGGAATGGTTATGGTTTTCATACTAATACTTCCATGAATCAACAAACATTTTGTGGTATCCTATTTTTTAGTGCCAAAATCACCTTCTTATGAAGACTCCTTGGATTTGTACTCTAATTTTTTTAAAAGGATATCAAAACACCCTTGATATTTTATCTGAAACTATTATAAATATATTTTCTTGGAATGCAATTAAAGGTAAATTTTATCTTTCTAATCAAGATTATGAAAAATTTGATACGATTATAGAAGCCATCTCGACTGATATGATTCATTAAATTGATATTATATCCTATAAAACTTGGTGGAAATACTAGAAATGGTATTGTGATACTACGTTTCAAAATTATAAGCTTCATTAATGGTATCATTGGATTTATTCTCATTTTTCTATTTTGCCACCTTGAATCAATGGTAGAATTTATAGTCATGAATTTTAGGTTTCACACCTTATGGTTGACATACTGGAATCAAATATGACTCAATTTTCTTGGTGTCCTTCTTGGTTCCAAGTTATCCCATTTGGGCATATTTTAGATTTGATTTCATTTTTGTGTTCATCAAGAGAATCTCAACACGTCTTCTAGTTGTATCCCAAAGTTCAAGATGTTTGGATCTAGATACATAAACTTTTCAATCTATTCAAAATTGAGCCTTTCTTTGGTATATAATTTTTTTAGGGATTTATCCTCGAATCCCTCACAAATTCAATTCGATATGGTATACTTTTAGGGTGGATATTCTATTTAGCATATGAAAAGGTAAAAATTATACTATTTTTCTCAAGTTATTTTGTTGATCGACATTTTTTTATTTTGGTGTAGGAGCACCAACACCACAACAACAATGTTTGATCATTTAAGTGATTAGTAGGGTGGTCAGTTGGTAGGTGTTAATGTTTTGAGATGTTTTGTCTTTAATAAGGTCTAACAAGACCATTAAACATGAATTAGGATGAGTCTTTAAGTTTAGGAGTCAAAAAAAGTGTGAAGATGCAATCTTGGTTCAAATGTTGTTTTGTAGCCTCTGAGGGAAAAATATTAAATTTACACATGGATAGGAAAGAGTGGGATCATGATATTTTCATAAGGCTATTTTCAAGCCTTTATTTTAGTTTTAGGGGTTATAAGTTACAAACATTGCACAATATTTTGATATACTTGTAAAGGTGACAAATTGTGTAAATGTGGGTAATTATTCTTCCAACGGTCATGGTGGTTTGAAAACCAGTTGAAAGGGGTAGTTGGTCAGTGGTTGTGTTGGAGAGGCCTTTAAAAGGCATGAATATATCATTGTAAGGGGTTGATATGGGATTGAAGGATTTGACAATAAAATTTTTGTGTTTTCTTTCAAAATTTTTGTGTTCTTTCTTATTCTGCAGGCCTGTACGGGCACATACAGTTAGCTTAGGTTATGAAATCCCTTCTAAACTTTGAAGATTTGTATTAGCACTATTTTGTGTTTGATTTGAAGGCATTTTGTGGTGTTTGAGTTAGAAATCTCTCCTCTTCTGAAAACAGACCGAGATACCCTATTTTGGGGGTTTTGGTGATAAAGACAATGTTTTGAGGGCCCTCACATGATTGCACTTACTGTGAAAAGTGTGAAGGGTTCAAATAAGTTTGTATAGTATGTAGGATCTTGTGGTTTGGCACTAAAAAGGAAATAAAGAAGATGCATTACTGTTCTTGTTGTTTTGTGAAAGGAAACATATGAAAAATGGAGGTTCTATGTTAGGGTTTTGAGAATCAATGTTGCAATTAAGTTTTTGATGGTGTAGAAGGTATTTAAAGACCCTATTGCAAATGTTTGATGCTTTAGTTGATGCTCAGGAGCCTGTTATTGTGGAAAAATAGTGAAACCCTAGGTTCTTGCATGTAAATAGAGGGTTTAACAGGCCAGACATGTAGAAGCCTTGTAGTAGCAAACAAATTGGAGAATTTGGAGTTTTGACACATGAATATTGACTGTTTGAAGAGTTTTTGCAAAGGGCATATGTTTGAGAGGCACTTTGTTTGTAAAACAGGGCTAATCTTGTAGCCTTTTTGTAGGGCAGTTTGAAGGTTCTTCATGATGTTGCAAAGAAACCTTGAATGTTTGGTTTGGAATTGCATTGGGAGTTGAAAGGATGTTAGAATAGTGTTGAAATGGTCTTTTAGTGGCCTTCTCTAAAAGATAATCCAAGTTGTTGAGTTTTGAAGTCTTTAACCTTGTTGATGTTAATTGATCCAAGATGGCTGAGTGTGTCATCAAAGGTTGTTGTTTTATTGAAGTCTGATCTGTTTGAATCTTCTCCACTTTGGCTTTGCATCATATTTATATTAAAGTTATAATTTGTCTCAATGAGTTATTAAAAATTCAAGCGCAACCAAATAAATTTGTGCTTGATATGCCTCACTTATAGGTTTTATTAGATCACTGGAGTAATGCCCCTTGTGTTATTTCCAAAGTACCTTTGATTACTACTTTCTCTTGAGGTTAGTCTCCTCCTCTATGACATCACTATGGGTGTAGCCATTTTTCTCTTGGCCATCAAGAGGCTCACTCTCAAGCTTCTCCTCCTCTTGTGAGAAGATATTATGTTTAATAGGGCTAGTCATGACTTGTTAGTCTAGGCGCTTTGTATTTCCATTGCCTATTGGTGGAGGAAATTCTTGCTAGCCAAACTCTAATAAATTTTATCATTTATATTTTTTAATTTTACTTGAGTGGTTAATGAAGGAACTCAAGAGAAAAATATTGACAATGAAAATTATGCATGAGACCCTCTTATGGTTATCTCAAGAACCACTAATATATAATGAATTTTGGAAGATCAAAATCCCCTTCCTCCTTCTTTCACTTCTGCTCTAGCCACTTAGCCACTTATTTTCTATTTTTTATTATCTTTCTCTAGGTTGATGCCCAATTTGGACTTTAGGGGTGTGAGTTTTTTCACCCATATGTTTTTGTGAATATGTGTTAGAATATTTAATAAATGGTAATATAGACACTATTCATAAGAAAATCATTCTTACACTGTTTAATGCAATGTATGCAAATAAAGTTACATGTCATATGTGTACTAAAATTGAGTATGTTTTCTTAACTACTACTAGAGAATAGAAAATTTTTACTTGTAAAAAAAATCAAAAGAATTAAATAATCTATTAAAAAATATCAAGTTTAATATAATATTTTCTTGAATGGTATTAATGCTACCTAACAATTTAATATTTCACATTATTGTACCCCCAAGTTAGATCAAACAATTAGGATTTTGAAAAATATGAACAATGATAATAGGTTCTAGCCTCAATTTATATGATGCACCAATAATAAGGATCTTTTGAGACATAGACACATATAAGTATAGTCCCAAATCACCTGCCATCCTCCCTAAGAGGCTATGACATGTAGTGTTGGTGATTCTTTGTGCTTTTAAAAAAAAGTTATTTCACATCAATATTTAGAATATATTTACCTCATCCATGTTGCAAGATGGTGTGTCCCTTGGTCTTCCTTGCAACACAACACTTGGGTTTGTGACATGGTCTAACCACCTCCTGTGGATCTTAACTGATGCTTGTATTGGGCATTGACAGGTCGACCTTTTGGTGCAACAACAAGGCCAACAATTGGTATCAGAGTTGGTCATAGGTTGAAACCCCTCGCTTGTGCTGGGGGGTATTGTTGCAAGACAGTGTGTCCCTTGGTTTTCCTTGTAGCACAACGCTTGGGTTTGTGACATGGTCTAACTACCTCCTGTGGATCTTAACTGATGCTTGTATCAGAAATTGACAGGTCAACCTTTTGGTGCAACGGCAAAGCCAACAATCCACACCTTTTTTTTGTCCCTCATTATATGTTGTCAATGCCTCACTTTAATCTCACCATCCACCAACACTTATGAAAATTTCACATGCCCCACATTCATTATTATTCTAAATCCCTTAATGTTATTTGATATCTAGACATTCCATTGACAATAAATAAGAAATATATGGATAAAAGTGATAATGAATGAAAAAAGTAATGGAAGTTTGAAGCATATCTTAATTTCTGGTGTATTTATTCCTCTAAATATTAATCCATCCTCAACATCCCCAATCATACACATCTCAAGTCAATGATTTACAATAAAATCTCTCATAAGGTCCACATATAGACTCTATTGAATATTAATTCTTCACCACAAACTTAGCATGAAGAGTTTCATTGTTGTGAGAAGTTTGATAGAAGGCTAGGGTGTAAGATCCATATTTTGACTATTAAAATAGATCACTTTTCATTATACTCTCTACTTTTGACTACATCACATTCACAAACATCAACACATGTACATTGACTTAACATTTTACATTATTTTTGGTGCGTATTCAAACTTGTACACATCAATGAATCAATTCAAGCTTTATGTAAGTAAAAAATCCTTACACAATAATCTCCAACAATTTTTGTAGTTATCACCAAAATTCCAATAACAAGTTCAAACACCCATTTTTTAATTATTGAAGATTAAGAGCGTAGAGTTTGAATCCATAGATAAATTGCAAATCCACAAGTGTGAAAATCACTTTCATAATGTACAATTTTGACTTAAGTTAATACATAATCAATTCATCAATCTAATAAAAAATATATAATACAATTCTAAATATAAAACACAATAAAAAATCACAAAATACTATTTATCGCATAATAATCAACATTAAATTCTATAACTAAATACATTTATTTCTATATCAATTTTAATAATTACCAATTAATATAGTAAGTCAAGTTTAAACTATTTTTTCTTATTTTCAAAAACCTCGAGACATGAAATGAATCAAAAAATGAAAAACATTTATCGTCTACTCATTTTCTAGTGAGGTGGCCTCAATTTCCTTAGCATATTTTGCTACTCAAATTTTATTTTTCTCATAATTAAATAAATAAAATGTCAACAAATCAACAAGATTTCTTTTTTTTGGAATTCAAATGTTATACTTTTTAATGATCAAATACATTCTTGAAAAAATATTATATTATACATTCTGATCTACACTAGCTCATACAAATGGCATGTACACTACATTGTGATTTTTGACCTTAGCTAGTATGCTCCATTATGAGGTAGTTGACGTAGAGTGAGGAAAATATTTTTTCACTACTAATCTTTCCAAGTACCAAAGCTAATGTCTATCTACTTATGTTATCATTTTGTATTGAGGTAGCATTTGTTTTATGTATATTTTTTCATGGATTAGACCTTCATTTATGACAGTTTAGTCGAAAGGTGATCTCTATTTTAGATGTATGTTTACTCATCATATTGCAATCTACTTGAAAAAATTATTTGTGATAGTTCAACCAAAATATGACTTTTGGTTTAGATGTATGCTTCTTCATCATGGTGTAATCTGCTAAAAAAAGTAAAAATATGTTCATACATATGTAATATAGTTATCTGTATTAAAAAATAAATAAATTGTACTATTATAAGAGGAATTTTTTTTCTTAAGTTTTTCTTATAAAATCTCCTTAATTTAAGGTATACACCTAAAATCTGACCTTACCCATCCACACCTAATTTTACCTTATTCTAAGCTATTAATTAAATAAATATTTATTATTTATTTAGTTCATTCCATCCTTTTCCCTATTTTATCCTAACCTTTAATTAAATAAATATTTATTATTTATTATTTATTTATTTATCTTACCCTTCACTTGATCCCATTAATTAAATAAATATTAAATTATTTATTTAATTAATTTCACATTCACCTTTATCCTCATCCATTTAATCCTAGCCCTTAAACTTGTTTACATAGATCACAATCTAAAATCATTATCATGTGACAAGTGTCTCTTTCACATGTCTAACTAAGACCTTATTTAGATTCATTGAACCTAAACACTACCCAAAAGTCAAACTAAATTTTAATCTTATCCATTCATTTCATATCACACTTCTTAATGCTATCCATTCACATAAAGATGTTGCCCTAATCCTAATCCTAAACTTAGACCTTATCCATCATGTGACACTTGACAACAACTTTGAGCCAAAATCTAATCCTCATCCAATCCTAGCCATCCATCAACCAACACATCTTGGCCCTTGATTTCTCTTATAAAAATTCTATAAATGAGAGGCCTCCCACCCCATTTGCATAATCTCCTCTTATGCTTCTATTATGCTGCTACATTTTCTATCTAGGAACATGCTTTCCTAGGCCAACCCATAGAAAAGATTGGATATTATCATCACGTGAATAATTTAGGACAATTATAATCAAATGCATAGATGCTTTTTGGATGATATAATTTTTTTAATTTGCTCTAGTATACTATTGTAAATGATATTCAAATGATTACTAAATTTTTAATATGAGAGGCTAGATTAGAATGTGAAATCAATACAATTGAATGGATTAAAATATGATGACATCATAATATATGACAAAAAAATATGTTTAGTTAGCTCTAGGAAATAAAATAAAAGAAACCACTTACAAAAATTTGAAATTTCAAGGGTCAAATTTATAGGTTTGGAATCAATCTAGGACAACAAGATACTAGAGTTAAGGAGGTAATGAAATACCTAAGAATAAGTGTGGACATGCATGATAGATGAATAATTTGGGTAATGTATTAGAATATGTGTAAAGTGGTTCAAATGTATAAGGATGACATAATGAGAACATGTATTGATATGAGGAAAGAAGCCTAATTTACATAAGAGTTCACAATTTATTAATATGTAATTGCATTAAGATATTATTTCAAAATGATAACATAAGTGATAATTGGATGGGTATACAAATTTCACCATTATATTTTTCCCCTACTTTGGTGTCTATTTGAATCCTAAAATGATCATGTATCTTAAATAATGTATCTTGGCATAAGGATATTTGAGCCCATGTAAACTAATGAGCCCCATTAAATATCATTATGTAAGTCTATTATTCAACATGGATTATCCATGATATCTCACATACTAGTGAAAAATATATAATGAGTTTCTTATATCATACAAGTAAATGGAATAAAATTATAAGTTAAATTTTTCTATCAGTGTCATGATAACCCTTTTTAATTTAAAGAGCTTTATAATAATTATTTAACCTAATTTATGTCTAAATTGACATTATGAGGACACTAATATTGGGCTCATTTCTTTCTCTCCCATATGGGAAAAATAATCCTACTTCATATGTTATTCATTATTAGGCTAGGAAGCAAGATAGCTCCAAACAACACAATGACACTAACGATTTAATTCATGTTCTTATATTTTTTATATAGTTGATTTAGTGATGATGATTATTATGTCTTCTACTTGTTATGTTTGTGTAGTTTATTCTATTGATTATTTATTTTATACTAATGTATGTGTGTATATAAGGGTATGCACATAGAATAGGGGACCGAAAAGGAGTGTTCAGTGACCACTGTTTTCTAAAATCAATAAATATTGATCTAGGAAGAGAATTAAAGATTGATACATATAAAATTTGAAGATATGACAAGAACAAGAGTCTTAGTGCTCCAAATCTACTTTCTAATCTACTATTCTTTTTTAAATTGTGGATATTAAGGGGTTCAAACTGGGGGAGCAAACAAAGTGCTCTATTTTTTATCAAAAAATAATAACATAACATTTTGTATGGTCCCCTTAAAATTTTAACTCTTTTGAGTATTTCAAAAATAATTTCAATGGAAAATTAGCTAACACTATGTAATTTATGCATTATTTTTTTGCTAATTTTTAGTAATCATATGAGTTTTTATTAATTTTCAAAGTGGATAGATCCTAAAAAGTAAAAAGTTGTTTTCAAATTCGGATGAGCATATAAAAAATGAAACTAAAAATAAAATATATAGGTTTTCAAAAAAAAGGACACTAGTAAAAGAAATTAAAGATCAAAACCTTAATATCTTCAAAATGTGAAAAACTTATATGGTTAGAAATGTAAGAGGGAGCTTGACATTATTGTGCTAATTTTTTAGCTCAACAATGAAGGTGTGTAAACTTAATGGAGAGCATGCTCAAGATTTAATCATTTTTTATAATTTATTGAAAAAATGCCTTTAGATGTTGACTTGTACGTCTAACTCTTTGAACTGGATTCCCAAGAAAAGTTCAACCCAAAGAATTGGAAATACTCAAAGTAGGAACAAATGTGAAAAAGTTTATGGAGAAGTAAATTTCTAAAAATAGTATAAAAATATGTGAATAACAATGAAGATAAGGTGTTGAACTCCATTACACAACTCATATGTGTGGGTTTTCTTTGCAAAAAAGAAGCCCTTGAAGAATGGTCAAGTATTATTGACATTGTCACAAGACTGCAATGTATCAAAGACATTTCTTGGAGCTAGTTCAGGTCCAACGGTCCAGTCAGATGTATCCCCTTTGTTTGGGACCACAAGTGTTGTCCATAAAAACAATGGAAGTCAAAGTTCTTTCATTCTGAAACAGAAGAAACTCAAAGGATATAAATTTTTAACAGCTTCCAGTGATGAACATACCTTTGTAATGGCTTTGTCTTGGTCTAGCTCAAGTCTTCGCTTATAGAACTTTTGATATAAATGGTGGTTATTCAATCTCCTTGTAACATACAAGTATTTAGTAGGATTCTTGTTATGTGCTATTTTTTTGGCTGAGAAGATTTCAGTAGGCTTCAATAAATTAACTCTATATACAACAAATTTCCTCAATATATGCACCATAGCCCACTAGTAATTGCTTTTCAGCTTTTCATTCCCCACCTGCACAACATGCAGATTTCTCATTTCACACTAAGTCTACTCTTGGTGGTTTCATATTTGATGTTCCATATTGCCCTATCAAATAGAAACAAGGGGAAACATCCAAAATTTGGTAGTAAACAACAACTAGAGGAGTTCTGGACAAAAAACCCCTCTGATGAACGTGCATAATCAAGTATATTGCGATGCACTGGAGGTTGTAAGTAATTTGATTTCTATTTATATTCATTTGCAAGTTTTCATTCTGAAAAGATTTAAGTCATGCTGCCAATGGAAAAAAATGAAAACTTCTGTAATCATTATTTTTCCCTTCTACCCAAAACCTCAAAATGATTGTTTTGCCTTTGGAATATCAACATCAAAGCTATAAATATAGCAAATAATTCCACTTTATCGATTCAAAAGTAGAAATCAGATAATGGATATCCTATAGCCAATCCGCTTACATAAGGTCTCAAAGAGAATCCCAAGTCATCTTAAATAGCTACACAATCCTGTCCTACTGTTAACAGTATGACTCAGAAGTTAAGCTACCTACCACCAGAGAGTGTCTCTGCCAAATATGGCTCTAGGAAAATTCACTGCCAGCAATTCATTGATGGAAAATTCACTGTCAACAATTTATCGCGGGAAAATTCACCGCCACCAGCAATTCATCGCCATGGAAAATTAACCGCCAAAAATTCATGCAATTAATTTTTTGTGCGGTAAATTTTCTCGCGGTGAATTGTTGGCAGTGAATTTTCCGTCGGTAAATTACTAACGGTGAATGTATGCCGCCAAATATATAGACGAATTTGCTGGGAGATTACCATTTATAGAGAAAGGGGCCATTGGATGTACAAAACTTGTAAGTATTGAGATTGGTGTTTGGCTAGTAGGTACTGCTGCTGGAACTGTTTTGAAGACTCTGCAGAGGTTTACGAGCAGGGGGTTTTCCCATATGGGCAGAATCCCCTCTAGCATCTAAAAAACTTTTCCAATAGATGGTCACTTAGAGGCCTGCTCCTGAATACACCAAAAGCTGATTTCAGTTACTCTTTGAATGTGATCAACATTTAAATTCATGCCGAGCTTTTCATCTATGATGTTCATATTATTTCCTCTCTACAATTCCTCAAATGCCCATATTGAGAAACTTTTCCTTCTCAATGTCAAGATATCAAAGTTTCTTCCACTGCTTACAATCTCCAGCAAAACCATGCCATAACTGTAAATATCAGAGTTGGAAGTAATGGGTAAATTGGAAAGCCATTCTGGAGCCAAATATCCTTTAGTTCCTCGAACACTGACGAGTGGTAGGTTCTGATGACCTCTGGCATGTATGAGTTTTGAGAGCCCAAAATCAAAGACCTTTGCATTGAAATTTTTATCTAACAGTATATTCTCTGATTTAATGTCACAATGAACAATACAATCCCTGCACTCCTCTTGCAAGTAGGCAATGCCCTTTGTAGTTCCAACGGCTATGTTAAAACGGGTGTCCCAAACTAGTGTCCTGTCTTGCTTTGAAGAAGTAAACATGAATGTATCGAGAGAAGAATTCTTCATGAATTCATAAATTATTAGATTATGTCGGCCTTCTTAGCAAAATCCAGCAAACCCAACCAAATTCTAGTGATGAGTGCTGCCGATTGTTGCTACCTCCATACGAAGTTGGGTGTCCCAAACTAGTGTCCTGTCTTGCTTTGAAGAAGTAAACATGAATGTATCGAGAGAAGAATTCTTCATGAATTCATAAATTATTAGATTATGTCGGCCTTCTTAGCAAAATCCAGCAAACCCAACCAAATTCTAGTGATGAGTGCTGCCGATTGTTGCTACCTCCATACGAAGTTGCTTCTCCCCCTTCTCAATTTCTTCCAATTGCTCGACTGCAACTTTGACCTGGTTTGACAGTTGAATCATACACATTGTCCCGTACCCTCCCAAACCTAATTTCTCTATAAAATTCCTTTGTACAATGTTGCAGATTTCTGATAGAAAACTGAACTAAAGCTCCAGAGGCATACTCAAGGAGGGTGTATTCATTCTCCAAATCGACACTTAGGATTATGTCTACAGCATATCCACCGAGGGAAAATATGGATAACAATTAGGTTAATGACTGGTGCTGTAACTGCCAGTGAGATTTGTGAAAAAATTGCAGGGACTAATCATAAAAGGAACTAAAATATATTGCTCTCAAAGATAACAGTAACATACTAAGGGGTCCCAAGGAGTCTACATGAATTATTTTTGTGGAGTAAAATTATGTTAGGAGATCAAATAAAATCCTGTGAAAATTTATGAGTTTTTTATTTTTCAAATTTCAAATTTAATTAGGTGTATTTGGATGTGATTTTATGGAGGGGCTTAGAGAATTATGTTTATGGAGAGGAGGTTTATGAAGGAGAAAAAACTGCTACAAGATTAATTAGAATTTTTTCTTAATAAGTAGGAGTTTCTATTTTTTAGTTTGTTATTTTATGGGGATGTATTTGGGGTGTGATAAAAAATTTTCTCACCGAATTAACAATCTTTTTACCACTTGTCAATCATCTAAATTTTTTAAATTCTTATCAATTATTTCTTTCTGGTTTTATATATTTTTGCTTTGTTGAATTGAATATGAAAACTAATAAAATTCATTAGACCACTTGCAAACTTTTGAGCTTAAATTGCACTGTAAAATTCATGAGACCACTAGTATTAGAATAATCTAAAAAATCCGAGTAGCGCCCATTGAAATATTTTAAGATCAATAATCTTTAAGATTTAGCAACATAATTATAGATTTAGTGTTCTTCTTGCTAAAAAATAATCATGAGACCACTAGCTCCTTGAAAGCTTGGAGCTTAAAGTTTTAAGCTTGTTCACTATTGAAAAATCCATGAGATCTTATAAAAGCTCTTAAAATTTCTCAACAACACCTAAAATATTTTAGAAAGCCCCTTCCAAGAGACTAAAACCTTATAATATGTATTACAAATAATTATATAAAATATTATATTCCACTATAAATTTTTCAAATCATTTTATAACTCCCAACTAATTTTAAGATTAAGATAATTACAAAATATTAATAATAATTAACAGCATGATTCCAATGGTAGGGTCCTTGGACTCATTCACAATACTGAATTCAGGAGAAGGTAGGGTTGGAGGTCATCCTTGACCACATACTTTTACATAAGAAGTTGTTAGAATGTTAAATGCTTGATAAGCACTGGTAAAGTTGTTGGTCTTCATCTTGCAAATGATTGTACCATCATTCATTGCTATAATTTCAGATGCAGTGCAACTCAGATTCTTGAGGTAGTTCTACCAACAATCTGGATCCCCCGAATAATATATCTTAGAGCTTGATTTTGACTCTGGAGGATAAGATAAGAATTATATATGATATAGTTGAACAATACTCTAGTTATTGCTGCATTATGTTATATCCTATTGCCTCTTGCATCCCTTAGTGGCATCATTTAGATCTATTTGATTAAAATCTACAATTGGGTATTTGTAATATGGATGTGTACCATTGTAAATACACACCCCAAAATTTCCACACCATCCATAGGCTTTGCATTGGTCATCCACAACACTCCATCTCGGCTACCATATCCCTAAACTTGGGATCCATCCATCGGACCTCAAATTCCTAAACCCTCCCAAATAGAATCAACTGAAGAATTAGAAAGCTTAAAATTCCTTCGCTGGCGAGAGATGTTGTGGTAGCTAGTGAAGTACCCTCATTCAAGTACGTGATGGTGTTGTTCCACTTTAATGTGAAATTCTCATTGGGGTGCAAGGTGAATGTGTAAGGACCCAATCATAGCCTTTGATTCACAATGAAATTTTGATTGACCACCAAACTATCTGTAGGATTTGCAAAGGTGTCCCAAAATGTGATTGAACAACTGTTTTGTAGTACGAAGTTCCTGTCATCTTACATATTTGCAGATGCCACACCTAGATTGGATGTCTTTGTCTCCTAGAGTATTTGTGTCCCATTGCTTAACACTAGATTTCCATCATTTTGTAAAGTGAAAGAACCTTCTTCTCCCAATTTAATTTCACCATTGAATCCTACAATCCATACCAGAGTTGAATCATTGATACTAGCAAAGCTGATGCCCACAACATAAAGTCCATTGTTTACACTTGGGTGAAATCCAAAGTTGAAATCCTTGCTCGGGGATAGCCAAGATTGTTGTTGGCTTGAAGCAAAGGGCCTAAGGCTTGCTCCTAGCTTCATTGCTCCCTCTACAAACATACACTGAATAAATATAGCAACAATACAAAATATTAGGATTGCCATAATTTGATGCTTATTGGTAGCTAGCAGATTATTAGGCGTGTAGTTCCAAGCAATCAATACTTATTTGATCCTACTATTTTTATATCCAAGATTTGACTATACATGTTTGATCCTCCTCTTTTATCTCTTGGATTGACTTTGACTCAAGATTTATTCCATTATCAAAGCAAAAAATAATTACTCTTTGTGGCAATGGAAAAAGTATCCCTTTTACTTTTTCTTGCTTATTTGGGCCCTCCTTGTTAAACTGAGCTTAATGTTGCCTTGATTTAGTGTTGTAATGTATTTGACACATTCACATTAAGTCTTGGGCCCTTGTGAACTAATGAAATCAAATGATACCTTGCTAAAGTGTTGTGAAGTGTTGTAACACACTTTCACACTTTTCTAAGGTTTTATTAATAGACTAAACCTAATAAACCTTTTTTTAACCAAAATGTGCCTTAATCATGCCTTATTTAGAGTGTTGTAAAGTGTTGTAACAAACTTTCACACTTTTCTAGGGTTTTCATAAATAATTGGGCTTCGTTATGCTTTAATTGGCCTTGTTTTGCATCCACTAGCCTCATTTAATGCATCTTTTCGAGGATTATCTTGACAAAAATCAACATCCAATCATAATTCATGTGTTTTCAAGCTGTGTGGCTCAGATTTGGTGGTTTGGGACCCATATGCCACCTTGGGCATATGAGTCCCACATAGGGTTTTGGATCCCAATCCTGATTTTACACCTTTTTAAGCATTTTTGAATTTGGTCCCATAAATTATGCCTAATGGGACTCATACACCACCTTGGGTGTATGAGTCTCATGTGGCTCAAAATCAAAATTAATTCAAATTCTTGGCAAGATTTTATCCTCCTAGATCTGATGTCAACTTGTAGTTTTGTAATTTTAGAAATTTTTGCATAATTAAGTATAAATACAAGTTTCTTTCACCCATTTTCATCCTAACAAGTTGAATGAGCATCCTTATAGCAAATTAGAGTTCACAAGATCATTCGAGTGTTTAGAAGAGCATTCAAGAGAATTCAAGGGCAGATTATCAAGCATTTTAGAGCATTATTCAAGCATCATGTAAAAAAACTTCATACATCATGTTTATTTTTTAGCTAACAATTGTGATGTATGGATTTATGATTCAAGCTAGCATTTCATTCAAGATATATCACATTCAAGCAAGATTCAAGATCTACATCTATTGGAGCCATTTCATACATGTTTGCAATACTTTATTGTTAGGGTTTGGTGAGTTGCAACATCAAATTTTGTTCATTCACCATTCTCCATTCCTATTTCATTTCATTTCAAGGTTTGATTACCAAAATAGGGTTTGACCAAGGGAAACCCCTATCCATTAACAAAAAAACATTTTTTTCCCTCTCTCTAGTTTGTGATTTGCAGGTTTAGGTTGAAGACACATTGAAGAGCAAGCTTGGAAAAAGTTGTCAAAGTTCCTAGAGTTGTCAAAGTTGTCACCTTGCATTGGAGATACTTGGAAGATTTCTACAGGTTGTAAATCAGGGTTTCAGATTCAAAAATCAATTGGGAAGCACAAAGAAGACCTTGAAGGTCAGATTCAAACTTTGAAGTTTCAAAAAACCATAACTAGACTAATACACCAGTTTTGGCTTATGAGTCCCAGTTTAGGTCAAAATTTAGGTTTTTGCAAATTTAGATACCCATTTTCTAGATTCTTGTTTCTGTATAGAAACCCAAATCTGGGACTGATTCACCCAACCTAGTGTATGAGTCCTAGTCAGCATTAAAATCACTTTTTTCAGTAATTCAAACCTCCATTTAGTCATCTTCAGGTTTTCAGGTGCACACATTTCATCTCATAGGCTCATGTTATTCTATTTTACATGAATTTTTAGGTCATTTAGTGAAAGATTGCATCATACTAGGGTTAAGCATTACATCTTGCATTGCATTTTTCTTTCCAAGTCCTAACTTGGTGGTGAACCCATCATTAGTTTATAATCAGCCCCTAGGACAACCCTATTGCAAGATCTCTTTCTCCTTTGCAGTGAGATCTCTAGGGTTATCCTTAAATGAGATAATTGGAAAGTGGGTTTGCTCTATGTTCTAAACAATACAAAAGAATCCACTCGATTTCCCATTGTTTCATTTTGGTGAACCTTCATTTTGAACATCATAATTATTGCTTGGAGTGCATTACCATCCTAGATATTGCTTGCATTAACATTGTATTAGGGTTTGCATTAGTTAATTAGCATTGTAGGGTTTCTAATTCTTGCATTAGTGAAAGTGCATATAGTTTGCATTTTTGCACCTCATATCATTGAAATCATACAAAATATGCATTTTCACTTAGGTTACAGATCATACAACATAAAAAGCATAAAAAGCAAGTGAATTTTTTTGAAAATTTTGATAAAACCCCCACTGGAACTCATACGCCCCCTTGGGCGAATCAATCCTAGTGCAGATTCTGCACTGCACTTTTCAGAATTGAAAACTATATATTTGTGCTCCTATTTTTTGTTGATGCCTTTCTATTTCAGTTTATAGATTTTTAGTTATAGTAATTTCATTGTTCTTAGCTTATATTGCATTTGCATTTATCTTGCATTTAGTAGCCCTTGCATGAGTATGTGGTGTCCTATTGCTAGTACTATAGTGAGACAAATTTTGAGACTCATGTCATCCTGTGATAGCACAATCATCGTGTATCTTGGGTTGTCTAGATCTTTCACTCCTAGTATTGACACTAGTACACTAGGTATGGTCCATACCCTTAACAACTCTCTGCCTTCAAGTAGTGTGACGATTGTTGAAACAATGGTTGCTAGTGTTCCACAATAAAACATCATTCAAATCCATGAAGACTTAACAAACCTACAACATCAAGTAGTACAAAATGACAATATTTCAACTACCGCCATCCATACTATAGATAACATTCATCGCATGCTTGAAAGTGAAGATGGACTTGACCTTGTGAAAAACATAGTTCAAATATTTGGAAAACACTTTCCTTCAACCACTAGTTGTCTTTTACCTATAAGCAGTGTCACAAGCCAAGGAGGAATTCAAATTCCTCCTCCCACAATAATTGCCTCTATTCTTACCTATACCAACCCTCAAGTCACAACAACAATGCAACCAACTAGTAATGTGATTCCTTCCTTGGGTATTTCCACTAGCATCCCTAGTAACTTTGTGGCATCACACATCATATCTCCTACCACCTTACCACCTATAAGCATTCCATTCACTTGTCCCTTGAACACATACACCCCTTCACCTTTTTCACCTCCCTCTCATAATACAAGCAATGACCCTCTCATAAATCAACTCTTCCAAACTGTTTCATCCCTTCAAAAACAAATTTCCACCATCAACCAAAATCAAAATGGCCCACCTACACATTATGTTAAAAGCATCCCATTTTCCTTGGAGATATTGTGAAAACTAATGCCACAGGGTGTAGAGGTTCCTAGATTCGAGAAATATGGAGGAAAGGGAGATCCTTCTAAACATGTTAACGCTTATACTGCCTTATGTAGTGACTTTGTCCTTGATGATAAAATCTTGGCTAAGCTTTTCCCTAGGTCCTTGAAAGATATTTCCGTAGAATGGTTTTCTTCGTTACTGAACAACTCAATTCATTCATTCAATGAACTTGTTGAGGCATTTTTCAACCATTTCCAAGTGCATATGACTCCTAAGATGACCTTGGTAGATTTTATGAGATGTAAGCAAAAAGAAGAAGAAAAGATAACCGATTTTATCTCATGCTACCAATCACTTTATTCCCAAATTGATGTCAAGCTCCCTAACCCTCACCTTCAGAAGATGTTCATAGAAAATTTGCAAATTAAGATACAAGATAAACTTACCATAATAAAATTCCTGTCCTTTATGCACTTGTGTATTTCCCTCTGTGATTATCAAAATTCAATTAGTAGTTGAGATAGAAAATCCACTTCTAGCCATACTAAGAAGTCTGAGCTCGCAAACCAAAATAGTTCTCAACCTTTTAGAAAATAGAATAAAGGTTTCCTTCAATTCAATCCCCCTCAACAAACAACTCAGAATGCTAATAACCAAGTCGCTGCTATTAAAGCCACGATACCCTTTAGCTATGGGGACCTGAAAATACAATTCACTCCCTTACTTGATACCCTCCACAACACAATGTCACAACTCTTAGAACAAAAGATGATTACCTTTCCTCCTATTAAAACACCCAATCCTAATAAACCATTGCCCACAAAATATAGACCAAATTCTTACTGCCATTACCACTGAAAAAATGGACATGATACAAAACATTGCAAGTGTCTTAAACATCTTGTGCAAGACCTCATTGATTCTAGTCAGCTTCCGTTGGAGGTGTTAATGATCAAGGAAATAAGTCTGTTGCCCCTCCTAGCCAAGACTTACAAATTTTTACCAACCCTATGCCCAATCATAACATTTCATTTGTCAAAGTTAGTGAAACTACAAAGAATGATGTGATGAATGTTGATACATATAATGATAACAATGATACTATTCAACATGATTCTCTAGATAATGATCCTATGGATGATATGGTAGGAGTGATAGATTTCATTCCTTGTAAGGGATGAACTAAAAAGAATCTTGAGATTTCTTTCTCCTCACAAGATATACTTAAAAATGCACCCAATGGTCCTCTTTACATAGCTGACTAAATCTATGATAAGCCCACTAATGGGATATTGATAGATCCCATATGTGGAGAGAATGTGATAACCAAGGAATTATTACCTCTAGATAATGATCCTATGGATGATATGGTAAGAGTGATAGATGTCATTCCTCGTAAGGGATGAACTAAAAAGCCTCTTGAGATTGCTTTCTCCTCACAAGATATACTTAAACATGCACC